>JAVXUP010000206.1:0-650349 GCA_033070095.1 Escallonia herrerae
AACCGCAACAAAGTGTTGCGTGTTGCATGTTGTGGTTGGTCAATTTTTCCTTTTTTACTCTTTCTAGGTGGCCCACCTTTTCTCTCTTTCTCTCTTTCTGCTTTTCTCTCTTTCTCTCTTTCTCCGTGCGTGGCCCACCGTTTCCCTCTTTCTTTCTTTCTTTCTAGATACCTTTTCTCTATTTCTCTCTGTGCATGGGAGATGCCCAACCGCATAAAAGTGTTGCGGTTGGGCTATTTTTTTCATGGAGTGTTTTGTGGTAATGATGACCAACCGCAACAAAGTGTAGCTGTTGGTCAAAAAAAATATGATAACCAACCGCTACACTTAGTAGCGGTTGAGGTCTGAGTAAAATTTTACAACCGCAAGAAAAGAAAGAGCAGCGGTTGCCGCTTCAAGAAAAAAAAAAACACATATCTGAGCAGTCCACGAGTACAAGTGGACGACTAGATTTATGGTGGAGAAATTGTTATTTCTCCACCGTAGACAGGGATGGGCTCCCTTCAAGTTTTACGTTTTTGTTTTTTAAAATACGTCCGCTACATTATGTAGCGGACTATTTTTTGACAAAAATACCCTCTAGCTTCCGTCTGCTACATTATGTAGCGGACTAATCTTCTGACTTTTTCCTCTTTCTCTCTCCTTCTCCTCATTTAACGTTCTGACATTTTTCCTTTCTTTCTCCTCTCTCTCATCATTTTTTTCTCTTTTTCTCCTTTCTCTAATTAACTCTTTGACTCTCTCTCTCTAAAGTACGTCCGCTACATTATGTAGCGGACGAGAGCTGAAGAGTATATTTGTGAAAAAATTATCCGCTACATAATGTAGCGGACGTACTTAAAAAAACGTAAAAAAAAAGATCTAGGGGACAGGACCTGACAGGTGTCAGCCTAGGGGACGTCCGCTACACTGTATAGCGGATGCCTTTTGCTGATACAGTGTAGCGGACGGGCGGACGGGCAAAAAGGTAAAAAAGTCTGTCCGCGACATAGTGTTGCGGACGACTGACAGTATTCGAAAAGGGTGCGATCTGAGCCGTCTATCTTTCAGGATGGACGGTCAGATCGCGCTTGCAAAATACCCTATTTTGCTAGCGCTATCAATGGATCAGCTATATATATATATATATATATATATATATATATATATATATATATATATATATATATGTGTGTGTGTGTGTGCGTCCGCTCGCTGTAATATATGCTACTCTTGTTTTTTAAATATAAGAATTTTTAAATTTATATTTGATGGTAATTTTAAAATACTTATAACTCTCGTTATAGAAACAACAATTCTTATCGGCACTCTTTCACCATCACTACACAAAAGTAACTAGAAATATTTAATAACTATTTGTTGTTCCTTTACAATGAGTTGTAGTTATCTTTTTCCAACGCGGGTAACAGTCAAAACTTATAAGGTAGTACATTAATCAGTCATTTTGCTTCAAGAACCACAGAATACCCAGTTGGCAGCTACGAACAGAACAGAAACTCTATTGTTTACACTTCAGATCCCTAAGTTTTATATTAGTGACCATAAAGAGATGACAGATGTTGAGGACGTAAAAGATAAAGCATCACTTCTCTTTATTGAAATTATATACATGGATTTGTAAGTACAAGAAGTAAAAGACAGTATCCAACAGATGATACGAGCAGTTACTCAGCGCCAGAAAAGAACACTACGATACACAGCCGTGGAAGGAAAACCAAAGTCTGGGACATAAGGCTTAATTACTAGTATGAAAATTAACTTAAGTATGAAACTTAATTTATCAATAAATAAATATTCATCGAAGATAATATTGGAGGCCTTTTAACGACACTTTATATTTAGCATAATGTTTATAAATTCTATTCTGCCTAGTCTTGGATATTTTTTGACTTTCCTAATCCTTATTGGATACAACGTCCCGGTCTATATAAAGCTCGATTGTATAGACTATTAGACATAGAGATGTCAAATGGGCCGGGCTTGGGCCGGCCCAGCCCGAGCCCATCGGGCCTCCAACAAATCGGGCCGGGGCCGGGCCAATAGGCTGCCAACCGGGCCGGGCCTGGTTCTGAGGATATCTGGGCCCAGTCCAAGCCCAGGCCCCAGGCCCAACATTTAGGGCCGGGTTTGAGCCGGCCCGGGCCCAAATTTCTTTTTTTTTTTTAATTTTTTTTTTGGGCATTTTCTTGTTATTCAAGGTAAGGTTTTTTTTTTTTTAATTATGGTAATTTGCTGTTAGGGGCGCTTTATTAAAGCGTCCCTAACAGATTCCAAGTTCCAGCCCACTCAAATTGTAACATAAAATGTGGGGTACACGATGCATTGGGGTCAGCAATTTCAATACATAAAGATGTTGGAAATTTACTCGATCCCATGATCACTATATTTATAAAAAAAAAAAATCAAAGACTTTAAGATGTGTTATTATTCTTCACATTACTTAAATCTTCAGTACTGTTTAGGGGGGAAAGGGGAAATAAATCCATTGGGGGGAAAGGGGGGGAAAAGTGGAATTTCAAAAGTAAAGAGGGGGGACCTGACCCGGGCCGGGCCCGGGCTTTTTCCTGGGAAATGTAAGCGTGGCCCAGGCCCTAGGCCCTAAAAAGCCGGGCCAGCACTGTTCATCAAAGGGGCCGGGCCAGGCCGGACCAGAAAGGGGCCGGGCCGGGCCAGCCCGCGGGCCGCCCGGCCCATTTGATAACTCTAATTAGACACTCATACTTTAATTGTTTGATCTCTCTACTTTGCGTGATCTCTTAATCGGAGTACCTTCCATCGCTAACATTCCCCCGTTAAGTTTCAACTTTGCAAAAACCCTAAACCCTCTTACAGAAGCAACTGAGCATACAAACATGGCGATGATGAAACCAAACAAGCTCCGATGGGGCGAGCTCGCTGAAGACGAAGAAATCGACCTTGATTTTCTCTTGCCTCCTCCGCAAGTTATCGGGCCAGACAGTAACGGAATCAAGAAAGTCATCACCTACAAGCTAAACGGAGAAGGCAACATGGTCAAGGTCACCACCACCAGTCTGGTTCGCAAGCTTGCCACTACGCGTGTCCTCAAGCGAGCCCTTGAGCGCCGGTCTTGGGCAAAGTTCGGCGATGCTGCAGAAGAGGATGATGGGGCTAGACGCACCATGGTGTCCACCGAAGAAATTGTGCTGGAGAAACGTAGACCCCTTGGTTTGTTCCCCTTCTCTCTTTAATATATGCATGCATAGGAACGTAACATCAATTGAGAAAGCGTGGGTAAAATCATGGATCAAAGTTTCGTTCAAGTGGATTGATTTTAGGTGATGACCTAAATGTAATGACCTAGCATAAAAGAATTGTAATAAAAAATCAAAAACTTTCCCCGGTTAGCATCGTAATGACTTTACTCACTGTCGTTGGGTTGAGTGATTGAGTCGTTAATAAATTTAGTCAATTAAAATTTACCGTTTCGGCCTGCATGTAATCCAGTTCTGTACTGGTTTATTGAATCACTAGAAGGTCCTCTATTCGTAGAGGATGAATGGGTGGTGTATATGGTTGGGAACTAGTTTAAAACTGTTCGTTGTTAGGAATCAAATTCCATCTCTTACTTCCAATGGTCAAGATGGCTGCCGCCTACGTATGTTTGGAAAAATCTAGTAAAATAGGCTAATGCTAAATTGAGTTCAGCTGTTCTGATATTTGGTATCTGTTAACGCTTGAACTCATCGCGGAGCCCTTGATTAAGAGGTAGGAAGTTGGCATTGAGGCAGAAAAATAGGTTTAATGAAAAAACAAAATAAGTCAGGCGGATTGAAGCCACTACATTAAGGTTCTTCTGGCAACTGTACTGAGACTGGTTTTAGGAAAAGCCTAGCGGCTGAGGTGACAACCATCGCATAATAAAGATGCCAATGTCACAAAAAAGAGATGGTAAACAACACCTCTATCCCAATGTTTTTAAATTGTGTGCTCCTGCCTACTGGAGATGTTTGTTTTTGATACATATTCTTCCCATAAACTTCCCCAAGTTGAGCAGTAAAAGCTAATTTCGTTAAGCCACTAATTCTTTAGCACGGACAAACTGCACATGCTTTCTCCAATTACGATGAGATGATGAGGCTTGTTATCATTCCTTGGTCAATGTTTCTTCCATCATCTTTCCAAATTTTCAGTTTTCAGTGTTTCCCACTTATTGTAATCTCTGCTGCTGCATCTCAAAATTTTCTAAACGATGGACATGCATGTAAACAGGAAGCAAAGCTGAAGAAAGCAGCACTCCTGGAGATTCGTTAGCACAACTTGGAAAAGGAGCTGTACTTATGGTGTGCAGGACTTGTGGTAATAAGGGTGACCATTGGACGGCCAAGTGTCCTTACAAGGATCTTGCACCCCAACCTGAAGGTTCAACGGATAGACCCGGTTCATCAGATGCCACCGCGATACCTCCAGTCACAAGCAGCAGTACTTATGTCCCTCCAAGCAAGAGACTGGGTGCTGAGAGAAGCACAGGGACGGATATGAGGCGCAGGAATGACGATAATGCCGTCCGGGTCAGAAACCTATCTGAGGATACCTGTGATGCCGATTTGAAAGACCTCTTTGGTAGCTTTGGACCAGTAGTTCGGGCTCATGTCGTCAAGGACTACGAGACTGGGCTGAGCAGAGGATATGGTTTTGTCAACTTTGTTAGCAGGGAAGATGCCCAGAGAGCTATAAACAATCTGAATGGCTACGGCTACGACAATCTCATCCTTGACGTTCAGTGGTCTGCACCAAGGGCAAATTAATCTTTGCGCTAATAAGATTACTCATTTTCAGATCAGTTATGCTTGCTACATATTGTTTGTAACTTTTAGTGGGCCTGCTAGACTTGGACTTCCACCGGCTACTTGTTGGAGCCTTATAAAAAGAATTTTTTGTTGTTTTTAAATTTTGCGAATTCAGTGCTATTTGTTGGATTGCTATTTCATATATTGTTTTTAAGATTATCGAATATAGATCCTATTCAATTATTCATTACAAATTTACTAATGGGATACTTGTGTTGAATGTTGTTAGTCGGACAACAAAGACGTGTCATTATATTTTTTGTGAGCACAGTAAACAAACAAGTACATACATGTTCTTGTTTTAAGAAAAAGAATCTTTTCCATGTTTTAAAAAACATGAAAATGAAAAAAAAAGGTTAGTAACTAATTTTAGTGCTAGTGAGGATGGCTTGCAAGTACTAGATGACGGGGTTGTAGAACTCTGTCATAGATTCGTATCGTGGGTGCGTAACACGTGGATATACATATATGAGAATATATGCGTCGGATCATTAAATGGGCCTGACTTGTAATTCCGCAGCTTAATGTACTAGGTTTTGCACCAATCTTAATATCGTCCGGACACTGTGGGGATCTATAAGAAAAATGTCAGAAGGGTTCCTTTAGTTATAACCGGCTATATCTGAGAATGTCCCTGCGTTTGTGACAAGTGGTATTAGAGTCACCCCAGTTCTGTTTTGGATAGAGGTGTCAAATGGGCCGAGCCTGGCCCGGCCCAAGCCCATCGGGCCTCCATCAAAACGGGCCGGGGCCGGGCCTGGGGGCTGCCAAACGGGCTGGGCCAGAATCTGGGGATATCTGGGCCTAGTCCAAGCCCAGGCCCTAGGCCCAACATTTAGGGCCGGGCTTGGGCCGGGCCCGGGCCCAATTTTTTTAATTTATTTTTTGTATTTTCTTATTATTCAAGGTAAAGACTTTAATTACGGTAATTTGTTGTTATTATTTAAGCAAATTGTACTTTAGGCATGTCCAATATTCACAATTTAACGAACCTAATCTTTATCCTTTTATTTCATTATAAATCATATACATTGAAGATAAATGTGTTTATAGGCCCTCCTCCTTTTATCCGGGCTTGGAACCGGCTGCTTGTAAACAAACAGGCGAAGTTACCTATTTTTTTATATATACGAAAAAATATATATCTTGCTTGTAAAAACTTATTATATATATATATATATATATATATATATATATATATATATATATATATATATATATATATATATATATATGAAAAAAAATATATTTTGTGAGAAATTTTATTCTTAAAACTTAAGAGAAGAAAAATAAAAAGAAATTACCTAATCATCCGGAAGTACTTCAATATCCGAGTCACTGCTCTTCCTATCATCAATCGGTTTATCTTGCTCGCGGTATTTCGCATCAAGATAATCCTTCCAACATACACATAGCTCGAGCGACTCGGGGTTAAGACGACTCCTCCTGTCATCCAAAACCCTCCCGCTGGCTGAAAATGCCGACTCTGAAGCAACCGTGGAGGCTTGCACTGGCAGTACATCCCGTGCAATTTGGGATAAAGTTTTATACATGTTTTGATTTTGTTTCCAAAAATTTAACAAATTAAAATTAACCTGTTCTTGCATTGATAAATCAGAATAATGATCAGTATTTGAATATACACCAATCTCATTAAAAGAGGAAAAAGTAGACGAACCTGCCGAATTAGAAGTACCTTCACCTGGTAGTTGTCTTGCTACTAGATGTTCAAAGCCCTTAAGGTATGGCGCATAATACCTCTCAGCAGTCGATGATGAAGCTCGCCCGCGCACGTCAGCAGAATTACGATAGAGGTTGAACAGTTCCTCAAATGTCTTGCTCACTTTTGCTGTGAGTGCGGTTGTGTCCTCTACTGGGTAGCACATTAATTTCGATATCTCTTGTATCGAGACGTTCACGCCATGCAACTTTAACCTAGGATCTAAACAAGTAGCCACAGCAAAAATAACAGGCAGTTCACTCCAATATTTATTAAACTTTTTATCCATCACTTTTACTATTTCCTGAAAGGGTCCTATATATCTCCATTTTGTTAACATTGTAGCCATCTTGAGAATTTCTATTACAGCGAGAGGAGAGGTGGGATAGTACGTACCAGACAATAAATTGGTAGACGTGTAAAATACCTCCAAAAATTCAGCTAGGTATGTGGCCATCTGCCATTCCTCTTGAGTTGGCAAGCCGGCTGGGAACAAGGTTAGTAGAAAATGCGTATAGACTTCTCTGTATGCCAGAATGTGTAAAAGCATATGGTATGTAGAGTTCCACCTGTGGACCACATCTGTAACTGCTCTCCTGCGAGGCATATTATATTCAACACACAACGTTTTAAATTGTTGTGTTCTCGGACTCGAACTATTAACATACGCTGTCATACCCCTCATTTTGACAAGAATATCTCCTGCAGCAGCTAAACCATCTTGAACAATTAAATTAATTATATGACAAACACAACGAACATGAAATAATTTACCAGAAAGTACAGGTTTGAGGCTCTCCTGTAAAGCATCAACAGCAGTTGTATTGTTAGAAGCATTATCAAAACTAATACTCATAATCTTATCCTTTAATTTAAATGTGGTACATGCTTTTAATATAATACTAGCAATGTTCATTCCATCATGCGGAAAAGGAAAGAGCTCGAAAGCGATGATTCTCTTGTGCATAATCCAATCGCATCAATCCAATGGGCCGTCACACAAGTATAACTAACAAAAGTAAACGGAGATTGCCAAATATCAGAAGTAAGACTAACTTTACCGTCAAATTTATCGAAATAATCGATCAGGCGTGCTTTAGCAGCATTATACTGTCGGAGTGCATCGGATCTAGTTGTGTTTCTATGAACCTTTTTGTACAAAGGTTGAACGTATGTGTTCATATATCTAGAGTGCTTAGCATTATCGGCAAAAGAAAAGGCTTGTTCATCGTGAATAACAAATTCAGCGAGACCGTCTCTTTGCTCTCGCTGATTATAAACAAATAACTTACCGTCAAAAGATAACTGCGTTTGGGTAGGTTCGACGTGGCCTTGTCGAGGTGCACACTGAGGGTAATGCCTGTTAAGATGTCCATTACCACTACCAGACGAAAATAATTTAGCACAGTACTTACATCGAGCTTTTCGGATGCCGTCCACCATAACTTCATCAAAATGATTCCAACACTCGGCTTTCTTTTTTTCCCCTTTTGGACTTCTGGCTCATTACCGGAGGCATTGCTCGGCCCTTCTTCATCATGACCAGGCATAGGGTTAAGATTATGCCACGGAGTAGTAGCTTCGCCAACCGAGCTGCGTCCTTGACTATAATGCGGGGGGTCTTGATCAGGCGTGTATTCAAAATCTGGAATGTTTTGATTGAACTCCCAATTGGCTTGGGTATCTATCATACAGCCTGTACTCATTCGTCCAGGAACGAATGGTTGTGTTGGTGCTTGGATTGGTGTTTGTGATGGCCGTGGTGCTGGCGCTTGTGCTGGTGGTGGTGCTTGTGATGATGATGATGTTTTTCGTGATGATGATCCACGCTTCAGTTTCTTCAGTAATCCAGCCATATTTGACGCTAAACTTTTTTACTAGATTGAAAAATAAAATTAGTAAGAGTAACTAAATACACAAGTATAAGAGCAGTAATTAGTAATTAGAAATAACAATTAAAAGAATTAAAGAGTAACAAATGAATCACTGAGGGTAATTCGAAATTGGAGAGAGTTAGTAATTAAAAAAAATAGTAATAGTAATTGATAAATATAAAAATTCACTAATTACTAATTACTAGACAAAAGAATTAGAGAGTAACAAATTAATAAGAAGAGTGGTTAGTAATTAAAATTTAGCAAAAGTAGTAATTAGTAAACAAGAGTAATAATTGCAAGAGTACTAATAAGTAAATAAGAGTAGTAATTAGCAAGAGTAGCAAAGCTTGTAGAAATATAGAATGTTTATATAAGAGAGAGTAAGAAGATTGGTGTGAAAAATTAGAGAGAAATGGTGTGAATTTATAGATTTTTGAAACTTCACAAAAGACCAAAATACCCCTAAAAACTATCCGTTTATAGTTGTTGGGGAGGGTAAGAGTGTAAAAACCTTAAAAGAGTTGAAAAATTAACTTGGACCAAAATACCCCCCAAACTAGCCGTTATTTTGCTGTTGGGGGGTAAAAGTGAAATTTAGGGGAAAAAGAGGAATAAATCTGATGAGGGAAAAGGGGGAAAAGTGAATTTGAAAAGTAAAGAGGGGGGCCAGAACCGGGCCAGACCCTGGCCTGGCCAAACCGGGGCCATTTCCGGGCCACGGTTCGGGCCGGGCCTGACCTGGGCTTTTTTCTCAGAAATTCAGGCCTGGTCCAGGCCCTAAGCCCTAAAAGACCGGGCCTCTACTGTTCATAAACGGGCCCGGGCGGGTCGGGCCAGCCCGCGGGCCACCCGGCCCGTTTGACGACTCTAGTTTTGGAGCTCGATCTAGACCACTGGGGCCAATAGGTAATGTGTTTGTAACCTCTTTGATGGAGAGCACCTGAGGGTGTGTGAATTAGTCATAACCCCCATATACCGACAACCAATTGTCCTAAATGTATTTAATTGGCATTTCTGCTAACACTTTTAGCGACGACTCTTATTCGCACTCTTTCAACGTCACTACAAAAGCCACTAATTTTTTTTTTATGACTATTACTTGTCGCTATATGAGGAGTTGTAGCTACCTTCCTTCAAACTTGGGTAGTAGGCAAAACTTTTTCTTTTAGGAATAAAGTAATCAAAATTAAGTCATAATAAACTAGTATATTGATTAGGTTGAGTTTTATAATGCTTAGAGTCAGTTTAAAATTTTATAAGGCTTACGAATAAAACCCCTAATCGTTCTTGTGAAATTAAATAAATTTAAAAATAAAAACCCTATCCAAATTTAAATAACTTTTGTTCTAAATCTCATAAACTGTTTGTATTTCATTTGCAACACCATTTTTTTCTTATAAAATGAATGTCATTTTTTTTAGATATATAAACTTCTGTAGTTATATTAGAGAGTGTTCTTAAGAATTTAAAAGTCAAAATTAATAAGTCTTAGATAACTTGAAATACAAAAGTGAAAATGAAGAATACATTCTTAGGGGCCGTTTGACGGAGTTTTTTTTTGCTCTTTTTTTTTCAGTTTTAAAAATTGGGAAAAAATGGGGTGTTTGGTAACTCTTTTTTTTTCAATTTAAAAACCCACTTTTTAAATTGTAGTGTAAAAAAAAAAAGAGGAAAAAGCTCTTTTTTTTTTCACTTTAATTTTTTTTTTGAGACCTCCACCACAACGCACCCACCGCCGGCAGCCACCACCCACCGCTGCCCGGCAGCCACCGACAACCACCTCCGACCGTCGGCAGCCACCACCGCTGGCCGAAGGCCACCTCCGGCCACCACCGCCGCCAGACAGCAACCACCTACAGCCATCTCCGGCCGGCGGTAACCACCACCGGGCGGCCACCTCCGGCAGCCACCACCACAGCCACCTTCTACCGCCGGCAGCCACCACCGGGCAGCGGTGGGCGGTGGCCACCACCGCTGGCCGGAGGCCACTCCGGCCACCACTGCCGGCAGCCACCTCCGGCAGCCACCGCCCACCGCCGCCAGACAGCAACCACCGACAGCCACCTCCGGCCGCCGGCAACCACCACCGGGCGGCCACCTCCGGCCACCACCGCCGCCGGCAACCACCTCCGGCCACCACCGTCGGCAACCACCACCGCCGGCCACCACCACCGTCGACCACCGCTACGCCACACCACTGCCACCGCAAACCACCACAAAAAAAAAGTCAAAATAAAAAGGGTTACCAAACACCCAAAAAAAAAAACTCAAAAAAAAAAGAGTTATCAAACACCCACTTGTTTTTGTAAAAAAAAAAAAATTAAACTGCTCTTTAAAAACTGCTCTTTAAAAATTGACCACTGAAAAAAAAAGCTGTGTCAAACAGACCCTTAGTTTCTCTCCCTGCTTTGCGCGATCTCTGTTAGTTTTAAGTACCTTCACTGCAAACATTCACCATTACCGTTTCAACTTTTGCAAAAACCCTAGCCCATCTTACAGAAGCGACTGAGCGTACAAACATGGCGATGATGAAACCAAACAAGATCCGATGGGACCAACTCGACGAAGACGACGAATTCGACCTCGGTTATCTCTTGCCTCCTCCGTAAGTTATCGGGCCCGACAGTAACGGAATCAAGAAAGTCATCACCTACAAGCTAAACGGTGAAGGCAAGACGGTCAAGGTCACCACCACCGGTCGGGTTCGCAAGATTGCCACTACGTGTCTCGTTAAGCGAGCCCTTGAGTGCCGGTCTTGGGCAAAGTTTGGCGACGCTGCAGAAGAGGATGATGGGGCTCGACGCACCTTGGTGTCCACTGAAGAAATTGTGCTGGAGAAACGTAGCCCCCTTGGTTTGTTCTACTTCTCTCTCTCTTTCTCTCTCTCTCTCTCTCTCTCGAATTTATGCATGCATATGGACGTACAAATCATGGATCAAATTTTCTTTCAAGTGGATTGATTGTAGGTGATGACCTAATTGTACTGACCTAGCTTATAAGAATTGTAATGAAAGATCAGAAACTTTCCTAGGTTAGCATTGTAACCGTAGACCCTTAAGTTTGTTCCCCTCCTATCTCTATCTTTAATGCATGCATATGAACGTAACAACCATTTGAGAAAGCGAGGGCACAAATCATGGATCAAAGTTCGTTCTGGTTGTAGGTGATGACCTAATTGTAGCGACCTAGCATAAAACAATTGTAATACAATCAGAAACGTTCCTGGGTTAGCATTGTAATGACTTTAATCACCGTCTTTAATTGAGCAATTGAAGCCTAAATAACCTTTATTCAAACAAATTTTACTACTTCAGCCTGCATGTGATCAAATTGGGCTTGAATTTATTGAATTATTAGAAGGTCCATCATGCTTAAATTTATTGAATCATTAGAAGGGGTTCATCAGGCTCTCTCCATTCTGAGGTGTTTTCCATCCAAGAATTGGGCTTAAATTTATTGAATTATTAGAAGGTCCTCTAGTCGTAGACGATGAATATATGGGTGGTGTATATGGTTAGGAACTGGTTTAAAACTCTTTCTTGTTAGGAGTCAAATTTCACCTCTTACTTTCAATGGTCAGTATTTAAGATGCCCGACTATGCATGTTTGGAAAAATATAGTAAAATAAGCTAATTGCTAAAGGAGTTCAGCGGTTCTGATATTTAGTATCTGTTAATGTTTGAGCCAATCGTGGAGCTCTTGATAACTAAGTAGAAGTTGGCCTTGGGGCAGAAAACTAGATTTAATGAAAAAAGAAACCAAGTCAGGCAGATTGAAGCCACTACATTAAGGTCCTTCAGGCAACTCTATTGAGACTGGTTTTAGACAAAGCCTACTGGAGATGTTTGTTTTGGATACATATTCTTTCCATGAAAATCCCCAAGTTGAGAAGTAAAAGATAATTTCGTTAAGCCATTAATTTTTTAGCATGGACGAACTGCACATGCTTTCTCCAATTACGATGAGATGATGAGGCTTGTTATGACTATTACCTGGCCGGTCAATGTTTCTTCCATCATCTTTCCAAATTTTTAGTGTTTCCCACTTATTGTAATCTCTACTTCTGCATCTCAAAAATTTCTAAACGATGGACATGTAAGCAGGAAGCAAAACTGAAGAAAGCAGCACTCCTGGAGATTCAGTAGTACAACTTGGAAAAGGAGTTGTACTTATGGTGTGCAGGACTTGTGGAAAGAAGGGTGACCATTGGACGGCCAAGTGTCCTTACAAGGATCTTGCACCCCAACCTGAAGGTTCAACAGATAGACCCGGTTCATCAGATGCCACCGCGATAACTTCAGTCACAAGCAGCAATACTTATGTCCCTCCAAGCAAGAGACTAGGTGCTGAGAGAAGCACAGGGACGGACATGAGACGCAGGAATGACGATAATGCAGTCCGGGTCGAAAACCTATCTGAGGATACCTGTGATGCCGATTTGAAAGACCTTTTTGGTACCTTTGGGCCAGTACTTCGCGCTCATGTCGTCAAGGACTACAAGACTGGGCTTAGCAGAGGATATGGTTTTGTCAACTTTGTTAGCAGGGAAGCTGCTCAGAGAGCTATAAACAACCTGAATGGCTACGACTATGACAATCTCATCCTTAGTGTTCAGTGGTCTGCACCAAGGGCAAATTAATCCTGCGCTTACTCATTTTTAGACCAATTATGCTGATACTCATTGTTTTTAACTCTTAGGCCCCGTTTGACAAAAAAATTTTCCCTCTTTTTTTTTTCAGTTTTAAAAACTGAAAAAAAAAGAGCGTTTGGTAACCATTTTTTTTTCAATTTAAAAAACCAGTTTTTAAACTGCAGAGTAAAAAAAAAAACTCTAAAAACTGGTTTTTTTTTCACTTTTGGTTTTTTTTTTTCGACCACCACCACCACCCTCCCACCGCCGGCAGCCACCTCCGGCCGCCGGCGACCACCGCCGGAGACTGCCGACAACCACCTCCGGCCGCCGGCGACCACCGGCAGCCACCTCCGGCCGCCGGCAGCCACCGCCGGAGACTGTCGGCAGCCATCTCCGGCAGCCGGCGACCACCGCCGGAGACTGCCGGCAGCCACCTCCGGCCGCCGGCGACCACCGCCGGAGACTGCCGGCAGCCACCTCCGGCCGCCGCGACCACCGCCGGAGACGGCCGGCAGCCACCTCCGGCCGCCGGCCACCACCGCCGGAGACTGCCGGCAGCCACCTCCGGCCGCCGGCGACCACCGCCGGAGACGGCCGGCAGCCACCACCGCCGGCGACCACCGCCGGAGACTGCCGGCAGCTACCTCCGGCCGCCGGCCACCACCGCCGGTGACTGCCGGCAGCCACCTCCGGCCGTCGGCCACCACCACCACCACCGTCGACCACCGCTACGCCCCACCACCGCCACCGCAAACCACAAAAAAAAAAGTCAAAATAAAAAGGGTTACCAAACACAAAAAAAAAACCTCAAAAAAAAAAGGGGTTATCAAACACCCACTTGTTTTTATAAAAAAAAAAATTTAAGCTGCTCTTTAAAAAACTGCTCTTTAAAAACTGAAAACCAAAAAAAAAAATTTGTCAAACGAAGCCTTAGTGGACCTGCTACACCTTTTTCTGGATTTGGATCCCTAGGGTGCTGTTCCCTTTGCTAAGAAAGAGGGAAGAGAGAGCCATGGGTTATAGCAGGGGGATCTGGATCCTTTTTTTTTTTGTATTGTCTACTTGTTGGAGACCATACTCTTTTTGGACATAATTCTTGCTATTTTTATCTTTGCAAATTCAGTGTTTGTAAAGGACTTTAAGGAGTATATAAAGTGACACTCCTTGCCTTTTAGTAAGATATACTTAAATCTAAGACTCGCACGCGCAAGGGAGGAATGACAAGTAGGGGAGATTGTGGTTATAGTGGATAGATGCAACGGTGGTACTGGGTTTGGTTGTAACCGGTGGTTAGTTGGTTGCATCGGTGGTGGGGTGTAAACCTGACAAACGGGTAAACCCGCCGGATATGGGTAAAATTTGGTCGGGTACGGGTAAAAACGGGTCGGGTAAAAATTACCCGGATTTTTGCGGGTAGTATTTTTTTACTGCCCGTACCCTACCCTGACGGGTCGGGTATTATCCGCGGGTAAATTATTAAATTTTGAATTTTTTTATTAACATATATTTATGTGTTTTCTTAGAGTAATTTTTATCCCCTTCTTTTATTACTACAATTATCACATCACATTCTAATGTAATTTCACAATTATCACTTCGATAATCATGTTATTCTTCAATCCAACACGTCTCAAACTCCAAATCTCAAGCACACATATCTCAAAACAAAAACCAGAAAATTACCTAGAGATACATTCCTAAATCTAAACAAAAACTTAACACAAACAAAAATAAAACAAGTACATCTAAACAAAAATCTGGTTCACTGCTCCAGCTACAGAGTCACCAGTCTCAGAGCCGATCAAAGACCACGATCGGAGGTCCTGTACTAGCTCTCTTTCCTGATCGAAGATTGCCGGCGCAGTTGTGGTGGATCTGTAGTGATATGAGGCGGATTTGGCTGCGAAGCGTGAGAGGGACAAAGGAGCGCCGTCGAGTTCGAGTTGATGTGGAGTCGCGTGGTCGCCGGCGCATCTGACAGTGGTGGGTGAGAATGACTGAATGAGATACACCGAGATAGAGCGAGGTCGTGGCCGTGAGAGCGAGGTCGTGAGTCAAGAGAGCGAGGTCGTGAGAGAGAGAGAGAGAGAGGGAGGGAGTAAGGAGGACTGGAGGAGCGACGCTTATGAAAATGGAGAAGATGAGAAGAGAAATGAAAACCCTAAGTGTTATATAGTGAAAAAAACGGGTAGTCCGGGTAACCCGTACCCGAACCTGAAATTACGGGTCGATCCGGGTACGGGTCTATTTTTACCGGGTCTCTTAAATATGTACCGTACCCTGATTTTTTGCACGGGTAAGAATAGACCCGCGGGTCCGGGTCAAATTTTGCCAGGTCTAGTGGGGTGAGACGGATCTGGCAGTAATGCTTAGTTTTCCTAGGGAGAAAATTGGGGGAAATTGGAATTTACTGGGGTGAGATGGCCTGGTTCGAGGGGCTAGTGGTGGTGATAAGATAGGTATCACTCAAGATGATAGAGACTATAGAAGTATTTGGGAAATCACTAACTCTTGGTAGTTGATCACATGACAAGAATATTGTCGTTTGGACCCAAAAACACAGCATGTGTATGGATTAAAACAGCGATGGATGCAAAGCTCAAGGACCAATTAATATCAAGAAAGTAAAAGTTCAAAAACTATTTTAGTAAATTATGCGTGGTCAAGGAGACCACAATTTTCCCAACTAGACCTGAAGACCGCGCAAGCATGGAACGATCTTCTTACCATCAATATATGTACTTAAGAACCTTTGAACTGTAAAATGAAACCTGTTGCAGCAATCTATTTTTTTCACATTTATTTCATCAAAGATAGTCATGTTTAATTGAATTGGTGAACTTCCTTCAGAAGAAATTAACTCATGTGCTGAAAATATCAATGCAAATTAATACTCTTATGCATATAGCTAATTCTGATTTGATAACCATATAAAGGAATAAGTATTATAGATTATTTACAAAAAAGAAAAACTAGACTCCACAGATAACAACATGCAAAGTATATAATAAGATCAATTTGTTATTGCATGAGTCATTTCCATTATGCTTGTGTGAGCTATCTTTAGAAAATAACATGTACATTTCAGTAGCATATATACCCATAACGTAAACTACATTTATGTTAGTTCAATTTTGGTGTATATGTTTTTTATAAAATATAATATTTAAAAATTAACCAAACAACTAATTTAGCACTTTAAAATTGATTGGTTCGTACTTTCTTCTGAATAAAGTTCATTTATTCAGCTCATGCTTTCTTTACTTTATCGTATAGAACTTTTGTGCAAAAAATTGATAGTTTTGGATTTATGAGAGTGTCTACAGACCTCTATAGCTACATGTGCTCTTGTACGCTTCACACATCATCTCTTGGTTATGAGATAAAGAAAATTTTGGTATTACAGTTTCTTGATGACAATGCATAAACATTCCTAGATCTGTTTTCAAACATTATAAGGTTTTAATTCTACGTGATAGTTTAAAAAATTACAGAATTAATTATTATCTTATTTAAAATCTCAGAAGTCCTTTTTTTTTTGGTTAATTTTAAATACGTTGAGTTTTGTTTTATTGCTATCTAAGTTAGGATATTAGATTGATTGTGTTTCGAAATGTTAACATAATAAAATTAAGGACCTTATCAAAAAAATAGTTTGTTGATATTTCGTAAAATCATAAGGTTATTAAATCTCAATAAGTTGTTTTTCTTTTATAGGTTACTAATTCACGTTAGATAGGTTTCTTTTCGTATATATAATAGTTCAAATAAAGTCCAAATAAGTTATTATATTGGTTAGATATAAATTTAGAATGTTTCAAGTTGGTTTTTCAACTGTATAAGGCTTAGTAATTCAAAGGTTTACTATTCTTGCAAATTGAATTAATTGTAAAGTTAAGGACCCCAACCTGAATAATTTTTGAAGATCTTTAGCGACATTGACATATTTAGTATATAATTTTTATAAATTCTATATCATATTGAAAATATAATGTGATGAAGTGTCGCATAAAGACATTACTATTACGTTTCTCAATTTGGTTATTCTATATTTTAGCCCAGGAACTCGAGACAAAATATATTACAAAACTCAAAAAAGTGTGTTAAATTAATTAGTTTATTGATTATGTTGAGTTATAGAATGATGAAGTGTCGCATAAAGACACTGCTATTGCGTTTCTCAATTTGGTTATTCTATATTTTTAGCCCTGGAACTCGAGCCAAAATATATTACAAAACTCTAAAAAGTGTGTTAAGTTAATTAGTTTATTGATTAGGTTGAATTATAGAATGATTCTAATGAGTTATAAGATTATATAAGGCTTATGAATAAAGCCTCATCTTTTTCTAATTAATTAAATCCAAAAATAAGGACCCTATTCAAATAAAAATATTTTCTTGCTGTAATTAATCTCATAAGTTTTTTTATCTTTCAATTGTAACACCATTTTTTCTTCCAAATCTATTTTTTTTTATTTCGGTTTCTTTTACATATAAATTTTTATAGTTATATTAGAGAGTAATTTTAAAAATATGGTAGTCAAAATTAAGTCTCAATAAGATTGTATATTAATTAGTTATAGTTTTAGAGTGCTTAGAATCAATTTTCAAATTGTATAAGGCTTACTAATATCAAGAAACAAGATTCATCCAAGATAATATTGAAGACTTTTTGGCGACACTTTATATTTGGTAATTTGAGTACCAATTCACCGTAAACATTCCCCCAATTAAGTTTCAACTTGGCAAAAACCCTACACCCTCTTACAGAAGCAACTGAGCATACAAACATGGCGATGGTGACACCAAACAAGCTACGATAGGACGAGCTCGCTGAAGACAAAGAAATCGACCTCGGTTTTTTGTTACCTCCTCCGCAAGTTATCGGGCCAGACAGTAACAAAATCAAGAAAGTCATCTCCTACAAGCTGTAACAAATTATTCTTACTGAAGAACTAAGAGAACTCCCTCGTTATTTATAGACTTCAAAATTAAACTAATAGCCTAAATAAAAGCAACCGACTCCTAAACTAAACCAATAGCCCATAGAAATAGCAACCACCTGCCACATAATTATCTACTTCCTGTAGAGCAGGTCTACTGTGATTACTCCAAACTGTCCTCCTCACTAGTAGCCTTTGGTTGTTGATGAATCTTAACACTTCCCCTCAGCGCCAACATTCCGCATGTCACTCCTAATAAATCTTTGAATCTTGACAATTTGTTTTGCAGAGAGCTTTGGTTGGTACATCTGCTACTTGATCATTTGTCCTAATTAGCACAATTCTGACATCTCCTTTCAGAACTTTCTCCCTTATAAAATGATGTTGTACCTCAAGGTGTTTTGTCCTGGCATGGAACATAGGATTTTGTGCAAGTTTGATTGCACTCTCACTATCACAATATAAGGTGTTTGTATAATCCACAGGTTAATGAAGTTCTTTAAATAACATGACAAACCATATGCTTTCTTGTGCTGCCATTGTTGCTGGTTGATATTCAGCTTCTAAGGTTGACAAAGACACAATTGGTTGTCTTTTACTGCACCATGAGATGGCTCCCGATCCGAGATTAAAAGAATAACCTGTTGTCGACCTTCTTGTTGATTTATCCCCTACATAATCAACATCACAACATCCATTGATTTTGTAATCTCCTTTTCTATACATGATAACAGAATCAATAGTTCCTTGTAAATACTTTAGTATTCGACGAGCAGTTTCAAGCTAAAGCTTCCTAGGTGTTTGCATGAATCTACTTACCACACCAACTACTTGAGGAATATCGGGCCTATTTAGTTTCAAATATATCAAACTCCAAATCAATTGTCTGCACTTTGTTGGATCTTTGATGTCTTCCCCCTCATCCATGTGATGATTAGCATTAACTTCCATTGGTGTTTCAATAATGTTGCTTCCAAACATCCCAAAACGAATAAGTAGATCCTTTGATTCTTCATTTTGCTCAAGCTCAAGCCCAAGAAAATGATGTAGCTCTCCTAGCTTCTTCATACGGAATCACACTCCAAGATTGACTTGAACTTTATCAATTTCTTCAACATCATCACTTGTTATAATTAGATCATTGACATAAATCAAAATGACAGAAATCTGCCCATTTGTGAGTTTCGCAAATAGGCTAGAATCTGCAGTAGTCATTGAGTAACCAATCGCTTGAAGAAATTCTGCAATTTTTCCAAACCAAGCTCTTGGAGCTTGTTTCAACCCATAAAGTGCTTTCCGCAATCTGCATACATACTGCGGATGTGTTGTGCTCTCAAAACCTTTGGGTTGTTCCATAAAGATTTCTTGATCAACTTCACCATGTAAAAAAGCATTTTTACATCCATTTGCCACAACTTCCATTTTAAACAAGCGGCAAGAGCAATAAGAACTCAAACTGTTGTGATTTTAGCCATATGACCAAAAGTTTCATCATAATCATACCCGTATTGCTGAGAAAAATCTCAAGCTATGAGTCACGCCTTGTGCCTTTCTATGTCATCATTGGCCTTCGTCTTAATCTTGTAAACCCATTTACAAGAGACGGTCTTCATGTCAGATGGACGTGGCACAAGATCCCATGTCTCATTCTGTTACAAAGCCTTGATTTCTTCAATCATTGCTTCTTTCCAATTGTTGTTGCCTTGCGTATCTTCAAAAGAGATTGGCTCGTCCTTTGTTGTTGTTGTAAATGCAGCTACAACACTTAAATTTGCATACATTAGATTCAGTTTAGGAATGCGTTTAGACCGTCGTGGTCCTTCGTTAACACTTTCCACATCAGACGTATTGTCCTGAGAACTTCCCGACTATCTGACCAATTCTTCTTCGTCATGACTACTCGTACCTTCATGAGTAGATATGGGTTCTGTCAGAGCACTTGCTTTCTTTAGCATCTTTATCTCGACTTGCCTATTTTTTTGGAACAATTGCTTGATCAGATGGCCACCATGAAGATGATTCATTGAACACTACATTTCTTGAAATGTGTATGCATCTTGTGTTGGGATCGATGTATCTCCATCCCTTTCTTTCGGAGCCATATCCTATGAATATGCATCTAATGGCTTTCTTGTCAAATTTACTACGTAAATGATCAGGTACAAATACATAGCAAACAGACCTGTAACCCCAAAAATGATTTACACTAGGTGTATGAGCAAACAATTTTTTGAAAGGCAACACGAAACCAAGTCTTGGTTGAGGTAACCCATTTGTGATGTAAATGGCAATACTCATGCATTCTGTCCAGAATCTTGTTGGAACATTTTTGGCATGCATCATACTTCTTGCTACCTCGACAAGGTGTCGATTATTCCTTTCAGCTATCCCGTTTTGTTGAGGTGTGTACGGACGGGTGAATTGCCTTGAGATCCCTTGCTCTTGAGTATATGTATATGTTGAGAACTCAAGAGAAGAGTACTCACCACCATTGTCTAACCTCAAGCATTTTATTTTACACTTGAGACTAGCTTCTACTTGATTCTGGAATTCTACAAACTTTTTGAACACTTCAGACTTTTCTCTAATAAAACAGGCCCATACATGTCTAGAAAAATCATCAATGAAAGTTACCATGTACGTTTTGCCTCCTAAAGATTTTGTTTTACCTTTGCCAAACACATCTGAATCTACCAGTTCAAACGGCATTTTTGCTTGAAACTTTGACTCAATATATGGCTATTGTTACGCTTTGCCATATTGACAGCCTAAACATACAACGTCAGATTGTACTTCCAGTTGAGGAAGCTCTGTCACCAGCTATCTTTTTATCATTACTTTGAGCTTTGTGAAGCCGACATGAGCAAGCCTCGCGTGCCATAGATCAGTTGTGTCATGCTTCCCTGTTTTTCCAACGTGGGCTTCTTGAGCCATAACATAGACATATTCAAGCCTTCTTCCCTGCATGTAAGGTTCCTTTGAAATTTCCATAGTTTCATTTACTTTTACATCATTAGGCCCAAAAATAACATAACCACCAGATTTGGTTAGTTGAGACACTGAAAGAAATTTTTTCTTCATATCTGGAACATGATATACGTTCTCGAGCACAAGATTTTTTTGAGTTGATGTTGGTGCACAGGTTACATTACCGACATGTGCAATGGAGAGTTGATGTTGGTGCACAGGTTACATTACCGAGATTTTTGATTCCTCGTTGAGTTGAAAGATCTCCCTACAAATCATTTTAACTCTCATAAAATAATCTGAGATAGTCATATGACCTTGGCTTAATAACCCGGTCTCATTTTTCTACATTTGTAGTCGAGCTCCATTCTTTTCTGAAAACAAAGTGGCAAAGGCATCCCATGCCTTTTTAGGAGATTTTGCATCACGGATGTGATCAAGTATGTCCTTATGTGTGGTAGCCTTAAGTACAAACAAAGCTTTTTCCAGCCTTAATTTTCCATTTTCTTAGTACTTCGGCAGATTTTGAAGCAGCATTTGGAGGAGTTGTATCAGCTCTGTTGACTACATCCCACAAATCTTGCCCTTGGAGATACGACTCTAGGCATGAATTCCAATCATTGTAGTTGGTATGAGTCAACTTCTCAATTCCACGAACAGAGTTAGCAAACTCCATGACAACAAAGTACTCTCTGATCAAACACTCTCTATTTCAGTAAGGGAACTATTTGAATATGGCTCTAATGCCAGAATGTAATAAATTGCTCTTACTAAAGAACTAAGAGAACTCACTTGTTATTTGATTATTATTGACAAATAGAACACACGACTTACATTTATAGACTTTAAAATTAAACTAACAGCCTAAATAAAAGCAATAGACTCCAAAACTAAAGCAATATCCCATAGAAATAGCAACCAACCACATGATTATCTACTTCCTATAGACCACGTCTAATGTGATTACTCCAAAATGTCCTCCTCATTAGTAGCCTTTGGTTGGTGATGAATCTTAACACCAGACGGAGATGGTAAGATGGTCAAGGTCACCATGACCATTTCGGTTTGCAAGCTCGCCACTACGCGTCTTGTTAAGGGATTCCTTGAGCGTTGGTCTTGGGCAAAGTTCGATGATGCTGTAGAAGGGGATGATGGGGCTAGACGCACCATGGTGTCCACTGAAGAAATTGTGCTGGAGAAACCTAGACCTCTTGGTTTGTTCCCCTTCTATCTCTCTCTTGAATTTATGCTTGCAAATGACGTGCAAATCACAGATCAAAGTTTCTTTCAAGTGGATTGATTGTAGGTGATGACCTAATTGTACTGACCTAGCATAAAAGAATCGCAATAAATAACCAGTACTTTCCTAGTGTATCGCTAATGAAAGGGGTTCATGAGGCTCTTTCCATCCTGAGGTGTTTTTCGTCCAAGAATTGGGCTTAAATTTACTAAACCATTAGAAGGTTCTTTATACGTAGAGGATGAAGTGTATATGGTTTGAAACTAGTTTAACTGTTCCTTATTAGGAATCAAATTTCACCTCTTACTTTCAATGGTCAGAATTTAAGATGGCCGACTATGTATGAGTCCAAAAAATCTAGTAAAATTTTGTTCAACTGTTGTTCTTTTGATTCATTCGTAGATTTTACCATTGGGTAGACTGGACATTAGCTAATTACTAAAGGAATTTAGCTCTTCTGATATTTGGTATGTCAGGAAGCTAACACATCGTAATCTTAGAGTGAAGATTAAGTTGAAGCCAAGGAACCAAGCAGCTGTAGAACATCAACAGAGGACTAAAGAAAATTGAAGTAAAAATGAAGATCAAAGGGAATGGAAGGAAAAGCACATGAGACTGAAGGCGCGTGAAGGAATATTAGCAAACTAAATGGATGACGCGTGCACATTACTCACTGTCACTTCTTTCTTCAATTAATGGTGATTGGAGTAATTAGTATTAATGGCCAAATCCTTGTCTTAACGGCCAAAATAATAAATTAGTTAGAATTAGTCAGAGAGGTAATTATCTGGCATTTTTAATTTTCTTTCGATTCCAAAATCTGTTAGACAGGTTCGAGAACCCAGGAAATTGGTTGTATGCTCTCCTGTAAAAGGGAGTGAGTCATGCCATTTAGGATGATTATTGGAAGAATTTATCTGAATATTACACTTTCTCTTCTTCTTCTCTGGCCCTCTGGGTTTTCTATCTCGATAACCAGCTTGAATTTTACCAAAATAAGCCATAAAACCTACAAAATTCCTCTGTAAATCCTTGGGTCGATTACAGTTGGTATCCAGAACAAAGTGTTACGATCCTTTTACCATAATAGGGTATAATACCAGGCAGCTAAACAAGCGACAGTTGGACGAACATGTGAGCCTTATGGAGGCACAGTTCACTGACCATTTTGGAACCATAGATGATCAGTTAGTAGAGCTAAAAGAGTCCATCTCAGATCTTCTTAACCTCAAGAGTTCAATCGATCAGATGAGAAAAGAAATTCCTGTGGTAAGGCATACTCTAGAAGAACTCCAGTTCGTGATGCATCAGTTTATAGATAGAAGAGACATGAGGGATAAAGGGTGAAGGACAGAAGAGGAAGTATCAAATTTAAAATACTCAAGGCAAGGCAAGGCAAGATAGGGGAAGCTAGATTCACACAAAGAACACTTCCAATATACGAATGGTGTTTTCTCCCCTAAATTACCTAAGATAGAGTTTCCTGAATTTAATGGTGAAGAGTGTTATGGTTGGATTAGAAAAGCTGAGAGGTACTTCAAGTTCAATCCAATGGATGACTATGTGAAAGTTAACTTTGCTTCAGTTCATTTTGAAGCACAGACAGAGTATTGGTTTGGAACATATATTAAGGCTAAGGGTAAGGTGTTATGGCTTGTTTTTATAAGAGATTTGACTGCGAGGTTTGCAAAGTTATTTAAAGAAAGTGTAATCGGAGAGTTCCACAAGCTAAGGTAAACTGGAACTATAGAATAATATTATAATGAATTTGAGGCAATAAGATCTATCATGGTGAATAAAGGGTGTAAGCTTGATGATAACTATTTCATACACATATTTGTAAGTGGATTAAATGATGAAATTAGGTTGGAGGTGGAAATTTTGAAGTGTTTTATTTATCTCGAGCCATCTACCTTGCAAGAAAACAAGAGACAAGCATTACCAATAGTTGGCATATGCCAAGAACCTCACCTAGACCCAACCTGACCACTACACCATTTCACTCAATCCATCAGTTATTATAAACCTAAACTAATCCCAGCTATGCCAACACACTCCCATGCTCCAGCATCACAACCTGTAACCAAAAGCCTTGCTACCTACCCCTAGCAACCCACCATACCAGAAAATTCCTAGGACTTATTTTAATTTGATGACAGGAGGAAGAAGGGATTGTGCTACTGGTGTGATGATACCTTTAGTCCCTCACATGTGTGCAAAGGTAAATAAATATCCATGCTCATTGTTGATGAAGAGGAAACACTGGAGGACTCACCCCCTTAGTATGATGAGGAACCAAGCACACAAGACAACACACCACTTGCAAAATAGGAAAAAAGTGAGGTTACTGTTAATGCAATGACTGGTAATTCCACTCATAATACTTTCAAATTCTGGCGCAATGACTGTTAATGCACTAGGTCTACACACAATTTTGTTAACCCAGCCACTACACAGAGGCTGGGCTGTGTGGTACTTCCTACCTCACCCATGTCTGTGATGACTGGTGATGGAAATAGAGTCACTAGTGACTCAGTTTGTGAGAAGTTCAATTGGACTATATATGCAGGGGCATTGCTTTGAGACTAGTGTAAAATTATTGCACATTGGATGTTGTGACTATTTATTAGGCCTCCAATGGCTAAAGGAGTTGGGATTAGTGCAGTTTGACTTCAAAGGGATGACCATGACCATGTCAAGGAAGGCAAGCAGATTACCCTGCAGGGGGGTGATGAGGGAACTGAGCTCAAAAAGATCTCAGCACAAGCCATGTATAAATACTTGACGTACTTAACCAATAACCCTGGGCCACTCCGTGGTCAAGTATTTACACTCACCACTTTGCCATCTGATCACCCTGATGAGCCTCAACTTGTTGCCCTCTTGCATAACTTTGAAGATATTTTTGCTGAACCAAAAGGACTCCCACCCCCAGGCCCCAAGACCACCATATCCCTCTCATACCAAACACCCAACCAGTGAGCATTAGACCATACAAGGTGCCATATGCATATAAAACTGAGATAAAGAAGATTGTTCACTAAATTGGATTTAAGGAATGGGTATCACCAAGTAAGGGTGTGCCCTGATTCACAGGACAACTTTCTCTACACATTTGGGCATTATGAATTTAAAGTTATTTCTTTTGGCTTAACTAATGCCCCTGCCACATTTCACTGCATAATGAATGACATTTTTTAGCCATTTTTTAGGAAGTTTGTATTGGTTTTCTTTGATGATATACTCATCTATAGTAAATCCTACCAAGAACACCTTCAACACCTCCAACAAGTATTACAGACCTTGAGATAGCACCAGCTATACATAAAAAGATCAAAGTGCTCTTTTGCAGTGTCTAGTGTGGAATACCTTGGACATATAGTCACCAAGGAAGGAGTAGTAGCTGGCCCCAACAAGATTGCAGCCATGACCAAGTGGCCTTTTCCTAAGACCATTAAATAACTCAGGGGGTTTCTTGGGACTAACAAGGTACTACAAGAAGTTCATACCCCACCGTGGGATTAGGAGCAAACCCCTGACCAAGCTGATGCAAAAGAATAATTTCAGGTGGACTCCAGAAGTTATCACAACCTTTGAAGATCTTAAGACACCTATGACCAGCACCCAAGTATTAGCCTTACCCAATTTTGGCCTTCAATTTGTGGTAGAAGTGGATGTAAGTGACAAAGGTATGGGGCTGTCTTAGCCCAAGAAGGGAGAACACTGGCTTTTTTTAGTAAAGCTTTTGGAATTAAGGCTCAAGCTATGTCTACATATGAAAAAGTGCTCATGGCTCTAGTGCAAGCAATAATGCACTGGCACACATACTTGAGCCTTCAACATTTGATTGTTAAGACTGATCACTGCAGTTTTAAGTATCTATTTGGTCAAAGAGTAACATCTTTATTACAAAAAAAATGTCTATCTAAGCTACTTGGTTTTAGCTTTGACATTCATTACAGGGTAGGCAAAGACAATAGAGCAGCTGATGCTTTATCCAGAGTGCCAAATGAAGAAAGTCAGGAGGGGGCAATGCAGTGCCATGTCAAGTGTGACCCCTGTGTGGTTAACTGAAATTCAGAGCAGCTATAATGGAGATTCCTTCATAGCTCAGCAGCTGCAGCAGTTGATCCTTGACCCCTATGCAACTTTAGAGTATACTTATGCTCAAGGGATCTTGAAGTACAGAGGCAAAATCTGTATTGGCTCTACTGGTAAGCCAAGAGAACAAGTGTTGGATGTGTTTCACACATCAGCCTTAGAAGGCCACTCTGGGGGTAAAGTTACATATAAAACGGTATCCAACCTATTCTACTGGCCAAATCTAAGGGCTCAAGACATGCAATGGGTTAAGCAATGTGACATATGTTAGAGAAATAGACATGAACACTCACCCTACCCTGGACTTCTACAATCTTTGGACATCCCCAATCAACCCTGGAATTGTATCTCTATGGACTTTATTGAAGGCTTACCCAGGTCTGAGCACAAGGAGGTTAGCATGGTGGTTGTTGACATGATGAGAAAATTAGCCCACTTCATTGCTCTCAGTCATCCCCATACTGCTCAAGAAGTGGCTCAGGCTTATCTTGACCATATTTTCAAGCTGCATGGACTACCTAGTAACATAGTGAGTGACAGAGGTAGTATTTTTCAGCAATTTCTAGACCAAGTTGTTTACTCTATTGGGAACTTAACTTTATTTTAGCACCTCATATCACCCTCAAAGTGATGGTCAGACAGAGAGGGTAAATCAATGCTTGGAGACTTACCTTAGGTGCGTTTGTGGAGATAAACCTAAAACCTAGAGTAAGTGGTTGACTTTGGCTGAGTACTGGAACAATACCAGTCACCACAGCTCCATCAACATGAATCCTTTGAAACTACTTATGGATACTCTCCAAGGGTGCTTAATTTGGGGGTACATGAGACAACCAATCTTGCACATGTTGATAGTTACATGGCTGAAAGACAGAAGGTGTTGCAACTGCTCAAGGACAATTTGGTGGTAGTCAAGCACGGATGAAATACTTTGCAAACAAACATAGGTCTAACAAAGAATTTGAAGCTGGGGACCTTGTCTATCTCAAGCTACAACCCTACAAGCAGAAGAGCTTTGGCACTAAGAAAGAACCTAAAACTAGCCCCAAAATACTATGGCCTTATAAAGTTTTGGCCAGAGTGGGTACAGCGGCATACAAATTAGAATTACCTTTGCACTTTCTCATTCACCCAGTTTTCCATGTATCTTTGTTGAAGAAGACATTGGGCCAACATGCTACCACAACCCCCAGCTTACCCCCCACCAACCAAGAAGGACAAATTTTGCTGGAACCTACCTGTATAATTGACATGAGGATGATTAAAAGAGGAAATCAATCTATTGCTCAAATACTGGTAGGCTGGTCCAACATGACAGAAGAGGAAGCTACTTGGGAAGATTGGGAAGTTATGAAAAGAAAATTCCTAGATTTCATTAGCAGAGAGGAGGAAACTTTTGAAGGGGAAGGGAATGCCATGAACCTCACTCATCGTAATCTCAGAGTGAAGATCAAGCTGAAGCCAAGGAACCAAGCAGCTATGGAACATCAAGAGAGGACTGAAGAAAATTGAAGTAAAAATGAAGATCAAAGGGAATGGAGGGAAAAGCACATGAGAGTGAAGGCGCGTGAAGGAATATCAGTAGACTAAATGGATGACGCGTGCACATTACTCACTGTCCCTTCTTTCTTCAATTAATGGTGATTAGAGTAATTAGTATTAATGGCCAAATCCTTGTCTTAACAGCCAAAATAATAAATTAGTTAGAATTAGTCAAAGAGGTGATATATGGAATTTTTAATTTTCTTTGGATTCGAAATTCTGTTAGATAGGTCCGAGAACCCAGGAAATTGGTTATATGCTCTCCTGTAAAAGGGAGTGAGTCATGCCATTTTAGGATGATTATTGGAAGAATTTATCTAAATGCCACGTGTTCTCTTGGGACGACATGAATCAAGAATAGATCGATACCCGATCTTTGAATTTTGTGATTTTCGTTGACATATTATGGTCGATGCTAATGCCTGGCTCATAATTGTACTGAACTATATCACACCTGAATATCCTCCATCAATCAATGTTTTTCGTAAACTTGTTTTGATCTCTACTTTTGCATCACGAAAAGTTCTAAATGATTTTTTTCCTAAGCAAATTTCATTAACAAACATTACCCATTACAATCTAAGGCGATACCCGAACGGGTGTCCCTGGAACAACAAAGACAATGCATCCAAATGGATGGTCTTGGAAAATGGTCCACTTGGCCTTGGAGGAAAGCATAGTAAACATAAAGGCTACCCGTATTTGGAATTACCAAATTAAGGGGTAGCCAGAGGCGGGACGATGCAAAAAATTGCATCAGATCCCTAGCTCCCACTGAAACAGGGGCCAGAGCCATGGGCCGCTTTAGGTGGCAGTTTACATTACTGCCGCGGCTTTCATCAGAGTTCCAACAGCTGAAGGGGGTCCTCCCAAGGCCGAATCGAAGCGATCCGCAACTTGAAATGAGTGTGCATCCTCTAACTCTCGCAAATCCATCATCTTCAAGCCATAAGTTCTCTATTTCTGATTTACATCGGATGTATCTAACCAAACCAACCGGATCATAGATCCGGCAACGATCATGACGGATCTGAGAAAAATTCTCAGATCTGAGGAAATCAGAAGGAGGGGAGAAACCTTGAGGCCGAAGAAGTTTCGATCTTCGATCTGAGGGAGATATGATGATCGAAGCATGGAGGAAGTCGGAGATGAGCGACGCTGGTCAGCTGAGATAGAGTGCTGAGGGAGCAGGAGAAGAGTATGCCATTGAGAGGAAGAACAGGAGGAGGAGAACAGAGAGGGCCTCCCTTTCCATCCTCTCAGACATAGAAGCTGAAGGAGGAAGGGGCGGCGGTAAGGATTTAGGGTTTTGTAAGAATGGGTCTCTGCTTTTCGCCTGATACAAGAGAACTTTGTTCTCAGAAAGAAGAAGAAAAGTTCTAAACGATGGTCATGTAAACAGGAAGCAAAGCTGAAGAAAGCAAGACTGCTGGAGATTCATTAGCACAACTTGGAAAATGAGCGGTACTAATGGTGTGCAGGACTTGTGGTAAGAAGGGTGACCATTGGACGGCCAAGTGTCCTTACAAGGATCTTGCACTGCCACTGCAATACCTGCAGTCACAAGCAGTAATACTTATGTCCCTCCAAGCAAGAGACTGGGTGCTGAGAGAAGCACAGGGACGGATATGAGGCGCAGGAATGATGATAATTCCGTCCGGGTCGAAAAGCTATCTGAGGATACCTGTGATGCCGATTTGAAAGACCTCTTTGGTACCTTTAGGCCAGTACTTCGCGCTCATGTCGTCAAGGACTACAAGACCGGGCTCAGCAGAGGATTTGGTTTTGTCAACTTTGTTAGCAGGGAAGATGCTCAGAGAACTATCAACAATCTGAATGGCTACGGCTATCACAATCTCATCCTTGACGGTTAGTGGTCTGCCCAAGGGCAAATTAATCTTTGTCGTAACATTTGTCGGCCAGTTTTCAGTAATTATCACTTGGGGACCAATTTTAGAGGATGGATTTTTTATTGAATTATTTTTAGTAAAATGTTATATTCCCTCTATCCCTTAATAATTGATCATCTTTTTTTTTTTGTCTTCTTATAAAAATTGATCACTTTCATATTAAGAAAGATTCTGTACTTTTTTTTACCCAATTTATATTTTTTTATTATATTTCTCTCACCACATTTAACTTTCTACCAACTCATTTTCTCTCTCCTGGGCCCACCACTTTACACTTTTTTATTCTATTTCTCTCTTCACATTTAATACTCTACCAATTAATTTTCTCTATCACGGCCCTCTCTCTCCCCCCTCTCACTAAAGGGTAAAATAGAAAAAATATACAATACATAAACTAAATCATTAATATGCGTGAAAAAAGGTGATCAATATTTTAGGAATGAAGGGAATAATTTTTTATGGTGATCTTGATTTAATTTGTAGTTATAACTTGTTAACCCTCTTTAAAGACACCTTTTGGTTGAATATGGGTGTCATGGATTTCTCTTGATTTATGATGAAACTTTTATTTTGCCTCTCATAAGATAATTTCTACTTGATTACTATTCTGCAAGTATACAGTGGTCCTCTTTGCATAGGGGCAAATACTGTCTTAAAGAAAGACTGCATAGTAATTGACTCAGACGTACTCCAGCCCCATTTGCGATATTTTTTCAATAATACGACATGAGAATTCAAATCGGTTTCTATGTTGAGCAGCAAAAACCATATACATGTTCATCTCGATGTATCGTCTTTGGTAATCTAGATGTCATGATAATGTTATAAGAATATAGGTGTCCTTTATGTGCATCGGTTTTTCGATTGAAATTGAATTGAGCTAGCTATGACGTGTAGGTTCATAATTTAGAAATATGTACCTCATTAGCGGTAGCAAACCAAAAATCAATGGATCTGTCCATTCTGTGAATTTCATCGTGAATCTACTGCACGATGTGCACTTGCTATAATATCCCTGTTCAATTGGGAGCTTGAAAAGTATACACAATCGAAGAAACTAAGAATCTGAAACCCTGCAACGACGGGAGCCTTTGCATTTGCACGGGTACAAAAAGATTGATCATGCCGATGTCCAGTGGCTATGCTGTAAAAACACCGTTGTCTTCTTTCTTTCTTTTTCTTTTTTGGACCGAAAACTATTCGTATTATTTCCGTTGGGGAATTGTTCAAGCCTCGCCAGGAATGATGCTGATAATGTACTCGATCTCTTCAGCAACTTCTTTCATTGATGGCCGGTTCTGCCTCCGCTCATTCAAACACGCTGCTGCCAAGTTCCCTAATGCCCTCATGGTGTCTAATTCAATGTTGCTAGCTCCCTCTCTAAGTCCTGAATCAACAACATCTATGAGTTTCTCTTCCTCAATTATCCTTTTCATATAAACCACCAGGTTCAGATTTTCTTCTTCTCTGTTAAAATCAATGGCTTTCTTTGAGGTCAAGAGCTCCAATAAAACCACTCCAAAGCTGTAAACATCACTCCTATCAGTGAGTTGAAGGTTTAGGTAGTATTCTGGGTCGAGGTACCCTAGCGTTCCTTGAGCAGAAGTGCAGATGTGACTGCATTCACTCTCACTAGTATCGACCAGTCTAGAAAGTCCAAAGTCAGACACTTTGGCATCAAGCTTCTCATCTAGCAAAATGTTACTTGATTTCACGTCTCGGTGGTAAATAGGTGGCACAGCTGAGAAGTGAAGATAGGCCAGACCCTCAGCAGTCTGGTGAGCAATGCTGAGCCTACGCCGCCAATCTAGCGTAGCGCACTTGGGAGAACGTAATCCATGAAGGTGCTCGAAGAGTGTTCCATTTGGGACGTACTCGTATATCAAGAGAGGCTGCTCAAGTTCAACGCAACAGCCAAGGAGTCTTACTAGACTTCTGTGGTTCACCTGGCAAAGAATTCGAACCTCGTTGAGGACTTGAGTGATGCCCTTGGTGTTCCCAGGTTTGGCGCGCTTGACGGCTGTGATAGTTCCATCTTCAAGAACGCCCTTGAACACCTCACCAAAGCCACCAGAGCCCAGGAGGTTCTCTTTGGAGAAGTTGATTGTTGCTCTTTTTAACTCTTTCACAGTGAAGATCTTGGCTGCTTTGCCACTATTGTTGGCGTTCAGTATATCTTCACGCTCTTTGACTAAAATCTTTCGGGCTTCTCTTTTCATGTGATAGCGTCGCCCGATAACCAAAGCCCCACCTAGAATTAACAGAAGGAGTGCACCTAATGCCCCTGCAATTGACGATTGAATAGCATCTCCATCATCTGTGAGTACTAGTTTCCCAGTATCTGAAGTATGCATATGAGGCACTTACCGGCCATTACTGGCAGTTTGCTCTTCGAAGCTTTGCATCCTTTCCCATGTCGACACTCTACATGTAGATAACAAAAGATTTGAGACACCATGAGGAGAAATGCATTGAGATGAAAGCATTGCTAAAGACAGGAGCTAATGTCGGAAGCTAGATCAGGAGACCAACCCGGATCCTAATACTAAGATTGGGGCAACTTACATCATCAGTTCATCATTTTGCAAGTAGAATCCCTATGAGTAAAATGTCACTTTAGAAACTAGGGATAGTTTTGCAAACCTGTTGTTCTATTGTTCATCGCTGTCAACAGTCAGTTAACACAAACAATACTTATGCAAACCTGTTGGATTAACTACGTTAAGGCACACCCTGTTGGTTTATCAATTCTAAACATTCATACTTGTGCCTACGTGAATGTGAGTTAAACAAAATTAACATGGTCTTTTCTCTGACAGCCGAATGTTTATTGAGTATCTAAGTGACATCCTTTGTTAGATATGAACAGTGTAAGGGAGCCTGGAATTGAATCCAATCTTTATGTTTGTTCTTCATCAATTCTTAAATCTAAGACATACCAGTCCTAATTGGTATTAGTGTCATGAGTGAGTTTAATAGAAATTACATAACATATATAATCATGAAGTTGCTTGTCTGTCTTAAGTTTCCATTATGTACCATGACTGTCTGCTCAAAACTAAACAAAACTTTCTGATCTCAGCGTTGATATAATTTACCCTCTTTGATCCAGACCTTTGAGGAATATGTGAGTATAACCAGCAGCCACTAGCTATACTGAGATTTGTGCGAGGAAGAGTTTGCTACAATCATGCGGTCTGAACTAAGTGCATATTTTCATACTACTAGTTACCGTGTAATTTATAGCTTCATCAAGTGTAAATTTCACTAGTTAGTCATAGCACAATCTTGTCACATTCCAAAATGTATGGAAGACCAACAACCAATTTGTATATATGGGAGTTAATACGTAGAGCATCCTTGTACAGGGTGAGTAACTCTAACACTAACCGAGGTAATTAATCTCCACAAATTCATGCATGTCAGAAGAATAATAAGTTCACATCAAACCCTGTGGTCAGACTTCCTCCTATAGTAATCCTCCTATATGCTACGGCAAGTGATAACCAAGGGATTATTAGCATATGAGCAGATGATGGACACTGCGCTTAATACTTGATCGTAGAATTTGGAAACAAGAAGAAATACTTACTTCGACACGACCCGAGAATAGGATCCCAATGGTGGCCAGATCTGCAAAAGCACCTTTTCTGCCCCACACTTGCAGGATCAGGCAAGCACTTGGATTTTGGCAAATCACGACAATCCACAGGAAATTTGCAAACTGGTTCCTGTGGCATAACCCACTCTATCTCCAACCCGGGTTTTGGCCACTTCGCAACCTCCAATGACGGATTCAAATCTACAAAACTCTGATACGCCAGGCACCCACCGTCATGAACTCTAATCACATACGCAGTTTGAGAACCGCCAGTCCTGAAATCACAACATAGAGGCTCGTGCAGGCACACAGCTGTAGATGCAGTATGCTGCATGTAGGTGTGACATACGCTAGTCGATGAACAATTAATTGGTATCTGAAGGTGATACATTCTATCAGTACAATTCATTAACAATATTGTGTTGCTACTTGTGATGTTGAATGGGAGCACGGGGTCTAGCTGGATGCCCAGGCTTCGGAAATCGCTTGCTAGGCAAGTGTTTGGAAGTAACCCAGACGGTTGGATAATCATCCGTTGGGTTTTTGGGTTGACGGATGAGATCATGTACGATGAACCATTCAGTGCGTCAAGCCATAGGTTTCCTGAGGTACACCGGACCTTGTACAATTGGTTGCCGCAGTTAGGGGCCGTGCTTAGTGGATAAGGTACCGGAGTCCTGCCACAGTCCCCACACCGCATTGCTGCCATTGCCTGCTCAGTACATGGTAGCAGTATCAACACCGTAAGAATTAATGGGTTGGCCATGTTGCTCTTCAGCATGACCATAACTTGCAAATGATTATACTGTTCACTCTTATGATAACTTGACTACAGATCTCTAGCATGATAATCTTGTATCAGTAAGTTTCATACATAACAACTGGATAACATATTGTGCATATACTCCAATGCATTAATATAATTTGGGTGCACATTAGTCCAAACGCTGTCAACTCCGTGAGACATGGAAGGTTGGTTTGCGTTTGCTACAAACCGGACAACGTTCTACAAGGAAGATTCCAAGATTACAAACAACTTATTATCATATGATTATATCTCGGAAGAATACTGCCGTTACATGTGCAGGGTTTCCAGTGATTATACTTATGACAGCATTATGTTATATGAGATAAACAGCCACCCTTTCCGCCCTCTTTCCGGTGTAGAATTCTTGATAATTGTTAGTAAGCAGAGTCGCGTAAATCCTAGCTGTTGTACTGCTCAGGAACTTATGTTCTTGCAGGTTAACAGTTCAATGAAACTGCTAACTTAAAGAACTTAATGCCGATCTCTAGGCAGGACTTGGAAGTTGCATCTGCTAACACCACATCCCATCAGGCCAGCATAAATTTATCACCATTTTGAATGCATCAATAAACAGTAAAACATGTCAAAAGCTAACCCAATGCACGTCACTCGTCCTTGTTGGCTCTAGAAAATGTCAGATGTACGCAACTGCCACATCTCTATGAAAACACTACCGACCGGCAGTGGTAACGTATTTAACTTAAAACCAGTTAACAAGGAATAGAAAATCCCGACGAGTGTCCAAATACAATACTTTAGTTGTCTTATGTGTGTTTGTGTGTGTCGTGGGGCAACATTATTGGTCTCCAAATGACCCCTGAGCTTGAATGAAACGACAAAACATTCGCATAGAAGCTCAGGACTGGTCACATGTCTACTGTTGGTTATTAGATAACAGGTTTAAACCAGCCATGAACAGTTTCAAGTAACTATATGTTCAACTCTCATAGAATATAATTACGTCCAAATGCACGAGCACTTCCATGTTCGTGGAGTTACAAGATCCAAAGCCATTGAACATGGTTTTGGCTTCCCGAAGTCTAAGATTCATACATTCGCGTTGGTTTTACATCCGGCTCGTTGTCATTCAGAGTGCGGTGGTAGCACGAAACATGACCTGTATTCATGGAATTGTAAAGCATTATCAACTCGCATAGAGATCCTCCCGGGTGCACAAAGCAATGGTGTACTCAAGAGGTCCAGATACATATTGTGATCGAGTTTGACCAGTTTTAGCGACGGATGCCATCCCTCTGTGAACCTCTTGATTATGCTTTTGACCTCCTATGACGGCCAGCATCTAATCCCCCGCAAAATCAGCCTACACAAACTGGATTTTCCAATACATATGAAAGTTTACAACAGGATGAAACATAAATCCTGAAAACTGTTCTGACGATACACCGAGTGTGAACTCATTATCCGCTCAATAACAGATACTGTGTATTTGTTAGTGTAGATTATTACAGTTAATTAGAGAATAATTATCTATTAAGTGTTTGAGATAAATACAATATTTATCTCCTAGGTGTTTGAGGTAAATACAGTTTTTATCTCCTAAATGTTTGAGGTAAAGTCAGTCTCTAATACTATGTTAGAGATATCCCAAGAAAAAAGAAGTCATACAACAATAAGTCATAAGGCAATCACTTTCTCTATTGCTCTTAGAGCATCACCGAGCTCTAAGATTTTGTTCATGGACGAAGAACTCGACTCTAGTAGCCGTTATCGTATCTGCGAAAAAGATCAAACGTGTTAGAGGTTCGTAACAACAAGGATCCTTCGTCGGAATTTTCGGGAACTTCGTACAGTATGTTTCTGAACTCACTACGTCTTATGTGGCAGCGCATTAATTGTTTCAACACAGAGAAACTCCATGGACAAAAAGAGAGGAATAAGATGGGTGCAACACCACACACCCAGGAAAGCATTACATATAACTAGGGTAATTATTGTTCAAATTACATATGTGCCCCTAAGATTAAGTAAATAGAGAAATACAATATTACAGATTACATGCTACTGCTACACTCCCCCTCAAACTGTGGCAAACTAGACTGCAACAGTTTGTCAATTAAATAGTTGTGCCAAGCTGGATTTACTAGCTTGGTATATATATCTGCAATTTGATCTTGAGAAGCCACATAAGGGAGAGAAATCACGCCATCCAGATATTTGTCACGAATAACATGGCAATCAACTTCTATGTGCTTTCGTGCGTTCATGAAATATAGGATTAGACGCAATACGTATTGCACTTGTGTTATCAGCATATAGAGGAGTTGAAGTCACAAGGTTAATATACAGATCTTGTAATAAAAGACCCCTGAGCCAGGAGATTTCACTAAAGCTGAAGACATTGCTCAATACTCCGATTCAATAGAGAATTTAGAAACAGTGGTTTGTTTCTTACATTTCCACGATGCCAGAGACTCACCAAGAAACACACCATCCTGTGGTTGAGCACTGAGTTTTCAGGCAACCGGCCTAATCAGCACCTACATAAGCGCGTAGATCAAAAGATGAGGGCAGGAAAAAGAATAGGCCTCTAGAAAGATTTCCCCGTAGATAACATATTATTCAGTGGACAGCTACGAGGTGTAAGCGTCTTGGATCTGAGACAAATTGGCTAAAGGTGTTAACTGCAAACGAGATATCTGGTCTAGTCATAGTAAGGCAAACAAGGCGTCCAACAAGTTGGCGGTAATGTGTGGGATCAGAAAGTCGTTCTCCAGCATCCTTCTTAAGTTTGAGATTAGGCTCCATTAGGGTAGCAATGCATTTCTGATCAGTTAGATTAGCACACTTGATCAAGTCCATCGTGTACTTCCGTTGGTTAACTGTATAGCCACAAGAAGAATGCCAAACCTGTAATCCAAAGAAGTATGTCAATGAACCTAAATCTTTCATCTGGAAGGACTGACAAAGAGGTTGCTTCAACTCTCTTATGGCTTCAACATCATTTCCAGTAATGAGAATATCATCAACGTAAAGTAAAAGAAGGTTGACACCGCGTGACATATGATGTGTAAACAAAGAATAGTCATGAGTGCTCTGTGTATAGCTAACATCAAGAATGACATTCCAAAAGCATTCAAATGAGGCCTTTGGAGCTTGCTTCAAGCCATAAAGCGACCCTTTTAAATGATATACCAAAGACTTGCCATGAGAATATTCAGTACGGGGTGCATATAAATTGTTTCTCTTAAATGGCCATGTAAGAATGCATTATTGACATCTATTTAGAAGAAAGTCCAATGTTACATAGCAGGCGGTGCAATAATAAGGTGCACCGTGGCCATTTTAGCAATGGGAGTGAATGTTTCTTTGTAATCAATCTCATATTCTTGCTTGTACCCCTATGCAACAAGTCGTGATGTATACTTTTCGATACTACCATCTGACTTAAGTTTGACAGAGAAAATCCACCTACTACCATGATAGAAGCATTAGGAGGTGAAGGCACCAGATTTCATGTATCATTCATTAGTAAGGCATCAATCTCGGCATCCATGGCCTCCTTCCAACAAGGGACAATGGCAACTTGCTGATAAGAGACAGGGACATCAATGGAGTCGTCCAACGAAGAAAACAATGAATGGTGGTGGGCAAAAAGACTAAGGCGATTAGGTGGCTGAGTAGTATGATTTGAACGTCGCAACAGGATAACGTCCTCGGAAAAGCAGAATGATTCACAGAAGAACTTACCTGATAAAAAGATGGAACGGGCTTTGGGTGGTGAATAAGAGGAGCTGGAGGTTGGTCATATTTGCTTCGGCGTTCATGAACTAACAATGATTTTTGTCATATCATTAGTGGTCGAAGTAAGATTACAGCAAGGAGCTAAAGATGCATCTATGGAGTCAACAAAGTCAGATAAGAGAGAAAGCTGAGAATTTGCGGATTTAGCAATAGAGTTGTAATAAGGAACACTTTCCATAAAATGGCATGACATGAAATGCAGACACGTCGAATGAGGGAATCATAACAGAGAAAACCTTTTTGATTAGCACTATATCCGACAAAAACAAGCATAGTATGTAACTTGTTTCGAGAATTTTGTACGTTCATGAGCAGGCAAGTGAACAAAGTAGATACAACCAAACACATGGAGATGAAAATAGTTTGGAAAAGTATTAAACAAGGAATAGTAGGAAGAATTACTTTTCAAGATAGAAGAGGGAAGATAATTTATTTAATGAACAATAGTAGACACAGCTTCTACCTAAAAGGTAGTAGGAAGGTGAGAATCAGACAGGACAGTCCTTACGCCTTCCAAAATATGATGATTTTTTTCTCTCTGAATCTGCATTTTGCTGAGGGGTTTCAGGACATGTTCTTTGGGATTGTATACCTTCAGTTTTTAGGAAATCTTGAAATTATTTTAACATATATTCTCCCTTTGAATAAGAGCAAATAATTCTAGTTTTCTGTTCGGATGGTTGATAGAATTGTACATGAGAGTCAAATTGAGTATTGGTCATGGACAAGAAGGTTTTGAAATGGAAAAAATACCTCGAATTTAAAATATATTTATGTATAATGAGTGCAATCATTAATAAACTACAAAAAGTATCTATAACCCAATCTAAAAGTAACGGGAGCAGGCCCCAAACATCACTACGAATCAAATCAAAAGCTAGTTTTAATATTAGAGTGCAATGGAAAAGGCAAAAGCACACTTTTGCTTAAGGAACAATCAACAGAAGATGTATTGACATTACTCCGAAACAGGTTTAATTGTCAATAATCTAGAAGAAAACAAGGCTTTCAATTTCTGGGAACAAGGATGACCAAGTCTACAATGTCACATGTGCTAAGTTTTACTAGAAAAGGAAAAAATCAGAATCAGAAGGAGCAAAAAAAGAAGAAAAAGAGCCTGTCTTCTCGAACTCTGTCTTCTCGAACTCTAAAGCAAATAGCCGACCAATCCTACGCCCCTTTCCCTTTCCATTTTCCCAGTGCAACGGTTCTGAATCATACAACCATCACCAGAGAAAGAAACAATGTTATCATCATCAACAAGTTGGCCAACTAAAATAAGATTAGTGGCGAGCTTAGGAACTAAGAATACATTGGACAAATGGAAGGAAGTATGAGGAGCAATAGATAAAGAAATTTTATCGTTACCAATAATGTCCATTTTCTCTCCATTGGTAGCAATAATTTTCTTTCCTTTCATAATGGGTAGTAGAACGTGGAATGGTGTGCACCCCCTGTTCATATGAATGGACGCACTGGAGTTTATTATCCCAAGGGAACTAACTGTGGGGGAAAAATGAGAGAAGCCAATTGTCGAAAATGCAGAATAAATTACCGAGTATACAGAGTTCTGAATCAAGTGACGAATCTCATCAAAGATTGGCGGTGCTGGATTTCCTGTAAAATTGAAACCACAATCACTCTGTGGTTGTGCATCGATTGATTGAGGATCCATCCAATACGACACCGGCATCCTGGTAAACACAATGACTAGACGTCCTCGGTTTGAAATAATCACACTAGAGCTATTTGATGTTGTGTCGCGATAATTAGATATCCTCTGTTTAAAACTCTTACCACCTTTTTGCGGACAGGACATTCAGTAACAATATGCCCTATTTGCTTGGAATAAACGCAAGAGTTCTTTTTACAATGTGACACCACATGGCCAAACTCTTTACATTCAAAGCACTGCACTTTTGATAGGTCCTTAGGCTGTGAGGCTGACCACTTTCCCATATTCTGCTTAGCAATGAACACTGAATCAAGTTCAGTTTTCCTTTCAAGCGTTGCTTGTGTTGCAATTCTAATCTCCTATTGAAGGAGTTCCCCGAGGACAACATCTGTGGTTGGTAATGTATCATAGTTCAAGATATTAGCCCGAACAATTTCATAATCAAGACGCAGTTTCATTAGGAACTGCATTACTTTTCTTTCATCATTGATATCTTTTAGGGCCCTAAGACAATAAGCAGTTGTTATCTTTCCTATAGTCACAAAATCATATTCAGTCCATAGGTTCATGAAACCAGCAAAGTAATCCTGTATATATACTCTTCTCACCTTGTCCATAAATAAAGACATCATGTTCTACTTGAAACTTACGTGAAAATTTTGATTGTTGATATAATTTCTCAAGATACTCCTACATGTCTTTTTCCATGTGGAGGCCTCTCATCGAAATCCCAATACTAGTATCCACAGAGCCCAAGATCCAAGAAATAACTTTGGTGTTGTTTACCTTCCACTGTGCTGCTTCTTTTACCTGAATTGCAGCAGATTGTAGCTTACTTCCATCAACGTAACCCCACAATCCTTTGCCTTCCACAAAATATTGGAAGTAAAATCGCCAAACTGAATAATTTTTTCCATCTAGTTTACCGATAAACATTCGGCTTCCTCCGATGCCATTAATTCAATAAACTAAATAGAGTTTCTCAAAAAAAAAAAAATCAATCAAGGGATTCACTAATCATCCAGAGTACCAGCCACGCTTATGATACTAAATCCGAGCAAAACCCTAATAACAATCATATATACCTGAATTTGAGATCAAAACTGAAATCAACAATCAGTCTTGTAGAAATATAAAAAGAGTTCTGGAACTCGATCACTCCTCCTTCAGATTAAATGATGATATCAAATAAATAAGTAATTAATATTCTCCCCACTCTGCTACCATGACGATATATAGAGAAACTCCATGGACAGAATGAGAATTAAAATAAGTTGGGTGCTATGGTGCACACCCAGGAAACATCGATATATATAACTAAGGTAATTATTGTACAATATATGTGCCCTCAAGATTAAGTAAACAGATAAATAAAGAAAATATAATATTACTGAATTTTAAGTCTCTCTATGGTTAGCATGATAACACTATTAGATTCACTCTTTAATACCTTAGACTTTTAGAGCAAGTAGTAACTTAACATGATATCTGAGCTAATATTGTTACTTACTTTTCAATAGCTTAAGCTTTTAGATCAAGTGATAACTTAATATGGTATCATAACTCTTAGTACACAAGACCTTCGGTAGTACACAAGACCTTCGGTTCCATTCTTTTCGCTTACGTATTTGATTATCCATTATAATAGTACAATTTGCACTAAATAACTTTATATTGCTCCCTCATTAAGTAGAATTGAACCCACTGCGGTGTAGCATCTTACTGGTAGTGTCCCGAAGATGATCCTTCCATGTTTAGGCTTATACGTGATAAGGTTGCCTATGAATTTGCTTTTGATCTGTTCAATTACTGGATAAAAGAGCTCCACCATTGCTATCATGCTTTAAGTCCTCCTAATCCTTAATCTTTGTAAGGAAATTGCTTCTTATATGGAAGAAGAAAAAAAAATGAAAAAGAAAGCGATTGCTGCGATTGTGCCTCCTCAATATTCTTTTTCCCTTCTTTTCCAAGGGGAGACAGAACGTTCCTCCTCCAGAATATATCTTTTGAAGTCTATTGCTTAAGTCTTTTCCTTCTCCTTCTCCTCCTCCTCCTCTCTCCCTCATATTTCGGCATTCATCATTTCTTTTTGCTGAAGATTCAATGTTCACATCTTTCCGGAAAAAAAATTTGTTGTTACCCTGACTGTAGGAAGATAGTTATAACTCTTTGTATAGTAATAATTAATGGTCGTTAAATATTTTTAATTGTTTTTTTGGTTACTCTTTCAACGACAATTCGTAACAATACTTTTTAGTAGTACATCTAAAGACAATTAATTGTCGTTGCATGAAAGGTTGTAGCTATCTTCTTACAAGTCAGGCTAGCCAAAATTTTCCTATCTTTCGTTAGGAGATCCTTAATTCAAAGGCAAAGCAAAACTGAAGAAAATAGACCCATCGACTCTCCAGTTACTTTTCTGAATTATTATTAGGACGTCATGAAGAAGTCTTGCTGTCATGAATAACTATTTTGCATCAGTACTGGAACACAGCGAATAAATCTTTTGCATCATTAGTTACCGGGAACATCGTAAAATATCTTCGCGCATCATTATTGGAACGTCGTCGTGACTAAATCTTCGCGTATCATTCTTACTCGAACGTACTGAATAAGTCTTTAAGTCTTCGCGCATCATTCTTACTAGAACATCGTGAACAAGTCTTTTACGCAGGTCACAATCAAAGTCATGGTACTTTGTATTGCTAGCCCGAAGGCACCAGACTTATCGATCAAAGGTTTATGCATTCAGGTAACCGCGAAAAATGGTTGAAAAGGGATGCAAGAAAGTAGCCCGATTTACACAGTAATCCATCATGTACACATATATGTTATCTTTCCATAAGCTTCACACTTTTATTTACACTAACAGCAACAAAGCTTGTGGACCCTTTTTCTGGTTATCCACAGGCTTATAGCTTCACGAATTCACACTGACAGCAATTTATGCCTTTGGTCCCTCTTTCGGTTATCAAAGGCTTATTACAACAACCTTGACAGAAAAAGGAAAAGAGTTCATCCACACAAGCAATAAGTAAATTCTCTACTTACAATTACCAAAGATCACCATCCATATATCTGCGGCCACATAATTACGACGATCACATAACTGCCGGTGGAGAAGTGAAACGACAGCCCGGTGACTGAATCCCGCCCGATACAACCCTTTTGGTGCCAGACGAAGGCGACGTGCACGTAGAGAATCCACGATCAGGCCGAAACATCGGTATCTCCGATGCCTGAAACCTCCCCGAGTCACCAGGAAGCCGCACGTAGGAAGCCGAGGGCGATTCGTTCATCAACGACCTCAAGAACAAGCCTTGTCCACCGTTCTTGTGTTGCATTATGGCTCTGTACACAAGGGGGATGAGACCCTCCATTGCTCCCCAATTTTTCCCTGCCTTTTGTGGATGAGAAAGTTGGTGTGTTAACCTCAGATGGAGAGAGTTTGGTTTAAAAGGGAGGGAGGGGAGGCGACGTGGCGTAGTGTGGTTGGAGATTCCAGCTGGTTACGCTAAGGCAACGCAGACAGTATTGAGGGAGGCTTCAAGGAAAACTTACATGAAGACCTTTGACAACAACTATACTAAATCTTGAAAGCTCTGTCTAACCTTCATTACGGTAACATCTTACCAAATCTCACTAGAAATATACTTTTAGTGTATAACTTGCTCCTTTATAAATTGGATTGGCCGGTTGGGATTTATCTTAATATGTGCAATCTTTAGAGCAACGGTCACTCTTTTCTTCTTTGCTAAGCTCACTAACCAATTTTCTATTGGTAGTTTGGTTAAATGTGGGTTTCAGAGATTAGGTAGTGTATGAACCAAGCAAGTTGCTAGCTGATTTTACCAGCTATATTTCATGTTGAAACCGGGGTTAAAAGAGGAGCCGACAATCTCTCTATATAATGAACACTACATATTACTGCCAGTATTCTTGCAAACATCTGCTGCGATAATTCTTAACAATACTTTTTAGCTTCACTACTTAAGTCACTAAATAACTAACGATCATTGTTTGTTGTTATATATATGGAGAGATTTAAATTTAGGCTCTTTTTATAACTCAAGTTGCAGCCTAAATATTTCCATGTTGTTTGGCATGCATGGATATATGCTAGCTGAAATCCCACCATGCTCAAATTAAGGCACGTGCAAATCCTACAAAACTTAGCGATTCATGGTACAAATCTTAATTTCTAAACAGGTATCCCCTTATCAATAGTTTTGTCCTGCAAAATACTGTAAACATAATTTTAGGTGGGGTTATTACATGCAGTGTTAGAGCTGGTAATTTATTTTAAGACGGACCGAAATGTTTGTCATGGGGAGAACAATTTCCCAAATAAAATTCGCAATTATTCTATAGCTAGTGTATTTAGTCAAATTAATAGACATTTTTTTTTTTCTGATACATGACATACAACTAGATTTGACTAATACTTGATTAGCTTTCATTTTCTTTCTTTTCTATTAGCTCTTAAACTACGCTCTGCTACAATCAACATGATGAAAACAATATAGAGATAATACAACCGTCAATTAGATCGATGACTCTGGTAATGATAAATCGCAACCCAAACAATAATGAGCAAAAGCGAGATTTATAATATTGGAAAATGCCATACCCCCCCCCCCCCCCCCCCCAACAACCAGCACACCAAAACAAAACAAAAATGCCACAATGTGGCTCCCCAATACGTTCCCCGTACAGTTAATGAAACTTAGCGTTGCGTTTAATATGCGCCACCTTTCCATATTTATTAAAACAAAATATTGTAAAGAGATCGATTTAAACCCTTTGTTGATAGTGCAGTACTATTTTTGTTGCTGAATATAAGAACATAATTTAACCTTTTATTTTCTAATTTTTTTTGCTATAACTGAGTCTAATAAGCAACGTGACAGAATTTTTTTAATGCCAATATTTTCTTGAAGTTTGCACGAAGTCGTAAAGTTTGCACATTATCATTCCAAATCTTATGGGATATCTCTCAAGTCTTCAAGTTTGGGACAGCTGAGCTACAGCTTCTAGAAGAGAATTTCTTTTTGTGATTAATTGTTTGCTGTTTATCCATTCCAAGCTTATAACAAGGGATATTGTCTGCCTTGAAGAGGATACTTTCTAAGACAAATGGGTTGCCACCAAAGAGGAAATTGATAATTGGATTCCCTTTCAGAAATAATGTTATTTTGTGCGCTGTCTTAGGCTTTGACGGTGCATATATCGAGATTGGGTTCGATTCTTACATCTACTGGATAGCTTCTCCTCTTAAGCATGTTTTTTGGTTGGGTATCAGCCTTTATTGTGGTTTCAGGTCTCTAAATCATATTTTGCTAGAACAAATTTTGGCTCATATTCGGGTTGTAGGAATCTTCCTTCAATCTCATGTATATATAGTGACAATTAATAGTCACCAAATATTTTTAGTGGCTTTTCTCCCAACACTTTTAACGACAATTATTAGCAACACCTTTTTAGCGTCACTAAATAAAAGCTACTAGAAACATTTAAAGATAATTATTGTTGCTATATATGGGGTAGGAGGAAGATTCTTCCAACCGGGTTAGCAGCCAAATTTTTTCTATTTTGCTGTGTGAGGGTTCACTTTACTCAAGACAAGGCATGATATCACTTCATATTCCATGCGCGTGGGGGGAGGGTGTTTAAATTTTACATTGATTGTACATAGAAATTGAGATCGGTTTTTACACCTGTGGATTTTTCCTCCATCTAAGCATGTTTTTGAGTTAGACACTAAATATAACCAATATATAAACTACATATGAAAACGGTAAATAACACTCTCCCAACATAATCTTGCTTCTTTTAGAACCCGCATCATGATGCTTAAAAAAGTAAGGCAGGAAATAAATGGATAAAGATAAAACCCTGAAAAAATAGATAAGGATGACAAGAAATTCAATGACCATAGCGCAATCTTTTTGCTTCTAATGTCAACAAGCGTCTTAGCTGTCATTCATAGGAAACATATCATATTGTTCTGAAGTTTGTACATTGTTTAGTTTTCTAATCAAGTTTCCACAGTAAAATAACTTGAACACATATATACCCAATTGGCATTACTTATTGCTCTTTAGACTTGTCAAATAGTACTTTTATAATTTGATTACCTTTCCCTTTTACTTTCCAAGAGGCTTTACGAAAATCGAGTTTTATCATAGCAACTAGGTAAATGTTCAAGATATAAAAAATGTGGAGTATAATTAAATTGAGGTGAAAGGTTCAGGACACGAAAGTTATGGAGTATAAACTAAGGGTAATAGCTACACACAATCTGGTAAGCATAATAATTGCGGGGACTTTCTTCCAACGGCAAAAATCCTCCAACCTCACATTTCAGTGATAAAAGTCGTCGTTGAGCTCATTAATGGCACTCTCAACATCACTTTTAGCTGCAAAGTGCTTACACTAATTCCGTAATGTTCCGCTAAACTGATAACAAAATGACCGATTCTTTGTAGCTAATACAAACGATTTGGAGGAAGTTCCTCAACAGTCATTAGGAGCAAAAAACTTTTCTGTATTGTATGGTTTTGTAATTCCATTTCGTGAAACCGTTGACACGCGGACTTGGCTTTGCTTGCTTCATCAAACTACCTAACACCTCCACTGTCTCCATTGTACATGAAGTCATTACTTGCATCATCGTGCCATCTAACGGCCATAATTAATCCAGCGTCTATCTGTACTGTCTCTTTCAGCTCCCATTTGCAGTTTTTTAGCTTCAAAGCAGAGATCATTCGATCCATGCCCCTAAGCTAAAGCAGAATAATGCTTGCATCTTGGTGTTCGGTATCAGAAAAGAAGATAGAGAGAGCGATGGTGTCACCCAATTTCACGGTTCAACCTAGTAATGTTATTTTCCTTTGAAACTTTGGAGCTGACTGCAGACAAGCAATGTTATTGTTTAAAGTAAAGATCAACTTACAGGCACAAAGGTCAGGTGCCATTTGTACCTACTCCTCCCAATTGACAGTTTTCTTGATGATTCTATATGTACGCACAAAATTATTTAATAGTTCAAGTTAGAAGACTTTCTTATGCTACTAGCTAGATAACATAAATGAGTTTCATGCGTTGTGAAAGCATCCATCAAGTGCAACCTGATCCACACCCAGAGGCATCTCTGATTATAAGGGTCATAAAGTCGAGTAATTACTTAGTACGAACGAGAATGATGACGTGGTATATACCTCTCGTTCTCGAATATAGACAGCAAAAACGTGTGCATGCATACGCAAGATTATAGTGTATATATGGATAGTCTAACGTGTTCGATGTATCGTCTCCCGAACAGTCAAACTGGAGTATTTTGTTCAACTTGTCATATATCCAAACTAGTTACTTGGTTACACGAAAAATTAAGCCTCACTCCGTAGGCTACTTTTAAGTATCTCCGAGTACACTTTGAAATCTTGGTCTTATTTGCACCACTTTTCTTGTAAAGATTCATCTGCGGACCTTAGAGGGTGTTTGGGATTGATTAAATCTTGGTCAAACCTGATTTAATATAAATTAAATCAGGTTTGTGGTGTTGACAAAAGAGATTAAGAGATTTAATCCATCTTCAAAAAGTTAAAAACTGATTTATCCATAATCCTCAAAAGTGAGGATTATGGAATAATCACTTTTTCATAATCAGGTTTGACCTTTTAATTTATCATCATGTCTCCATGTTTTTCACAAAAAGACATCTCATACCCCTTAATTAATTAGATAGTTTTTTAAGGTTATCTCTCTTATTGCTAATCTTCTCCTGCGGCTAATAAAGAGGGATACAGCCGCCCTCTTCAATTCCTCCACACCAATTTCTATAAGTTTTTCTATATTTTCTTCAATTTTTTGTAATTATCATGCTTACCTGAATTGTGTTGGAATTGGGTTTTAAACCCATTGTGAGAAGCAATTTTGAATCAATTTTCAAATGGGTTCTAAACCATATTTTGGTTAGGACCAAATTGATTCATGTTCATCTATTGGAATAGATGATCATGGTATATTCACATGTCTAAAACAAATGGAAGGTGAATGAGAAAATTGAAGTTAACGTTGGTGGATCAACTTGAAGGGAAGAGAGAATCCCACATAGAAGAATTAAAGCAAATGTTGTCTCCTTATAAGGCTTAGCCTTGAGCTAAGGGATGGGCCCCTTGGGGGTACCCATGTTTTGTAAGGAGGGAGGACCTAGGTTGACCCAAGGTCCACCACGCGCGCGCCGCCCCGTCCCAGTCCGTGGCTTGGGCTTGGGCCCATTAGGCTTTATTCTTTTTGGGACAAAAATATTTAAATAAATAAAGTTTATTTATTTATTTATTTTCTTTTCCGGAAAGTTGTGACTTTTCCAGCTAAACAGTTTTTCCTGTGAAGAGTTGCACCCCCAGTGGATACTGTGTATAAATACGAGTCAGTTTTACAAAAATAAAAATACATACTGAATCCCGAAATTATTTTCTGTTATATTCCTGTGTCCGAAAGAGTTCTGTGCCTTTGTTTTGGTTCGCCGGGTCTGCAATTTGGAGTGCTCCTATTTCAGACGTATTGTCGTTGTATCCTGGGAGACTGTCGTCAAGAACCGTCAGCACCATTACGGGACGAATAAGTCTTAAGGACAGTGAATCAAATTCACGCCTCGACCTTTTTCCTTTGCTGTTCTGCAATCTTCTTGTGAGTTGTTAAATATACTATTATTTCTTTCCTTACGTTACTGCTGTTTTTGGAACCTTAACATATGCATGTTAGTATATTTTCGTTATTGTCTTTCTGCACAAATATACACAAAGTATACGTAGAAACCATCAATCTTAAGACTTATTCTTGTTTTTTGCATACTTTGTGTTGCATGTGTAGAATCATTGCTTTCGAATTTCGTAACAGTGTTTTCAAAACAGTGTTCTCAAAACAGTGTTTTCAAATCAGCGTTTTCTAAATTTCGTTTTCTTATTTGATTCTGTCAATCTTTACTAAAATTATTTTCAGATTCTAAATTTAATTTTAGTGATACTAGACTCTGATTTATACTATTGTGATAGACTGGACTGTTTATTAATTGTTGTTATATTCTGTTGATAGATTTATAACAATGGCTACTAGTGAAACCAATTCGGAAAGTGGACCGATTAATCCCAACGTGCAACACAGTGGTGGGACTGTGTATGCGACGCCTTATGTGGCACCAAATCATGGTTCTGTTGGACTTGGTGAAAGACCGGAAAAGTTCAATGGAAAAGATTTCAAGAGGTGGCAACAAAAGATGTTGTTTTACTTGACCACTCTTAACTTGGCAAGATTCTTGCAAGAGGATGCACCAGATCTTGGTGAAAATCCTGACCGGCAAACAGTGGCTGCCGTGGATGCTTGGAAGCATTCAGATTTTTTGTGCAAGAATTACATCCTCAATGGATTGGACAATGCGTTGTATAACGTATACAGTCCAATGGTTAATGCGAAAGCATTGTGGGAATCCTTGGAGAGGAAATACAAAACGGAAGATGCCGGCTCAAAGAAATTTGTAGTCGGCAAATTCCTTGATTTCAAGATGGTGGATTCCAAGACTGTGATTAGTCAAGTCCAAGAGTTTCAGCTAATTTTGCATGATATTCATGCGGAAGGAATGGTACTTGGAGAATCTTTTCAAGTGGCTGCGTTAATTGAAAAATTACCACCTACTTGGAAAGATTTCAAGAACTATTTGAAGCATAAGCGCAAGAAAATGAAGCTTGAAGACTTGATAGTCAGATTGAGGATTGAGGAGGATAATCGCCAGTCCGAGAAAAAGGCCGGTAATTATCATCAAGAAGCCAAGGCAAATGTGGTCGAGCAAGGTCCGTCGAAGAGGAGGAAAATTTCCTAATCAGATGGTCCAAGCGGAGCAAGAGGCTCAAATTTCAAAGATGGTGAGAAGAAGAAGTTCAAAGGGAACTGTTTTGTGTGCGGCAAAGTTGGCCATCGTGCTAAGGATTGTCGCAAAAACAAAGAAAACTTTAAGAAAGGAAAGAATTCTCAAGCCAACGTGACCGAAGTTACCAAAATCACCGAAGACGTGACAGATTTGAATTTATCTGCGGTGGTATCCGAAGTCAACTTGGTTGGAAATCCCAAACAGTGGTGGGTAGACACAGGTGCTACTCGACATGTGTGCTCCGAACGAAGTATGTTTACTACATATGAGAGCGCCAACAACGAGAATCTGTTCATGGGAAACTCTTCTTCTTCAAAGGTGCTAGGAATGGGAAAGGTGGTCTTAAAGATGACATCCGGCAAGGAATTGAGTCTCAACAATGTGCTTCATGTGCCAGACATTCGGAAGAATCTAGTGTCAGGCTCATTGTTGAGTAAGAATGGCTTCAAGCTAGTGTTTGAGAGTGATAAATTTGTACTCACTAAAAGTGGGATGTTTGTAGGAAAAGGGTACTTATGTGATGGTCTGTTTAAGTTAAATGTAATGACCATCGTGCCTAAAGTTGTACCAAATTCCGATATTAATAAAACTATTTCTTCTGCTTACTTGTTGGAATCTCCTAATTTATGGCATTGTAGATTAGGTCATGTAAATTATGGTTCCATACAAAAGCTAGTGAAAAATGGATTTTTGCCTAAAATGAATTTTGACTCACATAAAACATGTGAAATTTGTATTGAAGCTAAAATGGCAAAAACGTCTTTCAAGTCAATTGAAAGAAGTACGGAACCTTTAAGTCTAATTCATAGTGACATATGTGACTTAAAGGTGGTACAATCTAGAGGAGGAAAAAAGTATTTTATTACTTTTATTGATGATTGTACGAGATTTTGTTATGTATATTTGCTTAGAAGCAAGGATGAAGCCTTGGAAGCATTTATGCAATACAAAATTGAGGTTGAAAATCAACTTAGCAAGAAAGTCAAAGTACTAAGAAGTGATAGAGGTGGAGAATATGTTTTCCCTCTTAAAAAATTTTGTGCTGATCATGGAATCATTCATGAGACCACGGCACCATATGCGCCTCAGTCAAATGAAATTGCTGAGCGAAAAAATCGTACTTTAAAGGAAATGATGAATGCTTTGTTGATAAATTCTGGACTACCAGATAACTTGTGGGGGGAAGCGGTCTTAACCGCAAATCATATACTTAATAAAGTACCTCACAAGAAGCTGCAAAAGACACCTTATGAGTTATGGAAAGGTCGTCCTCCTATCTTAAAGTGTGGGGGTGTCTAGCAAAGGTAGCTATCCCACCACCTAAAATGGTAAAAATAGGTCCTAAAACGGTTGATGGAATTTTCATTGAATATACAAGCCATAGCTCAGCATATCGGTTCTTAGTGCATAAATCTGAAATTGACGATATACACGTCAACACCATTATGGAGACAAGGAATGCACATTTCTTCGAGGATGTATTTCCTTGTTGAGTGGCACAAGAACGGAGTTCTTTAAAAAGAACTAGTATGGACCAAGAACCCTCACAAGAGGAAGATGAGCCAAGATGTAGCAAGAGAGCTAGAACGTCTACATCTTTTGGTCCTGATTTTCTAACATATTTGTTAGAAAATGAGCCTCGTACTTACAGTGAAGCAATGTCGAGTCCCGAAACTCCTCATTGGAAAGAGGCTATTAACAGTGAAATAGAATCCATCATGCAAAATCATACGTGGGAACTGGTGGATCTTCCTCCTGGAAATAAACCATTAGGGTGTAAATGGATTTTCAAGAGAAAGATGAAAGCTGATGAAACGATCGAAAAATACAAGGCCCGATTGGTTGTCAAGGGATATAGACAAAAGGAAGGCCTTGATTATTTCGATACATATTCACCAGTAACGAGAATAACATCCATTCGAATATTGATAGCTATTGCAGCTATCAATAATTTTGAGATACACCAAATGGATGTGAAAACAGCCTTCCTAAATGGAGATCTAAATGAAGAGATCTATATAGAGCAACCCGAGGGGTTTGTAGCTCCTGATCATAAGAGGAAGGTGTGCAAGCTTGTTAAGTCACTTTATGGACTAAAACAGGCTCCGAAACAATGGCATGAAAAGTTTGATAAAGTCATGATCGAAAATGGCTTTAGAATCAACGAATGTGATAAATGTGTCTATGTTAAAGGGACGGAAAAAGGATATGTCATTGTTTGCCTTTATGTGGATGATATGCTCATTATCGGGAGCAATAATGAATTCATTAAGGCTACAAAGAAAATGTTGGCCAGTAAATTTGATATGAAAGATATGGGTGTGGCTGATGTTATACTTGGTATGAAAATTACCAAAACATCAAATGGACTAGTCTTGTCACAATCTCATTATATTGAGAAAGTGCTAGACAAATTTAAAAGTTATGATGATAGTCCGGTTAAGACACCGCTAGATGTAAATTTACATCTAACAAAGAATACTGGGGAAGGAATATCTCAATTAGAGTATTCGCGCATAATTGGTAGCCTAATGTATATCATGAATTGCACGAGACCCGATATAGCATATGCTGTCAGTAAACTGAGCAGATATACTAGTAATCCGGGAAAGAATCACTGGTTAGCTATTGTAAGAGTTTTAAGGTATTTAAAATATACCTTAAACTTTGGTCTGCATTATACAATATATCCAGCTGTATTAGAAGGATACAGTGATGCCAACTGGATATCAGATTCTAATGAAACAAAATCCACAAGTGGATATGTGTTTACATTAGGAGGAGCAGCTATTTCTTGGAAATCCTCTAAACAGACATGTATTGCCAGATCCACTATGGAATCTGAATTCATTGCTTTAGATAAAGCAGGAGAAGAAGCGGAGTGGCTTCGTAATTTCTTGGAGGATATTCCAAATTGGCCTAAACCTGTGCCACCAATTTGCATACATTGTGATAGTCAATCTGCAATTGGAAGAGCACAAAGCAGTATGTATAACGGCAAGTCTAGACACATACGTCGCAGACACAATACCGTTAAAGAATTACTTTCTAGTGGAATTATCTCTATTGACTACGTGAAGTCAAAGGATAATATTGCGGATCCGTTAACGAAAGCTTTGACTAGAGAGAAAGTAAATACGTTATCGAGGGGAATGGGTCTTAAGCCTATGAACTAAAGAGTTGCCATAATGGAAACCCTACCTAGCTGACTGGAGATCCCAAGATCTAGGTTCAAAGGGAAAACCGAATTATGTAAATGCGACTCAGACAGAGCACTGTGGGGGTTAAAACCCTAATATCCATTCCTATGATGAGAAGACAGTGGCACCTTCAAAAGGTTAGGTTAAGCTATGCTTTTAATGACTCTTATATCTTGGAAATCCAAGTGGGGGGTGCAGTAGGAACCTCTAATAAGAAGTCACCTATGTGAGTAAGAAGTGGGCCGCTTCTATGAGAATTGTAAGGCTGAATTCTCAGAGAGTACTCATGAAAACCAGGAGTGTTCAGGGCCAAAATGAACACAACAATGAGAACCTCAAAACAATGTTTGAACGATACTGTGTGAAATTCTATTGTCTTGGTTTACACTAAAGGTTGAACAGTTCAAGACATCATGTTCACTGGTTAACCAGTAAATCCGATAGTTCTCACTAGGGAAGGTTCAAGGCCATCGGCTACCTATCCCGATGCAGTGTCGTTCTAAAGAACTCTTTCTTGTGTCAGTGTTTCTTTGTGTTAGTGTCCAGTCAATTTTCTATTCATGTGGGGGATTGTTGGAATTGGGTTTTAAACCCATTGTGAGAAGCAATTTTGAATCAATTTTCAAATGGGTTCTAAACCATATTTTGGTTAGGACCAAATTGATTCATGTTCATCTATTGGAATAGATGATCATGGTATATTCACATGTCTAAAACAAATGGAAGGTGAATGAGAAAATTGAAGTTAAAGTTGGTGGATCAACTTGAAGGGAAGAGAGAATCCCACATAGAAGAATTAAAGCAAATGTTGTCTCCTTATAAGGCTTAGCCTTGAGCTAAGGGATGGGCCCCTTGGGGGTACCCATGTTTTGTAAGGAGGGAAGACCTAGGTTGACCCAAGGTCCACCACGCGCGCGCCGCCCCGTCCCGGTCCGTGGCCGTGGCTTGGGCTTGGGCCCATTAGGCTTTATTCTTTTTGGGACAAAAATATTTAAATAAATAAAGTTTATTTATTTATTTATTTTCTTTTCCGGAAAGTTGTGACCTTTCCAGCTAAACAGTTTTTCCTGTGAAGAGTTGCACCCCCCAGTGGATACTGTGTATAAATACGAGTCAGTTTTACAAAAATAAAAATACATACTGAATCCCGAAATTATTTTCTGTTATATTCCTGTGTCCGAAAGAGTTCTGTGCCTTTGTTTTGGTTCGCCGGGTCTGCAATTTGGAGTGCTCCTATTTCAGACGTATTGTCGTTGTATCCTGGGAGACTGTCGTCAAGAACCGTCAGCACCATTTCGGGACGAATAAGTCTTAAGGACAGTGAATCAAATTCACGCCTCGACCTTTTTCCTTTGCTGTTCTGCAATCTTCTTGTAAGTTGTTAAATATACTATTATTTCTTTCCTTACGTTACTGCTGTTTTTGGAACCTTAACATATGCATGTTAGTATATTTTCGTTATTGTCTTTCTGCACAAATATACACAAAGTATACGTAGAAACCAACAAATTGTATATTGTAAATCTACTTGTACTGTAACTTTTTCTTCTATTTTAGCCATGTAGTATCTGAATTGCAGTAGCATGTGTAGTATCATAAAGCAATTTCTGCTCATGTATACACAAGATCAAAATGTGGCCAGATTTCTTTAAGCGCTGAATTTCTAATATCCAAGTAAAGTTATGTTAACTTTACTTGGATATTAGAAAACTGTTTATTAAGTGTCATTTATTGTCATTTTGTCATAGTTAAACTAATTTAAGTATTTTTATCCAAATACTTTTTATAGATTTAATTTAATTTATAATTATTTTTGCCAAACAACAAACTGATTCTGATTAAATCAGATTTTGAAAACTGATTAAGATTTAAGCAGAATCTGTTTTTTTTAATCAATTCCACAAGTGAATTATGATCCTATGTTGTTGCCGAAAATCAGAGGAGTGATGTTGAGGTTTATCAACACAAAAATAAATAAAAGGTTGTAGAACGACGACATGGCTAGGTATTAAAATAAGTGAAAAAGGTTTGGGCTGGCCAGAAATATGTAGTGGGCTTAGGCTGCCAATTGTAATTTGCTGCTAAGTTATGACGATTGTTTGGGCCCAAAGAAGAGTGATTGATCTGTTCTTTTGAAACAAACTGAAATTTTGCCAAATGGGTGGCACCAAAGTTTTGTGGCCAGCCAAATTGACACATTCGACCCAAAGCAAAGTAGGAAATGCTGTTTTTCTAAAAGTCAGAGCGGTTTTGACAATAGAATTAATAAATTTATTTACTTGAATTTTTTTTAAAGAATATTTTTTTTTCTAATTTCAAATGTATTTTACGTCTGTGCACCACCAAATGGATTGATACCATGATGATTTTGTTAAAGAAATTGGCTAAGTTTTCGGCATAAAACTTTGCCCAGAGAAAACACACATAGCGATGAACATATAGCAACAAACGGATGTATATAAACGTAAGAAGAATAGATGGCGTGATTCAGAGAAAAATAAATGCATCAATACAAACTTGGGTGACAAAGACTATCATTTACGGTAAATTGTATTAAAAAAAAATTCACTGAGTTTTCAAATTTTTTTGGAAAGTTCATGACCTACACTTGCCACCCCCTTGTATACGGCCATGGAAGTAACACCCGGCAAGAACCACTTTGTCTTGCAAGTATCCTCGGTCAGGTCACGTGCTGCGTACGTGCCATTTTTGAAGCGACAAGCAAGCACACAAGAAATTCTCCATTCTCCTGTTTATACAAAGTTTGACCTTACGAGTGCTGCTTATTGTGCAGTACTGATTGCATTGCACGGATTCTGCTCAAGGCTTTACAAAACTGATAATTAAAAGCTATTGTCTCGACTTTACATTGTAATCGTACAGCTAGCCTATGGTACAAGAACAATGCCCGCATCACTACGTTTCATTCTGTCTCTAGTGTAGCTAGCAAAGCCATGGGCCAGAATTACCACACTCATGTGGTCACAACCTAAAGAATTTGGACCAATAAAAGAATTATGCCCACCCTACTCATTGACGTTTAATCATCGAAATCTGAGATTCTTGCTTGTTGGTAGGTAGCACTACTCATTATGGATCCTCTCGGTCCCTCCTTTTCGTTGTTTATGTTAAGGTCGAAATTTCTAAATAGTCGGCAAAAAATAATAATCACAATAATATCGTCTTTCTACTTATTGGTTTTCTCTTAATTGGGGATCGAACCATTTTTGCAAGACAAAGACAATATCAAATAAAGAAATGAATCTCCAAAAATGGGCTTAAGCAATTGTCATGTTGTCCTTTTTTTCTCCTTCGTGCTTTTTGAGATATTAGCTCGCTTACGGTTCGAAATTTCTCTAGAGTTGTTTTTCTGGATTGAACCTAATTTTGCAGGACAATCACAGTTTATAACAATAACAGAATATCCAACAATAGGCTTTAGCAATTCTCATTTTGTCCTTTATTTTTTTGTTTCTTTGTGCTTTTGAGATTAGCTCGCTAGCCGTTGGAAAATTGCTTCAAATTTGCGTCAAAAGGATTCCTTATAGTTGGTGTTAGTCATTAGATAATTCTTAGTAGCAATTTTGCTATTATCTAGTGAATTGTTACTTTTTACTTAATGATCACTTTGAACTTTCGGTCCTAAAAGTCTACTACGTATGACATTTATTGGACAGCACACTTACGGTAACAGCAAGAGATCCAGATTTGGAGATGGTGGTGTCTCCATTTTCTTTGGTCTGAACTCATTATAGCCGTCCATATGCTGCAAGTCTTAGAGAAGAAGACATTTATTTTTCGGTATCTAAAGCTATTTAACGCCTAAGATTCAATAACTCGGATATTACGCAAGTGAATTGAACTTTTGGTTTTGCTCATTTTGGTAAGGCGAAACCATTTGTCGTATGGGGGCTTGAATTCCCTTTGTCCCTTTTCTATATGGTCCCGGAAGAATATGTATGCAGCCTTTGTACAAAAGAAAGGCAATATTGCTGCAAACACAAAGGCTGACTTCTTGGGATAGTGGAAATGGTAGGGTTCAAAGATGATAGTAGTTATGAATCATGATGCTGGTATGTAGACCTGGCAAAATGATGTCCGTACCCGTTACCCGAACCGTATCCGGTCCAAAATGCCGGGTACGGGTACCAATATTCACTACCCGCCGAAATCTGACCCGTACCCGAACCGACCCGTAAATTTCGGGTCGGGTCGGGTCGGTTTTCGGGTTACCCGGGTTTACCCGATTCTGTGCCTATATATAACTTTTTTAGGGTTAGAACCTCTCATTTTCTTCTTCTTCCCACTTGATCTGCCGCCTCTGCCTCTCAATTCTCCCTCACAGATCCCTTCTCACAGGTTCCCTTTCTCAAGGTTCTCTCTTTCTCACAGATCTATCGAAGTCACGATCACGCTACTCCACCCACGGTGCCATGTAGGTCAGCCACGGTCGGTCACTCTGCATCTCCGCCGCCACGGTCGGTCTCTCCGCATCTCCGCCGCCACCGTTCGATCACCACTGTGGCCCCGTCGTCACCGATCCGTTAACACCGTGGCCCCGTTGCCATAGATCAGTCACTCCCGTAGCTACGTCGTCTCCGCCCCACGGTTGGTCACTTCGCATCTCCGCCGCCACCGATCCATCACCAGCGTGGCCCCGTCGTCACCGATCTGTCAACACCGTGGCCCGTCGTCACCGATCTGTCAACATCGTGGCCCGTCGTCATCGATCAGTCACTACCGTGGCTACGTCGCCACCGATCTGTCATCACCGTGGCCACATCGCCATCGATCAGTCATCACCGTGGCCACATCGCCACCTTCACTCCGTCTCTGTGGTTGTTGCCTTGTTGGGTAGACTTTCAGTGTGGATTTTGATGGTTGTCGTGTATTATGATGTGCAGATTTTGTTTTTTTTTTTTGTTAGTGTTGAAAATGTTCATATTGGTTTTAATTTTTTGATGGAAAGATGTTGAGATTTTTGTGTAATGAATTTTGATGGAGAAACTATAGTATTTGATTGTGGGAGGTTGTAATTAGTGGTTAATCAAATTCTGTTTATTTAAAAAATAATTAATCAGAAATTGAGGATTTACCCGCGGGTAATACCCTACCCACAGGGGTAGGGTACGGGTTCCCAAAAATCCTACCCGAAAAAATCCGGGTAAATTATACCCGACCCGTTTTTACCCGTACCCGACCGGATTTTACCCGTACCCGACGGTTTTACCCGATTGCCAGGTCTACTGGTATGTCAACCCCAACTACTGTTCTACCAAAGAAAAGGGGAAAAAAGAAAACCAAGTACAGAGCCTTTAAGATACTGTATTTTTCAGTTTGTACAATGAACTGGTGTCCAACATTTGCATGGGTTTTCATGATACATGTAATGGGATAGATGGATGAGAATATTTGTCCGGAGACATCCTTCATTACTTGTACCGTCTTAATTACGTTAAGATATTAAGATATTTAGGCTTCGTTTGACAAAAAAAAAATTTTGGTTTTCAGTTTTTAAAGAGCAGCTTAATTTTTTTTTTTTATAAAAACAAGTGGGTGTTTGATAACCCTTTTTTTTTTGAGGTTTTTTTTTTTGGTGTTTGGTAACCCTTTTTATTTTGACTTTTTTTTTTGTGGTTTGCGGTGGCGGTGATGGGGCGTAGCGGTGGTCGACGGTGGTGGTGGTGGTGGTCGACGGTGGTGGTGGTGGTGTCCGACGGCCGGAGGTGGCTGCCGGCAGTCACCGGCGGTGGTGGCCGGCGGCCGGAGGTAGCTGCCGGCAGTCTCCGGCGGTGGTCGCCGGCGGCCGGAGGTGGCTGCCGGCAGTCACCGGCGGTGGTCGCCGGCGGCCGGAGGTAGCTGCCGGCAGTCTCCGGCGGTGGTCGCCGGCGGCCGGAGGTGGCTGCCGGCAATCACCGGCGGTGGTGGCCGGCGGCCGGAGGTAGCTGCCGGCCGTCTCCGGCGGTGGTCGCCGGCAGCCAGAGGTGGCTGCCGGCAGTCTCCAGCGGTGGTCGCCGGCGGCCGGAGGTGGCTGCCGGCAGTCTCCGGCGGTGGTCGCCGGCGGCAGGAGATGGCTGCCGACAGTCTCCGGCGGTGGCTGCCGGTGGTCGCCGGCTGCCGGAGGTGGCTGCCGGCGGCCGGCAGTCTCCGGCGGTGGTGGCCTGAGGTGGCTGCCAGCGGTGGGAGGGTGGTGGTGGTGGTCGAAAAAAAAAACCAGTTTTTGGAGTTTTTTTTTTTACTCTGCAGTTTAAAAACTGATTTTTTAAATTGAAAAAAAAATGGTTATCAAACGCTCCTTTTTTTTCAGTTTTTAAAACTGAAAAAAAAAAAGAGGAAAAAAAGAGTGTCAAACGGAGCCTTACTCTTAAACATATAGACAAATGGATAATTTGGTATCTACAAGTTAGCTCACACTCGAACCTTTTAATTGCATTACCCGATCGAGTTCCACGGGCCTCGACCTTTCAACTCAAAAATCTTACTTTATCGCTATGGGGAGGGAAAGATCAGAAGTGTCTGCATCAAATAGATGGTGTTGATGCATATATGCCCCTCTACTAGCTTAAATGGAAACTACTCTGAACTTCAACAATCAAATCATGCTCCTCTTTGCTCTTGAAAACTCTTAGGCTTCGTTTGACAAAAATTTTTTTTTGGTTTTCAGTTTTTAAAGAGCAGTTTTTTAAAGAGCAGCTTAATTTTTTTTTTTATAAAAACAAGTGGGTGTTTGATAACCCCTTTTTTTTTTAGGTTTTTTTTTTTGGTGTTTGGTAACCCTTTTTATTTTGACTTTTTTTTTTGGTGGTTTGCGGTGGCGGTGGTGGGGCGTAGCGGTGGTCGACGGTGGTGGTGGTGGTGGCCGATGGCCGGAGGTGGCTGCCGGCAGTCACCGGCGGTGGTGGCCGGCGGCCGGAGGTAGCTGCCGGCAGTCTCCGGCGGTGGTCGCCGGCGGCCGGAGGTGGCTGCCGGCAGTCACCGGCGGTGGTGGCCGGCGGCCGGAGGTAGCTGTCGGCCGTCTCCGGCGGTGGTCGCCGGCGGCCGGAGGTGGCTGCCGGCAGTCTCCGGCGGTGGTCGCCGGCGGCCGGAGGTGGCTGCCGGCAGTCTCCGGCGGTGGTCGCCGGCGGCCGGAGGTGGCGCCGGCAGTCTCCGGCGGTGGTCGCCGGCGGCCGGAGGTGGCTGCTGGCAGTCTTCGGCGGTGGCTGCCGGAGGTGGCTGCCGGCAGTCTCCGGCGGTGGCTGCCGGCGGCCGGAGGTGGCTGCCGGTGGTCGCCGGCGGCCGGAGGTGGTTGTCGGCAGCCACCGGCGGTGGTCGCCGGCGGCCGGAGGTGGCTGTCGGCGGCCGGCAGTCTCCGGCGGTGGTCGCCTGAGGTGGCTGCCGGCGGTGGGAGGGTGGTGGTGGTGGTCGAAAAAAAAAACCAAAAGTGAAAAAAAAAAACCAGTTTTTGGAGTTTTTTTTTTTACTCTGCAGTTTAAAAACTGGTTTTTTAAATTGAAAAAAAAATAGTTACCAAACGCTCTTTTTTTTTCAGTTTTTAAAACTGAAAAAAAAAAGAGGAAAAAAAATTTTGTCAAACGGGGCCTTAATTGTGCCTTCGTCTTCTTATTTTTCCTTATTCCTTTTCTGTGAGTGGTGATTTGGGGGTTGTGGGAGAAGTGAAGGTACAAAAGGTTTGAAAGGTGTTCATTACTACAGCCATCGTGCATTGTACTATTCAGGTTTCATGTGTCCTGTATTTGAAAATAAGTTGTCTCCTTCGAAAGCCTTAGTATAGACAATCTCAACATGCCTATGCTAGCTTAACTAGTGCATGAACTATTGGCTTTTGTGACACAAAGCAAATCAAAGATAGAAAGAAGCTGCAAGAAGTCGCCTTTGAACCGACTGACGTGGTGGCAATGGAGTGCATATTCCTTTTGGTCTATCGCTTGGGTTTCACTCCACATATTTTCCCCACTGTGTCCACCCCAAAAAAGTACTCATCCTGTTAAGAGTCCACAAAAGAGCCCCATATATTGATGAAAGATGGTCTTTTCCGTACACCCCACATTGTATACCTCTTGTCCCCTTTAATCGTTTCAACCTTCTGTCCCTTCCCTTTCTGTACTACTGCAGTCAGTAACTCTCTCTCTCTCTCTCTCTCTCTCTCTCTCTCTGCGCTAAAGATCCTTGTCCACAAGAATCTCTTTGGTATATATAGTTGACAAAGTGATCAAATAGTGATGAGTTTAGCACCCAAGGCATAGAAGGTAGAATTGTCAAACGGGCCGGGCGGCCCGTGGGCTGGCCCGGCCCGGTTCTGGCCCGGGCTGGCCCGGCCCCATCCATGAACAGTAGCGGCCCAGCACAAGCGGACTTGGGGCCTGGGCCTGGACCAGGCCTTCAATTTCTGCGAAAAAGCCTGGCCCGGCCCGGAAACGGCCCGATTTGGCCCGGCCCGAAGTCGGCCCGGTTCTGGCCGGTTTGGCCCGGTTTTGGCCCCACCACTTGTTTGAATTTTTTACTTTTCCCCCCTTCCACCCCTTTTCCAAAATTCCACTTTTACCCCCCCCCCCCAACAGCATTGTTATGTGTTAAGATTTTATTAATAAAGCTCACCAAGAAGAGTATGAAAATGTTTAACATATAATAAAAAATATAATGGCTAACAAATAAATATGTATATACATACATACATATATATATATATTACTTATAATGAAATAAAAGGATAAAGATTAGGTTCGTTAAATTGTGAATATTGCCTAGAGATGAAATTTAAAATTGAATAACAAGAAAAAAAAAAAAAAGGGCCCGGGCCCGGCCCAAGCCCGGCCCTAGATATTGGGCCTAGGGCCAGGGCCTGGACTGGGCCTAGGTTTGCCTTCGGCAGGCCCGGCCCGGCCCGGTTGGCAGCCCCACTGGCCCGGCCCCACAGCAGGCCCGATGGGCTTGGGCTGGGCCGGCCCAAGCCCGGCCCTTTGACATCTCTAATAGAAGGTTAAGCTTTGTAATGTGATCACAGTTCACATAGCCTATAGAACATCTCCATATCCTGCAAAAACTAGTAGTCATGTGGCAAAGTTATGGCTGGAGATGGCCTCACTCACCGGATGACATTAAGGACTTTACTTAGTACTCACACATATCAGCCAACTCCTGTTACTCCTTGCAGGGCACAGCTGCGGGTGACTAGCAAACTTTTATCAAGCCAAGTTTTCTCAATTGGAGCACTTTTTATAGTGGTCTGAAGGCCTAATATACTGACCAGAAACCTTGCATTAGAACTCTGTGGGAGGGCAACCCACACCATGTGCCTCTTTTCTTTTTCTCTTTTTTTTTTCTGTAAAAAGGTAGAATAGCATTGATAGATTGGGTGTTGTTTGTGTGTGTGTGTTGGGGAGGAGGGGGGGTGTTGATTCAACTAAAATCATGATTGTTGATGCAGAAAAGGGTTCGATGCTACGTGGAGGTGCCACAAAGGATGCAGTCTGAGTCAACTTCCAGGTAGGTAACGCTGGAGACAGCAAGGACGGCGTAAGGGCTGAGAGCAAGGCTCCCCAGACAGGTCGCGAGGGCTGGCAGCGCCGCGCAGGCAGGGCGACGACGAACAGTGCCGACAGTCGACGGTCCGTGATAAGGGTGCAGCGTCGAGGGTTCGGGGACGGGAGTCCAAGTGTCTTTCTCTCACTAGAATTCCAGAGAGAATGTCTTTTTAGAGAGAGAAAGTGAAAAGTTCAAATGAGAGAAAGATCCTTGGAAAAGCTCCAAAGTCCACTATTTATAGGCAAAAATGTGCATGTGTCATAAGTTGCACATGTGTCACCCCCTGGGAATGACACGTCGCTAGGGGGGCCAAAGCACTGATTCTCCGTTGGGACTGTCGGTCCCTACGTTCGTGCTGCCCTGCCCTTGCAACATCTATCTGCCTGTCTGAGGAGACTGATCATGCCGCGGTAGCATGGTCAGAGTAGCCGTTGCCCCAGCCTCCAGTCCAAGCCCTTACGGAATCCCACGAGGTACGTCAAGAGACGCGCAGAGAACCTGACAGCGGTGAGGGTTGCCCCTGTAGCCAACTGCCAGGAGGACTAAGCGCAATGCCCTCCAAGGACCTGCTCCCGTCTTGGAGTGACCCGTGGGTCATTGCCCTGGTGGTGTCAACGATCAACAGCAACATGAGTAACATGAGTGACATACTTCGCATTGGAGCTCCCTACAAGTGTGATGTCAGTGGCTTCAAGGTTGTGCCAACGATGGCTCCAGGGGGCGAGCCCATCCTACTGCGAGGGTCAGAGCCCCAAGTGATTGAGTCGACGATGGCGCTAAGCCTGTGATAGCGATAAGCCCATGCAGCGATGAGGGGTCCTTTTGTAGGAGCACTACGAGCGTAGCCCCCGGAATGCCGCACACTCCGGAAAGTGGGTTGAGGGCAAGCGACGGGAGTCGCAGAGCTGTCGTGCGGCCCGTCCCGCAATTGATTGAGCCGGCAATGGCACTAAGCCCGTGATGGCACTCAGCCCATGTCGCGGTTTGATTGAGCCAGCGACGGCATACAGCCCGTCACGCAGTTAATTGAGCTGGCGATGGCACTAAGCTCGTGATGGCGCTCAGCCTATGCCACAGTTTGATTGAGCCGGCGACGGCATACAGCCCATCCCGCAGTTGATTGAGCCGGTGACGACATACAGCCCGTCCCGCAGTTGATTGAGCCGGCGATGGCACTAAGCCCGTGATGGTACTCAGCCCATGCCGTGGTTTGATTGAGTCGGCGACAGCATGCAGCCCGTCCCGCAGTTAATTGAGCCGACGATGGCACTAAGCCCGTGATGGCGCTCAGCCCATGCCGCGGTTTGATTGAGCGGGCGACGGCATACAGCCTGTCCCGCAGTTGATTGAGCCGGCAATGACACTAAGCCCGTGATGGCGCTCAGCCCATGCCGAGTTTGATTGAGCCGGCGACGGCATGCAGCCCGTCCCGCAGTTGATTGAGCCGGCGATGGCACTAAGCCCGTGATGGCTCTCAGCCCATTGCGCGGTTTGATTGAGCCGGCGATGTCATACAGCCCGTCCCATAGTTGATTGAGATGGCGATGGCACTAAGCCCGTGATGGCACTCAGCCCATGCCGTAGTTTGATTGAGCCGGCGACGGCATACATCCCATCCCGCAGTTGATTGAGCCGGCGATGGCACTAAGCCCGTGATGGCGCTCAGCCCATGCCGCAGTTTGATTGAGCCGGCGACGGCATGCAGCCCGTCCCGCAGTTGATTGAGCCGGCGATGGCAGTAAGCCCGTGATGGCACTCAGCCCATGCCGTGGTTTGATTGAGCAGGCGACGGCATACAGCCCGTCCCGCAGTTGATTGAGCCGACGTTGGCACTAAGCCTGTGATGGCGCTCAGCCCATGCCGCAGTTTGATTGAGCCTGCAACGGCATACAGCCCGTCCCGCAGTTGATTGAGTCGGCGATGGCACTAAGCCCAAGATGACACTCAGCCCAGGCCGTAGTTTGATTGAGCCGACGACGGCATGCAGCCCATCCCGCATACAGCCCGTCCCGCAGTTCATTGAGCCAGCGATGGCACTAAGCCTGTGATGGCGCTCAACCCATGCCGCAGTTTGATTGAGTCGGCGACGGCATGCAGCCCATCCCGCAGTTGATTGAGCACGCGATGGCACTAAGCCCGTGATGGCGCTCAGCCCATGCCGCAGGAAGAGGTCCTCGTGCCGGAGTACTACGAGCGGAGCCCCCGGAATGCTGCACACTCCAGAGAGTGGGTCGAAGCATGTTCCACATCCATGGCAAGGGCGCATGGTGTGGTGAATAGGTATGATACCAGGAGGCTTGTAACATGGTTGTGGTGCATGGGCACGGCAACGACTGTCGCGGAGGTATACTTAGTGCCGGGGGCAGGTATCATCAGCGAAGCGCAAGGGCGCGGCGACGACTGTCGCGGAGTAATACTTAGTGCCGAGGGCACGTATCATCAGTGGGGCGCAAGGGAGCGACGGAGCAATACTTAGTGTCGGGGGCACGTATCATCAGCGGGGCGCAAGGGCTCGATGACGACTTTAGCGGCATACTTAGTGCAGGGGCACGTATTATCAGCGGGGCACAAGGGCATGGCGACGACTGTCACAGAGCAATACTTAGGATAATGTGCTGTCGTCATGACGATTACGCACGGTCGGCGACAAGCGCTAAGTGACCATTGGTGTTGAGCGCGAATGGTAGAGAGCGCGATGAGTGATGTCGGGGGTTTAGGAATAACTCTTGCAAGGCAAAAGGGTGGCCGACCCCCTTGAGGAAAGGGGGCCGACCCCTTTGGGTTTGAAGGGGTGGCCGACCCCTTTAGGTTGGAAGGGGGGCCGACCCCTCACAACAAGGGGTGGCCGACCCCCTGAAGAAAGGGGTGGCCGATCCCCTTAGGAAGGGAGTGGCCGACCCCCTTAGGAAAGGGGTGGCCGACCCCCTTATGAAGGGGTGGCCGACCCCCTTAGGAAAGGGGTGGCCGACCCCCTTAGGAAAGGAGTGGCCGACCCCTTCCTTTTTCCAACAGTTTGACCGTGTTGATGTCGCTGCACCGGTGATGCTTGTGGATGCTAGAAATGAGATGAGCTTTGACCTGATTATGGCGTTGAATAATTGACCGTTGACTTGATGATGTGTCGCGCGACGCGGGTCTCTTAGCGGGCCCCCGGGGTCTGGCCAAGATAGGGTATGAACAATGATATACCATGATAGACAAAAGGACTTCCAACCTACTAATATTACAGCAGATGTATCTAGACAAAGCTAATATATACACAAAATACAAAAGGCAAATGCTAAACAGAAATACAGATCTCGTTACTGCAACAAGTCAAGCACCCAGTCTTGATAGACTTCAACATGTGCATGACAAACAAAAGCATCTAGTAATCTGGATTCCTTGAACTGAGGTGACGTGCCTTTGTCGATGCTGAACCGATGAAAATCTGATAGTACATAGCAAAAGTCATACATAATAAGTGCAATGGTATTAGTGTGCCTCTTTTCAATAGTAAAGAGATGATTACCTCTCTACGCAAGGACTAAAATGTGGAATCAAATGATAAGGATCCTTGATTGTACATCAAAACTGATGTAACAATTTTAGTCGTTCGCTAAACTAACATTGACAATTTTTATTGTTAAAATATATATTTAGCGACACATTTATGTTACAACAGAGATATTCCTTTTTCGGTCCAAACTTTATGTTTGAATTTCTTGCTCTGCTTCCTTTTGCTCAAACCTGAAACAAAAAGTAATCTCACGGGAGAAATGGAATTATAGCATTCGAAATGAATGTCAAAGCCCTTAATTACAACTGCATCCTTGGTGACACAATTCGTACCCTCGAGCACTCAACAGCTGAGGTTTGCCTGTTCTTTAAATATATTTGTTCAACTTGCACTATACAAACTATAATCTAGAGTCTTCTCAAGATCAATGTAGTGGCCTTGTTATTATTCTTTTTCCTGTGCTTATGTGTAGTTTTATTTTATTTCCTCGTCAAAAGATAATAAAAAAATAAGACGTTTCTGCAACACAAATAGGTAGCTCTGAAAAAAAATAAATGAAAATGTAAACTTCAAAAATAAAAAAATGATAGCGATATGCCACGATAATGATGAAAGTGGACCATGTAATACTTAATTATTTTCTAATAGTGTTTCCGCAACACAAATAGGTAGCTCTGAAAAAAATTAATGAAAATGTAAACTTTAAAAATAAAAATGATAGCGATATGCCACGATAATGATGAAAGTGGACCATGTAATACTTAATTATTTTCTAATAGTATTATTTGATGCATCAAAAAGGTTGAATTTAGAAAGACATGTATACTTTTTTAAGATAACAACAAAATAAGACGTTTCCACAACACAAATAGGTAGCTCTGAAAAAAAAAATGAAAATGTAAACTTGAAAAGTAAAAAATGATAATGATATGCCACGATAATGATGAAAGTGGACCATGTGATACTTCATTATATCTAATAGTATTACTTGATGCATCAAAAAGGTTGAATTTAGAAAGACATATATACTTTTTTAATGAAGTACTGTTATAAGGTTCTTGTCGGTATCTCTTAATTAATTGCTGTTTAATTAAAGAATGTCAACTTGATCTGCCAATAAATTTCTTATGGTTTACTTTGACGAAATTTCGTGCTACATGAGCACTCTTTCCTTTGAAAATGAAGTCTATTTAAGTTATGGAGAAACCCCATGTATGCACTGAACCTACCTCCACGGGTCGCTTTCATCTAATATGTTTTCTATTGGTTGTTGTAGATGGTAGTTTCAATCTTATATAGGGACTGATAATTACCCATGTGCAACACAAATATGCATGTTGTAAGATTAATTGTTATGTATGGCATTTGTTGTCACACCGCATTTTTTTATGCTTTTTCAAACTCTCATCTGTCACTCAAAAGTGAATCACAAAAAAATTATTACTATTTTAAATTACAAATGAGATGTAGACAAGCATTTGTTGTATAGAAGTACACATTCAGAAGATTGGTACTCCCTCTGTTATACATAATTTGATCAACTTTAACTTGTATGCAGATTAAGGATTCAAGTCATATATTATGTGTTTCTCATTCCACCTTTTAGAGAGATGGTGAAAAAAGTGGGTCAAGAAAGAAAAAAATCGGTTACTAGAGTATTAAATATGGAGAGAGAAATAGAATAAAAAAATATTAAAAAATGAGCCGAGAGAGAGAGAGAGAGAAAGAAAATGAGTTAGTAAAGAGTTATAGATGAAGAGAGAAATAGAATAAACAAAAGTGTAAGGAGGGTAAATATGAAAAACAACATATAGAATCTTTCTTAATTTGAAAAATGAGCCGTTTCTTGGGACAGCAAGAAAAAAGATAATTAATTTACGTGTGCCAAATTGAGTATATTGTACTTATAATAATGACCCTTTTTTGTTTTGATAATTACTATTAACATATGATGCTCATGGAATCATGGTGTTGCTCTTCCACCATAGTTACTTAAATATAAGTACTAATAATTGCCCTTGTTTCAACTCACTCTCCGATGACTTCTGTCACTAAACATAAAACAATTTTCACTTAAACCCGTTAAATGTCGTTAAAGACTTTTCATGATAACAACAGAGAGTCTAATTAAGCAAAAAAAAATGATGAGTACGATTATTAATTTTTACTATGTATACATCTATGCCCACAAATGTACATATTGTGTGAGTCATTGCTATATAACTATATAACATTATTGACTTCTTTTTTTAACTATAACATTGACCTTTGATGCTAATGGAATCACGATGTTGCTCACTAACCATTACTTTTGTTGTTTCATCATTGAATATAAAGTTCAATCCCCACTCTCGTTTAGTCATCACCTTTTCTACTAAAAGATGATTAAGATATCTAATCCAATCATTTATAAGTTGGTCACCATTTATTTACTATTTATAAGTGGACCAGCATCTATATATGAGCCGCCTCACAGATTTTTATCATTATTTTTACCTAATACAGGATCATAATTAAATGTGAGTCACTGGCGTGTGCATGCTTAGGCATTAGAATTGGTGCAAATATTACGGCACGATGAATACTATTGGGATTTTAGTGACAAAAAATATTATGTTTCTATATTACATTTGTCGTCCTTTCCAACACCTTTAGTGTGCAACTTTTGTCACTAAATTTGATCCTCGAAGCAGTATTCCTTTTGGTTTAGTAATATTAGAGGCTATGGAAATGATTATCAAAAATAAAATTTAGACTAAAACTTAATTAGTTTTTTTTAAATCAGCTTTAAGCATTTTTTTTTTTTGACATGTTTGCTCGAAGCTTGAATGATGGTTGTTGGATAATACTCCTATGTATTAAAAGCAGTTTTAAAGTGCCAAAATAAATATTTAGTGTTTGCATAAAAGGGTGCTGAAACTCTTTGTGACTAACGGAGATATTATGTTATTTTACTTGGTCAGATCTACTTATAGAAGGGATTACAAATTTATCAACTTTTTATATTTTTACTGATTTAAATTTTGCCAAGTGCATAACAAAATCAGTCACAAACATGCTCTTAATTGTATTTTATTACTATAGTTAGGACACAAAAATGTCAAACATCGAGAGATAAGAGAAAGCTAAGGCGTTGTTAACTGACACAGTATTTGCAACTCTTATGAAGTTTTATTTCACTTTTTTTTAGAAATTTTTTTTTGCTTGAAGCTGCAACATTTTTTGCCGAATTTCGTTAATGTTAGTGTTGACAATAAATGTAGAAAAGGATATAAAGGGTAAACCGTGTGTTGAAAATTGTCAAAAAGAGATATGCGTGAATTTAGCGTTCGACAAATTTTGGATTAATTATGCGTGGTGATCCCAAGTTTATGTTGTAATGTTCGGCACCACAAAATTTATTTTAATTATCTTACACCATAAATTTGCATAACTTTAGCGGCCAACACCCTTCAACCATATTCCAACTAAATTCCAAACACAAAACTGACATGACTATTTATCAACAAAAAAAAATAAGAACTAGACATGACTCAAATTTGGGGGTATTTTGGTAAATCAAGTTGTCTCATATGCTTTTCCACAACTTAACCATCAAGCACCAAAAACCCAGCACCTATCCTCCACCATGCAACCAAAACTGTCACCCGAACCACCATCACCGTGCTCAAGCCTCCACCACTTTGCCATCACCAGCAAAACCATATCTGTCTGTGCCACTCCACCATTAAGTATCAATAATCTCACCATTTTCGGTCTACCGCCTCATGAAACTCAAAACCAAAACAACCACCATGCTAAACTTCTGTCATTCTGTCGTCACTAACAACCCGACACTTGTCAGCCTCATAGATCCCACCAATCGGCACCAAAAACCGACCATTGTACCCACATTAGCACCAACAAATATGCAATACAAAACACTCTATCCAACCACCGATCCACCAATTACCATCGATTTATATTCCAAAATTCAAAAATCTAATCCACCATTCATTCAACAAACCAAAACCAACCGTCGTGGCTCATCAACGCCACCTCCTTAAGGTTTAATATCATTATTCCCTTTCCTCTTCACTCTTTCCCTATCCCACTATCTTTTTAGTTGATATGACCAAAATGCCCCTTAGTTTGAGTTAAATGACCTTAGGTGAGACTCTTGGCTGAAAAATAAGCGGGGTGTTAGCTATCACATATATGTAAAATTGTGGTGCAAGATAAGTAAAATAAGCTTTCTGTTCCAAACGTTACACCAAGGTAAACTTAAGATCGAGCGTCCCTTGTAATTCACCTATAAATTTTATATGACGGCATGTTTGTCCCACTTTATTCATTCTGCATAAGACCTACCAAATATCGTTGCCGAACGTATTAGTAAACCTAAATTTAGCTCTAAATTTGGCTATGTACGTAATCTTTGTACCAACATATATTACATGCAGGGTCAACCTTCAAAAGTTTTCTTTCTTTCTTTCTTTTGGTTAATTGTTAGAAAGAGGATAGAAAAAGGATAATGTTTATGCCTCTGTTAAGATTCCAACAAAAGGACGCTAAGAACACTAACCTCGCTCCCTCTCTTACCTCTCGAACGTCAACCTAGAAACCTAATACGTTGACTTCATAGAAACGAAGTTCTCAGTTGGGTAAAGCAAACCCCATATATCACTATCAATTAATAATGTTCAAAGCCTCCTTCTTACAACCATCATGTCATTTGTCGAAAGCAACTACATTGGACTGGCTGCCGCATATACAGCCTGTATTAGCATATGGTTCTACCCCAGAGGTAACTCATTAGACCACCAAACACAAGTAAGTTTTGACTAATTATGTTGGTTAGGGGGCGGCCAACAAAACTGGCCTCTGAAGGTGATTTGTTGACATCCAGATGTCAACTCTTCAGTTGCCATATAGTCAAAGATATTGTAACATTTTCTTTACCTTATTATTATTCGCACGTATCACAGTATACGAAGTTACTCTACTTATCGGGAGTATGCTCTAGAAGGCTGCGATATGCTTACCCAATAATGAAAGGAACATCCAGGTAAAATACAAATAATATATTGGTATACGTTACCTGCTTTCTGTATTTTCTGTTCTCTGTACTTTCTGATTTTTTGCTTAAAATTGATGAGTAAAGAATATGAACAACTTGGGACCGGGGGGGGGGGGGGCTTGTTGAGCCTCAAAACCTTGGGCTCGAGGTAATCATGATACAACCACGACAGATAAGAATTATCTATTTTATAATATTTTTGGTGTAACAGTTTAAGTAATAAAAATTGTCATTAAAGTGTTTTCTTGCTGTCGACTAAATTTGTAGTAACAATCTTTTTGTATGTACATGTATTAGCGGAACTTTTAATACAGCGGATCAAGATGTTATACAATAAAAAGTTCTAGTCAAATGTAACGTCTACGTTTTTGGATGGTTCTTGATCATCTACTCGAGAAGATTAATGATGGAAAAAATTTGGTTCCTATCCTGATTTGAGGAAATTTTCTCTTACCCCATATATCACGACAATTAATCGTTTATAAATGTTTCTAGTGACTTTTATTTAGTGACGCTAAAAAAGTGATGTTAATAATTGTTCCTGAAAGTGCTAAAAGAAAAGCTACAAGAAACATTTAGCGACTATTAATTGTCACTATACATGGAATTGGAGGAAGATTCCAATAACTCGGGTAGGGTCCTAAGTTTGTTCATGAATGATTGTTGTTAGGGGTGAGCACAGTTCTGTTGGTTCGGTTTGGAAGCTGAATACCAAACCGAACCGACCAACCTCGATCTGGAAAGAAAAAAAAACGAACTTGCTTGAATGGTTCGGTTTTTGTGAATTTGACGGATTGAACGGTTCGGTTTGGACGGTTTAATCGATTTGGGCCAAACTTAATTTTGAGCAAGTTTAAGCCTAAAAATTAATAACTTATACATACTAATAAGCTCCAAAAAAACTGAATTTTTATCATAATTATCAACACTTAGTAAGATGTAGACGACGAATGAAAAATGTGTGTTACGTTAAGAGATTTAGGATTTATCCCATTTTATATGAGTTGTTAGATAATTAGGGTTAATAAAAAAATAACTAGGATTAGGTAAAAATATAGATATGTTATATTATTATTATTATATACGGTTGGTTCGGTTTTTGCGATTTTAAAAAAATTCGAACCGAACCGACCGAATGTACGTTTTGGAAAAAAAAATCAAACCGATTGATTTTTAGATTGATTTGGAAATAGATGGATTGGTTGGTTCGATTTTTATGGTTGAATCGGTTTCAACGGTTTAAATGCTCACCTCTAATTGTTGTTGTCCGATTAGCCTATACTTATGGTAAATTTTTTATCCTTTTATCTAAACAAATATGACATTTATAACAAGAAGTTCATATCTTCCGATTAGATCCTATTGTCGATCAAAATTTCTTTCACTATTGCTACAAAATTAGTCACACTTTTTTGGCTAAAATATATGTAAAGACTTGTCTTAGGACAATATGTCGTAGAGAACATATAAAGACCCTCTAGTTTACAGTAGCTTTAGTAATAAAAGATCGTCACTACAAATATTTCATCACTGTCACAAATTTACTGGCATTTTTGTTTTGTTGCTCAAGTGAATTTAGTGACAATTTTCAACACATCAAAGGCTCCTGGTCCAAAAAAAAATAAGAAGCAGTTGTTCTCAAATTTATCCCGCCAACTATAATATGTCAATCCTCCATTTTGCTAAAAATTTAAGTGACACTTTCGTCAAAAAAAAGTAGTTAACAATGCGCCTCAAATGTTCTGAATCTAATTGTTAGTACGTTCATGGTAACAACCAAAACAATTTAAATCTAAAGAAACGCCATCACCTCATTGGCCCTAGCCATTACCACTGGCCCCGGCCATTACCACCATCCAACTGCAGACGCCAATAGCACATAACCACCACTGAAACCACGACCCCTGCCATCAAATTTGGAGCACGCCACCCAGTCGGCACTACACAGCAATCATCATACCATAGGAACACAACCACCATCGAAATCATGGCCTCACACCAAATTTGTTGCTCATAGTTATCGAACCTCGTTGTCTCTAGAAATCACGACCCAACCACCAGATTCGTCGTCTTTGTCATTGCCGTTAACCATGGCCCAATCACAAGATATGTCGTCGTCTTTGTTGACAATAGCAACGACGGATAGCTTTTCTCACCCTTAGCGGTGAACAGTGTGAATCAACGGCTTATGGCCCATCTATGCCTTAGCTCAATCGTAGATAGTGATGAGGACTTCGTAATAGCAATTTCATGAGATTTGATTAGACGAAAATACCACGTGTTCACATTATCAATGATAACATGGTACCAGTTTTTCTCATGCCACACATAGTTATCCTTATCATTACATTACATAATACGCGTATTAAGATAACTATCAGTTGCATCAGTTGCCTACTTGCCTTGCCTGAGTTGTATGCAAATAGCGGGATTACCTCCCCTGACCCAGACTTGCTAAACTAAATCCAAAAAAGGAGGGAAAAAAACAGTCAAGTAATTTAAGAACTTTCAAATGTCTTGGCGCATTAATTTAGCAATATCTTGTTAATTACATATAGCAAATCACCATTATGATTTGTCTTAATTACTGGCAGATTTTGTGCCTCCAGTGCAATAAAAGATGTCACTTAAAGTATAAAAGTGGGTTGAATACCATTTTTTTATTAGTAATTCTGTAATGCCTCAGAAATTTGGAACTCCGCCGCCCCGAACTCTGGGATCGTTAACCTACCAGATCACATCTAACCTGTCAAATATGATCTCTAACACATGCTTCAAAACTTCTAATTCGATACTATCGCAAATTCTTCAAGTACAATCTTACAAAATTGCTTAAACTTAAACTCTTAAAATCTAGATTCTTTACAAACTCGAGTCCTTATAAACAAGGTGATGGTACCGACCCACGCAGAGGTCTCATTACCCGGAAGTGGTGGGCTCACCGGAAGCTCACACAGACTCTAACTCATTCCCGAACTTGTTACAGCTTATTATCACTTGCAGAAGGTGAGCTTTTAAGAGCTCAGTAAGGTCGTACAGGACCAATAAAAGAAGGGCTAATTACACTTATGTCCCTGAGGTTTGGGGGTAATTACACGCGAGGACACACAGTTTCAAAATGTAACACTTATGTCCGTTGACAAACAGAATACAAAAATACTTAACAGTTTTGACAAAAAGACTTGATTGCCACTGACTTTAAAATAAAATACCCATTAATGCCATTACTCTCCCCCCCCCACCCCTCCCCTCCCCTCCCCAAGCCTATTTGGCCATTTTTGTCTCAAACACCGTCGGCAGCACCCCTTCACATGTGCCTCCCTGTCGTTGCACCCTTCCCCTTCCCCGTCGCCCCCACCCTCCCCCTTCCCCTTTCCCGTCGCCGGCATCGCCTTCCCTCGAGATCCCGGGCGGTGGTGGCAGCGACAAGATGGTTGTGGCGATTCACCTTCTCCAAGAAGATAGCTGCGCCGATGATTTGGTGATGTAAACCAAGAAGCTGGGGAGGCTGTCGGTGGTGCACTTTACGGCGGGAAGGTTGGCGACACTAGAGGACGCGGCGCTGATGATGGAGCTGGGGTGTGATGGCGTTTTTGTCAGTTCGGGCGTGTTCAAGAGCGGGGACCCGATGAGGAGGGGGCGTGCAATCGTGCAGGCCGTGCACTACTCTGACCTGAAGGTACTGGCGGTGGTGAGCTGCGGGTTGGCGAAGTGATGGCTAGGATTAACCTAAATGTGAAAATCAAATTACACATTGAAATATGATTTAAATTGTTTGAAAATTTGGCAAGCGTTGGTGATGGCGCTCGGTGAAGGAGCGCCGGAGTTGAACGCCGGTGATGGGGTTGCTGACCGAAGTTGCTGGCCGGAGACAGGTCTGTCGGCAACATCGATCGGACGGTTGCAGTGGTAGCGGCACGGTGGCATCGGCGCGATGCTCGCAGAGGCACGATGAAGGGGCATTTCGGTGAAGGCGAGGGGAACAGAGTTAGTCGCCGGTGATCGCTTGTGCAGCCGGTAGTGGGGCTGCTATGGTGTGTAAGAGGGAAGGGACTGCCGGCGTGGGGCGAGGGGAGGGGGCTGCCAGAGAGTTAGCTGGGGAAGACAAAATAATTATTCTAATTATTAAATGACATTTTTTTGTTCAAAATACTCAGTATATACAATAAAAAATTATTCAGTATTTAAAACTTTAAAAATTACTCAGTATATACAGTACAAGGGTAGTTTTGTCATTTTAAAAATACGTATCGCTGACATCATAAAAACGTATATTTTTTGGAAGGAACCCTAACGGATGGACACGGGTGATACATTTGAAACACTTTTGGTCACGGAATGTTACATTTTGAAACTTTGTGTCCTCGCGTGTAATTACCCCTAACCTCAGGGATATAGGTGTAATTAGCCCATAAAAGAATTACAAAACGATTCCAATAATCCAACTAACGAAGATTTTCAGAATACTCCAACGATCAAAACTCAATGATTTCCAAGAGGATCAAAGATCATCAGAAAATAGATACTAAAATAAACCAAAACAAACGCGACAGATTCCAAAACGATCAATAACATATAATTTCCAGAGTCATTATTTCCAAAATACAATGATGGTTTTTCAATGAATTGCAAAACGTACACAGATCATCTGAGACAGTTCTTTCCAAAATACACTGGATTTCTCAAGGAATTTCAACTCAAGTACAAATTATTTCAGAGAATACTCTCCAGTCATTACCGTAGCAGTCACGGCAATATATAGAATAGAGAGAATTAAAAATCAACGTTGATCCTGGGAGGATTATAATGCCATTCCGGCAAGCTAATCAAATTGTACACATGCATGATGTACCAAAATATTAGTCCGAGTTAATCAAAGTACTTCAGAGTTCAACATTAGTCGTAAGTAATTCAAAGGAGTACTTACAAGTACGAGTTAACAAAGTTCGGACAAAAGTCCTTACCCAGGGTTCAGATAGAATCCCTTACCTAGATCCGCAACTAATTTATCATAACCAAAATTCTTTAGCTTTAATCTAAACAGAACAATTAAATCGGCAGAATACAACCTACATGTTAATATTATAACCTAATAGGGACTCAGACATGCTCCCAAAATGAACCTCCCTCACCGCGTATGTAAAATTACCAAAATACCCCCAATACACTTAAATCGTCAAAATGATCTTTCTACAAGCCAAATCACTAAAATATTCTTACTATATGTAAACTTACTCAAAACCCTTTTATGGGTAAAATTATCAAAATACACCCTTGGGGTGGCAAATTACTAAAATACCCCTGAGGGTTTTCGGCACCGGAAAAATTTTATAAGTATCTCAAAATGCTATTTTAAGTATCCTGATATCATTTCTAGCCTAAAAAGTATTTTAGAGAATTTTTGTTCAAAAATTCCAAGCCAGTGTTCGGACCGAGCACTAAAAAGTCGGTTCGGCTAAAAATACCTATTGACCTCAGAATGGCCCAAAATTTTAGAATATGAATCATATCAGTCAAATAAGATTATCCTAAAAGTTCAGATCAAAATAGCTTGATTTGGTATGTTAAATAATTCAATAAATTTCTTTAATCGGTACCCAAAATTAACGCCCTTCGCGGACACTAAAAATCCTCAAAAAATTTTAGAGTGTACGTCTTGTAAAAATATTGGGGGTTACAATTTTTAAACCTTGCCTAATTTTGGGCGTAACTATTTATGAAATTTTGTGAAAAACTATCTAATTAATCTTTTACTTTTAGCGACCATTACAAGTACTATTCCAATTCAACACACACATTGTTGCACCTTTTCCCATGCACACTTTCTTCTTCCTTCGGCCATTTCCGAAGCTCATGGTTCCTCCAAACTCACATATACACCCATCAATTATCATTAGCACACTAGAAACACCCCTTACTTATATTCACATCAACACAAATTAAACTTTCAAGTTGTACATACAAACCCACTGCACAGCCATGAACACACCCGCGCACATCGTCTCACTTCACCACCTCTGCCAAAGCCTTGTTACTCACCTCCAACTTGCATACACCCACATGAAACCCACCAAAACACTTTACCACATAGTTTTCATATATATATATATATATATATATATATATATATATATATATATATATATATATATATATATAGGATCGTGATCCATTGCTAGCGCTAGCACTGTTGCTAACATAATGTAGCGGACGATAACTTACCGTCCGCTACATTATATAGCACGGTGCTAGCAGCGCTAGCAATGGATCACGATCCATATATATATATATATATATATATATATATATATATATATATATACCCATCACCCATAAACACATCCACACAACACACACTGAACGCACACAATGAACCCACACAAACCTATTGAATTTAACACATCATAAGGGGTGAAGGATTTACCCTTCGGAACAATCATCCTAATCCCTCTCTTTTGCTGATTTTCTGCTGAGCTCGTATTCTTCATCTCTCTATTTTTTTTGGGTTCTTCTTCCTTTCTCTGTTTCTATTTCTGTCACTGTTTCTGTTCTTCCTTATCTTCTTCTTAAATCTATTTTCCCCCCTCCCGAATTTCCTTTTTGATTTTTCTTCTTCTTTTTCTCTTTTTTTTTCCTAAGCAATTGAATAATTCAACATTAGTTGCCAAGCCAGGTGGTTGTTATACATAATTTGACTCCCAAAATGTTGACACCTAAGTGCCATGTTCCAAAAATTGTGATTTGGCCCCCAAAGTTTTCATATTTTCAAAATAACCCCCCCCGAACTTCATATAATTGCATTTAAGCCCCAGGAACTTGCCTAATCTTTATTAATTAGGTTATATGTCGCTAAAATATACAATATCACTCTTTTTACCACTTTTCGTCACAAAAACATTAATTTACATTGATACCCCCAAATTTTCCAAATTACGAAAATGACCCCAAAATTTCAAAATTTACGTTTTTACCACAAAATTTTTTAAGCTCCAATATGCCACTAATATCTTAGCATTGCCCAAAATTATCACCCGTTTATTTTTTGCAGCCCAAATGATTGCTTTAACCAGCTCCCAAAGGTCGGGCTATTACAAATTCTCAATTTTCATCTTTGGCTTAATTGGAATCAAATTCATTCACCACCACTAAAGCCATCACCATCAAACTACTTTCATCCATAACCAACTGCCATTCGGAATCAGCCACAATAATTGTTGCCATATCATCACCATCAAAGTACCGCCAATGGACCCATCACTACTAAATAAACACCACTAAAACCATCACAATAATCCACCTCTGTCCACGACAAGCAACAACTACCGTAAAATCGTGAGCATCAAACCATCGCCACTAAGACTGCCGTCGAAAAAACAATCACCGTCAAATTACCATCGTCAAATGAGCCCACACCCATCACTAAGCCAATCACCACTAAACAATTGTTGCTAAAGCCATCGCCATCAAACTACCAAAGTCCATAAGCACCCACAACCATTGGTAAACCCATCACCACCAAATGGCTGCCGTCCTTAAGTAGCCACTGCCACCGCTTAAACCCATCACCATCAGACCACCACCGATAATTTCATCACCATCAAGTCATCACCCTTAAACGGCTGAAACCACCATGATATATTTACTCCTAATGCATGTATTTGCTTGACCCCTTCGTCCCTCTCAAGTAATTTTGTGTTAAGGTAAATTCGCTCTACCAGTTACATGATGTTTGCATTTATTACATTCACCTATCGAGATGCTTACACTTAACTACATGCCTACCCTCCCACTCAATAACGCGTCCTCCACGATAATTGTCTTCAAAATCAGTTGAGCTCATCATTTTTATCTCGAAAACTCAGAGAAAAATTAACTGAAAAAGAAAATATTAGGATTGCAATTTGGCGGGATGGATGGGCCCAAGCGTCAAATCATGCCCAACCTACTCTAAAAAACTCGTGTCTGTATCCAGCTCAGTCTATTTATGGGTCAAATAATATCTATCTACGCCCAACCTATAAAGGCTTTAGTGGGCACAATCTCGACATTTGCTGCCTACGGATTGTCCATGATTTTCATATTAGTTTTTGTTTACTTAACTTTAAAAGCAGTTTCTATCATCAGATTCCACTAATTAGTCATGAGTTTTTGTTTATTTAATTTTAAAGCATATCATTTACTACTGAAATATACTAATTGTCATGATAATAAAGAAGAGTTTAGTGAAGTCTCAAAATGAATTTAGTTATATGCATGAAAACAAAGTTTCAATAGAAAATAAAAAGAAAGAAAAAGACAAGTGTTTCGAAACAATTTTATGAAGTCTACCCCTGTAATTAAGAACAATGGAGAAGAAAAGAAGAAGAAGTATTTAAAGGTCTCAAAACGCATATGGTTAAGGAATTTTAAAAAGTAAAGAAAAAAAACATATATCCTGTACACGTAATATATATATATATATATATATATATATATATATATATATATATATATATATATATATATATATATATATATATATATATATATATATATATATATATGGGTTGTGATCCATTGATAGCGCTAGCAAGTTGCTAGCGCTGTTTTGCCGTCCGCAACATAATGTAGCGGACGGTAAATTATCGTCCGCTTGCGGACGGTGAAAAAAAAGTACTGTTGTGGCGTGCGATCTGGCCGTCTATTCTCGCCCGTGGACGGCCAGATCGCGCTAGCAACTTGGGTTAAGTTGCTAGCGCTATCAATGGATCCGACCCTATATATATATGGAAACTGATCTGTTGATAGCGCTAGTAAACTGGGTTAAGTTGCTAACGCAATTTGGCTGTCCACGCGCGATCTGTGGACAACCCAGATTTTTTTACCTTTTTTTAAATCCCTCTGCTACATTATGTAGCGGACGATATTTTCACAAAAATATCCTTGAGCTTGAAGGAAATATCGAAATGTCCGTTACATAATGTAGCTGACATCATAATGTAGAGAAAAGCAATTTTGTTCTTTTCGCTCTTTGTTTCCACCTTTTCTCTCTCTCTATATATATATATATATATATGTGTGTGTGTGTGTGTGTGTGTGTGTAACGCCCCGAAAATCCGAAACTCCCTTGCTCCGGACCCTTGGGACGTTAACCTATAACATCACACATATCAGAGCATCTGTCATAATTCCAGATCCTTTAAAACCGCATAACGCTAGGTTCTTTTAATAGCATAAAGTTTCACAAAAGGAATTTCAAACTTAAGCTGTTATAAATTTGTACATAAGTTTATAGCAAGTACACTAACTGAACAGGCCCACGCAGGGGTCCTATTTACACAGACTAGGGTAGTTGCCTTAAGGTCTTACTCGACGCTAGCTCTTCCTCACGTGATCTACAGCTGGGAGCTACCTACAGAACGGAACAATTAAAGGTGAACTTTTGAGAGCTCAGTAAGGTCGTTCAAAGAAACCCTAGATGGAGTTACAACGATTCAACAAAATAATTAATTAATTTCAAATAGTCACAATCAACTAACAAGAACAGGGAAGAGTTTTACTCAGTCCATTTTGATAATGTGTTCAGACAAGTATTCTCAATCATTCTGGAAACAATCAATTCAGATACAATGCACATGAATTTCGGAGATACTGATCATGGGTGGTAGCAATGCCATACAGGCAATGTTCAGAATAATGTACGCATGCATGATGTACCAGAATACTAGTCCATTTAGGTACTAGCCTACATTCCATGCAGGATTCAGACCAGCCTTATAACGCCCGCCTTAGAATAGAACAGATTCCCATGTCACTATATAGAGAGCAATTATCATAGAATCAATACCCAGATCAATGCTCAATTCACAATAAAAGGTGAGCACTAATAGGAGTTCAATAATTGAATCAGGCTCAACATCAGGGCTTTCTTGGCAATAACATATCAAAATCAATGTACATTTAGAGTTCAACAACGTCCATAAGCAAGCAAAAGAATAATTGCAGAAGCAAGTTGATGGCTCGAGGTTCGGATAGAAACACTTACCTGGTTCACAACTACAGTATTCTAACTGAAAAATCCTTTGCTTTAACCTAAATGGAACAGTCCAAAGATTAGAAGACAACTTACATCACTGTATTATAACTCGATATTAACTCACGCACATTCCCAGAAAGACCCCCTCACCGGATGTGTAAAATTACCAAAATGCCCCTGGAGTAAAAATTACCAAAACACCCATCGCATCCCTAATCACCAAATAGCGTTCCCATGATTAAACTTGCTAAAATAGACCTAACATATGTGAATTTACTCAAAAACACCTTTTATAGGTAAAATTACCAAAATACCCCTTCGGGGTTATAAATTACCAAAATACCCCTGAGGGTTTTCGGCATCGAAAAATTTCCAAAAATATTATCTTAATCATCCTAGAGTCATTTTTGGGCTGAAAAGTATTTTAAAAAATTTTCGCCCAGAAATCCTGAATCGGTGTCCAAATCGAGTGCTTAAAAGCCGGTTCAGCTAAAAATACCTATTGGCCTCGGAATGGTACCAAATTTTAGATACTGCATTATATCAATAAATTAAGGTTCTCCTAAAATTCTAAGATTAAAATAAATTAATATGCTATGCCAAATAATTAGCTAATTTTAGTTAGCCGGTACCCTAATTTAGCGCCCTTCGTGGTACCGAAAATTCCCAAACAAATCCAGGGCGTATGTCTCGTAAAAATGTCTAGGGTCACAGTTTTGCACTTTGTCTAATTTGGATTTTATCTATTTATAAAAATTCATTGAAAACACTGTCTAATTCATTCTTACCTTTAATGACAATAACAACTACTATTCACATCAACACCCACTCTATTTCACCTAACACACACACACACACACACACACACACACACACACTTCATCTTCTTCACTCTTCCAATCGAAGCACACTCACCTGCACACTCCCATACACATACTGTTATACATTTACACACATACGCACCTTAATTTCACACCCTTACACACATTACAACACACTTAACACTCACTCATATACACAAATCATCATATATACCCACCCGAACACACCCTCTCAAGAACACACACACTGCCATACATAAACACCATCTGCACACACACACGACCACCCTGCACTTCACACCCCTCACTCCATACACCCCCACCTTCACACTAACACCACTCTCACCCCTTGTACCATATCTCCCTCATCAAACCCACCCTACCCGAAGCTTTCAACCCAGAAATACACATAATACACACACTAAACCTGCAAAACATGCACTTAACTCCTCAGAATTGCACTACAACTCGCTGTTTCTTCTCTTAAACACCCTTATACACATCATATTTCACATATATCTACCTAACACACTCCAATTACCCCTACATACCCCCACCACGCAAGAACACACACACACACACTGTTATATGAAGGTAAACTGTATACCCACTCGACCACCTTGCAAACACCCTATCAACCCATAAGATTATTCATTTAACTACCCCAAATATATTAACCCACATGGTGTAATATCTCAAACTTCGGGAGCCGGTTAAATAACCATATGGGCTCCAAAAAATAAACAGGCGTTAAATTTGAGTAATGCTCGGGTATTAGTAGTGTATCGAAACTTAAAATAATTTTGGGGTAAAAATGTAAAATTTGAATTTTTAGGGGCATTTTCGTAATTTTGGAAAACTTTGGGTCTAATTGTAAATTAATGTTTCTAGTGATGAAAAATAATCAAATGGGTGGTGGTATATCCTTAAGTGACATTTAACTTAATTAGTCGAGATTAGACCAAATTTGGGGCTTTGATGTAATTATATAAAAGTCCAGGGTTAGTTTGTAAATATGAAAAATTTTGGGGTTAATTTGTAATTTCTAGAAATATGCATTAGGTGTCAAGTTTTAGGGGAATTGACCCCGTAGATGCCACCTCCTACCATTTGCCTCGATGACTAATGAAGTTTTATATTAATCAAATACATGGGATAAAATTTAAAGGAGTTCGGGCAAGGAAAAAATAGGGTTAATTACACCTATGTCCCTGAGGTTTGGGGGTAATTACACGCGAGGACACAAAGTTTCAAAATGTAACATTCCGTGACCAAAAATGTTTCAAATGTATCACCCGTGTCCATTCGTTAGGGTTCCATCCAAAAAATATATTGTTCATCATTACGTATTTTAAAAATGGCAATACTGCCCTTGTACAGTATATCCTAAATAATTTTTATAATTTTCAAATTAAACCTTAATTTTTTCAAAACCCTAATTTACAAATTAGGGTTCAATCTTTAATTTCTCAATCTGCCAATTAGGGTTTCAATCTGCCATTTCTCAAAAGTCTAAATCTGTCAATTAAGGTTTCAAACCCTTAATTTGCAAATTAGGGCTTCAAAACCCTAATTTGCAAATTAGGGCTTCAAAATCGGCGGCGTGGTGCGACGGAGCTACCGGCGGCGTGGGGCGATGGAGCTGCTGGCATGGAATGAGGGAGTGGGTTGCTGTGGGGGAGGAGAGAAGAGATGAAGGGGAAGAGTGACGTCGCCAGCGATGCCCACATTCATGGAGGTAGACGGGGTGGGCAGTGACGAGGTGACGAGGAAGGAGGAGGCATGTGGGGTGCGACGTCGGGGAAGGGGAGGCAGGCGGGGTGCTGCGCCTGGGAAGGGGAGCAGGCGGGGTGCGACGCCTGGGAAGGGGAGCAGGCGGGGTGCGGCGCCGGGGAAGGGAAGCAGGCGGGGTGGGTGGGTGACGGGGAAGGGCGAGGGGGATGCAGATGGGGTGGGGAGGGGTGGGGGGTGGGGTGGTTAGAATTAGGGTTTTTCTTTTTCTAAAAAGAGACAATGGCATTTAAAAAAATAACTTTTTAACATAAGGGCAATAAAGTCATTTTGTTAAAACCGTTAGGATTTTTAGGGTTCCGTTTGTCAATGGACATAAGTGTTACATTTTGAAACTTTGTGTCATCGCGTGTAATTACCCCCAAACCTCAGGGACATAGGTGTAATTAGCCCAAAAAAATAATAAAGGAAAGAAGAAGAAACAGTAATAGAGAAAATAAGAAGATCAGGGGCAAAACTGAATGAAGACAGAGAGAGAGATGAAGGAAACCAAATCGCAGATTTGTTTTATGGGTAAATTTTCTTCTTTAGTAAATTTAAAGTAAGTGTGTGTGTGTGTGTGCGTGTGTTTTATTTTTTATTTTTATGTAGTGTGTGAAACTGAGTGTGCTTGTGGTTGCTGTGATGTGTGTGTGCGTGCGTGGGATGCACCCTGTTGTTACAGCATCAGTGGTGCTGTGGTCGTGAGTGGGATTTGTTGGCGCAAGAGTGTATCATAGACTGTGCTTAACGGTTAGGGAGAATGGTAGCTGATGGGTGTGCTCGATGTGTGTGTGTATGTGTGTTTTGCAGTCTGTTGTAGGTGGTGCGGGAGTATGTGCTTGTGTGTTTGTGTCCATGGTGTGTGGTAGGTATTTTTGTATAATTGTATGCGTGGTGTTGTGGTATTAGTGTGTGTGTGTGTGTGTGTGTTTAGGATAAAATTTCATAGGTGTTAGGGTGTGTTTTGGTGGGTATAACCGTGGCCTTGTGCAGGTATTTGAATGGTGACAGTGTGTTCTTGAGTGCGTGAGGTTCGGGTGTGATTGTGTGTGTGAATTATGTGTTAGATTGTGTTAGGGAGTGTTTTATAAGTGCTCTGATGTATAACTAAGGGTGATAGTGTGTGTGTTTCGGAATAACAGATGGTGTAGGTGAGTTATGTGAAGTGGGGGTCTTGGCAGTGAAGAGAAGAGAGGAAGAAGACATTGTGTGTTCTCAAGGTGCAATAGTGTGTGCTCAAATCTGAATAGTAACCATTATTGTCGCTAAAGGTCAAAATTAATTTAGGCAGTTCTTCCACGAATTTTCATAAATATCTAGAGCTACAATTAGACAAAACTCAAAACAATAACCCCTAATAATTTTACGAGATCTACACTCTGAAAATTTTGGGAATTTTTAGAGTTTGCGAAGGGCCCTAAATGTGGGTATCGGGTAACTACAATTATCGATTTATTTAGCATAGCAAACCAAGTTATTTTAACCTGAAAATTTTATGAAGCCCTATTTTACAGATATAATTCATTATCTTTCGGACCATTCTGAGGCCGATAGGTATTTTTCGCGAAACTGGCTGGCCTTTTAGCGCTCGGTCCGGACACCGGTTCGGGATTTTCGGGCAAAAATTCTTTAAAATACTTTTTAGACCCGAAATGATATCAGGATGCTTAAAATAGCATTTTAAGATATTTTTAAGATTTTTCCAGTGCCGGAAACCCCCATGGGTGTTTTGGTAATTTGCCACCCCAAAGGGGTATTTTGATAATTTGACCTAAGAAAGGTATTTTTGCATAAATTTACATATGGAAAGTTTATTTCAGTGATTCTACTTATGAGAAGACCATTTTGGTAATTTAAGTCCGAGAAGGGCATTTTGGTAATTTTACACCCTAGGGGTGTTTCAGTAATTTTATATACCCGGTGAGGGGAGGTTCATTTTGGGAGCATGTGTGAGTTCGTATTAAGTTATACTTTTGTTCTGTAGGCTGTATTCTAATGGTTCGATTATTCCGTTTAGGTTAAAGTTAAAGACTTTCGGTTAGGATAATTTAGTTGCGGATCTAGGTAAGGGATTCTATCTGAACCTTGGGTAAGGACTTTTGTTCGAACCCTTATTTGATTACTTGTACTTGTAAGTACTCCTTTGATATATTTACGGCTAATGCCGAACTCTGAGTTATGTATTGATATCAGCATGTTCTTGCCCAGAAAATCCTAATGTTGAACCTGAATCGGTTATTTGGAAATCTTGTGATGCTCGCATGTTATTGCGTGCTGAGAAAATTGATAATTGTCTGTATCCATTCTTTCAAATTGTTGTGATTATATTCGATAATTATTCGGAGTTGTTTTGTTGTTTATCTGTGATTTTTCTTCTGAAATTCTGATTTCTTCTGAAAATTCTGAATGCTGACTTATGCCAGTATGATTATTGTTATTAGAACCCGAATTGATTTTCGAGAATATGAACTTATGTTAATGCTCATTGATAATGTTTAGTAGGGAGGCAGTATAAGGCTGGTTGAATCCTGCATGAAACGCAGGCTAGTACCCAAGTGGACTAGTAATTATTTTAGTACATCATGCATGTGTACACTATATTAGCTTGCCATAATGGCATTGCAATCGCCCAGGATCAACATTGTTTTTTGATTTTATTAGCTAGAATGATTTGTGCTTGGGTTAAAACCCTTGACAAATATTCATTGTATTTAGTTAGAAGGATTTGTACTTGGGTTGAAATCCCTTGACAAGCCTTTATCGTATTATCTAATTTGATTTCTGCTTGGGTTAAAATCCCTCAGGAAATCTTACTGTATTTTTTATATAATTTCTGCTTGGGTTGAAATCCCTTGAAAAGTCTTGTTGTATTTTGGAAATGAATTTCTTCTCGAATTGAAATCCCTTGAGCAAGGAAAATTTTCATGGTACTTGGAAATGCTGTCTTGAAAAGGATCTTTTATTGATCGTTCGAAGTGTTTTGAAAATCATCGTCGGTTGGATTTTTCGAAGTCGTGTTATTATCTCTTTTATAGTCCTTGTATGACCTTACTGAGCTCTCAAAAGCTCACCCTTCGTTTGGCTCCCTTCTGCAGGTGATGATAAGCTGTAGCAGGTTTGGGAATGAGTTAGAGTCTGAGTGAGATTTTGATAAGCCCATCACCACGGTATAGTAAGACCCCTGCGTGGGTCGGTACTGTTAATTCGTTCTTAGGAAAGTTGAATTGCGGAGAACCTAAGCTATAATGGTTTAAGCTAAGCAGTTTGTGATCTAGTATTTTGAAGAATTTGGGTTAATGTTGAATTAGATGATTTGGAATATATGTTAGTGAATAGATTTGACAGGTTTGATGTGATTCGGTAGGTTAACGACCCGAGAGTTTGGGGCGGTAGAGCTCCGGATTTTCGGGGGCGTTACACACGGTCTCACAGTGCATACACACCCTCATGCTTTTATTCACTGCGCACGACACAACTGTGGCCACCTTTGTCCCACAGTCAACCTCACGCACATAACCTTCAAAACGTTGGTCGCAGGTGCATACAAAAGTAAGCAGAAAAAAGAATTTGCTCCTCACAGGTTCTTTCTATTCTTCTCTGATTTTTTGCTTGTCCTCAAGCCCACTGTTCTCTTCGGTTTTCTCCTTCTTTTCACTTGGTTTTCTTGTTGTTTTGCTATCTTCTTCTTCTTCACTGTTTCTCCTTTGTTTCTCTTCTCTTTCTCTCCCAAAAATCATTTATCTTCAACCATTATTAAATAGTTTAATTAGCTTAGTCACCACAAGCCCATAGGTGTCAACCTAATAACTAAGCCCCTAAAGTTTATATTTTATAAAAGTGCACAATTGACCCCCAACTTTACATATTTACAAAAAGAACCCCCGAACTTCTTCTTTTTTTACGCGCTCAAAACTATGCTGATATTACAATATATATATATATATATATATATATATATATATATATATATATATATCTGTGTGTAATCCTTGTACTTTTCAAGGCTTTTTTCCCTCTTCAGTCTCGTCGCTAACTCGGGCTTTCTGGCCTCGTCGCCGGCTCCACCCCCACCGCTGAGCTCACCGTTGAGGAACGCAACCTCCTTTCCGTCACCTTCGAGAACCTCATCGGCTTGCTCTGCGCCGCCTGGCGAAGCGTCTCCTCGATCGAGCAGAAGGACGAGTCACAGAAGAACGATGACCACGTGGCGCTCAGCAGGGACTACATATCCAAGGGTAAGATTCCTTACCAAGGCGGCTTCATCGTCGAAAGCACCTTCTCACCTCTTTACCTGCCTAGAATCACAAACCCAGATGTCCTCTGCTAATCTACTTCCACGACGGTGGCTTCACCACCAAAAGCACCTTCTCACTTCTGTGCCACATCTATCTAAATTCAGTCGTCACCAAAGGGAATACCATAAATGTTTCTGTCAAGTACAGGTTGGTAAGGTGGAGGTGGTGGAGAGTAAAAGGGATGATTATATGTTTCACTTGTTTAATCCCACATATGACAGTGAGATGATGAAGTCTTGAGAAATGAGAACAACATCAGTGATAAAGTTCTGAAATGATTTGTGAGTTTGGTATGATTATGGAGTTTAGGATTAAAAAAGTGAATTAGGTCCTTTTATCTAATAGTACATATTGAATGTTGGAGAGATGAGATTGACATGGAGATTGAAACGAAGCGACAATGAGAGACAAAGTGAGATTGAACTCCAGCAAGCTCGCAGATACCCAGCAACCTCATCTCCATGCCTCAAAGACTTGATTGCACCAACCACCACACACACCCTCTCAGTCCCGAAATATGCTTGTTGCTAGAGAGAGAGAGAAGAAAGGAAGGGAGAGGAGGGTGAGAGAGAAAAGAGAGAGAAAGGACAAATGAAGACTAAAAAAAAGTAAGACAATGACGAGAGAATAGAGAGAATAAGAGAGATAAACATGTCATAATGAGGGAAAGGAGAGAGAAAGAGAAAAGTGCATGTCTACTCGTCCGCTACATTATGTAGCGGAAGACTTAAAAGAGTATTTTTGTTAAAATATCGTCCGCTACATAATATAGCGAACAGACTTAAAAAAACATAAAAAAAGATCTGGGCCGTCCACAGATAGCACGTGGACGGCCAGATCGCGCTAGCAACTTAACCCAGTTTGCTAGCGCTATCAACGGATCAGCTCCCTCTATATTATATATATATAATACATAATACATATATATTATTTAAAAGTTTAACGGGCTGGGTTTCTCACTGATTGGACGGACTTTGAAAAATCTTTTTGGGCTAATTACACCTATGTCCCTGAGGTTTGGGGGTAATTACACTCGAGGACACAAAGTTTCAAAATGTAACACTTATGTCCGTTGACAAATGGAACCCTAAAAATTCTAACGATTTTAACAAAATGACTTTATTACCCCTGACTTTAAAATAAATTACCCACTTAATTTACTGATTATTCTTCCTCTCCCCACACCCAGCACCTACCCACACCCCCCGCACCCCCACCCCCCGTCCCCCTGCCCCCAACCCCATTTCTGTCACTTCTGCATGAACGGAACGGGGTCAAGGACAGCCCCCAATCGCCACACCCCTGCTGCGGGGGAGAAGAGAAGAGATGGAGGGGAAGAGCGATGGCGACGTCGCCGGTGGTGGATCTACTTTGTTCGGCGAATAACAGAAGGGACTGCCGGAGGAGAAGGGGGCTGCCAGGGTGAGGGAAGGGGCTGTCGGCGGGGAAGGGGATTGCCGGCGGGGAGGGAAGAGGTTGCTGGGGTGAGGGAAGGGGCTGTCGGCGGGGAAGGGGACTGCCGGCGGGGAGTGAAGAGGTTGCCGGGGTGAGGGAAGGGGCTGTCGGCGGGGAAGGGGATTGCCGGCAGAGAGGGAAGAGGTTGTCGGGGTGAGGGAAGGGGCTGTCGGCGGGGAGGGAAGGGGCTGCCGGCGGGGAGGGAAGGGGCTGCCGGCAGGGAGGGAAGGGGCTGCCGGGGGTGAGGGATTGGACCTAATTTGGAAATTAGGGTTTCGGGGAAAACCCTAATTTGGAAATTAGGGTTTCGGGAAAACCCTAATTTACAAATTAGGGTTTCAACAAAACCCTAATCTTTAATTAAGGCTTGAATTCTTAATTTAAAAAGGGGTAGCATCGTCATTTTAAAAATATGTATTGATGACATCAGCAAAAAAATATACTTTTTTGACGGAACCCTAACGGATGGACACAGCTGATACATTTGAAATATGTTTGGTCACGGAATGTTACATTTTGAAACTTTGTGTCCTCGAGTGTAATTACCCTCAAACCTCAGGGAAATAGGTGTAATTAGCCCAATCTTTTTTCATATTCAACTCATATTTTTTATGGGTTCAAAATTTTTTTGTCCATGTACACTTCGGTCACTAGAATACTAAACTCGTGCTTTTATTTTTACGGACCGACACATATTATCTACAAATTACCTAACTCAAATTGCACCCCTAAAAAAAAAAAAAAAATTTTAAAGTCGATACCTCGTCGATGTCACTAAATTTCGTGACTATTCAAATGGACACAGGTACGATACGAAGGGGATAATTACATCGGGGGTTGATTTTCCGAAACAAACCAACGGGGCATCACCACGTGGGGATATACATGACAGTCTTCATCTTGGCTCCGACTTTCTCAGTGTGCGGGCCCGGGATCCCACTGTACCGAGGGAATCATTAACTCCAGCTATGGACAAATTTCAAATCCGACAAGCAACACCCACAGTCATTTGACGTCACCTCCGGCAACCCCCCTCCCTCCCTTCTTCTACTATATATATATATATATATATATATATATATCACCTCCTCACCGCAAGAATCCCGTTCCAAATTTCACCCTCTCAATCCAATCGTGGTGAAAAAAAAGCAGTTTACCACGCCGTAATTCCTCTCCTCTCCCTGAATCTCTCGTCAATCTCCCCCTGCTGCTGCCAAAATGAGATGGGTCTCGTTCTCGGTTTCTTGAATTTGATGCAGCCTTGCCCTCTTCCGCGAATTATGGAGGCCAACGAATTTGAACTTTCTTCCATCTGAAAACCCAGTTCGTTTGCTGGTAAAGTTGCTGCTTTTTGCCAGCAAAATTTGTGGGCTGTTTGGTTTGTGCAGATCTGTTGAGATAACTTCGATCGGGAGCGCGCTGAGCGATCGATTCGAGTTTAAAGCTCTTCAGTGCGTGTGTTGGAAAGCTAGATTACGTAGTAGTAGTAGTAGCAAGTTTATGGACGGCTCATTTCTTCCAGTTGTAAGCATCGTCGGTTGCTTTGTATAAGCGCGTTTAGTTTTTATAGCTTGCTGAAGGAAGGTTATACTAGTGCTTGATTATTGAGGAGGAGAAGGAGATTTGGAGATGAATTGTCTGTTAATGACTTCGACGGGGCCGCCGATTAAGCGAAGAGCGGGCTTACGGATAAAACAAGCGGGGCGAGGCTCGTACCGCGGGAGTTAGTTGTGTCTGTAGTGATAATTTGGCTGAATTTAAGGTTTGTGTTACTGGGACGTTTTATTTTGTGAACAAGTTTAATATATGGGGAGTCGAAACACTCCTATGAGGCGGTTCCTTGAGAGTCTCTGCTGCGATTCTCCCTGGAATTATGCTGTATTTTGGAAGCTTCAGCAGCAGGGCCAAATGTAAGTTCTCTACACTGTTTTTAATTGTTTGACGTGCTAAATGCTGGTGCGTATGGGTTGTTTATTGATCTGATCTATGTAGCCATATAATCGTAATTGTTAAGCGTGGTATAGCAAATTAAAAGCTTTTAGAGCAACCGGTAACTTAACAATATGGATGTATAAGAATAGTTGATAGAGAATCTGGTTCATGGTGTTGAAATTAAATTTAGGGAAGCTATGCTGGCCCTGAATTTGCCATGGAGTGGAACGGGATTCCTTTATCGTGTGAACATGGCTGTTGGTCAACCACTGGAGACTTTTAAAATAGTTTTAAGGTGTTGACAATAGCTACTGTGTGTTGGGAGGGAGAACTTGATTGGGTTTAGGTGTCATTTGGTGACTATTTCAAAAGGGGAAATGGTCTTCTCATAGGATAAACACATCATTTTTTTCCCTTTTAAATCGAGTTAAATAATATTATGGTTTATTAATGCCCTTTCTCTATTTTTTCTCTCTTATTGAAGTAGTATGCGTAGAAAATGTACAAATTTGAGTTTTGGAATTTAGAATTGGACGTTAGTTTGAATATGCAAAATGCTATGGATCTTTATGGCTACAGGGAACCAACTCTTGGACACTCTTTAGGAAAGGGGTTTTACATTCCATTCTTGTACTTGAATTTTATAGGTAGTTGACAATATTTCTTTAATGGTAGATGAATTTGCTTTTCGCGCCTTTGGTTGCTGGTATAATTTTGTGCTTTTCATTTGAAATATATCTTCTTTAAATCATTTCGCAACCAGAATTTTCATTTTCATATATGAGTTGTGGCCCTTCTAGAAATTTGGATTCTGAATCAGAGGCCACTACTGGAGTATCTTATAACCATCATTCAAGAGTGTTGATGAAAATTTTTGCATCTTCGTTTTTAACGATGATTGTATTTAAAAAGACATAAAACGTCATAGAAACTAATGTGTTACGCTGCTTGCTTAGTAACTTTGGATGATGGAATAATTCTTTGCTAAGAATTGATATTGGCTCTTTACTATCTGTTTTGAGTGAATAATATAGCACCCATTTTGATACCAAGTTATCTGCTGGTTCAGGCTTTTGGCATGGGAAGATGGATACTGTGATACACTGAATCAGAGAGAATCATTGGAGAGCTTATTAGACGATATTTGCTTGAATGGCTCAGACGAGATTTTTCCATTCTATTGTGAATTAACTGCACATGGTGGAAATTTGGATGGATGTTCAATTGGACTAGCAATGGCTTGCATGTCGCAGGTTCAATATGCATTGGGAGAGGGGTAAATTCTTGTGCCTTGACCCTCGTTATTTGGTTGATGCTTGCATTATGTTTCGATGTTATGATACACATCTGTGCTATATGATTTTATATGGCACGAGGACGAGCCTCGGTACACTAGAAAGGTTGCCTTTAGGGGCAATTTACCCAGGTCGCTGAGGTTAGGGTGATACTATAAGTGTGTCCATTAGTTTGGACAAATGCCAGCAATATTCTTTGACTAGACGAAAAACTTAAATAAATAACGGATCGGAGATTACGAAAAAAATGCCCATATCACTCCCATAAAACTATTCAACATTTCAATCCATCGCTGACATACAATTACCAGAAGACCAATTCCGTTAAACCTAAACACATGCAAAAAAAATCTATAAACCTTGTAGTTGAATCGAAAATCTGGGACAGACCCAAATCGGAATCGGTTCGATGTGTTTGTGTCTGTGTGCCGTAACAAACCTGTGTGTGTTCTAGTTTTTATGGTTGAAGGAGCTCTTCGCTGGAAACACGATTGGAACACACTGCTGTCAACGGTTGGATCGGCGCTGGTCACGCCCATTGCTCCTCAACTCGTAATAATTTGTGTTTAGAGGTGTGTATGGGTGTGTAACCTTGAGTGAGTCTGTGACCGTAAGGTAATTGGAAGCGCACGCCATCAGTGAGGTTCAGCAATGAGGTTGATGGCCCCACCACCTTACCCCTTCACCATCACTGCCAACGCCACTGTCTTCCTCCCCCCTCCTTGCCTCCCCACCTCCACCATCCTTCTTCTACCACCACCTCTAGACCTGGCAATTTTATATCCGTACCCGGTCAAAAACCCCGGGTACGGGTACATATATGTACTACCCGTGGAAAATAGACCCGTACCCGAACCGAACCGTATTTTTTGGGTCGGATCGGGTCGGTTGGCGGGTAACCCGGTTTACCCGTTTTCTCGAGTATATATAAAGGACCATTGGTGCCCTAACCTTCATTTTCATTTTTTCTCCTTCTCTTCTCACTTCTCTGCCGCTGCCCCTCTCACTCTAGATCTACGCCACCCCTCTCACTCAAGATCTACGACACCCTTCACTCCTCTTTCCCCACACTCCCACGTCACTGATCTACAGCAACTCCACCATCGTCGATCCTTCACCGCTGCCACCATCATCATCCGTCACGCAGTCAACGCCGTTCGAGTAGGTGAGCGATCGTAGGGCCTCCAGATCGTCGCTTTGTCATCCATCGTGGTTTGTCGCTTTGTCATCCATCGTGGTTTGCCGCTCCGTCATCCATCGTGGTTTGCCACTCCGTCGTCGCTGTGTTCGATCAGATCTATCATTTAAAGTCGACGACCATCACTCCGTCGCCGAGTACATCTACCGTTGACCGTCGCTGGCCAATCTTGAACTTTTCTTTTTGTTTTATTTTGTTTTTTCCAGATGCCTAATCTTGATTTTCAGTTGTGTTGTGTAGACTTTTGATTCTTGTGTAATGGATCTCTTACTGTTGAACGCAGATCTGATGATCTTGAACTATTTTTTGTTTAATTTTGTTTAGTAAAAAAGATTAGTCTTGATTTTCAGTCTTGTTATGTAGATCTTGTGCCATTGTTGTGTAATGGAGAATTTTGAAGTTGTGTTTGTGTAATAAAAGAAAGTAGAAAGGAGAAGAAAAAGGAAGGAATATTTATTAAAAATAAATAAAAAATTAATTTTTTACCTGCGGGTAATACCCTACCTGCAAGGGTAGGGTACGGATTCTAAAAATGCCTACCCGAAAAAATCGGTTAAAATATACCCGATCTGTTTTTATCCAGATCCGATCGGATTTTACCCGTACCCGCGCGGGTCTGCCCGTTTGCCAGGTCTAACGACCTCCAAAACCCAACTACCCCACCGTAAATGGTGGTGGTTGTGGCTGAGCACCCTACTAACACTGGCCACTACCAATCATCATCCTTGCACACTATCATCTTCCACCGTCCTTATTAATGCGTAGCCCTTATTGAAATAAGGGGTTAAAACTAAGGAAAGGGAAAGACACCGTAATTTCAAGATCATGGTTTTGAACTTATAATGTATATAGTGTGTATATACTGTATGAAATTAGGTCTGAAAATTATACTCCCCTCGTCCCACATAATTCGATCAACTATTTTTTTTTCACGCAGCTTAAGGATTTAAGTGATATATTGTGTGTTTCTCATTCTACCCTTTAGAGAGAGGAGGGGAAGAAAGTGAATAAGGAGAGAGAAAATTGGTTAATGGTGTGTTAGATGTGGAGAGAGAAGTGAATAAAAAAGCATAAGTGGGTCAGGAGAGAGAAAATGAGTGATGGAGAGTTAAATATAGAGAGAAAAATAAAAAAAAAAGTATAAAAGGGTAAATATGTAAAAATACTTACAAAATCTTTCTTAATTTGGAAAATGAGCAATTTTTGTGGGACAACCGGAAAAGGAAATATGACCAATTTTGTGGGATAGAGAGAGTATTATATATACACAGTATAAGGGCTGAATTGACATATAAAAATATATTGATTACATTAGCAAAAATGTGCACTTTTTTAACAGATCAATGACAGATCGACACAACTGATAGAAATTTTATAGCTTTGGTCACGAACTGTTATATTTTCAAACTTTATGTTCTTGACCATAATTTCAACTTAACTTTAGGGATCTGGGTGTAATTAATACTTTTCTTTATGTGATTTAGAGAAAATCCAAAATGCCGAAAGAGGCACTCGTAAATCCAATTATCCCTTAAGCTGCAGTGGCAGGGTCTCATTGACTGAGACTGTCCTTTATCACTTGAAATGCGCCATATGGCTCAATATGATTGTAATTTACCTTACTTGAAATATGTGGTGGCTTAGTCATATGTAACTGCATGATGCAAAATGCCAGTTGATACTAGTTGCTTAAACAGATCTTCTTGAAGGGATATTTAACTAAAACCTATGCAAACCTTCTATTTGGATTGTTTACAAGTGTTAAGCACTTTATTCTGTGACTAAAGCTGAATTATGACAATTCTTCTGCAAGACAGACAATTTTCTAAGTTGTCAGACACTTGCTAAATATAAACATGCTGTTTAGAAGAAGCGGCAGCTCCCTAGACCAAGTTGAGCAAAAAAGATCTTAACATGGATGACAATGTCATTCCAACTAAGTGATTTCAACAATAAATAGGGAGTTGGCCTAGGTTGTCAAACCTCAGTTACTGGAGTCGATTATTGAAGCATCTTCTCAATAATAGTAAGCATATCTCAACCCAAATGAAGTGGAAGGAATCAAGAAAAATCAGCGACCAAGTCATCACCAGAAAACTGTTCAAAATGAATTACAAAAAATTATTCGAAAAACATGTAACACCACTGGAAAAACGAACCGACTGTGTTAGCCGCTGGAGCTTAGTTGCATAAAGCTCCTGCACGGGGCAGGGGGGAGGGGAGCCCCCCGGGGGTGGGGCGTGGGGAGCGTACCGGAAGAATTTAAGGTTGGGAGCGGTTTGAATAAATAAATACGTAAAGAGTATTACCATTTGTTTAATATAGTTTACATAGAGAGAGAGAGAGAGAGAGAGAGAGAGAGAGAGAGAGAGAGAGAGAGAGAGAGGAGAGCGCTAAATGACAAGCTCTATTCTTTTGAGGAGGGTAAGGAGGCTTTAAGGGCTTGAAGGAGAAAGAAACAAGGAATTGAGTCAAAAAGGGCTTAATTTTCAGATACTCTCTCACTTGTTCCATGCATCTCCGTCCAACTGACGGGATCGAGTTCCCATATTAGCTTGAGAAGAGATCCCACGGAGCTCCTAACTTGGGATTGCAAAAGAGAGTTTTCGAGAGAGAAGCTTCACCATATGAGGAGTTTCCTGCTACTAAGCGCTGGAGTATCATTTTGTTTGCTACCTTTTACGTATCTCTATGTACAATATGAAAGCCATAAGTCATTGTAAGGTCTTCAATTATGCAGGATTGTTGGTGAGGTGGCATATACGGAAAACTGCTGCTGGCTCTTTTCTGACCAAATATCTACTGGTCAACTCAATTCTGAGTTAGTTCCTAAGGTGAGATTTAATTAGCACAGACTACTAGTTTGTCAAAAAGGAAACGAGTAGTTTGGTAGTTGTGCAAGTACCAACAACCTCTTATATCAATGCTTCTTCCGTTGACAGTGTCCAGATGAATGTCTCTATCAGTTTGCTGGGGGTATCAAGGTAATTAACTTTATAGTCAATTGTATTTAAAACATTTTGTCCATGTGACTGTGCATATGTGCGTGTGCCTCGTGTCTTTGTTAGTGTTGTTTCTATTGTATGTGTCATACAGGATACAGCTGATTGTGGCTAATCCCTGTGTTGACTTACTATGCAGACTCTTTTGCTGGTGCCAGTTTTTCCGCATGGAGTTCTTCAGCTTGGCTCATTGGAGAAGGTGGGTTTTGTTACCATCATTATATTAGTGGTCTCAGCAGTTCATCTCTAGTATGTATAGTGAGTAGGCAAAGTAGAAGCAGTAGGCTGTAAAGTCAGGAAAGCCATAATGAAACACCATCAATTGCTTGTTAAATGAAGGTGCATTTTCATAATGTTTCTTCAGTTGAAGATTTTTTTGGTACACTTCAGAATAACCCTAATCCCCCCCCCCCCCCCCTCCTTCCCCTTCTCCTCCTCTGGCTCTTTAATGTTCACTATATGCTTATATCATTTTCTATCAAGAATTCAGGTTTCTGAGGATTTGGCATTGGTCGCTTACATCAACGAAAAATTTATTGCCTATCAAAATTATATGGGGTATTTTATACCTTTCATCGAGGACGGGGAATTTCAAGTTCAATTATCTTCATCAGTAATGTCTCCTCTTATGACGAACTTAGAGGAGTCATCAGCTATTACCATGAATGACATCCAATCCGAGGATTCAAAGGCTTTTGACCATGTAAAACCACAAAGCCACAGTATGAATCAAATCATAGCACCTTGTGAGGCTTGGAATTCTATTCACGAATCTAGAAATGATATGATGAGAACCGTAGATAGCGTGACCGCAAATGATATCAGGCTCCAACTAAAGGGATTCATTGAAGAACCGAAACAGCTCTATCAGTCGGTTAGTTGTAACAAGTTAGAGAATTTGGAGAATAACATATTTGGGCTTTCCTGTCTAGAAGAAGAGTTACATGCCCTTTCTTATACGAATAACTGCAATAGAGAGTCCCCTGGAGAATATGCCAACAAGATGATGAAGTCTTGCTCTGACACAGATATTAGAGATGAAGTACTAGCAGACAAGGATGGTGAGAATACGGGGGATAATAAGGTAAGCAGTAGCTTTAGCTTTCCTAGAGACTCCGAGCTGCATAAAGCGCTTGGACTTGCTTTAAAGAGACAAACTAGTGAATGCCTGTGGAATTCATCGGTCTCAGGCGAGGCTGCAGTTGGCAACTCAACTTTGATCTGTAGTGGAGATATTGCCAGTGCTTCTAGACCATCAGATCAAGAAACCAATGGGCCTGTCAAACAAGACGATGCTGAACATCTCTTGGAAGCTGTAATTGCAAATGTTTATGGCACTCTGGATGATAATTCATCCAACATAAACAACAGTATCAAGTCATCTACAGCTTCATCAGGACAAGTTTCGGGTTCCTCGAAAGAACACAGTCATTGTGAGAGAAGTGCCCTGGGTGGAAAGGATGCAGCTCCTCAGAGCTGTGTGACATCTGCATTTGTTGATAGGGAAAGATATGGTACTACTAATTCTTCATTTGAGAGTGCAATGTGTGCACTGATAGAGCAGCAGCAGCAGCAGCAGCACAGGTACAATCTTCCACAAGCAAGGAAGGGATCGAAACTCTCTAGTGCCAGCAAAAGAAGGGCTAGACCTGGTGATCAGAAGCCTAGACCGCGGGACAGGCAACTGATCCAGGACCGTGTCAAGGAGTTGCGGGATCTTGTTCCAAATGGTGCAAAAGTGAGTTTTTTTTGTGAAGATTTTGGCAGATAGGGTTTGATTAATCCCTTTTTTTCTTCAAATGGTATAATAACATCTCACTTGCTTTTTTGTTAAATACAGTGTAGCATTGATGGTCTTCTAGAGCGCACAATAAAACACATGATCTTTCTAAGAAGTGTTACTGATCAGGCTGATAAGCTGAAGCAGTGGGTTCCTCGAGAGGTAGGTGACTCTTGTTCATTTTGCAAGTCAGTTTTGTCGTAGTACACAAAAAATTATCCATTTCTTTCTTGTTTTGACATTGAAGTCCCCAGATTCTCATAAAGAATGATTGCAATCTATGAAGGTCTCAAAAGGAGTGTATTGACATGTTTACTCATGTCAATTAGAAATATGTTGGTGTGATAATCTTCTCTCTAAATTTGATCCACTAGAAGTCTACAACATGCTTACACCAAGGTTGGCATAATTAAATGAAGAAAATTTGGGGTGTCTAGGGGAAGGATGCATTATGATGTGGTGTTCGGAGGAAGGATTTCTTAATTATTTTTCCTACTAAGATTTCATTGATGAGGTTCATGGTTAATTCTTGTTAAGCCTGGCTGGATGTTCAGAGTATCAGATGAATATTTCTTGATGGGGGCGGGGAAGGGATATAACTCAGCGTCTCGTCCAACCGTAAACTTTCTATTTAGGTTTGGTGTTCCCGACCAAATTGCAATTGTAAAAGGGCGCTTTACATAAAAAATCTATGCATGTAATTTAGGAAGTTGCGATTGAACTCAGAAAATGCTCAAGTGAATGACTTGAACTGATATAATTCAGCTTATAGGCTCAAAACAAATGCTTAGCAACCTGGATTATGTGGATTGAAATTCTTGGAACCAAGTTGGTTAGTAGTTTACTTTACCAATCAACACTTGGTACCCTAGGAATCGATTAACTAGTCTTCTTTCCTGCTAATATCTAGAAGGTGCTCAAATGATCTAGGCTTCAGAAGGTGATTTTTTGAGGTGAATTTGCCTTAAAAAAATACATCATTCTAAGAGCGATTAGTTGGAAACTTGAAATTTTACATTCATAAGAGAACGATTTTAGCACCCTCATTTTGCTGCTACATCTCCTTCTCTGTGTCCTTTTCTAGTCTTAAATAAAAGTGCACGCTTCTTCAGTAACCATCTAGGAAAAAGAGAATAAACACTACAACCATCCATATGAAGCTAGAGATAAGGATTATACGATTTTATATGGAGTAATTTGATTGAGTGGAGTCTCAGAAAACTAGTTTTGCGTTTCGATGTCATGTTTATAATTTTCCTTTGGGACCTAGGTTTCATATAACAAAAGCTTTCGTCAAAAGATTGCTTAATCAGCTAGAGGAGAGATTTATCTTGTTAACCACAGTGGTTAATTGCGAACATGATGTCCCAAAGGACTTGTTAAGGTAAAAAGGGATACTCCCTCTCTTCAATTTGCGCATCGCAGATGATCATACTTGCCATTGGGATTGTTATTTTGTATTGAAATTCAAAGTTTCTTATAACTATTTGATGTGAATGGTTTAGCACCACTATTTGATAGTCCCTCTGTTATTTTTTTCTGAAATTTCTGAAATTTTGAATTATTACAGGCTGGTTGCAACAATTTGAAGCAGCCTGAGACCGATGGTGCTCGTCGTAGCGGGAAAAGCTGGGTTTGTGAGTTGGGAAACGAGCAACAGATATGCCCCATAGTGGTGGAAGACCTTGAATATCCTGGACACATGCTAATAGAGGTGAATTATACGGTCCTTGACTATTCATAGCAAACTGCTTAGAAATCTATAAATTCTCGCTGGGTTCAGGAGGAAAAAGACAGGAGTAGAACCTATAGTTCCTTCCAATGAAAAACCCTGGCGTTCTCTAGAAAGAAGGGCTAAAACATGCGGAAATAAAATATTACATATCGAATATTTGTACTTCTAACTTTCATAAAACTGGGACAGATGGCGTGCAATGACCATGGCCGCTTCCTGGAGATTACTGAGGTGATCCATCGCTTAGAGTTGACCATCTTGAAGGGTGTGATGGAAAGGCGTTCAGACGAGTCATGGGCTCACTTCATTGTTGAGGTATTAGAGTTGTTTTAAGACCTAAAGACAACATTGAATATTTGCATAGAACACATTTTCTAAGACTAGATGTTCTGCGAGTACAGGTTCCTAGGGGCTTTCACAGACTGGACATCTTCTGGCCACTGATGCAACTTCTGCAGCAAAACAGAAGTCCTATTTCCAGCAAGATCTGATGCTCTACACACTACGTTAGTAAAGAGAAGGCAACCCTGCCCTGGCATTTGCTTGAAATGTACGTAGGTAAAACACAATTTTCGATATGAAGGTAAATTGATTTTCGCTTGCTCGTGTATTAAAATAAGGATCTTTAAGATTTACAGGCTAAGACAGTTCGGAATTCCAGTTAGTTCATAACTTGTTTGCCACAGAAATAAACTGCTCAGGTGCACGTGGAACTTGGGTGCAATTGTTGCTCGAGTGAATTTTGATAATATGAGAGCTCGGATCTGTATATGATTTGAGGTTATTTGGCACTGTAGATTACCGAACAAGGCCTTCACGCCACAGGTAAATAGTGATTACAGATTTTGAACTCCTTAGGACTACGCACAGACTCCATCTGGATACATATCGTGTCAAAGCACATGGAGTGTGATTTTTGAATAGATAACGTTTAGTCTTCAACGATTTAGCTAAGATGTGAGATACACTGAAAAACGAGATTGCGCAATAACAATGTCACAGAAGAAACTGTTGCTTATCAAGATAGCACGAGAAATTAAAGCACGAGTTGAAGATAGTTTCTTGCCAATGAAGTGGGAATTAGAAACCATTTACTGAAAATCCTCCATCGACACAAATTAGCTGCCCGGTGATATACGATGCAGCAGGGAAGCAAAGGAATGCTACGAGGGATGAAACCTCATTCGGCTTTCCAGGACGGGAGAGGGGCGTCTGGGACATCCAGCCATCAAATCTTTCCTTCGACTAGGATCGTTCTAGAAAAAAAAAAGTCGAACGTGAGCTCTAAATGCACCTATACTTCGAGTTTTTGATAGTAGTGGCAGTACTTCCAAGACATGAGGAGGTAAGAAAACAGATGAGAATCTTACAGTCGCCGATTCGGGCTTTGAGGTTTTGATGATCCATGGTGCAACCGTGTTGGCACGAATGTTGTCCTTCGTCCATTCGCATGCCAAGTTCTTTGTAACTTGATTTATCGCACCTGTACGTAGCATAGACGGAAAATTAGATGATTTCATTTTGACCAACTGTTGCTGTTCTGCGAATGCGTGTCTACCTTTTGATGCTGCATACATGGAAGAAGTAGGTATAGCGATCAGACCAGCAACAGAGGAGATGAACACAATGCTTCCATTTCCGGATGCCTTCAGGAAGGGGTATCCAAGTTGACATAGATGATATGAAGCCTCAAAGTTAGTACCCATTACTGTGTGACAGTCTTCGGCTGTGAATTCCGTGGCTTCTTTAGCTATTGCCGCTGCAGCATTGTTTACCTAAGAGACATGAATGATCACACAAATGATCCTAATTAAGAACAAGTAGGAAAGAGAAAATCACCGCGAAGCAATCTCAAAGATCTTAGTATTAGTATATTCTTGGGCCTTTGATGTATCCAACAATACTGCAAGCAGAGGGGTTGGAACTTTACAAGGATGTAGAGCTTTCCATTGAAGACGGAGGCGACTGTCTCCATTAGTTTCTCGCGCTGAGCTCGTGATAGAAGGTCGCATACTGATCCTGTAACACTAAAGCCCTTGTCGTTCCACAGATGTAAGCATTCATTGAGCTCTTTTTGGTTACATCGCTCCAAATCCCGCTAGCTCCTCTACAATGGTATGCCTAATTCACAGACAAAAACTCCAACCATTAACTCATTAGAATTTAGAGTAATGAACCACGTTAAAAACGAGTAATGACTGACCCTATGCCTCGAGTTCCACCGGTGACGAGCGCAGTCATACCCTTGAGAGACCATCTTCTGTCTCCCTCACTGGTCACTGCGTGTGCCATGTTTATTGTCTCTGCCCTGCTATCCAAAGCCTTCACAAGGCCTCGAGTAGTTTCAAGTAGAACCCTTTTTTCTTGTGATATAATCTTCCTTTGTTTATATAAGAACTACTTTTTGCTTGATCACCACGTTGTAAGGGAATCAGTCTTCTATTGTAGACGACAGGAAATTGATTGAGAGAGATTGAAATGTTATCTTAACTTTGGGAACAAGTTTTCCACCAAATCAATTCCTGGCTGCCGTCTTTGACCATATAGATACATAAACTTTTGATTGCACAATATTCTCCCATACATAGATAAAGGCCTTATGGCCACTTCCACAGCAGAATCTGATACAATACCTTGGTATAACAACGATACTTTTAAGGCTGCAAAACTTCTTGCATTAACAAAGATCAAGAAGAATGGGTTGGGCTTATACAGATATGTCTAACGAGTGTAGAGCTGTTGAGTGGCTTGACCACATCCGGCAAGATAAGTGAAAGTTTCATTACACATCGACTTGGAGAGATTAAAAACCATTTATAGTGTATCCACCGTCGACGCAGATAACCTGCCCGGTGATGTATGAAGCCGCAGGGAGGCAGAGGAATGCCACGAGCGATGAAACCTCGTTCGGCTCCGGCTCTCCAGGACGGCAGATTGGAGTTCGAGACATTAACCGGCCTAATACTTCCCCGTGAACAGGATTCTGCCAGATTTAAATATGGGAGTCACTATCCACAGAAAATTAAGCACATGAGCTTACATAAGTATAAAAACATTGGGGCAAAGAATCATGTGACTGTGTATAGCATTGCGAAGTGACTTCATTTTATGTTCTGTTTTGGCGTTTTAAATCTTCCATAGAAGATTATTTCAGATACATGGGCACCAAATTCATGCACTGCTGAAGAAAGCAAGTGTGCTCTTAGTAACATAACAAATCCAGACCTCTCCATATCTACACTATGATGTAAAGGGGACTCCACTGTAGATATTGCAATCATAAGGATAGGAATCCACAACCTTGATGTCAAGGAGAAAAGCAACTTGGTACTTCCTTTCTTGTGGTTCCGACACGTGCCGTATATGGTCCATTGAACATGTAGATACCTCAAGTGAAACAGATCAAAGAACCAGTCTTCCCAATAGCTATGGACATCTTTAAACTACAGGGGAGTCAGCCTTCCAGCTCAACTCCTATGGTTTAGGCACTGGAAAACCAAATTTCTTGAACAAGCACCCCTCTACAAAAGCCATTTCTAGTAGCGATCAATCAGTCAATCTATTCTACACAATACTTTTGGAGAGAAATGTCTTAAAAGGAGTCCAAACAGCTTCGACATAAGATAAGATGTTTGTATATATATGATGTTAACGACGTGGTAAAAAATAATGTTGCCAACCTATTCTGGTAGCACCCAAAGGCCCGCTGGGGGTCTCATTTTGCATGACACATCGACACAAATATTCAACACTTTCAATCGGTCAAAGACATACACGCTCAAGTCACGTGCATTTCTCACTGTTTCTACGTGACTTCGTCACCAAGAAACCCATCTTTGCTCAACTGTTGATACGCTCCGATCGTCGCACATCGCCCGTCGCTCGTCGACGCACCTTGGCGCTTACCGAAGGAAGTCGGCCTTGGCCTTCCCCTTGGGGTCGGCCTCGGCCTCGGCCCTGTGGGGTTGGCCTTGGCATCCCTCAAGGGTTGGCCTTGGCCTTTCCCCAAAGGGTTGGCCTTTGGCTTCCATACTTAGCATTTTCACTACTCTTCAAGGAACCGGACGTCACTCTGCTACCCCCGTCGCTCGGACCCCACTCCGCGACCCCCGTCGCCCGGACCCCTTTCCGCAACGGACGCCACTCCGCGACCCCCGTTGCTCAGACGTCACTCTGTGACCCCGGTTGCCAGTCATTCGGCGACCCCCGTCGCCGGCGTCCGGGCACTGCACTCCAATACTCCGCCGTGCCACTGATACGGTCGTGCCCCCAGGCTCTCTGTTACAATGTCATGTGCTCGGCACCATACGCACTTCATCGCGCCCATGCTCCACAGTCATGTACATGCCTCTGGGCACCACACTCATTCACCACACCATATGCCCCAGCCATGGACGTGGAATATGCTTCAACCCACTCTCCGGAGTGTGCAACATTCTGCGGGGATAGACGACTCCTCCGGGACACTATCTCTGCCAGGGAGCTCTTCAACTCCCTTTTTGCCAGGTGGACGGCTCCTCCGGGATGCTACCTCGGCCAGTCGGGTAGACGGCTCCTCCGAAATGCTACCTTGACGCGCTCTGAGTGCTCTGGCACAAGGACTCACCTGAGGGGATAAGTGACTCCTCCGGGACACTATCTCCTCTAGGGAGCTTTTTAACTCCCTATCCACCAGGTAGACGGCTCCTCCGGGATGCTACCTTGACACGCTCCGAGTGCTCTGGCACAAGGACTCACCCGCGGGGATAGGCTCACTCTCTAAGGCACTATCTCAGCAGGAAGCTTTTCAAATCCCCCTTCTGCCAGGTAGACGGCTCCTCCGGGATGCTACCTCGGCCTACGAAATAGGCGACTCCTCCGAGACACTATCTCCGTTAGGGAGCTTTTCAACTCCCCTTCTGCCAGGTAGACTGCTCCTCCGGGATGCTACCTCGGCTCGTCGGGTAGACGGCTCCTTCGGGATGCTACTTTGACGCAATCCGAGTGCTCCGGCACAAGGACTCACCCGCGGGATAGGCGACTCCTCCGGGACACTATCTCCGTCAAGGTGTCTTCGTGACTGGCCTACGTGCTCCTGCACTGGGGGCTTGCGTTGGCACCCCTATGGTCTATGATCCCTGGGTCACTTTGAGACGGGAGCAGGTCTTTTAGAGGGCATTGCGCCTACTTCGCCTGGCAGTTGGGCATCGGGTCTTCCCCATTGCTGCCAGGCCTGTGTGACTCTGCAAGGGCCTGGACTGGTGGCTAGATCAAGGGGTTTCTCTTGTCACACTGACACTGTGGGAGCCATTCTTTCCAGAAAGACAGAGCGACGCTGTGAGGAGTAGGCCAGGTGAATATGCAATCCGACAGTCTGTGGAGCACCGACACCCGTGGACCCCCCGGTGACGTGTCACTCCTGGGGAGGGCCATTTGTCAGTTGTGATATCATTATCTCAACCTCTATAAATAGAGGTCTTGAGAATTAATTTGGGAGACTGGGACATTTTTTGACAGTTGGACATTCTCAAACTTTTCACTTTCTCACTTTAGAATCCTAGAGAGAGAAGCGTACCAGACATTGACTTTGGACCTAAGCATCGGACTGTGACTGTCGTCGTGTACTCACTCTGCACCATCGCCCTTGCAGCGCTGTCACCCTCAAGCTCAATCTGGAAAGCCCTTGGTCTCTGCCCTTGATGTGTCTCATATTAATATTAGACCTGACAAAAATCTGCCCGTACCCGGTCAAAAATCCCGGGTACGGGCACCTATATTCACTACCTGCAAAAATCTGACCCGTACCCAAATCGACCGATAATTTCGGGTAGGTTCAGGCCGGTTTACGGGTTACCCAAATTTACCCATTTTTCAAACTATATATACAACCATTTGTGCCCTAAAGCCTCACTCTTTCATTTTTCTTCAATCTTCACCCTTCTTCTCACTTCTCATACTGTCGCCGCTGCTCGTTTGAGATCTACCACCACTACCCTTCATGCCTTCACTCTGTCAGTCTGATACTGCAGCCACCGATCGAGTGACCGATCGTAAGCCTTCGTCTCTCCGTCGCCAATCGTTTCTCCGTCCTCCGTCCTCCGTGCTCTGTCGCCGATTGTTTCTCTGTCGCCGATCTTTTCTCCTTCGCCAGATCTACCGTTGAGTGTTGACCGTCGCCACAAGATCACTGATCTTGTATTTTTTTTTGTGTTTTATTTTCTTTATTCAAGAATCGTGACCTTGTAGGTTTTTTTTTGTGGTTTTTTTTTGTTTCTTCAAGAATCCTGATCTTGATTTTATCGACGTTGTGTAAGAGATGTTAATGGAGATCGATTATTGTAATTGGCAATATCGATCTATGGTTGACCGTCGCCACTAAATCTACTAATCTTGAATTTTTTGAGTCCTATTTTGTATATTCAAGATTCAAGATTCAAGATTTTTGATCTTGATTTTATGTTTGTTGTGTAATAGATCATAATGGAGATTGATTATTGTAGTAATTGGCAATGTTGAAGATTTGATTTTGTGTAATAAAAGAAGAAAGAAGGGAGGAAAAAACATTTAAGAAGAAATGAATATTTGTTTCAAAAAAAGTGTAAAATTTAATGTTTTACCCGCGGGTAGGGCACGGATCCAGGAAAAGTCTACCCGGCAAAATTGGGTAGATTTTACCCGACCCGTTTCTATCCGAACCCCATCGGATTATACCCGTACCCGACGGGTATACCCGTACCCGACGGGTATACCCGTTTGCCAGGTCTAATGGCATCTGACTCGGACTGCATTCCTTGTGGCACCTCCATATCGACTGAGAACCTTTCCTTGACATCACCTAATTATAGAAGAAAAAAGATGCCCACAAGAGTTTAATATGCACAACATAGAAAGGAACAAAAAAATAAGGATAGAAAGATGTTTACAACTAAAACTGCTTCTACGAGGGAGGTTCTGATGGTCCATGGTGCAACTGAGTTAACCCGAATATTGTCCTTTGCCCATTCACATGCCAAGTTTCTTGTGAGTTGATTCATTGCTCCTATACAAAATGACCAATTATATGTTACTAGTTCTAATTTCTAAATCATGAATGTTATACCTTGCAAACTTGACGAAAAGTACCTTTAGATGCCGAGTAGATAGAAAGAGCAGGTAGAGCTATAACACCAGCAATAGAAGAGTTGAACACAATGCTTCCATTCCCTGATGCCTTCAAGAGGGGGTGTGCAAGTTGACATAAATGGTAAGAAGCATCAAAGTTGGTGCCCATAATCATTGAGCAATCCTCCGCAGTGAACTCTGTGGCTTCTTTAAATAAAGCTGTTCCAGCATTGTTGACCTACGTAAAGTTATGGATCAAACAAGACCCCTTCGTAATTAGGACAAAGCTGGACCAAAGCCTGAAACTGCAGCTTTTTATTGGATATGTGGATTTGGGGATTTGAATATTGATTAGGACCTCTACATTCCTTCTGCTCTTTTCCAAATAGATATCTTCTTTCATGTACCTAAAACATAGTACTACATTGATCTCAAACTTCATTCCCTTAGACTGTTTTGGCATATTGGTTTTGTAGTTTGACTTGTTAAAAGATATTTATTTGATTCACGGTTTGTATGTGTGTTAATTTCAATGTCTAATTATACCAAATTTATCAAAATATTTTGAGAAAAAAAAAACGATGAGGGACTAGGAAACACTTACTAGGATGTTGAGCTTTCCATCAAAGACGGAGGCGACGGTCTCCATTAACTTCTCGCGTTGAGCTCGTGACAAGAGGTCACATATCGACCCCGTCACACTAAATCCCCTGCCTTTCCACTCTTCTAAGCGCTCATCGAGTTCCTTTTGGTTGCGGGAACAAGTATGAACGGTTGCCCCGAATGCTGCTAGCTCTTCCACAAGTGCATAACTGTTGTCGTTTGCCAAATCCAAAAACACACCAAACAATTAGCGACCACGATAAAAGTCCAACCAAAGTGAACGATAAAATCAGCGACGAATACCCGATGCCTCGAGTCCCACCGGTCACAAGGGCAGTCTTTCCCTTGAGAGACCACCTTCCATCTCCTCCACCATTCTCCATTTCACGGATAAAACCAAGAGAAGGCCGAGTGAAAATGGCGTCTGATGCCTACTGCAACACGTTCATACAAAGACAAGACAATATATGGTGATTGTGTCGTGAGTTACGTGACAACAATGTTAATCGGTGGGACGAGAACGATGGCGGGGCCTCATGGCTGAAATTTGTTCCGCATGCGATATCTTTTCAAACATTCTAATATAATTATCTGTGTTTATCTTTATTTTTGTTTAGACTTTTTTCTTTTTGGTTGAGAATAGATGATTGTCTGTAAGATCTTTGCCATCCGCACTTTGCTTTGTGGATTCTTGTTTAACTGGAGATTAGATGACACAAAATATAACATAGCTTTCGGGTTTGTAAAAGGATTAGATGTTTTAAAATTCTTGCCAAAGCCATCTGCGGATAAGATTTGGATTAGGCTAGATTTCAAATCAAAGTAGATTTGGGTGACAAAAATCATTGCAACTTTACTATTAGTCATAACCTTCGATCATTGTGGTTCATGAACTTTCAATGATAAAGATGTTTTCTTAATTGAGGCACATTCCCTTACTATTTCAATTGAGGTCCACCTTTTATTTGGGACACATTGTGTAATGAATCGCCAAGATTGAGAATGTCTAACTTGAGTCACCATATTATCTGATAGGATTAACTTAGATATTAATAAGAGAAGAGAATGAAAAGCTATATTCAACTCCGTTCAATTTAAGCTTTTAATCTACGATCGATAACAGATATTCAGAAATGAATGTAAAGTTAACTTTGGTATGTCGAAAGTAAATATCTGAAAATTGTTTGAATATACAAATAACCATTTAACCAAGTTACAGTTTTGTAATTTATTTTATGGTTAGAAAAGTGTTTGTTGTGTTGGCGATGCCGATAACAGTGGTAAAAATGGACTAACAATAGTCGTAGTGTGGAAATGTGGTGACGGTGGTGATGACGGTAAAGGCAGCAGTAATAATAGTGATTGTACCCGTGCACATAGTTCATTTGACCCAAATACCCATTCAATATCTTTTTCAAAAATGAATGTAAAAGTATTGAAATGTACCGAGGCGCATTCAATTCTCACATGTCAATTTTTGGTTTGAGTTTATTTCTTTTCTATGTTTAGCGTTCATTTGTCCAACAAGCAGATAAGGAATGAAAATCCCATTGAAAGATTTCCACCCAATTTGGGCCACACTTACACATTCAACCATTCCGTTCAATTTGTTGATGGCAACTGCTTGTACCCAAATGGAAGAAAAAACACAACAATATTCGCTGCTCATTTTCTTCTCTACCATTGAGCGATACCACTATCACCACCATCGCTCCTCTCTGATTTAAGCCCAATAATAAAAACAATATGATGGAAGTAAAATCACACCCAAATCGAGATCAAAATTGGAATCAAAATGATCTACACATGTACAACGTAAGTTCACGAGAATCGATTCAATTCCGCTTGCCGGTAAATTTGATAGACTTTTCATAAAACCAATTTCCGAGCATGTTTTAAATTTCAAAATAATATTTGAGTGTGAATTTGAAAAGAAAAAAAGTTTTACATGTGTATTTTCTCAGCACTTGAAGCAAGAAGTTTTTCGAGTTAAAAGCTAGGCAAGGAATTAATAATGACAACTAGAATTAAAGAAGGGTGGACGATTGTAGCCGTGTAACTTAAATATCTTTGTATTCAAAGCACACATTAATTCAATCACTGAAACATTTTTTGTTAACCAAAATTGTGGCCCTTTTTGTGTGTGCGCGCGTGAGAGAGAGAGAGAGAGAGAGAGAGAGAGAGAGAGAGAAACTTGGAGTTATGGGTGTAGGAACGGAATTTATGTGTTTGGTCTTGCAGTATCCATGAAATGATGTCAAATTAGGCCTACTTGAGCCTACCGTGAGTTAGGGTCGTGATTAGGGGTGAGCATTTAAACCATTCAAACCAATCAAATCGTAAAAATCGAACCAATCAATCTGTCTATTTTTAAATCGATCTAAAAATCAATCGGTTTGATTTTTTTTTTCCCAAACCGTACATTCGGTTCGGTTTGAATTTTTTTGAAATCGCATAAACTGAACAAACCGTATATAATAATAATATAATATTTATATTTTTACCTGATTCTAATTATTTTTTTTACTAACTCCAGTTATATAACCACTCATATAAGATGGAATAAACCCTAAATCTTTTAACGTAACACAAATTTTTTATTCGTCACGTACATCTATTAAGTGTTGATAATTATCTTACTAAGTGTTGATAATTATGATAAAAAATTCAGTTTTTTGGGAACTTATTAGTATGTATAAGTTATTAATTTTTGGGTCTCAACTTGTCCAAATTGAGTTTGGCCCGATTAAACCGTCCAAACCGAACTGTTCAATCCGCCGAAACCGAACCGTTCAATCGCAGTTCGTTTTTTTTCTCCAAACCGAAGTTGGTCGGTTCGGTTTGGTATTCAGCCTCTAAATCGAATCAACCTAACCGTGCTCACCCTAGTCGTGACATATACGATCTTTCTTTTCATAAATCTATTTTGCGTTTCAAATGATACCAGAATTTCGAAAAACTGAGACTCCCAAACATAGCAGAAAATCACACGGGATGAAAGCATTCGGCCAACAAACGCTAGCATCACAACTCAAGGGTGTTTGAAGCCGCCTGCTGTATATCCAGCATCAACAACAATCACTTGTCCAGTAATGTATGAAGCAGCCGGAAGGCACAGGAACGCCACCAGCGACGAAATCTCACTAGGTTCTGCTATGGGCCGCAGAGGAGTTCGCTCCATCAATTCAAGTAATTTTTGGATTAAGGACTCTTCAACATTCCCCTGAAGAGAATGAAACCAGTTTTGTTAGTTAACCTGCTATACTATTCCCCATTTACAGATAAGAGTTACAGTTGCTCATGCAAAATTTAAAACCTGACATGAGCACCACAACATGAAAGGACTACCTCGACCAAGGAGCCCATATATACGAGGGAATACCTTGTGTCCTTGACCAAGGAGCAACCATGATGCAGTCTTGAACATCCCAAATATGTTAGGAAAATTTTTCGCTGCAAGCTGGTTGCGGAGAGAGCCTACAACCCCCCATATGAGAGGACAATTGATGGTCGGGGAATAGACCTTGTTTACTTTTAATTAGTGACGCTTAAAGAAGTGATGTTTGTATAAGTGTCACTAGCAATATTTAGCGACAATCAGTAGTTTCTATTAAGGGAGTTGTATGCTATTTCTACAACCATGATTGCAGCCAAAATCTTTTTTGTATGTTGAACTTTTTGAAATTGCCTACATGTAAAACAAGTTGTATTTTGAACGCTTTGAGAGTTTTTCACAAAATAAAGTATTGCTACCAAAACACCACTATGAACTATATAAGAATCGCCATCAGATACACAAGTAATTACGAGAATGATGGTTGAACAAATTTGTCATTTCATTTGCATAAAACATATTAATTTTTTTTGACTTCTACCTGGGTTGAAATAATCTTCCTCCTATTCCCATATAATGACTATTGATGATCACTAAACATTTCTAGTGGCTTTTACTTAATAAAAAAAAAATAGCTTATTATTGTCCCTGAAAGTGTTAGCAGAAAAATTACTAGAAAATATTTAATGATCATTAATGTCACTATATACGGAATTTGAGATAAATTCATACAACGCATGTAGTACTCAAAATTTATATACTGTAAATAATAGAGTACCGGCGACGTTATTGTGGTTCTAACAGCCCACGGGGCAACAGTGTTGGTGCGTATGTTGTCCTTTGCCCATTCACATGCCAAGTTCTTCGTGAGTTGATTGATTGCACCTGAAACAGAATTGACGACACTGACCAGATCAAACCAAGCCTTACCAAAGGCTTGTGAACGTGCTTCATCAAGAGCTGCAACAGTATTACCTTTGGATGCTGCATAGAGCGAAAGTGCAGGAAGGGCCATGACACCGGCGAGAGAGGAGACAAAGACAATGCTCGCTGTACCAGAAGCCTTCAGGAGGGGGTGCGAAAGTTGGCAGAGATGGTAAGGCGACTCGAAATTGGTGCCCATAATGAAGGAGTAATCATCTTCAGTGTGTTCCGTTGCTGGTTTGAGTAGCGTTGTTCCAGCATTGTTGATCTGTGGCGCCATGCAACATAGGCTACGTTAGTGGTTAAGAAACTTCAGAACGTGCATGTGACAATCTAAGCGATGAATTTGTTTTTATTTTTTCCTCTCTGTGTATTGCATTTCTATTTTTTGGTTTTTTGGAGACAATTCTAGTGAATAAAATATGCATTTGGTATCCTTACGTGCAAATAAATCGTCTCCAAGAACAAGTTGCTTAAGATCAAACACGTCCATGCCTAACTATAAATAAGTACAGGTTTGATGAAATGATTTTTTTGAGGCAATTAGGGTATTCAATTGTGATATCCCATGGGGTAAATTCGATTGCCCTTGTGATTCCTTTCATGAGTATCTAGTTTGGCTAGTCCTTTTGAGAGGGACATTGTGCTGTAGTAGAACCGTTAACCGAGTCGTTATATGAATTGTGTAAGGTTAGATATTGATTCGAGTCTCAAAAAAAATGAAATAGTATAATTGAGACAAGAAAACTCTATTATTGTGCAAAAAGGAAAAGGAGTGAATTATTTCACTTAGCATACGCACAGCCATGGGGGTTACATCGGTATCGATACACATCCATATCATGGGTATTATGAATTCATTATTTTCTTATATAAACCTCCCCTGTCCTTGTCTATGTCCCTTTCTATATATACACATATATGTGTATACACACACATGTATATATATATACACACACACACACACACACATATATATATATATATATATATATATATATATATCTTTTATCATTATTTTACGCTACCAATATTATAAAATGAAGACACCCTTCTCGATTCTTAAGAAAACTGCCTTTCTAAGAATTAAGGATCATGTATCATGAAGTTACATATTCAGTGTTAATCACAAGTAAAAAAACATAAATTTTGGTGCTAAATATATTTAGTGACATTGCTAAGAATTGGATGCCTGCAAAAAATTGTCACAAACAGTACAAGTTACAACTAGTGGACAGTGCGTAAAAGGACCGCACCGTATTCCTAATACCGGAGCGCTAGCCAAGCTCTTTCCGAAAAAACAGATGCACGGAGAGGCGGAGTTGAGAGCGCAAAAGAACTAGATTTTTTTTAGACTAAGGCATGGAGGAATTGGGGAAACAAATGCAAGAGAAGATCTGTAGTGTTGACTAAACTTACAAGCAAGTTGAGCTTGCCATCGAAAGCAGCAGAGACGGTCTTTATCAGCTCTTCTCTTTGTTCTCTTGACAAGAGGTCGCACACCGAACCACTTACTTTATATCCCTTCCCTTCCCACTCTTGCAACCTCTCATTCAGCTCTTTTTGGTTACGCGAACACGTATGTATAGTAGCACCAAACCCTGCTAGTTCCTCCACAATCGCATACCTAGAATTTGTAGATATTAGTACCCAAATAACCCTTAGAAAAATAAAATTGATTTTGCTTCGAGTACCACATGCGTTTACTTAGCAGGACAAGAAACATAATATAAATGTTCGTGTGACTGCACGTGCATCCACAGTGCATGCTTGTCGTTCGGTGTGCAATGCTTTCTTTCTCGGTGCAAAATGTTTGGATTGAAGATATATATATATATATATATATATATATATATATATGTATTTCGCTAAATAATTATCACATGGTCGAGATATATCGGAAAACGGTCAAGTTTCATTGATTAACTTTACTTATGAAAGACGGAAGCAATTCTGACAAAGATGCTCCGCGTGCTTGTGTTTGTGGTTGAGCGAACATAACGTAAGTACGTGAGTAACCCAAAACCTACCATTTATTTTGTCTCTAAGTTTTGGTATGGATAGATCTCTGTTGCTAAATGCTTATATTTTTGGCAACAAAAGACCAGTTTCAGCGGCAAATTTCTGGTTATGAAAGCAATGTCTGTTTGTATGTTTGTGCTTATAAGAGAAAGATAGAGAGAGCAAAGTGACTAACCCAATGCCTCTGGTACCACCGGTGACTAGAGCAGTCATTCCCTTGAGAGACCATCTCTGATCTCTAGAACTTGGCTCCTGACTTGCCATGAGTATATCCTCAAGTCCCTTGCTCCTTGACTCCTGACTTGTCATTGATATTTCTGCAACTCCTTTGCTCCTCTATGAATATAAAATCCAGACAAGTAACAGAAACCAGGCCAGCAGAGATTGTTACAGACATTAGGCGACTTATATATAGTCCACTTGATAAAAGTTTGATATGAACACTACCACGTGGGTATGTCCAAAAACATATGAACAAAATAGCACAAGGGTCAATTACAGCCAGATGATTCTGATGGCTTGAAAATCTACGGTTGAGAATGATCAGACCAACCCAAGGATCAACTCAAAAGTATCTTCCTTGTTTATTGGCTTTGCTCTCCTAAGCTAGGAATCTAGAACTAGCCAGACAATTTGACAAGAACCAAGAGGATGGAACATCATTCCAGTTACAGAGGACACCATGTTTCATTTAATATGATTTCTGTTGCAATCAGTGATGGAACATGCTTTGAAAATGTACCCCAAATATGGCCTGGCTAATTAGATCACCCCAAATTCGTACTACAAAGTCAATTGCAACTCTCAATCTAATACCTCTCAAGAACCCACAAGGCCTTGATTTGTTGGCTAAATGTTCTAAAATCAAATACAAGACAATTGTTCTCAGTTGCAACAACAGTGACGCTCATGTAGCTCTTATCGACAATCTTGTCACTAGAGGTCACAATTGTTTTTTGAACACAAACAAACATTGCTCATGATACTTTTGTTGAATGTAAAAGGTGTGACCGTCACTTGAGACAATGAAAACATCGCTTAATGCTTTTGTTTTTCACGGCCTTCAGCGACTAATGTGAAGCTCATGGACAGTGACATTCGTTATTGCAGACTTCGTCAACTATAAGGTTTGATTTTATTTGAATAGAGTTTCCCATCTTTTAAGGCATGGAAAGAGACTCGTTTTCGAAAAACAAGAAGACATGTATCAAGTTGTTTGTTTACCATTTTATAATTATAACATTCATGTTTTTCAATTAGATCTCATTTGATTCTTTTAAAATAATATTTTTTTACACATGTATCTTCATCCTATGATGACACATGTATTCGTATCTCAGTTGCATATCTAAGACCACATCGATACTTGAAAATTATACGGAGGCCAGCAGGTAAAAAGTCTCTTGACATCATTCTGAGAGCGCTAAAATGGACTCTCGTTTGCACCGGTCTTTCGAGGGGCTAAGCGTGTTGAGCGTTACCTTCATTGTGCAGCTCAGGATCAAGTCACTTGGAATGCTTGCACGCCATAATCAGCTGAGCCGAATGAGCCCAGCCCGGCCTATATAAAGATATATGCTCGGGCTTCTATTGTCTAAGATGCTTTGGGCTGATTTTGGGCCGTATTAGTGATATAGCCCAGCAAATTAAACCATTTTTGCTTAATACCCAACTAGCAAATCCAAGAGGCCCAATTAACAGTCCAAGTGAATTGATATATTTAAAACAAAACTGGTTTGGTTGGTCATATGCTAATTGATGTGTGACATAATCAATTGTGGGCCGGGCAAATGCTGTCTACGTTGTTGCCCCTAAGGAACAAATAAAATAAAAGCCCACAAAAAGGGGGAGATATCCTACCACCCATGGGTAGGATGGCGGTGGTCATCTGACCACCGTGCTAAGAAAAACGACGCCACAAATTGGGCGTCGAGTCTATAGGGTCAAAAGAGCTACAAATCCAAAAGCGTCCTCCAAAAAGAGGGTTGTTTAAAGGGTAGTGATATAGTGGGCATGCCAACGAACCTTTTTGGAGTTAAAAAAGACAAAATCATCCACTTTTTCTTCTTCAAATTTATCGGTTCGACCAACTATCAGAATGATCTTTCAAATCAGTTCCCCTCTCTCTAAACCACCAATCGTCATCGTGTACACCCCCCTTCACTCCCCTTCTCTTTCGTGCCACCCGATGCGGGTGTAACTAACAGGCGGGGTTGTGTAGCTTGTTGGAGGTAAATGCCAGAAATATTGGGTGTCCTCGAATATAGTTCTGACATGTTTTGTCGAGATTTTGGCACCGATCTGCTCCTCGCCACATACTGGGTTGGCTCATTACACTAGAAGTGCGCTTCAAATCAATTGACGGAGGAAACATACTTGGGCCAAGACAGGGTCCTGTCTTGGACTATACGCCCACTTCTAAAAAATACTGGCCCAAATAAATACAGTCAGTTAAGGGAAATTATCCTATATCATCTTCCGGAGTGCGGTACCCCCACCTTAAAGGTATCAAAGGCCCTTGTGCTGCTGTTGATGCCTAAATTGGATGAGATAAACTTAGAAATGATTCTGACCTCCAACCAGATCGAAAGAAACTTTCTCCTACTATCCATACCGTGATAAATTAATGATCGTTAAATATTTCTAGTGATTTTTATTTAATGACACTACGAAGATGCGGTTAAAAATTATCGCTAAAAGTGTTAGTAGAAAAGTCACTAGAAATATCTAGCGACTATTTATTGTCACTCTATACGGAATTGAAGGAAGATTTTTACAACTCGGATACTAGCCAAAATTTATTCATAAATTTATGTTGCTACTCCCGTAGCTGTAGGGAGATAGCTGATAAACCCCTTTGAATGACGACGGTTAACAGTCACTAAATATATTTAGTTGTATTTCCATATGAACAAACTTTGGCTCTTATCCGGGTTGTATGAATTTTCCTCCAACCCCATATATAGTGACAATTAACAGTCGCTAAATATTTTTAGTAATTTTTCTTCTAACATTATTAGCGACAATCATTAGCAACAATTTTTTAGTTTCACTAAATAAAAGCCACTAAAAATATTTAGAGACGATTGATTGTTACTATATAGGGGGTAGGAGGAAGATTACTCCAACCCGGGTAGCAGTCAAATTTTTTCCTTTTCTGCTAACACTTGCACCAATAATTTTCCTTTTTTAATGTCACTGGATAAAGTTCATCAAAAATATATAGCGACCATTGATTGTACATAGTTGTAGCTATCTTCTATAGCCTAAAAGCAGCCATATTTTCTTAGATTGAGTCAGCTTTCACGCCCCCACCCCAACCGTGTCCCCCAAGGTAAAGACTTTGATATCGAGAGGCCAGCGTATAGACATGGCTTGATCTTCATAGTACGTCTTCGGTCGTCTAGCATGGCCAACGAGTGCGATGCTTACGAAGCTGACCGGTTCTACCAAACTAACGCATTGTTAACCCCCATAATAAGGCGGGTTTCATTAACAAGTTTCCATGCTTTTCTTTTACGCATGGAGGCTTAGCCACACCTCTTGTAAGGGATGAACTACAAGCCCCTTCTAAAAGGTGGACGAAACTGCATTTCCACCACAATCTCTGCCTAATCTCCGTAAGAAAATTAACATTAAATTTCGGGTATTAACAAATCTTATGTAGTCTTCAGCAGTAACTTGGTTCAATTTTTTGTTGTTATACGTAACAGGATTCATATTCACGCTAATCATTATTCTTCTATTATAATCTTTGACCGGATGTTGATGCTGAATTGCTGATGCACACCTTAGTTCTCGAACAATGTATACGAGTTCCAACTTTTTAGTATACATATGTCAAGTGCATACAAACTTTATTCGTGCGTCGACTCAGTGTGTAATTATCTATTTTCTAAAGTATACGATTACGATCATAAAGTTCTGAGGAAGAGTGTAATAGAAGCTACAATAATTTGGCCAACGGAATTGAAAGGAACCCAGGTTTTGTGAAGTTATTTATTTATTTGTTGCGAGTGGGGGGACTTGATATAATTTGGTGGTCAGAGTATTTGGATGCAGGATGCACAACTTGATCATAAAGAACCCTAGATCAAAGCTCTATCTCACTATCGCTCGAAGCCAGAGGAGAGGATTCCACTGCTTTTAAACACTTACCGCATTCATTATTTTATCCTTGTTATAGCTTTTTTTCTTTTTAAATTTAAAGCAGTCTATTATCACACCTCCGATGCTTATCCACACAATCATTTCTCGCTAGAAAGTTAACATTTCTCGCTAATATTATACTTTTTAGTAACAAATTAAAGCGAAAAAGCATTTGCGGGTGTTGAAGTAGACGCTTCCTTAAATAAAAAGCAAAAATTAAATTGATTGTAAAACTTCTTTCGTAGTCACTAGGGTATATATAGTCCATCAACAATATAGAAGCACACACTGACAGTACCTGAGAATTCCTTACTCTTTGAGATTATTCAGTTATTCACTTGTCGTGTTTTTTAACCTCCTAAATATAGTACTTAAACTATTCTCTAGATACAAAGTGGATAGGACCAACGAAAAGTTAAAAAGGAAAACACAAAAAACAACTTTCAGTCAAAAATTTGATTTTGCAACCACTTTCTCAAAGAGTTTGTTTGAGTGACCGAAACACACCATGAAATATGGATTAGTGATTTTCTTCCTTGGTATGTTAGTTATTGTCGTGGAATAACATTCTTTATTTTAATCAATCACTTTCAATTATATCAACCTTCACAAGTAACTCCCCCTCTCACACAACTTAAAGTAATGTGTGATCAATTGATTTTTCAAATGTTGAAAGGGATGTTTAACCAAACTCTTCTTAGATATTCTTTACCTCCTTTATTGATTGGTCTTGTTTCTGGAATAGATTAGCATAGAACTCTAAAGCAGTCAAAGGGTTGAATCGAAGTCCTGCTAAAGACATGGAGGAGGGAACAAACTGGATTTTTTGAATCCAAAAGCAAAGTTTGTTGCTAAGTCATGTCCTTGCAACTGCTTGGATGCTTCTTATGAGACCAAACTAAGGATAAACGAAACATGAAGTTAATTCTCTAGGTGTCATGAATAAAGAGTTAAGCGATTATTTTCATTAGTACACTTGTGAGGGCGTTGACTAGCGTGCGCGTGTGTTTGTGAGGGAGAGAGAGCGCTTTGGTTAATGGTGAAGGTCGAAGACACAATTGTGAGTTAGAAATATATGAGTGCTCGGTTTTTCAGCTCCTTAACCGTCCCAATCCGTCCTGTTAAATATGGCAATATATTACCTTTAGATTAGCTCCAATCAATCTGTTATGCCACAAAATCTCAGCACGATTGATTCAGACGTTCTATTGATAACCTGATCTACAATCATATACAATGGCGTTAAGTGCACATTTGTTGTCAGGGGATTTGTTAATGTAGTATGTAAGCCTTTTACCGTGTTCAGTGGTTGTTTTTTTTTTTCCAGCTCCTTACCCGTTCGTTAGTTTTGAGAAATGTTGTTTACTAGTTTTGAATTTTTGAACAAAAGATGAAAGTAGAAAAGTCAAGCTGAAGCCCAGTAGGTCAGGATCATAACTAATATCGGCATGGGAGGGGTCTGATACTCATGTCACCGAGTATACTGCATAGCGGAGCGAATCTGAAGCTGAAAGATGGGGATTGATTACAAGAGACTACAAGAAAAGGTGCTTAAGCCCTACCATTTCCCAATCAGCCAGTGGGATGTCACTAATAATACTTAGTTCTTGTGTCTCCCGGCACTATATTATAAATTTCTTGACCACCGGCCTTTTCCGTACTAATTATCAACTGAATTACTCTCTCTCTCTCTCTCTCTCTCTCTCTCCATGTGCTGCTTTGTGAGCAAGCGACAAGAACTAGAATGTGGCCCTAACCTTTTTCTTTTTTCAAGCAAGTTGAGAATGAAGACATGCGTATTAAGTAGAATCTCTTCGATAGGACAATCTTCCTTGGTATTTTTTTAGGCAAATCTTAGCTTATACAATATAACATGTACTCCATATGATAACACTGGGGAAGGTATATGTCCTTTCTCTTGTGTCTCATGTTTTGGATATATCATGAACTCTGCCTCTGGATGGTTATGATGTAACATCCACCTTGCGTAGGAAAGTCTATGTATTAACATTTGTACTTTGGGAGTGGATGTAACTTAGTTAGTTGCATGGAGTGTGGATGAGAGCGAGAGCAGGAGCAGGTTCAAAAGTTTCCAAAAGAGAGCGTCAATAATAAAATCGGGTTTGGCGTGACAGCGGAGATGGGTACGAGATTTTGGAGCGAGGTTTTGGTCGAGAGCATGAATAGGATTATTCAATGCAACTAGTGGAATACTAATTTTGACAACTTTGTTGTTTCTAGTCACGATTAAATTAGCAACTTGTTTTAAAACTTTCCTTCTTGTGTATATTTGAAAATTTGAGTATTTGTATTCAAGGACCAACTAGTTAAGCTACGCCAGTAATAGAAACATACCTCCCACGCCTGTCCAACTCACGTTTCTTCACAAACTACGAAAATCTGTACCAAAAATTTTGAAGGTCACGCCTCGCTCAACAGACTTTTTAATTTTTGTTACATGATTTGGCTTGATTCCTAACGCTCTCATGTTTGATTCACTTCAAAGCCCTCTGTAACTTTTGTATCCTCTTTACTTCCTTTTGTGACAAACGGATTTGGTCATTGGATAGGGTACTAGCTTGCTGAAAGAACCAAAATCGGATGGAAAGGAAATCAGAAATAAAGACTTTAATTAAGATGCGTAATCACTTTCTTTAAGTTTTTATTTGTCCGTACGGGAAATCGAATTTACTGACAGATTGCAGACAAATAATCTTTTAGGATACAATAAAGTCTCGATTGAGAATTTGCAAGCATTAAAATTGAAAGTTCCCTTAGGAATTTTCTATGAAGCAGTGCAAGTCTTGGTTACAATACCTTTAAGCAGAAAAGGTCTAAAAATTGCAAGTGTTCTGAAAAAGGGAATTACACTGTATTTAAAAACCTAAAAGGGTGTCTTTTTATTAATGGTGGGAAGAAAACAGCGGCAATAATTATATGTTCGAAATCTAACTAGCAAAATTATTTTAAAATAAATCACAAGTTAAAGTAAATTAAATAATTAATCAATGCTTTTTAGTAAAACATTACTTTTCGAAATAAAAATATTTTTGAAAAAATAATCACATTTTTCACAATAGCGGCAAACATGCAAAGGCATGTTATCAGGCAGACTTAAACTCACACGCGGTAGTATGGGGACTAATACATTCTGACCTTATTGTCAAGTACATTGATAAAGTATTTTCCCACTTATAAAACATTTTCCAAACTCATTTCTAAGCCATGTAGGACTACAAAATTCCTTGTTTTCAAACACATTTAAAATCCTCAATATGTGGTTGCACGCAAGACGTGTTTGCTCAACCATCCCAACAAGTAAGAGGATGTTTGAGATTGATTCTAGATAGATTCAATCAGGTTTGAAGTGTTTGGCAAAATAAATAAATAAAATAAAATAAACTGATTAAATCTGTTCCAATGTCCTCAAAACTGATTAAATCCACAATTCTCATTTTCTTGGATTCTGATTTAATTAGTTTGATTTGACCAATAGAAATACCAAAATTCCTCACATATTTACAGACATTAAATGCTCCTTTCAATTTGAATACATTATATGGTAATTTTTTTCACACCAAATCTCTTTTTATCCAAACATCTTCAACAACTTTTAATCTATTATACTTAAAATAGATCAAAGCTGATTTAAAAAACTCATTCTGATTTAATAAAAAATTCTGCTTTTGAAAATTAATCCCAACAGCCTCTAAAACTATCACTAAAACACACAAAGCACTTACAAAATATTTAATTCTATTCATATTCATTTTTATTTATTTTAACACTCTTTTATCATCGTAGATGGTGCATTACCAAGAAGAATGGCTTTTAGCAAGCCCAAAAAAAAAAAAAAAGTATTGCAGTGACTCTTTTTGTGGATCAAACTCTTATACCACCTACAAAAGGGCAGGCTAGGTTTTCATTTCTTGGATCGTCGTTTACGCATTCGATCTCGTGATCTTCTGACTTTGATTAATTTCTCCTTTTTTGGTGCGTGCAAACTTAAAACAACGCAAGGAAAATAGAGATCCATTGGGTACCCTTGAAACGTGAAAGAGGAGAATATAGAATGATTACAAGAACCAATTGGCGTACACTTCAAGTCAAATACTTCTTAAATCTCGGATGAAGTTCAGTAGCGAGACAAAAGAAACGTCTAGGCCACGAATTTTGGGACTAAGTTGCGACAATTGATAATGATCTATGGCCACAAAGTGGCTGCCTTAAGCCCCTCAATGTGGAGAGTTTTTCCACTTAATTGACAGTTGGGTTTTGTTCTTCAACAAATGACGGTAACAGTAGACTACATGTCGTTGGCTCCATATCCTGTCACATCCTGTCACGGAAGCGGTAGTTAGATTGTTTAGTCACTAAATTGAAGAGGATAATAAAAGAGAACCGAGACAACCTTCCACTTCAGTCCAGTGGCAGCTAGGAGGTTTCTACAAGGAGGGTCCAAAGTAAAAGTTGTGGTAACAGATACAGGGTGGGGTAAACAAAAACTTACAGTCTTTTGTCATTAAAGGACTAAATTTTTTTTTATTAAAGCATCTTTTTTGCGATCAAATGGTATGAAACTAGTAGAAAAGAGTGTTTATTTAGCCTATAAGGACAATAAAGTAGAACTACAATTTTTAACGAGAGGTCAAAAAATGTATATATAAAGGTAATAAGGCTAACCCTAATGCCAAAGTAAGAGATGATTCCTACCAAAACAATGCGTGTTTCGAGATGGTTTTATCCTGTAATTACGTAATTGCAAATCCTTTCTCCCCCGTTCAAATCCGGGTGTCACCTGATCAACAAAATGTCCGAAATCTCTTATCGGTTCTGCTGATATAACATGAAGAATTATTCCCCAACAGATGTAGAAGAAACAAACTGTTGATACTTGTTTGATTCTAAACACCCGGTCTGGAGATTAGTTTGACAAAATCTTTATGTGCTTATGTCTTCCTTAGAATAGTTGTTGAAAGTTTATAGGGGCACTCTGACAATTTGAACCATACAAATTGGAGCCTTGGTCCATCTCATTTATTTGGAGAGGTCATTTGACTATGACTGAACTTACCGTGGAGCTTGGTACAAAAAATTAAGGCCCCGTTTGACACTCTTTTTTTTCCTCTTTTTTTTTTCAGTTTTAAAAACTGAAAAAAAAGGAGCGTTTGGTAACCATTGTTTTTTCAATTTAAAAAATCAGTTTTTAAACTGCAGAGTAAAAAAAAAAACTCCAAAAACTCGTTTTTTTTTTTCACTTTTGGTTTTTTTTTTTCGACCACCACCACCACCCTCCCACCGCCGGCAGCCACCTCAGGCGACCAACGCCGGAGACTGCCGGCCGCCGGCAGCCACCTCCGGCCGCCGGCGACCACCGCCGGAGACTGCCGACAACCACCTCCGGCCGCCGGCGACCACCGGCAGCCACCTCCGGCCGCCGGCAGCCATCTCCGGCCGCCGGCGACCACCGCCGGAGACTGCCGGCAGCCACCTCCGGCCGCCGGAGACTACCGGCAGCCACCTCCGGCCGCCGGCGACCACCGCCGGAGACGGCCGGCAGCTACCTCCGGCCGCCGGCCACCACCGCCGGTGACTGCCGGCAGCCACCTCCGGCCGTCGGCCACCACCACCACCACCGTCGACCAACGCTACGCCCCACCACCGCCACCGCAAACCACCAAAAAAAAAAGTCAAAATAAAAAGGGTAACCAAACACCAAAAAAAAAACCTCAAAAAAAAAGGGGTTATCAAACACCCACTTGTTTTTATAAAAAAAAAAATTAAGGTGCTCTTTAAAAAACTGCTCTTTAAAAACTGAAAACCAAAAAAAAAATTTTGTCAAACGAAGCCAAAAAATTAAGACTAGTCCTCGGTTCGTGGCGAGTTTTGAAAATTATTTGTTTCGATCCATTACCGGACCTGATCCGTCATTTTCCTTTTCAGTTGAGTAATGGTCAATATTGGCATATGACAATTTCGTACAAGCTAACTTTACAATATTCAACAGTATCCGTTGACTTTAATGTAACTCTATGTTTGACTAATGTTCGTGCATAATATGCTCTTCCGTTCTGCAATTTAAAAACGAATTTGCATAAAATAAATACAGAAAAGAAACCTGGGCAGGGCAGGGCGAGGCGTTTTCAAAGCTTTAATACCCACTTAGGACCAGAGTTTGGCACTCACATAGCTAACCTGAATGTCGGCGAGAACGGGTCTGAATTGCAGGCGGGGGATTACAACTGGGAAGAGAATTGCAATAACCCGGGCCCGATTGAGTCAATTATTGTCCCTAAACCTCGAAGGTCAAAGATCAAAAATTAGATTTTTGTTGAAAATATCATACTCCATCACAAAATATTTGATCGTGTTTATTCTTAACCTATTTTGGTCACACCTAAAGGCCTACTAGGGGTCCCATTCTGCATGACACATCCACACAAGCAATAGGTAATATTCAACGCTTCCAACATGTCAAAATATGCACGCTCAAGTCACGTGCACTTCTCACTTTTTTACGTGATTTCGTTACCAAGAAACTCATTATTGCGCGAATGCTCGTTACACTCCGACCGTCGCACATCGCCTGTCGGCGCACCTTAGTGCTTACCGAAGGAAGTCGGCCTTGGCCTTCCCCTTGGGGTCGGCCTTGGCCTTCCCCTTGGGGTCGGCCTTGGCCTTCCTTTGGGATTGGCCTTGGCATCCCCCAAGGGTTGGCCTTGGCCTTCCCCCAAAGGGTTGGCCTTGGCCTTCCATACTCAACTCAACATTTTCACTACTCTTCAAGGGACCTGACATCACTCCGCGACCCCCGTCGCCCAGACTTCACCCTTCGACCCCCGTCCCCAGCGTCCGGGTGCACTCCAATACTCCCTGCGCCATGCACCGTGCCACTGATACAGTTGCGCCCCCCGTTTCCTTGTCACATTACCGTGCCCTCGGCAACTCACTCACTCTACCTCGCCGTGCGCCGTGCTGTTGTTACAGTCGTGCCCTCAGGCTCTTTATCACAATGTCATGCCCTTGGCACCATATGCACTTCATCGCGCTTATGTACCACAATCATGTCACATGCCTCCGAGCACCACTATCATTCATCACACCATGCACCCCCGCCATGGACGTGGAACATGCTCTAACCCACTCTCCGGAGTGTGTAGCATTCTTGGAGGGGGGGGGGGCTCCGTTCGTAGTGTTTCGACACGAAGACCCCTCGTAGCGGGATGGGCTCGTTACTACAAAGCCATCCCCGTCTTCATTTCGGGGGGCTCTATTTGTAGTGCTCCGGCACGAGGACCCCTCGCACCGGGATGGGCTCGTTACCATAAAGTCATCGCCGTCTTCATTCTGGGGGACTCCATTTATAGTGCTCCGGCACAAGGACCCTTCGCACCGGGATGGGCTCGTTACCACAAAGCCATCGCCGTTTTCATTCCTGGGGGCTCCGATATTGTGTCTGAGGTTTGTTGTTTGTAGCTTTTCAAGTGTTATTCATAGCTTCTCTAAGTTTTCTAGTAATTACTTGTTATTTTTTAAAGTAGTCTTAAAACCTATTCACCCCCTTTAGGGTTATCTTTTTGGTTTCAACTGTCTTCGTCTGGGTGTCTTCGTGACTGGCCTACGTGCTCCGAAACTGAGGGCTTGCATTGGCACCTTTATGGACTATGACCGCCAGGTCACTCTGAGACAGGAGCAAGTCTTCGAAGGGCATCACACCTAATCCGCCTGCTAGATCAAGGGGTTCTCTGGCCACACTGACGCTGTGGGAGCTAGTATTTCCAGACAGACAGAGCGATGTTGTGCGAAACCGGGTGAATATGCGATCTGACAATCCATGGAGCACCGGTACCATTGGATCCCTCGGTGAGGTGTCTCTCCCAGGGAGCGCCACGTGTTGGTTAATGACATTATCTTCTCAATCTCTATAAATAGAGGTCTTGAGAATTCATTTGGGGGTTGGGACATTCTCTGACGGTTGGACATTTTTAGACTTTTCACTTTCTCACTCTAGAATCTTAGAGAGAGAAACATACAGGACCTTGACTGTAGACCTAAGCATCAGACGGTGATTGTTGTCTTGTATTCACCCTACGGCATCGCCCCGCAGCACTGCCACCCTCAGGCTCTGTCTGGGAAGCCTTTGGTCTCTGCCACTGATCCATTCTTGATGTATCCTACATTATCATACTTGGCATCTGTCTCGGACTGCATTCCTTGTGGCACCTCCACGTCGATTGCGAACCCACTTTCCTTGGCATCAGTGTTTCACTTGCATACTTATTTAAGATAAAGGTCAAATTTTTATGAGTTTTTCATTCTACCCTAAGAGAAAAAGGTTGAGGGGGGAGGGGGGAAGTGGGTTAGGAGAGAGAAAGTGGGTTGATGTAAGATTAAATATGGAGAGAAAAAAATAGAATCAACTAATTGTAAAAATGGTAAACATGCAAAAAGTCCTATAGAATCGTTCTTAATTTGAAAAGTGATCAATTTTTTAAGACGAAGGGATTACAATATTGAGAATTTTTTTGGTTGTCATGATTGGCGCAAGAGGTGCAATAGCGATATAACAAAATTAATGATCGCTATATATAATTACTTGGTAATTTTTAGTGATGCTAAGAATTGTCGGCAATTGTTATTGAAGGTGTTTTGTGTGAGACGACTGCTCAATTTTGTTTCTTTATTCTTTTTTTAAATGCCACAAACTTTTTTAGCAGAATCAATTGTCGCTGAACTGGCTGAAGTCGTATGAAATTTCTGAATAAGCTTGTATTCCTCCAAGTTCTGATCATAGCTCCACCTGTAACCAACAAAGTATCTCTCCAGAAATTTAAAGTAGCACTTTAGATAATCTTAGTCATGTAACCAGAAGTATGCCCGAAGCTTGTAGCTCACCTGGAGCTGAATTAACAATAAAAATATGATACAAAAGATCTAGGGTGCTCGGACTTAAACTCTTGGGAGCTTAAGTTATGGAACTTTTACCTAAGTAGGGAGCTAGAACTCTAGCTCTTGAGAGCTAGGTCTTTAGAATGTCACCTAAGTAGGCTATTCGAAATCCTCTTTGGGAAGACGAGTCATGGGATCTTGAGATCCTTTAGATCCTGTACTCCATGGTAGCCTCTCTAGAGAAAGGATATAAAGTTATGCATGTAAGTTTTTGCATGTGCTAAGTGCTTAAATGCCCCACGAGGGGATCACCTCCCCTTTGGAGGGTGTTCATTTTGTGCAAGTGTCTTTAGCTCAAACTGACCACATCATGCTTGCGTTTTACTTTTTGCAAACTCTTATCATCAGCTAAGAGCTGGCAAAGAAGCTTCGCACTCACATTTGGCTGGGTTTTGAATTGACAAAGAATGATGGGGGGATGAAGTCCCACTTAGCGCTTTGCCATTTTACCGGTTAGAACTGCAGGCATACCGTTCAGATAGAACTTGAGCTCTTTCCTGTCACCCTTGGGGTGTTCGTCGCTTGAGAGATTACTCTAGAGGGCTACTAGAACGTATAGTTCTAGTAAGCGCCCTTCAGGGCTGATGGAGCACAGAGCTCATCTAAAGACCCTTAGGGGTTTGACGGAACTTAGAGTTCTCGTATGTACCCTTGAGGGCAAATGGAGCATGGAGCTTATGTAAATACCCTCAGAGGTTTGACAAAACTTTAAAGTTCTTGTCATACGCATCCTCGGGAGCAAATATAGCATAAAGCTCATGAAAATACCCTCAGGAGTTTGACAAAACTTAAAGTTCTCGTTGTGCGAGCCCTCGGGGGGTGGATGGAGCGTAAAGCTCATGAAAATACCCTCGAGGGCTTGATAGAACTTAAAGTTCTCCTCGTACGCACCCTCGGGGGTGGATGAAGTGTAAAGCTCATGAAAATACCCTCGAGGGTTTGACAGAACTTAAAGTTCTCGTCATACGCGCCCTTGGAGACGGGGATGGAGTGTAAAACTCATGAAAATACCCTCGAGGGTTTGACAAAACTTAAAGTTCTCGTTGTACGTGCCCTCAGGAACGGATGGAGCGTAAAGCTCATGAAAATACCCTCAAGGGTTTGACGAAACTTAGAGTTCTCATCGTACGCACCCTCAGGGGCATATGGAACTTAGAGTTCTCGTACTTGTTGCCGCGTGCCAATTAAGAAGGTGCGGGGCATTGAGCCCGCAATATGACTATCATAATAAAGGCCCCCTATATCAAATGGCACAGGGCATTAAGCCCATAATATGGCTGATATCATATGATATAAAGCTCCCTGCCTTTGAGAAGGCGTTGATATATAAAGATGGCTTTTCAGCCTATCTGTAGGGCATTCCCGTAAGAAAACCTTTAGGAGCAATATAGAAGACCAGAAGAGATAGAGGGCGTTAAGTCCATCTAAACAGGATATCATTGGGTGATCAATAAAGAAGTTGCAGCAGTTTATTAATATACTGAGAAGCAACTAGATTCAGTTTACGAGCTGCATAAACTTGAGCTTGCAATTATACTAGGCATATTAGCGATGCCATCAGCAGAGGCTAGCGATAAGTATCGATTTACTAGATGTGATGACAGGATGCGTGCCTCTATCATTGTTGTTATAACCCGGATATTAAATCTGTTTTTAAAAAAAATAGGACGTAATGGATATTTTACAATTCTAATAAGTTTAAGAATATAAGTATATTTCATTTAAGTCTCTGAGAGATTACGTACACAATATATTCCCTAGGATACAAGAAACTTCGGAAAAGCCACCAAAGAATCCCTTGGAAGAGACTTCTTGGAATTTTTACAAACTTCTTTGAGGACTTTTGATATAATTAGATTTGTGCGATTTGAGGTAAGGGTATTGTTTTTTTTTTTTTTAATTTTCAACGTTGGACCGATCAATTCTATATTTATTAGAATTTCTTTCTGTAACTCCAATTATTATCTGACTCTTTCAAGTCTATTGTGCATTGGATCTGAACAATCTCTTCTTAGTTTGTTTTGGTTTTGGTCGATCTATTTTCGCTCAAAATTGCCTTGGTCAAATTCATCTGACTTGTGGGTACAGTGGGCTGAATTTTTAAACATTCTGCTAATGTCGTTTGTCATGAAGCATTGCTGTATGCCTTCCTAATTCCTTGAGAATTAAACTATGTGAATTGTCAAGGTCAATATACTTTGTTTAATTATTCTCTCAAAATCTTCAGCTTTACCCATTACCTTGATGTTCCTGTGCCACCATCTTAAGTATTTGAAAGTAGTATTTTGTCTTTGCTTCTTATGATAAACTCATCATTACAACTTCTTTTTCTAATCTTTTTTAGTAGTCCCAGTTCCACATTGTTAAGAGTTATTTTAATTGGTGTTACTCCCCTTCTTTTTCTTCTAGCAGTGGTTCTGGTTTGTATTATAGGTGACCATGCCACACTCTAAGCTCTGTGTGCTAAGCAGTATAGACCATACTTTAAATTGCTTCAACCTGGTCCTGCTTTGAATATTTGTATTGGTTCGAAAATTTCTTCTCATGAATACTAGCCCTATATTATTGCTAAAATTGGTTTATATTCTTTCGTAAAAGGCAATACGTTCCTTCTCATTTTAGCCCTCTTTGTATACGAGTTGATTCTAGTGCTTCCCACGTGTTAGATAGGTAAGAGACCTTGTCAGATCACTTCATACTCATTTGTGTAATTAGTAATGAATTGTTCCTACAAATTCAGTTAGGCGATTCGACCTCCCTCAAACTCGCATTTTCTATTCTTTTGCTAGAGTCCAATTTTAAGTATTTTGAAATTGTTCGTGATACTCCGCATGGATTGATTTGGAAATATTTGTTGCCAAAATCAATCACGTGACTTTATACAACTTATTAGTGGTACTTAGTGAGAGCTGTAGCCGCTAGGTACATTTCACCCATTAGTTGACATGTGTAGTGACTTGTTGGTATCTCCCCTAGTTTTGTATTGAACGTTTATGTAGGATTTTTATGAGCCCTGTCACGTATATGTGACATTCTGTTTTTGACTTACCCACGTGGATTGGAATGTGGGCTAGCTCAGTGGGATGAGATAGAGATCGCGATCTTATTTTCTGAACTTTGTCCCACATGTCAGTGATAGTATGTGTGACCTTATTCTGAATGGCTCTCTAGTGTCTTTCTATATTTTGACATTCTGAAATTCTGTCTTTGTACGAAAACATATTTTATCATTTAGAAATTATGTCTCGTAACTGTTCCGTTAAAGTTCTATACCTTTATAGTTTCATTTTCCTCATATATTTTTGTGTTCCTTTTGGTTGGTCCGTTGAGCGACCTTACTGGACATTTGACTCATTCCCTTATTATTTTCCTTTCAGGTGATCAGTAGAAATTAGATTACACGGCTAGCTGTGTGATTGAGAGCTAGCGGTTTTTATCTCCGAGTGAGCATTAGCATTTTTAGATGTAATAATTAAGATGAATTCAATTTGCTTAGATTTTTTTTTGGAACTCTGTGTCGGAGTAGTTTGGATTTTATAAATGCTTTAAGCCGCTATGACATTTATTGATGTATATTTGGGGTTGATTAATAAATGCTCCGAATGACCACTTGGGAGACTTTGTGATATTTTTGAGGTTCTTTGACTTTGTTTATTTGATATTAACACTCCAAAAAATTCGGGACATTACAATTTTAGGACCAGCTTCTCAATGAGCAATGATGTGAGTATGTCACAGATAAAGGCCACTGTATGACCCAATATACCACGAGATAATATATGATGCCAAGTCGGCAAGATGGTGCAGTGGAAACCCTAGGCGTGTCTTCAAGTCGTAGGGTGAATTTGATTCTCGCTTTATGAAGCGATTTGTACGTCACTGTTGATGCTTGCAGGCGTTGTTTAAGCCCTTGCAACAAGAAAAAGTACGTGACTGAAAAAACACACCTTTTGAAGCAACAAAGCACAAGAACTTACAAGTTCCAATATGTTTTTAATACAGAATTGAGAGCGCTGTTCAAACACCGCGGCCCCCTTAGGGCTTCGCTGGTTAAACGACTAAGTATGCTGCATTGCGTGTCGCAAATGAGCTAAAAAAAGTCATAGCATGTAATGTGGTTGCGCCAATTGATGCAAATTGCATAATGCTAGACCAAAAAATTAAATAGGTGTAGCTAATTGACGCAATTTGCATGTAATAGAAGCGCACAAGAGTCAGCCTTTGAAAGGCTTGCTAGCGCCCAAAATTATAGTCACTTAAATTTTTACAACAAATATGCTATGAAATATACACAATTTTTTTAAAAAACGTGCGGCATACGTTAAATAAGTAAGACCCCGTAGTGTTTAAATCTAAATAGGCTTTTTCACGAGGTTACAAAGCTTAGGGCTTTAAAAAGTATGTGGCCTAAGTCAAATAAGTGAGACCCTTGGGGTCTTAAGTATAAATATGCGTCTTTTATAGGCAAAAAGTCTATTTTATTTTAAATCTGGCATATGTGGAATAAACAAGAACCTTTGGGTCCAAAATCTAAATATGCCTTTTATGGGGGTAAATGCCAAAAAGAGAGAAACCACCTGATATTATTGGTCTGCTACTATTTACACTTGACCGAAAGCCAGCCACCCTAGGAGATGGATCGAACCCCCACAAGAAGGCGAGGACGCCACGGTGAGGAGGCAATGGTAGGCAGATCTTACCAGTAATGACACCGGTGCTTGGCTGGCGCAATAACTGGGCGCGACTTTAGGCAGATCGTTACTTGATCGCTGTGGATGGCGTGACATCAGAAAGATGGTTGCTGGTGGTGCAACATCGGTGGCCACTGTTAAAGGTTACCCGCGCTGGGCTTCCTGTCTGTGCCGTAGCGGAGTCTAATAGAGGTGGCATGGCCCCAGTGGTTGACAGAGGTGGCACCACAGCAGACGCCGATAGAGAGATCTTGGAGGATAATGACGGCAACACGTACTCAATGGGCTTGCCGACATGCCCGTTGCGATGCCAATGATGTTGACCAAAATGGCAGCGCTGAACTGTTAGGGTTCTGACCCTTTCTGTCGGTAGCTTATTGGTCGTGCGCGATGGTGTGGTTTCTAACGGAGTGGCTATCGTGACGCTGCTGTGGCGGCATCTTCCTATTCTCTCTCTCTCTCTTCTTTTTTGAGATATTGTTGCTGCGTTGGCAGTTTTGTGATGTCTATGTGGCCTACCGGCTCGGCAGTGATGGCGCTACCTTATCGCAGTGGTGATGACACCGGCTGGTGTCACTGTAAGTCACTATTGATGTTGTTCGTTGAAGTGGCACTGCCACCATCGTCTTGCGGTGGACGACGCTATGTCGGAGAAGGTCACGGTGGATAATGCTGATTTTTTTCTCTTGTGTCGCTGTTCCGATAGCTTTGCTGTGGTGGCAGCAGTTCATGGTTCCCGTAACCTCGTAGGTGATGACTCCTATAGAGTCATGGTTGTGCTGGCGTGGGCCTGCCCATGTAGGGGCTGTTGACATCTGCGGCGCCGTGGCTATATATTTAGGGTTTTGCCCAAGACGAGCGAGCGACGTTGTTGTGCTTTCTTCCATGTAGAATTTTTTCCTGTGATCGGATTGTAGACTTACAATGGCTGTGAGGCTGATTGTGGCACCAGTGACTCTAATAAGGGACGAACGTGTGGCCGTGGAGGCTGTCCTTGGAGTCTTCGGCGGTACTGTCGGTAGTCCTGCCATAAAGCTACCAGTGGCAGCTCGCTGCGTTTTGATTTTTTTTTTCTTCTTTTTTTGTGACTGTGACGATGATTCAATTTGGAGACCTGTAGTGACGATGGTTATGTCGGTGGTTCCGATGAGTGGCCGCTAGCTGTTTGGGTACGACTGTTAAATTTTCTTAAGATCAAATGGCTAGGCTTGCAGTCTCACGAATGGCGCTAGTCTTTGCTGCTGAAAATATGTTCCGCGTACGCTCTGGAACCCTAGCCTGGACTTATGACCTGGAAGATAAAAAATGAGTGACCGTCGGGTAGGTTCCCGACAGAGAATTCTCCGATACTTAAGTCAGAGCGCAGTTACAGAATAGTAACTCTGAAAAAACAGAAAAAGACTGTCTTTGTGTGTGTGGTTGTTCTATATGTGGGGGAGTAGACCCCTTTATATAGCTGTAGGAAAAGACTCCTAGTATGACTGGGCTAGATATATTAGGATCGCGTTAGGATCCTCGAGAATTATGTCACAATATCTGACTTTTTTAGAATCCTGATAACCATCAATCTCCAAGTTTGACCGGGATCCGTCAATTGTTGAGAGTGATATTTGAATTATATCACTAACAAAACAAAAATGGAGAAAAAAACTAATAGAGTATATTATGTAGAGTTGTCAAACGGGCCGGGCGGCCCGCGGCCCAGCTCGACCCTTCCCGAAAAAAGCCTGGGCCGACCCGGCCCTTTCATGAACAGGGCTGGCCAGGAGGAATTGGGCTTAGGGCCTGGGCTTGGACCAGGCCGACAAAATCTGGGAAAAAGCCCGGGCCAGGCCCGGGTCTGGCCCGGTTCCGGCCCCACCTGTTTGAATTTTTTGTTTTTCCCCCCTTTTTCCTCCAACATATATATTCCCCCAAAATTTCACTTTTACCCCCCCAACAGCAATATAACGGCTAGTTTGGGGGGTATTTTAGTCTAACTTAATTTTTTCAACTCCTTTAAAGGTTTTTACACTCTTACCCTCCCCAACAACTATAAACGGATAGTTTTTAGGGGTATTTTGGTCTTTTGTGAAGTTTCTAAAATCTATAAATTCACACCATTTCTCTCTAATTTTTCACACCAATCTTCTTACTCTCTCTTATCTAAACATTCTATATTTCTACAAGCTTTGCTACTATTTCTCTCTCCAATTACTACTCTTGCTAATTACTACTAGTATTTACTAATTAGTACTCTTGTTTATTAATTACTACTCTTACTAAATTCTAATTACTAACTACTACTCTTATTAATTTGTTACTTTCTAATTCTTTTGTCTAGTAATTAGTAATTAGTGAATTTTTATTTATTAATTACTATTACTAAATACTTTTTAATTACTAACTCTCTCCAATTCGATCAGAATTACCCTCAGTGATTAATATTTGTTACTCGTTCATTCTTTTAATTGTTATTTCTTATTACTACTCTTATACTTGTGTATTTAGTTACTCTTACAAATTTTGATTTCCAATCTAGTAAAAAAGTTTAGCGTAAAATATGGCTGGATTATTGAAGAAACTGAGGCGTGGATCATCATCACAAAAAACATCATCATCATCGCAAGCACAAGCGCCAGCGCCACGGCCATCACAAACACCAATCCAAGCACCAACACAACCATTCGTTCCTGGACGAATGAGTACAGGCTGTATGATAGATACCCAAGCCAATTGGGAGTTCAATCAAAACATTCCAGATTTTGAATACACGCCTGATGAAGACCCCCCGCATTATAGTCAAGGACGCAGCTCGGTTGGCGAAGCTACTACTCCGTGGCATAATCTCAACCCTATGCCTGGTCATGATGAAGAAGGGCCGAGCAATGCCTCCGGTAATGAGCCAGAAGTCCAAAAGGGGAAAAAAAGAAAGCCGAGTGTTGGAATCATTTCGATGTAGTTACGGTGGACGGCATCCGAAAAGCTCGATGTAAGTACTGCGCTAAATTATTTTCGTCTGGTAGTGGTAATGGACATCTTAACAGGCATTACCCTCAGTGTGCACCTCGACAAGGCCACGTCGAACCTACCCAAACGCAGTTATCTTTTGACGGTAAGTTATTTGTTTATAATCAGCGAGAGCAAAGAGACGGTCTCGCTGAATTTGTTATTCACGATGAACAAGCCTTTTCTTTTGCCGATAATCCTAAGCACTCTAGATATATGAACACATACGTTCAACCTTTGTACAAAAAGGTTCATAGAAACACAACTAGATCCGATGCACTCCGACAGTACAATGCTGCTAAAGCACGCCTTATCGATTATTTCGATAAATTTGACGGTAAAGTTAGTCTTACTTCTGATATTTGGCAATCTCCGTTTACTTTTGTTAGTTATTCTTGTGTGACCGCTCATTGGATTGATGCAGATTGGGTTATGCACAAGAGAATCATCGCTTTCGAGCTCTTTCCTTTTCCGCATGATGGAATGAACATTGCTACTCTTATATTAAAAGCATGTACCACATTTAAATTAAAGGATAAGATTATGAGTATTAGTTTTGATAATGCTTCTAACAATACAGCTGCTGTTGATGCTTTAAAGGAGAGCCTCAAACCTGTACTTTCTGGTCAATTATTTCATGTTCGTTGTGTTTGTCATATAATTAATTTAATTGTTCAAGATGGTTTAGCTGCTGCAGGAGATATTCTTGTCAAAATGAGGGGTATGACAGCGTATGTTAATAGCTCGAGTCCGAGAACACAACAATTTAAAACGTTGTGTGTTGAATATAATATGCCTCGCAGGAGAGCAGTTACAGATGTGGTCCACAGGTGGAACTCTACATACCATATGCTTTTACACATTCTGGCATACCGAGAAGTCTATACGCATTTTCTACTAACCCAGTTCCCAGCCGGCTTGCCAACTCAAGAGGAATGGCAGATGGCCACATACCTAGCTGAATTTTTGGAGGTATTCTACACGTCTACCAATTTATTGTCTGGTACGTACTATCCCACCTCTCCTCTCGCTGTAATAGAAATTCTCAAGATGGCTACAATGTTAACAAAATGGAGATATATAGGACCCTTTAGGGAAATAGTAAAAGTGATGGATAAAAAGTTTAATAAATATTGGAGTAGACTGCCTGTTATTTTTGCTGTGGCTACTTGTTTAGATCCTAGGTTAAAGTTGCATGGCGTGAACGCCTCGATACAAGAGATATCGAAATTAATGTGCTACACAGCAGAGGAGACAACCGCACTCACAGCAAAAGTGAGCAAGAGGTTTGAGGAATTGTTCAACCTCTATCGTAATTCTGCTGACGTGCGCGGGCGAGCTACATCATCGACTGTTGAGAGGTATTATGCGCCATACCTTAAGGGCTTTGAACATCTAGTAGCAAGACAACTACCAGGTGAAGGTACTTCTAATTCGGCAGGTTCGTCTACTTTTTCCTCTTTTAATGAGATTGGTGTATATGCAAATACTGATCATTATTCTGATTTATCAATGCAAGAACAGGTTAATTTTAATTTGTTAAATTTTTGGAAACAAAATCAAAACATGTATAAAACTTTATCCCAAATTGCACGGGATGTACTGCCAGTGCAAGCCTCCACGGTTGCTTCAGAGTCGGCATTTTCAGCTAGCGGGAGGGTTTTGGATGACAGGAGGAGTCGTCTTAACCCCGAGTCGCTCGAGCTATGTGTATGTTGGAAGGATTATCTTGATGCGAAATACCGCGAGCAAGATAAACCGATTGATGATAGGAAGAGCAGTGACTCGGATATTGAAGTACTTCCGGATGATTAGGTAATTTCTTTTTATTTTCCTTCTCTTAAGTTTTAAGAATAAATTTTTTCACAAAATATACTTTTTTCCATATATATAAAATAAATTTTTACAAGCAAGATATATATATTTTTCGTATATATAAAAAAATAGGTAACTTCGCCTGTTTGTTTACAAGCAGCCGGTCCCAAACCCGGATAAAAGGAGGAGGGCCTATGAACACATTTATTTTTCTATACTTATTACTTAAGATCGTCTCAGGAATTAACATGTATCAATCCCGGGTTTTCGGCCAATTAGTTTGAAGTAAAATATCAAATAGTAGAATCAGTCTCTCTTAAATAGTAATAATTATTATGTGTTCAGATTTTATTAATAAAGATCACCAAGAAGAGTAAGAAAAGATTTAACATATAGCAAAAAATAAAATGAGAGACAAATAAATATATCTATACATACATACATATATATGAATATTACATATAATGAAATAAAAGGATAAAAATTAGATTTGTCAAAATTTGAAAATTGGACATGCCTAAAGATGAAATTTAAAATTGAATAACAAGAAAATTTAAAAAAAAATTAAAAAAAGGGCTCGGGCCGGCCCAAGCCCGGCCCTAGAAATTGGGCCTAGGGCCAGGGCCTGGACTGGGCCTAGAATTTCTCCTCAGCCGACCCGGCCCGGCCCGGATGGCAGCCCCCTTGGCTTGGCCCCGGCCCGGTTTTGCTTTAAGCCCGATGGGCCCGGGCCGGGCGGCCCAAGCCCGGCCCGTTTGACATCTCTAATATTATGTTGATGTATTAATGCCATTCATAATAATTGTTGTGGCATGTATTTCTATCAGGTGCATCACTATGAGTGATGCACGCTTGTTACAGAATTTGACACCTAAGTGACGTGAAAATTTTGAGCCAATTATTTTACCAAATAAGGACCAGAAGTTTTTAAACACATGAACCAGAAGTTATCGCCTTATTTGAGACTCCAAATTTTGATAAAAAAAATATGAGAAGAGTAGCGTTGTTCAAATACTCTGTCACGCGATTTTTGTTGCTGATTCCTAGCCGATTACGCACATTCTATATATCATCACAAGATTTTCACCATGTAGATATTTAACTCCCTTTTTTGGGCCAAATAAAAGAAAACGATCGGGCACTGTGGTAGTATCAATGTGATAACTATTTAATTGCATTACGACGATGTTAGGCAGTGTTCATTGTCTTTTGTTGCTAAACAACTAGGGATACAATTTGAATCAGTTTTTTTTTTTAGGTTTAACCAACCCAATCCAACATAATGTTGGCTTTTTCCCAACCCAATTTACTTAATTAAGAAAATAGGTTAGAATGGCTGGTTCAATATTATAGTGACTTGTATTGAGTTGAGTTTTAAACCCAATCTATGTAAAATTTCATATTTTCTAGGTAAATTCCATATATAAGAACCACTAGGGATGACAATCGAACCTGTATTCGGCAAATATCTCGCCCGCCCAGCTCTCATAGGAGCGAATTTTTTTTACCTATAACCAGGTCATGGGGAGGGTTTGGTATTTACTTTCACAGCCCACAGTGGGTACATGGCGGGTATGGTTTTGAGTGAATTTGCCCGTGACCCGACCTGACTCGCTTTATTTCTTAATGAACATTTAATCTCAGTCGTCCATCTCCTTCAATATAATGAGAGAATCCTAGTTCCTTTTTCACCTTTCTCCATATTCTCTCTTCTCCTAAGGCACCGCACACCAATCATATCCAGAAACGTTGGTTGCCCTCTATCGTCGCTGATCACGGTTGCTGGTCGTCGTTCCTCCGTTGTCTTCTTCCGCCGTCGCCTCCTCCATCATCGTCTTCCGTCGTCGTCGCCTCCTCCATCGTCGTCTTCCGTCGTCGTCGCCTTTCATCGTCTCTTCCTCCATCGTCCCTTCCTCCATCGTCCCCTTTCACCGTCGCCTTCGGTGCACCCTCCAACCATGTCCTTAAGACTAGGATATCTTATTTTGCAGTTTCATTTTCTTATTTTTCACTTTCAATCGCGGTCAGATCCATCACCGGATTATTTTTCTTATTTTGCACTTTCAAAAACTAGAATTATAGTTGAGAATGAATGGGTTTTGGTACCATCTTTGTGTTGTGATTGTGGTGTTATTGGGCACTAACCTGGCATTGCAAGGCTGCAAAGAAGAAAGCCAAACATGTTTAGGTCCAAAAGAGCTCTCAAAAGATCTCTAATCCAAGAGTTCAAGTGCAGGTGGGGACTGAAGTTTCTAATCAACTTGTCGATGTTCGCAAATTGCCGATCTGATCGGGTTAAGGTCGGATTACTAAAAAATCCATCGGATCAGGGATGTTATCATCATCTCCCAACCCAATGGCGAGGTGGGGCTGGGCAGAGTCATTTTTTGGTGTGGCGGGGTGGGTGCAGATATTATGAAACCCGCATCCGACCCGCCCCATTGACATCCCTAAGAATCACCGCTAGCCACCATCACCTGCCATCGCACCACCATTTGCTGCCACCTATCACTGTCAGCAGCTACTGGCGATGACTGTAATATCCCGAAAATTTTCTTTTTTATTTCCTTGTGCAAAATTTTTTATTTTTAGTAAATAAGCTTGTGATCTTTTTGAGAATATTGAGAAAATGATTTTTATCATTTCTGAAATTTTCGGTCGAATGGAAGTGGTTTCAGTCAACTCAAAACTTTTTGATGTTAAAGTTTTAGAGTCTGAAGGATTCGGTCGACTGAAAATAGTTTTCAATCAAATGGAAAGTGTTCAAAATTTTGATAAGGAAGTTTCTGAAGGATTCGGTCGACTAAAATAGTTTTCAATCAACTGAAAAGTATATAAATTGTGTAAAATTATCTTCTAAAATTTTTAGTCGAATTTAAAAGTTTTTAGTCTACTTAAAGAGTTTTCGGTCGACTAAAAAGTATATAAATTGTGTAAAATTATCTTCTGAAGTTTTTAGTTGAATTTAAAAGGTTTTAGTCGACTAAAAGAGTTTTCGGTTGACTAAAAGTGTTTTGGTCGGCTAAAAAGTATTTAAATTGTGTACAATTACCTTATGAAGTTTTTAGTCGAATTTAAAAGTTTTTATTCGACTAAAAGAGTTTTCGGTCGACTAGAAGTGTTTTAGTTGACTAAAAAAAATTTAATTCTACTTAAAATGTTTTTAGTAGATTCAAATGAGTTTTTATTCGACTAAAATATTTTTAGTCAAATTAAAACTCATTTTTCTGTCAAATTAAAAAACAAACCATATAAATAGTCCTTTTATTTCCTCTCTGACCTTTTGAGTTCTCTACTTCTTCTTCCTTCGCGTTTGAGAGAGAGATAAGAAGGTTTGGAAAGTTTGGAAGTTCTAAAGTCGAGCTTAAGGAGTGTATTTCTCAAAAGCTTGGATAAGGTAAGGGTTATTTTCAAAATTTAAATCAGCGATGGACCAGTCGCTCTTGTAAGTCCTTAGTTTATTTTTGAAATTTGAATTTCTTCGAATTGAGTTAAGTGATTCTTCTTCTCCTCTTTTCTTTGAGCTTTACTATGAATAACTTGTTCTAAATGCTATGACTTGTGAAATTCAATTTCTGTCAAATTTGTTCGATCTTAGAATTTGCAATGTTGATATCGTTTGTTTTAGAGATTATCATTATTTCATAAACTCCGTATATTGTTTGACATGACTGACATTTGATTTTGTTAAATTGAAAATTTTATTTTGATAACTCTATGAGCCATGACTTAGTGTATGTGACTTATGTCTGACTTACTCACGTGAATTGAAATGTGGGCTAGCTCGGGGGAGTTGAGCTAGAGATCGCGATCTTACTTTCTGAACCGGCCTCATATGTCTGTAATGACGTATCTGACCACTTTCTAAATGGCTCTCTAGTGTCTGTTTTCTTATTCAGATATGTTTTGACATTCGAAATCTGGTTTGATTGTCCGTTCTATTGAGACCCTTTGTGTTTTCGAAATTTTCGTTTCTCTGATATTTTTGTTCTTTTTTATTGGTCCTTTGAGCAAGCTTACTGGGCATTTGGCTCATCCCCTTATTGTTGTTCCTTTCAGGAGACTAGTAGGTGGGACCTTGGATTGAAAAGCTAGCTGAGCGATTACGAGTTAGCTGTTTTGTCTCATATATTAGTTCTGACGCTATTTGGATATATTTTTGGAAACTCCGTATCGGAGAACATGACTTGTATAAAAGCTTTGGGGTCATTTTGTTAGACATTGAAATATTATGGGAATTATTAGTATATACTCTGATTTACCATTTTGGAGTTCTTATGATAATTATAGGATTTTATCTGATCTCGGTGTATTAGGCATTAACACTCCGTAAATAAATTCGGGGTGTTACAATGACTGCCTAATGTCGTCACCAATAGCAACCACTGTCGATCTCTGTCACCATCTGCTATTGGGTGTCGGCCGCCATAATCTGCTATTGGTTTTGAAGATCAAAGCGATTGCTATTCTTTTTCATAAAAATCAAAAGATTGTTGGCCTTGGCTCTACCACTGGCGACCACCACCTCCCGTCAACGCTTGCCGCCACCAAAACCATAAACCTGCCTAAGGGAGCTTGAAACAGGCTGTTGTCGGTCGCCACCAGTGACAGCTACTGCTAGCCACTACCAATGTCAACCATCCACCACCTTTTTTATTTTCTTTTTAACATAAAAAACAATTTATTTGTTCTCATCGACATATACAAATCCATCTTACCAATCAAACCAGCCCAATCAATACAATGTTTTCTTAGGTTAAAGTAGGGTGGTCTTCAATAGCACATGAATGTACTTAGATTGAGTAAAGACCCAACCTAACCCTCTCAAGTTGCGCCCCTATGAAAAACACCCATCTTGTTATTTTTGCATTTAACCCAACTAGGACTTCTGGCCAAGTAGAATTGTGGCACTTTGGCAATGCACCAAAACCAACACCAATTAAACTAAGGGAACATAATGATAATTCACTATGGATCCTTAATTTCGTCGAAAGGATCCACTATCTTTGGGGACAAATTGGTCAAAAGCGAGAAGCATAATGATAACGTCTCAAATGCTCTCACTTAAGCATCTAGCAATCAACGAGCCCTTTTAATCCATCTAGGTCTTTTTGGGCTCTGGGGTCTAACAAGTGCCATGATACTAGGACCTAAAAGGAAACATTTGATTACAAGGTAGAATCCACGCATACGTGCCACCACATCCATAAGCCATCGCAAACCCAGTGAGCTAGGATCTATCTTACATCGGAAGGAATAATTGTTGGGAATAATATGGCCTTGTGTATATTTGTGCAAAAATCAACTAAGTACGAAAATACTGAAATGTAGTTTACTAAACAGAACAACAGTATTAGCAAGAACAATTAAAATTAAATCACAGCAAAATTAGACAAATAGCAATGGAGAACTGAGGCGTGAATTTGATTCACTGTCCTTAAGACTTATTCGTCCCGCAACAGTGCTGACGGTTCTTGATGACAGTCTCCCAGGATACAACGGCAATACGTCTGAAATAGGAGCACTCCAAATTGCAGACCCGGCGAACCAAAACAATGGCACAGAACTCTTTCGGACATAGGAAATTAGGAGACAGACAGAATATTACAGAAAAATAGTTTCGGGATTCAGTTCTCTTCTTAACTTCTGTAACTGACTCGTTTTTATACACATAGTTTTCACTGGAGGTGCAACTCTTCACATAAAAAACTGCTTCCTGGAAAGGTCACAACTTTCAGAAAATAAAATAAATAAATAAATTTATTTAAATATTTTTGTCCTAAAAAGAATAAAGCCTGATGGGCCCAAGCCACGGACCGGACCGGGACGGGCAGCGCTCGCGTGTGTGGTGGACCTTGGGTCAACCTAGGTCCTTCCTGCTTACAAAACATGGGTACCCCCAAGGGGCCCAACCTTTAGCTCAAGGCTAAGCCTTATAAGGAGATAACTTGACTTTATCTCTTCAATGTGAGATACTCTTTTCCCTTCAAGGTGAACCACAAACTTTAACTTTAATTTTCTCATTCACTTCTCATTTGTTTTAAACATGTGAATATACCATGATCATCTATTCCAATAGAGGATCATGAATCAATTTGTTCCTAACCAATTTAAAAATTGAGTCAAAGTTGCTTCTCTACAATGGGTTTAAAACCCAATTCCAACAGTAATTTGACTCACCAAAGGTATTAGTTAGTGTTGCTGGTCCAATGACTCAACTGTAATCCGAAAAAGTGTTGATCCAAATCTCTATTTACTTATGCTTTTACGTGTCACCACATTGCCGTGGTTGTAAGCTCTTCAAACCCCAGAACGCTGAACGTGGTTAAGTTGAAACGTGAGAGTTGATGCACCATAAAAAATACTTATACCAACGCTCCCAAAACAATTAGTGCCCAGAAATGATGTAATGGCTCCTTATTTATGAGCTCAATGTCTAACTCAAACTCGTTGTAGTTTGCAGATGGTTTCGAGAAGAATATTAGAGTGCAAGGGATGGACTGCCTTGACAACATATATTTTGTTTGACTCATCCTCTGATATTAGCAGTACTAATGTGTCTTTAGATGTTGTGTTGCCTTGCATTTAAAAATTTAGAGTGCAGGTGTGATCTTTTATTGTTGTTTCATAGTTAGTGAAAGTTTGGGTCTAAAGAAAAGAAAAAAAGAAGGGACATTATGACTGCAGCTCTGAGGTAGCTGTTGGAATACTTTAATAAAATAAAATGTACCTTATAGCATTATAATTGTATTGCAAGTTATGATTATATGGTATTTATTTACATGAAAATTATGAAGTGAGTTATAATTACAATAATGAGTAATATTAATTCATATTGATTTATGGTATGTATAATATACACTATTATTTCGCATTTTTGAGAATTGTTATGATTATTCCGTAAGCTATAAAACTTTTAAGCTTAGTTATGTTGCCAATAAATACATAATGATTGGCCATGTATATAAGGCCATGAGGTGTGACGTAGAAGTATACTTGAAGCTATTACGCTTCTAAACTTAGTGTTTTCTACTCTACTATATCATAATGTATTTTCCTTCATACCATACGTGGACGTGCACTGGTAGAGACTTAGCAGCGTCAATGAGTTTTATTTTGGAGACTTTATCTACAGTTAATACCTGCATGTAGAGAGGCAGTAATGTCTTTAAGACAGCGACTTTGTCACGACCTTCACTGACTATCTATTTTTATATCCATGTACTACTGTAGCTTACATAATTTTATCTAGAGTTCATATTGAATTACTTTTAATTATTTACTATTATTTTGCTATGTTTAATCACTTAGTGTTGCTTTTTTGTTGTTGAAAATACAAATCAAAGCCTAAATCTTTTAACAACTAAAGACATTATGGTTTTGATTTGTATATAGCTTTGATTTTTTACTTTTTTTGGGAGGGGAGGGGGGAGGGGGGAGGGGAGGGTGGAACTTGTGTTTTGTTGATCCCTCTAGAGAAAAGTTAAATGGAAGGGAGAGAGGAGGATATAAAGCTTGGAGCCAACAAGGTCTCAGACAAGCAGCCACTAGGCACCTAAGCACGAATAAAAGATTACAGGGAGCCACCACCGGTCCCACTGTTTGAGCCTGAAGAACTTCAGTCATGGTCTTCGTGGAGAGCTGGGATGCGGAGTTCATGGCCACATTTCTGTTTCTGTACATCACAGTTATTAATGTGATGGGTGTGTCCAAATATCCTAACAAGTGTGCCAGCGTGGGTGTTCAAGGCATTGATTGGGCTTTTGCCCTTGTGTAAATGCACGGAGTGGTATCTCTCTGTAACGGTAGAGGTACAAGGCTTTCAAGAGCGGAGAATGCCAGGGTTACATAATGGCACTTGCTGTAAAAGATAACTTATTTTGGTCATAAAAATCTCCTAACACTATAAAACTGAATACTGAGATGAGACTGTAATATTGCTATATTATATTGACTAAGTTCTAACTTGTAATTAGCTAAGTTGCACATTTGATACCTCCATATGTACGGCAATAAAATGATTAAGAATTTCTGCCTGAATTGTTCTTTTAGAACGATAAAAACATTGAAATGTAAATGAAAATTGGGTTATACACTCCACACGAGATTCCGTTGTGTACGCTTACTATTAGGATTATTTTGGTATGCCGGTTAGAAGACTAATAATAGTTCTAAAGGTTTCGTTTATCAAGAGTGGCATCCAAAAAAATGTAAGATTATTAAGAGTTGGTAGTTTCACAACTTACTTAAGTAATGTGAAATGCACGTCATATTGCAAAAGGAAAAATTAAGGATGTAAGGGTTATCTTCTACTTTGTGCTTGTGCTAGGTTGTATTCGCATAGATCTTGTGTTGTGTGTGGTCCTTTTATCTAGTTATATTTATTTGAATTGACAATTTAATTTTCACGACCACCTTAAAATAGTTTAAAGCGGTTGTAATAAAAGGGACATTTTTCTTTTGGTAAAATATTTAGGGGAAAGAAAGGCTTCATGAAAACCGGTTTTAATTTGTTTTGATAATTGTACTTATAAAATATGTTATATACCACAAAATAATTTAACTTTAGTGTTTGCTAATGTCGGGTATGATGCTAATAACGTAGTTTAAAAGTATTATGTTTTAGATGAAGGGGTAAACATTTTCTAAGTATTATGAGCGTACGTCTTTTACTTATATTGGATGTTTTCTTTAGCTACCACTTTCATCTAACTCTCTTTTTGTGGATATCAAATGGAGAAAGCAAAGGAAAATAAAATGAACTTTTGCTAGATATTTTTGTGTGTATGAAGGATTCAGAATTTAATATATTTAGTTGATACAGTTTTGGAAATACATTGAATAGTTTTCAAAAGTTTATGCTAAAGCAAATAAAAACTTAATACTAAGATACAATGATACCTTGTTATGACCTTTTCTAACATAATATTTAGTGACAATAGTGTTGATGCCTTGTAGATTATTATGTTCGTTTGTAAGTAGTTGTATCTTAGAAAATACCTACACTTATTCTTTTCTAGTTTTTAACACATTGCTTCGGCTTGAAAAAGGAAAAGGAATTTTTGAGACTACATGCATAGAGTTATAGTTTGATAAAGCAGCTAAAGTCAGTTTATGGAGTTCTCTTTTAAGAGAGAATTTTTTTTATGGGATTATCGACTTTTGTCTTGAAGCTAATTTTATTTTTTTGAGTGTGTCTATGAAATAAATCTTGTTTGATAAACTTTTTAAAAAAATAGAAATCCTTATTTCAATGTTAAATTGTTTGATAAATACATGGCTGCAAAATATGACAGTGCATGATATGATGATAATTATGATCTCTTGAGTCATGTATATACAAAGAAGATTAGGGGCATAAAGAACATATATCTATAGTATGGTCTTAATTTTTGAAGTCTATTTTAGCATGTCGCCTACATATATGTATCGAGAGATTATATAATATATCTCATACATGTACTTTACGTTTCTTGCACTTAGCTTTGCTAGCTTGGATCTTCAGGCATGTATGGTTGTTCTGTATAATTGAGCTTAAAACGTGAAAGGAGGAAAAAAAAGAGGGATGGGTCAAATTTTATGGAGCAATATTTATTTCTTTAAATTGTTTAAGATTCTTAAAAGGTTTTCTGTTTTGAAAATATAAAGGTAAAAACAAAAAATCTTGCTTTGCTCAAACTGTAAAGTCAACGTTTAATTGGAAGAATACCAGTGCAATTTGTATCATGTTGTAAAACCCTTTTAGTTGACTTTTATATTGATTTAAGGAAAAGTAAAAGATAGAGTACTTGAATTTAGAAAACAAAAAATTTACCAAGTGTTGTCAAAATCTAGCAATTGAAATTATACTTTGGTAACGATGTTAAATCATGATAACTGAAGTCTTTGACTTCTGATTATATATCTTGACTATTTTACATTTTCATAGTTGTGGTATTTACATGGCATCTAAGTTTCTAAAGTATGAGGTGAGTTGAAAATTTTGATATTTTAAGTCTTGCATACTAAATATTTGTAGTAATTTTGAAACTATGCTTCCAAGTGGCTTTTATCTAACTTTTAAACTTGAGAATTGAAATTCAAATCCTTGAAACTTATCATATAATTTTTTGTAAAATTGCTATTGATGTGAGATTTTGTTATTCGAAACATGATGAATGTTGAGAAGAATGTTGCTCCTAGTAGGTGAAAGACTACTGGTCACAATATGCCGAAGACTAGTTCCTAGTAACGAACTACTGATCAAAGGTTTGATTCATAGTAGTGAGGCTCCTTACTAGTATTATCTTTGATGCTAAGCAAAATGAATGTTACCACTTAAACTTGATTTACTTGATCACACTACAAGAAAATAACTTTTAGTCACGAATTTTTTTTGTCCCTAAAAGTGGTACTTCTGTCGCGAAAACTTTTAACGATGGAATTTCCATCGCTAAAAGTCAACTACTGAAAACCCTATCGCTAAAAGATTAGCAACGAAAGTACTGAATCCGTAGGTAAAAACTGTACTTTTACCAACGAATATAATTATTTTTAGCGAGGGAATAAAAGTATTTTAGGCATTTCCCATTTCTTTGTATTTTCTAAAAAAATTAATTAAAAAGACTTTTAGCGACAGTATATCCGTTGCCAAAAGTTTGCTAGTTTAAATACAAAATTTTGTTAAGAAAATTAAAAAAATTTAGTATCTAAACCTACTTCTTGTAATTCAACTCGGACAAACATTCAAATTCACACAAATTAAAAGCCCCTAATAGCAATTTTTATTTCGAAAAAAACCTATTTTTAGTATTTCAATTCAATCAAAGAATCCACATTTATAATTTAACCCAAATCGTCCTACAAATGTCGCACAGCTTCTATATCATACAACCTAAGTTATAAAATGAATTACAAGGCACAAATTATACATGTTAAGCGAGAGAAGAGAAGCCTTAAGTGATAACGTTGCATAGTTGAACTTCTATTCTTGTCAAGTTCCACATTGAAAGAACATCCACAACTATGCTTAACAGCTTATGGCCAGTCCACCTGCCAGTAACAAACCTGGGGAGAATTAATAAATAAACAATCATACTTAATTGGTAATGCGATCAGGGCAAAATGCATATTAAACATATAATTCATTTGCAAGATCACTTGAAATCTATAAAAAAAATTCAGCTCTTAACAAAATGAACTGTTAAAAATCTAATCTCAACAACCTAATACTATGACTATTTACTATGAAATCTACATGGAAGAACATGTCCAAACCTATGTATAACCTACGAACACTTCACCAACTAAACCAAGACAGACTATGAATCCATTACAAAAGTCGAAGTGATACTTCGCCCTTCAACCATATTAACACACTAGATGCTCAAGTACAACCAGCACTGACTTCATCTTTCTTTCCAGGATTCCACAATTACATATAGAAAAAAATACAGCTAAAAGGCACAAAGGACTAACCAAAATATAATCTTGATCAAGTATTTGTTTGAGGTTTACCTGCTACTAAAGTTGCAAGATAGGGATTGGCTCTGAGACTTGGATTCAAGATCGGGGAACGAGTAATGGTACATGCTTCTATCTTATGAGTTATTGATGGTGAAAGTCAATATGAGTTTTTATATTTCGATTCATGCTTAATGTTGACATTTGGGAGCATTTGATGTACATTATTTGAATTTAAGTGGCAGCCTTTTGTTTCTTGACGCATTATTACATTTCTATGAATCTCTATAAAACGCAATAATGTGGCAAGTTACTCAAAGAAGAAAAGTTTAGGGTTCCTATACTGCATTATAACTTGTTTGTATTTTTACCCCCAATCATTTGTAATTCTGTGCTCAGATGATTACGTACGGTCAAAAGTATATTTCAATTTCACAAGCAAGTCATTCTGTGCTCATAAAAATTCCGTAAGCAGATTTAAGATTGGAGCTAATAACATGCTTAGATGATAAATGAAATTTATGAAGACTAGTTGCAATACACACGTGATGTGCAACCAAAATGCAAAAGCATATTTTACCATCTAAGAAAGTAGGTTAATGACATTGGCGTAAAATTATTAGACAATCAAAAAATATGAACACCTTGATTTGACTTCTCGTTAGAGAAATGACAGAGAGATGTAGAAGTAAAGGATTTTCTAGAATCATCTGATAAAATCCGTGGCCAGCGACAGTGGCTCGCAATGGCCAGCGGAAATAGAGCCACGCGGTATATATGGCGGTGATGCAGTAGAGGAAGTGGGTGCGTAGGGGTTTTACGTGGCAGCATGCTACAGAAGGGTTGGGGGTGGTTGTGGGGGTGCATGAGGTGGGCGCAGGGGATGAGCTGGCGAGCGACAGAGACGGCCGGGTTGGGTGGGCATGGAATTGGGGGTGAGGGGGAATTGGGCGTGCGCGCGTGCAGAGAGAGAGAGAGGGTGTGAGGGACTGGGAGAAAAGAAAGAGAAGTGTAGGGTTTTGTTCAGTTTAATGACTTTTAGTGACGAAAAATACAGTCGCTAATGACCATTAAACAGAAGAAAAATTAGACTTTTAGCGACTAAAAATACCATCGGTATAAATCTATTGGTAAGGTTTGTCGTTAAGGGTCATTATCAACAGATTATTCTATCGGTAAATGGTTTTTCCCTAGAGATTTTAATTAATAACGGAATAAAAGTGACTTTGTCCGTCACTAAAAGTCCGTTGGGAAAATCCCTTATTCATGTAGTGGCACTCTTGAGGCCTTAAAATTTTGCAGACATGTGATACTTCATCGATGAAAAATAAAATAAGTTATAAAGGCTTTATAAAAAATGGCGCAATTGCCTCGGGACTAGCACACAGGCTAAATCCCTTTTCACCTGAGACAGATGGGGTGAGCCCACAGGGAGTCACCAGCGTGGGTAACCCATCCTTTGTGATTGTAGATCTCATGAAGAAGGTTCAGTGGGTAAGAACAACCCATAGAGCTTAACTCGTAATAAAAGTAGCACCATTTTGTTAATAAGAGAGTGTCTCTTGGCCTCCCCCTTCGTTCGTGCGGTGCTTGTGCTACTTAGTGTGACATCCACGAAAGGGTTTTTTTTTTTTTGCTGAATGAGTTATCAACACTAAGTGTTGGTTCAAACCTGTAAGGCAACAATACCTACTGCATAGTACAAGTTGCCTAAGTTATTTATATACTTTTATTTTTATTACTTTACAAGTTTATAATGTTCGAGAATCATGGCTTTATTTTGCGAAAGAGAAATATAGTAATATAAATAAAGGGAAAAAAAGAAGGTTTATGAATTTATCATGGTTTTTCATTGATATATTTTTAAATGCTTTAAATTTTGTTGGAATTGTGAGACTTTATAAACATTTCATCAGTGAATTTTTAGATATTTTAAATTATCATTTTATTATCAAAATAGTGAGGGATTGTTAGAATATTTTTATAAAAAAATATGTACCTTATAGCATAATAATTGTATTGTAAGTCATGGTTATATGGTATTTACTTACATATAAATTATGAAATAAGTTACAAATGTAATAATGAGTAATATTAATTCATATTGATTTATGGTGTTTATAATATATTTTATTATTTGACATTATTGAGAATGGTTATGATTATTCTATAAGTTACAAAACTTTTAAGCTCACTTATGCAACCAATAAATACATAATGATTGGTCATGTATATAAGGCTATGAGATTTGACATAAAAGTATACTTGAAGCTAGTGCTTCCAAATTCAGTGTTTTCTACCCTACTATCACAATGTATTTTCATTTATGTCTATTATATATATTTTGTATTTGAACAATATGGTCGTGTACTGGTTCATACCATCTTTCTAGGGACGTGCACATGGGCTTCGTTTGACAAAGTTTTTTTTTTGGTTTTCAGTTTTTAAAGAGCAGCTTAATTTTTTTTTTTTTATAAAAACAAGTGGGTGTTTGATAACCCCTTTTTTTTTTGAGGTTTTTTTTTTTGGTTTTTGGTAACCCTTTTTATTTTGACTTTTTTTTTTGGTGGTTTGTGGTGGCGGTGGTGGGGCGTAGCGGTGGTTGACGGTGGTGGTGGTGGTGGCCGACGGCCGGAGGTGGCTGCCGGCAGTCACCGGCGGTGGTGGCCGGCGGCCGGAGGTAGCTGCCGGCAGTCTCCGGCGGTGGTCGCCGGCAGCCGGCAGTCTCCGGCGGTGGTCGCCTGAGGTGGCTGCCGGCGGTGGGAGGGTGGTGGTGGTGGTCGAAAAAAAAAAACCAAAAGTGAAAAAAAAACCAGTTTTTGGAGTTTTTTTTTTTACTCTGCAGTTTAAAAATTGATTTTTTAAATTGAAAAAAAAAATGGTTACCAAACGCTCCTTTTTTTTTTCAGTTTTTAAAACTGAAAAAAAAGAGGGAAAAAAAGAGTGTCAAACGGGGCCTTAGCTGTTTTAGTGGGTTTTTCTTGTAGACTTTATCTGCTGTTAACACCTACACGTAGTGAGGCAATAATGTCTTTAGGACGGTGACTTTGTCGCAACTGTCACTGACCAACTATTTTTATACTCTTTTACTACTCTAAATTATATAATTTCATCTAGAGTTCATACCAAAATTATTTTTAATTGTTTACTATTATTTTGCTATGTTTAATCACATGTTGTTGCCTTTTTATTGTTAAAAAATAAATCAAAGCCTAAATCTTTCAACAGTAGCTCTAAGTTGTTTGGCACTAGTTTTGCCTTCACAGCGCTATACGATTTCCTGGTCCTAGGTGTGACTTTGATCTCTTGACATCCTGTTTTCCCTCCATTGTGCATATTTGGAAGCAATTTTCTTCAAGATCTACCTTTGTATTAAGTCAGAGCTAAAGAGGGGCAAGGCTAACTTGACTCTACCAGCTGCAGTAAATCTGTGGAACCTGATCCCTCCATGATAAAGAAGATATGATCACAATGCAAGTATGAAAAGAAATAAATCTTCGTCCGTCTCCTATAGAGCGCTCTTAAATCACAGTTCAATCAAATAATCTTAGTTTGCACATAAGCAAAACGCATCGTACAAGACAGACTGATTAGGACCCTCACTGCTAATTATAAGCCCCATAATGCTTTTTAAAATTATTTCACACAAGCTAAAGACCAAAAAAATGTAAATTAACTAGGGTGCCAGTTACAGTGACTGTGTTGAAGGCTAACTAAAAACCAAAAAAAGTAGCTACCCGAAACGGCCAAACTAGAGTACCCACCACTTCACCTTCCACAACCCCTAATTAGTTAGCATGAATTTGGCTCATGTTCCCCTTCTCTCTTCCCTCATAACTTGATTCTCATGTAGCTTTCAGTTTACTTCAAAACTAAGCTTCAGGCTGGGCTGATCCATCACCCATCTACATTATTTCATTTAGATCTTCCAGCTCCCATTTCTGGCTCAATTTGAGAAATGGAGGAAGCACGGTATTGGATGTGGACCAAGCGGAAAACCAGTTTGAATTCGCATGTTTTGGCATCATCAACAACAAGCCCTTCATGGGAAGAACAGGCGTTTGCTGAAGATGCAGCTGGACCTCTCGGAGGATGCATATGGCCTCCACGATCTTATTCTTGCAGCTTTTGTAGGAGAGAATTTCGTTCTGCTCAAGCACTAGGTGGTCACATGAATGTCCATAGGAGAGATAGAGCTAGGCTTAAACAGTTTCCAAATCACGAAGGGCCTCATCACAACAATGATCATATTCATCAGTACCCTTCTCAAGTCTTTCATAACCCTAATTCGGATGCAGATCGTGCCATTCTTGCATCAGCTTCATCGCCTTCTAGGGTCTTGGTTCCAATATCCACACAAGTGATAAATTGCTATAATGACAATAGTTTTCCTCCCACTTTTTCCTCTCCGATTGTCCAAGAAAACCACAAAATGACTGCCTCGATATCATCCCCTCCATCTTGGTCAAACTTGGTTGCCGACAAATATTTTCATATGGAGGATTTGAAAAAGGAAGAGAAGAATCCGAAACTTCTTCAGAAAGATTTGTCTGTGAGCTTAAATTTGATTGTACGTAGAGCTCACCCAACTGAGTCTGGTGACGAGGAAGAGAATATGAGTTACAAGAGGCGAAGAACTGATCATGCAACAACACTTCCATTTATCTCAAAAAGAAGGTCGACTGATATACATGATCTTTCTGGATTGGATGTGCTTGAACTTGGCAAAGCTAACTCCATAGAGGATTTAGATCTTGAGCTAAGGCTTGGTGATCCACCTAAGGTAAAGTAAATTGCAAAACCACCTTTGTACTTATATGACATCCTTTCTCTTTTCCAGTTTTTTTGGTTGTTTGTTTTCTTACAAGTGTATCTCTTCCATCTGATGATCAAAGTTAATTGTGCTACCATGATCACTTCATCTTGCTGAGTGTAACACCAACTGGAAAAGAAACTTGAACTGTACATGTATCTCTTATATATTAATAAAAAGAAATCATATTCACAGCTTGAATTTATTCAGAAGAGACAAAAATTTAATTTTATGGTTATTCAGCTTGCATTACAGGGCTAGAAACTTAAAAAAATTTAGGTTAATAACCTTTATAAGTGTATGATTAATTCAGTTCCTTCGCAATTTGTAGCATCTTAATGCACTAGTGTCATCGTAGACAACCTGTAGAAATTTGTAGCGTATAAGTAGAAGGTAATTAGTGCGTAGCTAAGAAATTAGGGTTTCATCATCTCGAGTAGATGCCTTTGAGATCTAAGTCCCTGTCCTGCTGAGACGAAGAAAGCATTTGTCTAAATTGTGAGAAGAGCATAAAGGCTTTCTAAAACTTTCTGATCTAAGATTTCTCGACAAAACAATCTCTTAGTCACTCGGGGCCTAGCCGACAAGCTTTCTTCTACGTCGTTACTGCCCACGGAGTGGAAACAGGATTAGAGCTATGAAATTCTACTCTTAATTTTTCAGAAAGTGAATCACTTCATCTCTCCAATTTACGTCCAATGATGAGTCGTGGCTTATTCGAGCATCGATAGATGTTGCGTAGGCATATACTTTTTTTAAGCTTATAGTCTCAAGAAGAAGATCTACCATTGGTATATCAGTCATATTTCCCTGCATGCCGCTGAAAAACGTGTGTTCCTTTTCTAATTTTCCCTTTTGTTAAGCTACATAGTTTATCTTCATTATATAACAGGAGGTTTTCTTGGTTGTTCTTCATTTACTTATTATCAAAGGGTTGAGCAGCAAACATTAATGTTCCAGTGCACGGTAAATGTTTAGCAGGTACGAGACATGCAAGGTAGCGTTTACTTTTCCGGTCTATAAAACAGGGTGTTTAGGCTGGTTGAGCAGTAGAGAGTGAGTCATGTAGTGTCTCACTCATGTATGGTGGATTTCTCTCTCGAGTGTAATTTGGAATCTAAGTTTGATATGTGTGTGTGTGTGTGTGTGTGAGAGAGAGAGAGAGAGAGAGAGAGAGAGAGAGAGAGGGCGTAGGTGAGATTTGGGGAATGTGTGGGGTTTAAGGGGTGACGAAACTGACTAATACTGCATGGAATGCAGTGAGAGCTCTTTTTCCCATTCAGTACCTCACTGACATTCCATGAGTTCACAAACCTAAACTAACACACTGTGGTTTTCAAGAACACTTCAAGTCAGACACATCACAACATCGATTCCCTTTTTCCTTGTTCTTATTATCATCCTCATCAGATCTGTTGCAGTTTCAGTGTATATATATTTCCTTCAGATAAATCCAGGTACTTGTGTTCTCTTCTTTCACTTTTTATCTTTCGTTTTTTTTTTCTCAATCCCTCCAAACTTCCCACCAACTCCATCGAATCAATCCATTTAAGTATTTCACGTAATACTCTTCTCTATTCACACATGGAATATTATCGCATCATGACCCTTAGGCGCTAACTACGCAGATTTTGTTTCTTCCTCTGTATGTGCACATTGTTATTTCAACTTCTTGACAGATACCAATATAGAATGATGAAAGAAGAATATAAGAACAATTAAAGAGTACAGTTAAAGACCTTTCAAAACCTAACCCTAGCTGGCTACCTACTGTACTGAAGCTACTTTTTTTCTGCAATCATTGTGGGTTGATTAAAGCTTTCTTCTATTTATGGAATGGTGATTGAATATCGCCAGCTGATTCAGGGTGACTCTGTTGTCGATGTTTTTGCCTTTCACTAAAGCGGCTTACACCAATAGACCAAGTGATGCTATATAGCTTTGCCATATAAAGCCACTCACTCTAGCTATGTAGATGATTAATGAACCCACCTGATTGTCGCAATATGCGTCCCTTTTTGATGGAACATTGCTGCTTAATTTGCGATAAGCTCTATTGTCAGAGCTATTTTGCATATCATATAATGAAAGAGGGGTAGTGCAAAATGTACCATACAATGTACATGTGCTTTTGTTTGTTATCAGGGAAACATGATTAGACTTTACAACTATAATGTCAAAGCTAATTTGACTACTGCCTAAGGAGCGTACGATAATAGAAACAAGCAATACCACAAGCAAATGATGCTTATTTTTTTTCCTTAGTGAATATTTATAATATCACTTCAAATTTGAATAATGGAGGTTATCCTATGTGGGCATTTGTCTTCTTCAAAGGAGGGCCATTTATTATGGAACATGATATGAAGGTTTGCTTTGGTATAGGCAAAGTCCTACATCTGTGTAAGAGGGCTTTTAAGGTGATTGAATTGGTTAGGGTTTGTCTTCTTTAGGGCTGTTGAGTTAGATGGGTCTGATCAAATGCAGTGAGGTCTATGAGTTAAGCTTGAGAAAAGAAAGGGGAAGTGCACATGGGGTATCAGATGTCGTTTATCAGAGGAGTTAATATAGAATTTGGTAAAGGAATGCAGAATTATTCTCAGCTAGCCTGGGTTTTCTCTGTTTAGAGCATTTTGCAATTCCAAGATGTATGTGAAGCAATAAATTAAAGTACGTTCACAAAATATTCCAGTTATATGAACTTGGTTGGGTGTGTTCTGAAAGAAGTTGTTTATAGTTGTTTTGACAGCTAAGGGGTATATTTGCCTGGGGGAAAGCTCCGGTCACTTGAGCTCAATCACCCCCACCACCCCACACCAAGTATATTAATAAGACGTTCTTACTTGAATCACGTGTTCACTCATCTAAAAATAATAGCGAGAGCCAGTAAGTTTATGCTTATGTGCTAGTAAGAAGTTTGAGCTAAAATGAGTGTGACAACAATGAGCGCTGAAGAGTTGTCTATATTCTTGTCCCAATGTCTTCATTTTTCTTTTCTTATGTTGTTCGCATAGCTCGGTGCAACCATAAATGTGGCAAGGCTGCTGTATCCCCGCTAGTAAACGTAAAATCTTCAGCTAAAACTTCTTTTACCTGATACTTTCCCTTACGTCTTAGAAAATTACAAATTTAATAAATTTGACTTGATTTTAGTCCCACTTTTTGCAAATTTCTTTTAGTGGTGTGCAGTAAAATCATCTGATCCTTTGCAGGAATAAATGTTTATCACTATTCGTTGCCTGCCTTCAAATTCTTTCTAGCTCTTCTTTGGCTCACAGGATGAGTGCAAGAGTTGGAAAGTGAAGTTTCAATGTTTCATTATCAATTCTCTAACTATTAAGAATAAGTTAATGGGCCAGAAATAAAACGTGGAAAAGGGCTCTGTGGCTTGAAGAATATCTCAAGTCTACCATGGCTCTCAGAACTTGTTATGGGCTCTATAAGAAACTAGAGCTGGTGTTTGCTAACTTGATTGGAAGAGGCCCGAATAGACAAATTCTCTCGTACGACCTTTTATATTTCTTAAAAAGTAGCTTAAGTTAAAAATATCTCATGCCATGTAAACTAAATTTGTTTTGGTCTGTTATATTCAAGTTTAGTTGGAGAATGATGAGAAAATGTTCGTTACAATGGCACAAAGCAACATTCTGCTCCCTCTCAACCTTAATGTTACCCATTGAACGATAGTCGGGAATATTGCGGAGAGTAGACAAACTGCTTAGGCCCTGTATGACACGTGATCTGCAACGAAGTATCATTTTTTAGACCAAGAAAACTCAAGTTTGGCCAGTGTTTTTAGAAAAAGACTTTTTTATGAAACTGTTTTGGTGAAGTTTTTTAGTAACTGTTTTCAAATGAATTTTTTTTATTTTCGTTTAATCTCCAAAATTGTGTGCCCAGTGTTTTTTACAAAGTTTTTGAAATCAATTTCTTCTGATTTTTTTTTTTGGGTACCCTTTCGTTTTGATAAGGATTGGATTATTTATCCTTTGTTTTGAAGTCAAGTTGAAAATTATTTACCACCATTATTCTCAACTCGCACGCATCCCACCCCCACCATCATGACCACCTCATCAATCTTATACCACTTTGTGACTGCCAGCTCTGATACCCACCACCCCCATAATCCAAATAGCTGATGTTTGGGTGATGAGTAGTAGATCTGGCTATTGTTCAGCCACGATCGTCCATCTACATCGGTCTAATACAAAGATGTTGGTGATGGACTAAGGAAATTGTACAGCCACGGCAATCCATATCAGTACATTCATACAAAGATGGAGGGGGAGGTGGTGGTCCCTTTGGCGGCTTGGGTGGTGGGGCAAAGGCAGCGAGAGTTTCAACTAGGGATTGTGCGTTTGAGAGGATTTGGTGGTGGTGCTGGCGGTTCAAGAATTGAATGGGGCGAAGGTAGAGAAGGAAGAAAGGATACATAACTAAGGACCAAAGTACCCACATGTTTATAGCAAAAAAGCTAACAAATGGACTAATATTGACACAAAACAAAGTACAAAGACTATTCTAACAAAAATGGGAGTTGAGGGACTATCCAAAGAATGCGGAAATAGTTAGAAGGACAATAGTTGAACTATCCGCATTATGTTTAGGGGTGCAAGTTGGGTCTGAAATTGATGGGCTTAACCAACTCAACCCAACCCAACCAAAGAAAATATTGTTTTATTAACCAACCGAATCCACCTAGTTCTATTAATGGGTTGCAATGGATTAGGACTAAGTTGACATAAAAATGGGTTATGCTGGGTTGGGTCTTAAAATCCATTTAATATAACAAACTATCACCGGTCACCACCACATGCAGTCGAATTGCCATTCGCAGCCACCGGTCACCGCTAGTAGCCACCGACGATGAACGCCGACTAGCGTTGCCCATAGCTGGTGGCAGTAATCGCCTTCAGCCAGCCACTGTGCACTGCCAATGGCTGCAGCAGAAAGCTATTGCCAATAGCCAATATCCGGCACCTGTAGCTGGCCACCATGTTGGCATCCAGCAACCAATCATCCGTAACGATTGCCGTCAACACTAGATGCCACCGATTGTTGCTAGCCCCCTACCGACGACCGTCAATCGCTAGTAGCCGTTGATCACCACCTCTAGCAGCCACTAACCGTCGGATGTTGCCACCTGCTGCCACTGACCACTAGCTTCCACCATCTCTTGCAGTCGGTCACCCCCCGGTCGTCACCGCCAGCCACTGTCACTGTCAACCATCCACACCTAATTTTTTGTTTAAAGTAAATAAATAAAATTACTTTGTATTTATTTTTTCTTATTCAAGTTCAACTTACCCATTAGCCTACCCAGCCCAACCCAGCCTATTTCAACTTTTTCCTGAATTAAAGTGGATATGGTTTCAAAAAAACATGAGTAAACTTGGATGGGTTTGAAGCCCAATCTAACATCCAAGTTTGCACCACTAAGTAACAAATATCTAGTGATGGGACAGAGAAACACTTTCTCTTGCATTGTAACGAAAAATCATTTTCAATAATTGGGCAGACTCCAGGATCTGAATATCACTAACTGGTCACTACTCCACGACTACAAATACAACAGAGGAGATAAAAGTAGACTTCAGGGGAAAAAGATGCTTCTCAAGAGTGACTGCAACATCTCCAGAGTCTTTATTTTTTCTTTTGGTTTCTCACAACATGTTCACAACAACCACACTATAGAGAAGTAATTAAGTTAGACGGTGGCATGCTCTTAGTCTTGAAATGGGTAAAGGCTTTTGCAAATTGCAATGAGCGAAAGCATATCTGATATGCCTAGCATCTCATCGGACTTTTTGCCACTACGTTGCGTGCTATTTAGTTACATCGAAATAATGCACATTTTAAAAATGCATCATTGGATCAACGCGACCTTCTTGTATGGGGGCTCGCATTTTATCTTTTGAGTTTCGAATTGCCAACTTGTTTACGATCACCTATTCTCTTGGTCGACTTCTTCGTCTTATTGCTTGGGTCCCTCCCATTGTCGAAATATGTAAATTTCATATCGACGGCTCTGCCGAGTCGAATCCGAATAATGCGTGTATTGAAACTCTTTGTCGGAATTACAATAGAGTATTTTAATAGGGATTTTAACGCTCTGTCGAAACTACAACCAACGTTACTGCACAGCTACTTGCTACTCAAGCCGCCCTTGCTATTTCCGTCCTCCATGGGCATTTTGAAATCATAATAGAAACTGATTCCAAGGTTGTGTTTGATCTGTTAGGGAGAAGGAAGCTCAATGCATGTACCAACTTCTCGTGCGAGACTGTTGGATGTTGACTAGTAGGTTACATAGAGTACAACTATCGTTGTCAATGTATTGACATGGCAACTTTGTAACCGGTGGTCTAGCTAAGGCTGAGTTGACCCTAGTTAACCTTTTCTATCGTTCATTTGGCTGCTCCTTTTTTTTGGATTCTTGAGCTGCTACAAGCTAATTGTAATACCTCTTTTTTATATAGACGAGTTTGCAGGCTTGGTCCTTATCATAGTTATTAAAGACGTAAGCTCGAACTCAAGAAACAAAAGGTCTCTAAAGTCTAGGCGCAAGGCGTAGGCGTGCACCTTTTTACAGTGACGCATAAAATAAAAATAAATAGATATAAATGCATCAAACCAATAAGCACGTAAAAAAAATTTAGAACGTGACAATTTATAAAAATTTTTAACACTAGAAAAAGTTTTTAATCCGATGAGAAGTAGTTAATCCTAAGTAAACACGATAATGTCATCCTCATCAATAGTGATGGTTAAGGCAACGATGCTCTCTTCAAAAGGGAATCATAGGCTCTAAATCTGGTAGAGAGTCCCCCTCAATTTCATCTTATTTGTCTACAAGGTGAAGTGAAAGATTACATTTATTTAGAAGAGAACAACAATTGGATGGGGTGCTAGCATGTACAACGAACAACAACAAGAGAATTAATTGATTAGGGATTTGGAGTTTTAGATTTTTTCGTGATTTAGATATTGACTTATTATGTTGTGAAACAATGAAACAAAGAATCAAATACAATGATCAGTTGAGATGATTTCACGACGCAAATATAAAGACTAGGATTTTTTGACCTTTTTTTTTTGCGTCTCCACCATTGCCTTGTGCCTTGTGCTTTGGGTGCCTAGGCGCACCTAAACACGCGTATAGGCGCACCTAAACACGCGTATAGGCGCACCTTTCATAACATTGGTCCTTGTACACGCATCCTTAAATAAATAAAGCTCTCTTATTAGTGTCAAAAAAAAAATCTTCTTTGATAAAGTCAGACATTTATTAAGTTCTAACTTCTATTTCAAAGTCAAACACTTTAGCTTCTAAATCAAGTAAGGAGATATACTTCTTATATAGGTAGATGCATAAGTGAAGTCACTAATACTTGGTCATATTAATTGAAAGGCATTCCTATACAAATCATGATGTTCTTAAGCTGTGATCTTTGTCTTAATCGAAATGTGTTATCTCAGTTGAAAGTCGAAACTTACGCTAGAACTAAATTATTTCCCTTTCCAAATCATAATTTTTTTTGGGTTCGTCCCTTCAATTCCCAAAGACCCTTTAGAGGGTTGAGGTCATTTAAGAACACTTGTACCTTAAATACCCGGCATGTATGGCTTCACAAGGCACACAAAATATAAACTATTTGGAAGTACTAAAATACGTCTTCTTTTAAATGGTCGGCCATTTAATTATCTTCAATAAATCTAAACATAAGCTTAATTATAAATACATTTGATGATGATATAGTCGGTCACTGTAACAAATAAATAAGCCCCTTTTATCCAATTTTATTGGGACGGTGATGGGTTGTGTTTGCATGAGCAGAAGCATGCTTTTAATTAATCATCATATATTGTCATTAGTAATAATATAATTATGCCAAATTAATTAATTATGATGTCTTCATTACTAGGGGAGTGTCATTATCCTAGGTGTGTCGTCACTCCATCATGCGAAATGCTTACCCGGGACGACGCGCTGCCACGTCAACAAGCTGTTGGGTCGGGTGTGATATATATATGTTCAATGTCGATGATCAAAGCATGTCACACTCATCAAGTGTGTTGGCCACTTGGCCGTTGGGATAGCCTTGCTTGTGTTCTTGCTTAGTTAAATTTATTATTATTATTATTATTACCCAGTTGGAACAGACCTACAATTGTTATATATTATCTTCATTGTCACTCCACAATTGACATTTATAGCTTAACAACATTTTCTAGGAGGGGCTACGCGGGGGGGGGGGGGGGGGGGGGTATTCTATTGATCAAAATCCCGCTACTGCAAGGTCCGAAGAGTTCTTTTTTCATTAATTCTCGATCTAAAATTTTTCACTACAGATCGATATGAATATGTAGCTTCTAACTAGTTTAAAACAAGTTAAAGAGAATAACTTCGACAGATCGTGAAAAAGGTGAACAAGGTTTTTTACAATCAAATAATATTGAATGATGTTTACGTATTTTACTTTTGATTTATTTTAGGTTGCCTGATCTTCAACTACAAAATTACGTACAAAATTTTTTTCCTGTGCCTTGAACCCTTTGCACGAAATGCCGCAACTAGAAGGCAAATCCATAGACCGATCCCATCATCTTCACCCAACACGAATTATAGGATCTATGAAAAAGTTTAGAAAACAAAAGCATTTAACGACTCACGTCTACGGTCAAACCACGAAACAATACCATTCAAAATATATAACCAAAGTAGATACTAATAAGTTCATGAACACAGTCTTACGGCACAAATCTGTACTAGTCCACATTCAATGTAAAATATCCCAAAGCAAACTGAAGCAGGTGCTAATTAAAAAACTTCGACTCTAAAATACTTATGGAAGTTCTTTGTTCTTTTTTGTCTCTCAAGAAGGGTACTAATGTTCGACCAAATGACAGGCACTGACTCAAGCCATAATTGAATAGAGGTATTAGGTTATGCATGCGTAAAGTGTAAACACATGCTTAATTACGTGGTACCAAACAAACTTATTGTAATGTAATCAGCAAAGTTAAGTAAATTGAGACGTATATAATGTCAACCGTACTAGTCCTACGCAATAGAGACATTAATATCCGAACATTTATGCTAGTGTGATTTTGATATAAAAGAAAGATTTTGGGTGTTGTCCCGTGGTAGCTATGGCCTACAACCCTTCTATATAGTGACAAAATATAATTGTAGACTCTTATTAGCGATTTTTAATTAGAGACGCTAAAAAGTGGTACAAAAGAATTCTCGTTAAAAATTTCTATAAATATGCAATTAGAAGTACTATTGACAATCAATAGTGTTTATACGGGGGGTTGCATGCTATTCTTACTGTCAGGATTGTAGTCAAAATTTTTCTTCATACAGGCAATCTTACCTAGAAAAACTAGTGAAGAAAAAAAACTTACCTGAATGCTTGCATGGTAATAGCTATTTTAACTTGCATGTTAAGTAGCAAAGTTGAACAACACTTGTGTAAAATGGAGATACACAGTTGATCAAAATCAAACTAGCTAGTATAGTTGGAAACGGCCAAATACATTAAAAGCGACTCAAAATTTTGGGACATACGTATGGGGGCAATTATATAACGCTTTGGTGAGGTCTAATCCGGCCTTTGATGATTTAATATTCTAAATGACAATATTTGGAGGTACATATAGGTCTTCTTTTGAGTATCATAATAGAATACTAGTATGTAGCTTATCACAAAAATATGAGGCCTGCCATGGTTTTTCTCAATGAAACACCGCATTTACCGACCATTTGACCACCTCTTGTTGTCCTGTCCCTCTTTCTTAACGCCCATCTCTTCTTCTTCTCTAACGTAGCTTGAGGATGGAAATCAATCAGTCAAGCACACAAAGATCTGAGCAACTAATTTGGAGTTCAGAAGAGCCAATAATCAGGTCATACACCTGCACTTTTTGTCAGAAAGGCTTCTCCAACGCACAAGCTCTAGGCGGTCACATGAACATCCATAGAAAAGATAGAGCCAGGCTAAAAGAAACTTCGAGTAATGAAACCCTACTTTCTCTGGATATCACCAAGAGCAACAGTACTTTTGATCATCCTGATAACCCGACTTCCGAGGACGAGGGTCCGCCACAAAAGGAGGCTAGTGATGAGAAAAGCTGCACACTCAAAAGGCCGTGGATTTTCTCAGATGTAGAGGATGCAAGTCCCAGGAAGAAAGATGGTAATGGGGAGCTGATACAACTGCCTTTGTTTGTCGAGGCACCATCATCAAGCGGGCACGAAAAGATGAGCATGGAGTTGCGTCACATTTCGTCGCGGATGGAGTTGGACCTCGAGCTGCGATTAGGGCCAGAACCTCAGGACACATCGACAAAGAATTGTAGGGGGCTGTCTTGACTTTGTAGCTAGAAGGATGGTGGCTGAGATTTGTATTGAGAGGTTTTCTTCTCATCTTTGCTATCAAACTTTTTCTTTTCTTATTATGTTTAGACACAATAATCAGCTATCTTTTAAAAGTTAAGAATTAAGATGCCGGTTATAACAGTAATTAATATTAGAATTCTTGCTCAACTCTTGATTATGCTGCAATATAGAGGAATCAACCGTTAGTTTTTCCTATCTATTCGAGGTATACTTTTTTTTTTCACTTAACCATTATAAGAAATTTTTTCATATCTTTATTATCATCAGCATGTAAGATTATTCTCAGCCAGGTTAATTCGCCAACGGCTGCAATTAGTCGCAAGGGCCGTGGATACTCCATGCACGTTCTTGACAGTCCTAAGACAATAACCTTTTCCGCTGCCGGCAAAATTGAAGTCAGGAACATTTATGAAGCGATCAATATTGTTATAAAATGTTTCTGTATTTTAAGCTAAAAAGAGACCCTCGAAATGAATTCGATCCATATGTGTTGTAACAAAACAGTAATGAAGGGTAAATTGTTGAGAATTATGTGGACAACCCCGTTTTGCAATACCTCTGATTATGATGGTCATCGCCTCGCTATGGTCTACGGATGGAGGTATTGTCAACCGTTTTCTTATCTTATGGAGTACTTTCTAGTCACTGTTTGAACCGCGAAGGGCCAGTGGCACACATCAAACCCTTCCGAGAAGAAGTGAAGAGGTATGCGAGTCCACTTCTCTTTCAATTAATCATCAATGTTAGGCTTAGATCATTAGAAGTAGGTCTTGAGACTGATATATCTGCATCACGCAAGCAACCGTGCATGCTAAGGAGCTTTAGAGTTCCTCAAAAAACAATTCCGACTAATACACAGTACGTACATGCTTTAGAAAACCTTAAAATGCAGATGGAGATTGCTGGTATTCCCTTGTCGACCTAAGCTTGAACTCACTAGCTTGAGGCAGGTAATGCTGAGATATGTCGATTAGCTTTTCTAGCCGTCAAACCACTGCATGACATCGAAACAAAAGAATGGTGTCAGTGACTGTAATGCCAAACATGGTTGAGGCAAGATTGTAGCCATGCCAATGCATGCCGAAGGCATTAGAGGGTGATGGCCACTATTGCAGTGATGTTGCCATGGTATTAACTTCTTCTTCGCTGATGATGGTGTCATGAGCCTTGTAATGTGCTCTCATGAGCCGCTGTAAAGTGGTCTCTCCTCGACATTGCACTGCCCGGGTTCCTGTGTCCTTCGCTTTGATCTCTTTCCTTCATAAGTCTCGGAATCGCTGCCCAGGCGCCCCAATTCATCATCCGAAAGCATACCCAACGGTGGTAGCCCCGTCCCGGAAGACCAGTGGACGTGCCGCTTCAATCTTGCCATGTGAATCTGCGCTCATTAACGCGCTTTTGCTCCCCGTCGAGTCCCCAAGTCGGGCAGTTCCGCGCAGTATTAAGCGGCTCCTTGAACCCTCCAGTCCGTTCCCCTTGCCAGGGCGCGTCCAGATTGACTCGCCAGGTTCTCTTAATCTGTGGCTTTGTGACCGGTTCAGTAATTTCTTGACCAAAATTTGACCGTGTCAGACCGGTTCTGAGGTATCTTTATCCTCACAGTTCTGTTTATGACATTTATTTTGTCAACTCTATTTTGTTGTTGCAGTTCTTGTTCATGATTTTCATTTTGCTCAATGAATTCAAACCATTCTTGATGGTTCCAACTATCAATCCTGGGCACAAGCCATGCGCAACTTTTTTACTGGATAAATAGGATGGCGCGTTGTTACTAAAGATATTATGAACTGACCTCAGGTGAGCAGGAAGCAAAAGGTAAGTTTTAACGGGCAATTGGAAGAATGGGATAGCAAGATTTAAATTCTGACTCGGTTCAGATATACTTTATGTTCCTTCCTACCATCTCTAATTTGGTGAAAGTGATGCTGTAAAGGAAGTCCTGGTCCTTCTCATCTTCTTGCTCATCAATACCAACTTTTTGATTATCATCTTTTAAAACAACAATCTAGGCACTCAACCACTGAGCAACTGGAAAAATGATTTGGCCGCAACATGTGCTGTAGCGAGAGGCTACAACCCCTTCGCAGTGACAGTTAATACTCACTGAATAAAGTTAGTGAAATCTTTATACACCTTTAGCGGCAGTTCTTTACAGGGCGTAGTTCTGCTTTCTTATAATCCAACAGATTATCTCATTAGTTGATATGTGTTTGTTAATTGTTACTATGATTATGTAAGTCTGGCGACTAAAATACCGAACAAGATTTAACTTAATAGCATGCGATGTCCAAATATTTTAATGATCTAAGCAGTAATTAAATATAAGTGTGACCGACTCCTGGAAGTAAAAAACTTGTGGCTTTCACTGATATTAGAGTCGCCACTTAGCTTTCAGAAAATAGGGGAAACTAGAAAAGCCCAAAATGCGACTATGTGAACTCAATTAACTAATCTTACATGTGATTGGCCTAGATTTACTTGGAAGGGGTTCGAGTTGTGCGATGAGAAGGTATATATGAGGTGCTACCACATCAATTAATGGTCTCATATTCTCTATATATTTAGCGTATAATCATGATAAAAACAAGAGATACATAATAACGTATGACGAATATAATCGTGACTATAAAAGGGCTGTTAATTTTTTCCACAACATTTGACGAATAAAAGAAGAATCACATAAAAGCGCATAAATATAGATTTGAATTTGGGAAAGAAGCCCGGATTGCCTAGATATTTTACGGACAATTAAAATCAGGTTCAACGTAGTTCAACATGAATCAGAAGTAGTCGTGATTTGAGCTTTGTATCAAGGTCCCTTAGGGTTTTAGCAAAAGATTGAACTTTTGTAGTCAAAAGAGAATTGTTTCCTATAAGAGAGAGTGATTTCTCTAGTAGACTTTGATAAAAAAAAAAAAGTTTAATAAAACATAAATTCCATAATACTGTCACTGATACAATATGGAATCACGCGGGAGAGATGCAGCACAATCAATGTCAATGGTAAAAACATTAGATCATGCAATTACAGTCAACAATTATGTCAATGAATCACATAGCAAGTGTAATAAGCTATAATTAGTAATTGAACTCTGATGCCAAGGAAAGTGGGTTCGCAGTCGACGTGGAGGTGCTACCAGGAATGCAGTTCAAGTCAGATGCCAAGTATGTTGATGGGGGACACAGCAAGGATGGAGCAAGGGTAGAAACCAAGGGCTTCCCTGATAGAGCCTGAGGGTGGCAGTGCTGCAAGGGCGATGGCGCGATGCGAATATACGACGACGGTCACAGTCCGATACTTGGGTCCAAAGTCAAGGTCTTGTTATTTCTCTCTCTAGGATCCTAGAGTGAGAAAGTGAAAATGTTCAAGTGAGGGAATCCTGTCCAAATGAATTCTCAAGACCCCATTTATAGAGGTTGAGATGATGATGTCATCAAGCAACACGTGGCGCTCCTCGAGAGTGACACGTCACCGAGGGGGTCCACAGCTGTTGCTGCTCCACGAACTGTCGAATCCCATATTCATCCGGCCTGCCCCGCACTTCGTCGCTCTATCTATCTGGAAAGACTGGCTCCCACAACATCAATGTGGCCAGAGAACCCCCTTGATTTAGCCACCAATTCAAGCCCTTGTAGAGTCCCATAGGCCAGGCAGTGGTGGGGAAGACTCGACGCCCAACTGCCAGGCGGACTAAGCGCGATGCCCTTTGAAGACCTGCTACCATCTCGAAGTGACCCAGGGGTCATAGTCCATAGGGGTGCGGCCCAGGGGTCATAGTCCATAGGGGTGCGGCGGCAGAGTGTACGGGCGACGGGGGTCGCAGAGTGACGTCCGGGCAATGGGGGTCACGGAGTGAGTCCTTGTGCAGAAGCACTCGGAGGGCGTCAAGTTAGTATCCCAGAGGAGCCGTCTACCTGGCAGAAAGGGAGTTAAAAAGCTCCCTTGCGGAGATAGTGTCCCAGAAGAGTCGCCTATTCCGCAGGCCGAGGTAGCATCCCGGAGGAGCCGTCTACCTGGCGGAAGGGGAGTTGAAAAGCTCCCTAGCAGATATAGTGTCTTAGAGAGCGAGCCTATCCTGCATGTGAGTTCTTGTGCAGGAGCACTCGAAGCGCATTGAGGTAACATCCCGGAGGAGCCGTCTACCTGACGGGCCAAGGTAGTATCCCAGAGGAGTCGTCCGGCAGAAGGGGAGTTGAAGAGCTCCCTGGCGGAGATAGTGTCCTGGAGGAGTCGCCTATTCCCGCAGGTGAGTCCTTATGCCAGAGCACTCGGAGCATGTCAAGGTAGCATCCCGGAGGAGCCGTCTACCCAACTGGCCGAGGTAGCATCTCGGAGGAGCCGTCTACTTACGAAAGGGGAGTTGAAAAGCTCCCTGGCAGAGATAGTGTTCCGGAGGAGTTGTCTATCCCCGCGGAATGCTGCACACTCCGGAGAGTGGGTCAAAGCATGTTCCACGTCCATGGCAAGGGCACATGGTGTGGTGAATGAATGTGGTGCCCGGGGGGCATGTAACATGATTTTGGCGCATGGGCGTGATGAAGTGCATATGGTGACGAGGGCAAGGCATTGTGACTGAGAGCCTGGGGGCACGACTGTATCAGCGGCGCGGGCCATGGGCACTGCGGAGTATGTATGGTGACAGCGCGTGGGCACGGGTGACGGGGGTCGTGGAGACTGCTCCCATGCAACGGGCAAAGAGTATCACAGAGACGATGCTCGGGCGACAGACATCACGAAGTTGGCAAGGGCAACGGACCTCGCGAAGTCGGCGCGGGCGATGGACGTTGTGAAGTTGGCTAGGGCGACAGACGTCGTGGAGTCGGCGCTGGCGACGGATGTTGCGGAGTTGGCAAGGGTGACAGACTTCGCTGAGTTGCCAAGAGCGACGGACGTCGAGGAGTTGGTGCGAGTGACAGACGTCGAGGAGTCGTCGCGGGCGACGTACGTCGAGGAGTCGTCGCGGGCGACGTACGTCGCTGAGTTGGCAAAGGCGACGGACATCGCGGAGTTTTCGTGGGCGACGGACTTCACAGAGTGGGTGTGGGCGACGAACCTTGCGGAGGCACACGACCCCTTGAAGAGAGATGAAGGTGCTAAGGGGAAGGCCAATGGCCAACCTTTGGGGAAAGGCCAAAGCCAACCCCAAGGGAGGCCGAGGCCGAGGCCGACCCCAAGGAGAAGGCCAAGGCCCACTTCCTTGGGCAAGTGCCAAGGCACACCGACGGGTGACGTGCGGCATGCGACAGTCGAGGCGTGATGAAGAGTAGCTCAAAAATGAGTTTCTTCATGACGAAGTAACGTAACAGAGGTGAGAAGTTTGACCGGTTAGAAGCTTTGAACATTTCTGCCGACGTGTCTTGCAAAATATGACCCCCACTAAGCCCTTAGGTGCAACTAAAATAGGTTGGGAACAAACTCTAAGCATACAGTTTACATGGTTAGCTTTACACCTTAAGTGACAAAATTATATATGTTACCCGGTAGAGATGCTGATTATTTGACTTTAAATGGATCCTTGACAAGATTCATCTCTAAATATTAGGGAGGAAAAACTTATTGCTTTGCACCTTGATCGCGGTCCATGGATGTAGAGTTGATTGCAGGTGGTCTGGATAATTAGCTTTCATCATAAGGTCTATGAGTTCAAAAACTTTGACAAAGGAAGGTGGTATCAAAGGTGTATGATTGAGTCATACCCAAGAATCAAGGTGGTGTATGATTGAATCATACCCTAGAATAAGCCCTTAGACCTTAAGTTATAGTTTTGAAGTGTTTGGAGGCTAAGAAAATCGACTTTAGGTGAAAAATGAACTAATTAAACACCCTTAAATTTACAAAACCGAGGGTCCTAGGACTTTTGCCCATGTCTCGGAGAAGAGATATGGACCAGTAGGCGAGAAAGCATGTCTATGGGGTGTCCATGCGAGTTGACACTGCACGGAGCAAGATTTAAGAGAGAACGAAAAGAGTATCATCTTGGGTTTCCTAAGCTGGCCGGCACTCTTAAAGCAGTGAACGCCTACAGAACAGCACAAATTGTTCAAATGTTGGGAGCTTGGCTCTTCTCTGATCTGAAGTCCGATTTTTGGCCTACTTTGTGTCCCTGGGAAAGCTTTAAAAGCACACTTTCTCCTGAATTTTGAGTCACTCAAAATGATTACTCGAGCCTTCTTGAAAATACTAGAGCTCTGTCAAAATTGGAACAAGTTTGATAATCCCTAATTATCTTAGATACTTGGACAAAATTAGGCCTACGATATGTTGAAGAAAAGATAGTTTAAGGTCTTATACAAGGATGCAAATTAGCGACATTAATTCTTCAAGATGAGTAACTTATAATTGACTAAGGCAGAGAAATTCAAGACAAACATAAATCTTTCTTTTTTTTTGGTCAAAAATCCTTTTATTCTATGAAGTGCAAACATATACATCTCAACATCCATTTACACTCGTATACAACCTTATTATATACAAATTCTTGCTATTCATTGAGTTACATTTTCAAGCAGGATTTTCGTGTCAATCCCCCATGCTTGGCAGAGTTGATGATTAATTCTTATGCTTCAAACTTCTTCCAGTTATACAATCTGAATCTAATCCACTGTTCTATCACATACAAACATTCATGAGCTGTTGTTTGTTTCCTTTAAAAAATCCTTGTGTTTCTTTCTGTCCAAATTCCACAGATGAATGTTGCCACAATTAGTTTACCAAGTTTAGCCGGCAAACTCTTACTTCATGACAAACAATTACTAACAGACGTGGAAACATAGTAGAATATGCAATAAATGTGCAGCCAGAATGTAAGAAAGATGATGAAGTGATCATACATGTGATATTACCCAAAATTTGGATACAACATTGCAAAAATGTGGTGCTTGCGGTACACTTCATAAATCTTAAATGAAAGCTTATTTAAACGTGACAACACAATCCCGATTATATGAAATCAAAATATGATGAGTTGAAATTAAATCGAATAACAATTAACATGATGAAGACATTCTAAAAATTATATGCGAATTGACCCTAAAGTGGACAGCCGTTGTATATCGTTGTTATAAGGTGCACCCACCATCTTGCAAAAGACATATCGTTTATCGTTATCCTTCCCTTTCATTCAAAAAAAAGTAATTTAAACATATAAACACTTTCAAGCAGTCACGAATTATATGACCTTATAGACAACAATAAACAAAATCAAAAAGCATGCAGACCACACGAATGACTTCCCACCGGTAAGAAATGAATCACCCCATCAAAATACAAAAAGGAAAGCGACAAAAACACAAAAAATGACGTATCATTTCTAATTAAATTGTCACTACTACAATGCATAATATCTAGACATAAATTAAGCTAAATGTACACATACTTACACTGAATTCACACGCTTGTACCACTGAAGTATATATTAGGGACACTAATACCTCATTTAGTAACAAATTAAAAGAGCGTTGATCCAGAAAAAAGAAAGAAAGAAAGAAATATCTACTTCTTGTTGCAGATATCTAACAAAAAGAACACAAATCAGTCTCCAAGGAATATAAACTCATCCAATAGGAAATTATTTTGCTAAACCTGTTAGACATTGAATCACTAAACCGGTGAACCACTCCGATTTGTTCCGAAAATCAAGGAAAAGTCCATAACTAAAAAAAGGAAGGTCAAACGAACCAAAAACAGGGTGATAAACCAGGAATTTGAGTCCTGATAGAACACAGCCCCCCTCTTCAGTTTCCCCCCTCACCATTTTCTCTTGTCCCACCATGTCTCACACCTTAGACTCCATTCAAGACCTTCCCAAGCCCTGGAAATTCCCCTTCCTTCCGCCCTCAAGAATCACACCCATCTTCACCACTTTCATGAAAGGCTTCCTCGCAATCTGCGTTGTAGCTTCTGTCTCCCTCGTCTCCTACTCTGCCTTCTCAAACCTCTCCCCATGGCTCCCTTGTTGCCCAGACCGTGACCAAATCTCCCTCAGCACCAAGGCCGAAGGCCTTGTCTCCTCCGAATCAGACTCGACAAACATATCCCATTTGTTCTTTGGCATCGGAGGCTCAGCAAAGACGTGGAACGACCGCCGGCATTACTGCGAGGCGTGGTGGAAGCCCAACGTCACACGAGGGTTCGTTTGGGTCGAGGAGAAGCCTAACACTACGTGGCCGGAAAGTTCCCCGCCGTACAAGATATCCGAGGACTCGTCTAGGTTTAAGTACACTAGCTGGTATGGTTCGAGGTCCGCGGTGCGGATTGCGCTCATTGTGAAGGAGAGTTTTCAGCTAGGGTTGGGCAACGTGCGGTGGTTTGTTCTGGGTGACGATGATACGGTCTTCTTCACGGAGAATCTGGTCACCGTTCTGTCGAAGTACGATCACAGTCAAATGTACTACATTGGTGGCAATTCGGAAAGCGTCGAGCAAGATATCATACATTCTTATACAATGGCGTACGGCGGCGGTGGTTTTGCCATCAGTTATCCGTTGGCGGCGGAGCTTGTTAGGGTTTTGGACGGGTGTATCGACCGGTATGCATCGTTCTACGGCTCTGATCAGAAGATCCAGGGCTGCATGAGCGAGATTGGTGTGCCCCTCACGAAGGAACTGGGATTTCATCAGGTAAATCTTTTCTTTTTTCATTATCTTCTTGAATCAAAATGAACCCTTTTTTCCTGCTCTATTATCTCGTCATTTATCTTGAAGTGCGGATTTTATGCCTCCAAACTGGGTTTGGCACAAATCAGTTAAGATTTTTATTTCTTGAATTGATCTCAGTCCGATAACTATTTCAAGCTATTTCAAGTAAAGATTTCATGCTGTTACTGTCTAAACTTTGAACATAAAAATGTCGCTAAAAAATCATTTGACTTAAGTCGAACGTATCATCAAACGCTTAATTAAATAGCATTAATGAACTACTTAGTACTATAAATGCACCAGGTCATGCACTACTGTTTATGCATTCAATGTGTTTGTTGGTGTTGCATGAATGAAAAAATTTAACTACTACCCAGGTTGAAGGAATCTTTCTCCTACCCCATATAGCGACAATCGATGGTCGCTAAATATTTTTAATAACTTTTATTTAGTGACGTTAAAAAAATATTGTTAAGAGTTGTCGCTGAAAGTGTTAACAGAAAAATCATTAAAGACATTTAACGGCTATTAATTGTCACTATATATAATGTTGAAGGAAGATTCTTACAACCGGGGTAACAGTCAAAATTTGTTCTTGCATGAATCTGTTTTTCAAATTTTCAAAATTACAGCCATGTAGTTTTGAAAAATGCAGCCACCTAGTTTAATGTCATTTAATTCAATCTTTAAAAGATATAAGAGAGAAATGGCAATTTCTCTCAACACTACTATGTAGGTTGATATAAGAGGCAATCCGTATGGATTATTAGCGTCACATCCGGTGGCGCCACTAGTGTCATTGCACCACTTAGACTACGTGCAGCCAATTTTTCCGGGTCTAAGTCGGATCGAGTCACTCAAGAAGCTGGTTCAAGCTTACAGTTTTGATACGGGTCGGGCCCTGCAGCACAGTTTCTGTTACGACCTAAGCCGAAATTGGTCCGTCTCGGTTTCTTGGGGCTTCACTGTGCAGCTGTACCCATCATTGATGACAGCCAAGGTGTTGGAAACTCCATATCAGACATTTGTGACATGGAGGAGCTGGAGCCGGGAGCCATTCACGTTCAACACCCGGACCAAGAGCCCTGACCCGTGTGAACGGCCCGCCATGTTTTTCTTGGAGCGGGTTCAGGAGATTGAAACGGGTCAGACCCTGTCCACTTATAAGAGGTCCATGGCCGAGACAGGAAAGCAGTGTGACAAGCAAGGGCCTGTGCCTGCCTTGTCCATTCAATACTTCAATGTCTCAGCTGCAAAATTTGAGCATGACTTGTGGAAGCAGGTGAGAAACTTGGGCTTTAACTTGCAATTGCCTCTGCTTATATTCACCCAATTTTGCATTAAACTCCCCCTTCCATACTATTTCAGTTATATTTTGTGTCACTATATGTGTCTAAAGTGCATGAAAGTGTCACTGCACTAAACTGTATTTTGTTTTCCCAAACTTCGTATACCTCACGGTCTGATTCTTAAGAGTGTATCTGATTCTGAAGAGTGTATTTTGGTTTCGCAACATTTGTACACCTTGTTTCTTAAAAGTCGTAATATCCGCAAAATAGTTTTTCGTAAGTTAAACTGTTGCTTCTGGATATCATTTCATACACCGAGAAACTTAATTTGGTTTGACTTTCGTCTTGCGTACTAGTCTTCATTCGTGGATTGAAATGCCATGCATGATGCGAAAAAAGCTCAACCATGTATGGATTTTGCAAGTCTATGCTGTTGTCTATATAGTATTACACAAGGATGTTTTCCTTATTATAATTTGATTATTTAACCTTTTGATTTAGGTTACCTAAACTTATGTTTCGTGTCTTATGTTATCATCATATACTTAGTGGCTGACACGTTATGAACAATTGTACAATGAGCAGGCACCACGTCGTCAATGTTGCGAGATCATGGATGGGGTTGACGACGGCGTTTTACAGGTCAAAATCAGGGGCTGCCATCGCTGGGAATCTGTAACACCCCCATATTAGAAGACTAATTGCAACCAGCTAACCATTTAATTTGTTTCTGTTGACCTCTTGAAAATCTGGAATGTGGCGTTGCCACCCACCACTGAAGCACGTAGCCGCCTGCCAGAATTCTGTGTAGAGATGCGATCGAATTGTTTGTCATCGTGGAGAAAAAAAAATGTACATGTGTAATAGTAGTATAGTACGCTGTCTGTGGAAAATCAATAAGGTTGAATTTGGTTTTTTCAAGAGAATCAATCATTATTAACTCCAAGAGACGGTTCAACTGCTAAAAATTTGGGATTAGTGATTCCATTTTGGCTCGGCGGGAAGGAATCGTGCACTTCGTATGGTGCGCACTAACTTTATGCGACACAATTACCAATCAAAATGAAAGATTTATTCAGTTATCATCATTTTGGTTGGATCAGATATATTTTTGTGCCCAATGAGTTCCAATATATTTAAGTGATGCAATGTATTTCATAAAGATTGTGAAAGTATTTAACTCAAACTAATTGGCGGGGAAGAAAGAATCCACAAGAATTACATGATGAATTATTAGTCATCACTTTTTCGATGCTTGATACATGCTATTTAACTCAAACTATTAGTTCATGCATAGGCCAGACTTCTTTTAGGGTGGAAGAAACACGGAATAATACAGTCCCAGGGTATGGAACCCCAGAAAGAGGTTTCGTTTACACAGTAATGATATTCTTTGAATTAAACTGGGTGCGATTAAATTTAATTTTAAATTGTTTCGGGGTCTGGATCGACTATGTGAAAGGATAATGGAGTTATGATAAATGGAGACTTCCGTGCATATGTAGGCCTAGTCAAGACCGAGCCATTTTAAGACTAAATTAAAAAGTTGTCTGAAAAACATAATCGGGCACTACGTGTACTACGCAATGCAGGGGGATTAACGTCTGGCTCAAAAACCCTTCACGGTGCCTCTGAGAAGCTGGCTTTAAGATGATGAAAATAATGTAAAAGCATAAAAGATGTGTTGTCTCGCTCTTGATTATTGTGTTTTACATTACAAGGAATAAGGCTTTTAGCGACGGAAAAACTCGTCGCTAAAAGTTTAAAATCCGTCTCTAAAATTTTTAACTACGAAAATACCGTCGCTAAAAGTCCCTCGTATAAAAGGCCGTTACTAAAAGTTTTACGACAGAATTATAAAATCCGTCGTCTAATATCTAACGTTTGGCGACGGATTTATTTATAAATTAGCGACGGAATATCCGTCGCTAATTCTGTTTTATGTATTTTAATTTATTTTCTTCTTTATGAAATAGGCGACGAGATAAATGTTTTAGCGACGGAATTAATCCGTCGCTAAAAGTCATTTTTTTAAAATATATATTTTTTAATGCCCAAATTTGTAATAAAAAAATTGGGCAAATTACACCTATGTCTCTGAGGTTAGGGTATAATTACAGGTAAGGATAATAATTTGAACAAATTACACTTATATCCATTGACCAAACGGAATACAAAAATACGTAACGATTTTGACGAAAAGACTGAATTGTCCCTAAATAAAATAAAATTTCCATTTTCTTCATCTTTTTTTCTCTCTTTCCTCTCTTTCTCCATCTCTCGTCTCTTCATTTCATGGTGGGCGTCGAAGACGGTGCAGCAGCGGCGGAGGTGCTCGGTGACGGTGACCATGTCCATGTCCATGTCCATGTTCTTGATCTGACCATGGCGAAGGTGCTCGGTGACCGACCATGGTGGCCACCATGTCCATGTTCAGATTGAGGTCGTCTCTTTATTTTAGATCTAGGTCGGCGGAGGGAAGGGGATGCCATCGTGGGGCGAGGGAAGGTGCTGGCATCGTGGGGCGAGGAAAGGCGCTGTCGGTGTGGGGCGAAGGAAGGGGCTACCGCGGGGAGGGCGAGGTACGGGGAGAGAGAATAAATGGAAGGGGAAGGGCGACGTCACTAGCGATGGAGGCAACGCCGATGGGAAATTGGTCGCTACCAATGGGAGAGAGAACATATCAAATTTTGCAAATTAGGTTTTCAAGAAAATCCTAATTTACAAATTAGGGTTTCACAAAATCCTAATTTGCAAATTAGGGTTTCAACAAAATCCTAATTGTGACTTTAAATTAAGGCTTGAAATTTTAATTTAAAATTTTTAAAAATATTCAGTATATACAGTACAAGGAGTAGTATTGTCATTTTAAAATATATATTTATGACATCACACAAAAAGTACAATTTTTGAACGGAACCCTGTTAGATGGATACGACTGATACATTTTAAAAGTGTTTGGTCACGGTCTGTTACATTTTAAAACTTAATGTCCTTGATTGTAATTATACCCTAACCTTAGGGACATGTGTAATTTGCCCTAAAAAATTCAAACCAACAGGGTCCCATTCTCCGTCAACAATCTCAATATCTCAAATGCACGATTAACAATCTAAAATCATCAATTAACAACCTAAAATCATTGATCAATAATCACAATTATCAAATGCATAATTAACAATTTAAAATTATCAAACAAATAATCAATGTTCAAATAATACAAAATTGTTCAAAATGTACATGTCCAATGCGATTAATTTAATTAAGGATCAGAGTTTAACATTGGGAAAAGCTTTTTCACAAGTGCTTTGATCAAACACCAGCACTTGAAAATGCATATGCCCCATGTGTTCAAGGATAACAAAGTCCCCTAGATGGAGGTCATGCTGCTGCATGAATTTGTTCTAACCCCTTTCGAAACAAACTTCCTCTTGACCGCGCTTCTTCTTGATTTTAACAAGCCATGACTCTTTGCTGCTGGTTAAAGTTGCTTCATTTGATCTCATTGTGGTAAGTAATCTGTAAAACGCTACCGGTATGACCCAACATATTCATAATACAGTAAACACAGGTAAGTTTTTAACCAAAGATAATAGTGGCATACACACAAAAACACAGAGAAAGAGGGATGACATACATGTTCTGTATGAAAACCAGGCATCATGACATTGAAGAAGTGCTAACTGAAACATTCCTGTTCACCGAAGCAGAAGTCATTTAACCTACTTTAACATGAAAAACAATTATTCAATTGATGAGCATCAATTTCATAACTTAATTAAATCTATTAACTCTAGAATTGAACAATATAACTCCAGAATTTTGAAATACTAGGTATTTTCAAATAAATCTAGGACAACCAACATAGATTTGATTATGTTTGTAGTCTAAGGGGAAAAAACTAATTCATAACCAAAAAGAAATAAATTCATAAACAAACATGTAATCCCTTTATTCATAAATGTAAAATGTTACCTAACTATGCCCCCGATAGATGGTCTGGAAAGTGTTCTCAACTAGACCGACATACAATTTTAAACCCTAATCTCGAATTAAATTTCCTGCCATATTTTACTAACCCTAAATTTTCAAATCAATTGTTTCATTAATTCTATATGTATAAACTATAACAGATTTGACAATCAAACAAAGGGAACTCAAAAAGAAACATAAAATTGTTATAAAGCTCGCAAGGCAAAGAAAACAAAGGAGATGCAAATTACATGTTACAAACATTCCTAGACATTACATGCAAAAGAGATGCAAATTACTTGTCTGAATCATCATTAACACTCAAAACACATGAAAACAAAAAAAATCATGAAAGCACTTCCTAGTTAATGTCAGTAGTATTATCTCCAAAACCTCGCAAGGCATAGATAAACTATTGAAATACAAGGAAAAATTAAATCATGGTGAACCAACTCAATGTCATGAAAAGAGATCAAGTAACATACTAGTAGGAAGACATGGCTTATTCAAAGCAAACAATCGTCTGACGACTTTATCACTCCTCTACTGATCAATTGTTTTCGGAAACTATTTGGTTCATCAAGGTAAGCTTTTAGAAGTAGCACATTCAACTTGAAAAACTAACATGGTTATTATCATCGGCGCTGATATATGATCACCAAAAATAGTGCAAAGCTTACTTTAGTTACTGATATCAGGGTTTAGTTCCATTTCACTAATGGTTCTACGTACCAATTGTTTATCATCCAATATTAGGCCAAAATCCTGGTGTATATAATCTACCAAACAAGTTTTTTTTCTCGTTTTCAACGATTGCTGACAAGTTAGGCCAAAAATGCATATTCTTCACTAATAAGGAGAGATTTAGATTCTTGAAGTAAATTGATGGTGATTGGTGACTACAATCTTGTTGCTAAGACAAGATTTGTTGACAGGCTAATGAAAGTTCAATTAATCTCTGAAGACGTATTGATCGCTAATTGACACTTTCATTGGATTAAGCCAGCATTGGCTTGTGCTTCTTACTATTTTACATGTTAATATTCTTACTATTTTAATAGCATTCTAACAACATGCTAAATGAGAGACCTGAGATTCTACGAGTATGGAACCACATAACAAAATTTCATGAATCAAATCATATTTCCCCAAACGAAGGCAATAAACTAATACTTGATACTTTTGCTACAATATGGCATTAACTTAGAGAACACAGGAACAACCAATCTGTACAGTGACAAATAGTGAGACAATCTAGTTTTTAATCACAATAGGTAATCATGAAAAATTGATTTCAAGCAAATTAGGTTAAACAATTGGTAACATATTTTACAATTTTGACTACTTCATAAAAAGCAACACAAGGAAAATTAGGTTAAACAGATTTCAAGCAAATGAAGCGCACTTACCGTGAATGTAGGTGGTGGCCGAGGTCTCGAAACCGGAGTTGGCCGGAGGGTTTAATTTGGACTGTCGGAGGTGGCTCAGCGGCGGGGGGAGGACGGGGTGTTGCCGGAGTTGTGGGTCAATGTAGAGGGGGGGGTCACCGGAAGTGAGAACGTCGGTGGGTGAGAGATTTTTCCGAGACACAGAGAGAAACGGAAGAAAGAAAAAACAAATTTGATATGTTTTAATGGTGAATTTTAGCAACGGAACAGCACCGTCGCTAAAAGACCGTCGGTAAAGTATCATTCCATTTTGCGACAGTATCATTCCGTCACTTAAAATAATTTTAAAAACCACCAAAAATTATAAAACTCTTTTAAAAAAATTTAGCGACGGCATAGTCCGTCGTTAAAACCTTTACTGACGAAATAGTCCATCGCTAAAACTTTTTAACAACGGAATTCATTCCGTCACTAAATTTTTATTTTCTTGTAGTGTTAATAGGAACAAACTTTGTACAACGTTAATTTATTTTTTTTTTCACGAATTTTTCTTGAAAGCCAAAGAAACCAATATACTGAAGCTTGAGCACCTATTCAAACACCTCTGCTAACCAAGCTCGTCACGAGATAAAAAAAACTGAACTTAACACTTTCAAATGCGTAAACCACTGAAATTCAGGCCTTCAACTCTCGAATATTGAGCGCAGACTAACTTTTGATTGGAAAGAAAAAGACAAAAATAAAAGTAGGAACACTCGCTTGGACACAAACGCACGCTATTATATATTCTAATGATGGTCTTGTAGAATGTGGACTTTGGTCTTGGTCATTACCTTATGATTGCACAAGCATTCCCTCAAGATTCCACGAAATTCCTGCTGCTTTCACAACTACGATTGTACTTCTGCCCAGTTCACTATCAAGGTGCGATTTAGAGTTTAGGTTGGGTTCGGATAGTCAAGGCGCTGTTGATGAACGCTTTCGCATCCTGACCCCATAGAGATGTGAAAGAGACTACAACACCTAGAAGAAGTTAGGTCGTGCGACCAAGGTCTTGATTGAGTTCTCCTTCAAAGTCGCTATTGTGGATTGGCTCTTTCTCTCGTAATTAGGGTGGCCAATCCTCTTGCTTAAGTCGGGGTCTTGCACGCTAGGATATTCTAAGTACTCGGAGGGGTACACATCATAAACATATTATTAGTAGACATAAGGCTAGAATTTCAATTTTGGCGGCTTTTTGCTTCGACTCAACTCCACTTTAAGTGGGCATTGGTACAACTCAACACAAAAAAATCAACATGGGTGAGCAGCTATCTCTACTTCGGCATCTGGAAGGAATCCTCTATAGTTAACTACGAACTAACTCAATTTTTTTTACAATCATAGATACTGGGCCAGGAGAAAATGCTTGATATAGTTATAACAATCTTAGATGAAGTTCGTTACGTATTATCTGACTTTCATCACTACACAATTGACCATGTACTACCTATCCAAATGAAGAAAGTAACATCTCTAGCCGTTTTTGCGTGTCACGGCCAAATCAAAATTCATCAAAATTGTGTTGCTGACAATGTTACAACAGGATTCGATGCTCCATATGTTTTATTGAGCTCTCAAAATCTTTTATATTTTGTCCCTCTTACATTTTGAAACGTATTAAGAAATAAAATGTTTGTATTAAACGGGTGACGAACTCATGCTTCAACGTATATGTAAAGAGGGGCAGATGTAGACCATGGCTCCCCCAAAATCATTTTAGAAGCTCTTGTTATCAGTAAAGAATTTGTAACACGGTACAACATTTATACAAGTTGGCCCCTACCGGCTACTTAGCAACTTCTATTTGTGAATAAAGATTGTATCAAATAAGTACGATAACTTGTCTTGATAAGAACAAAAAGATGGGTCCACTAGTACGATGAGAACAAAAAATGGGCCCATTTGTCATAATTATGTGACAAAGCTAAGTTGCTAATAAATTTTATTATTACTCAAAACTATTGGTCATAAACTTTGTTAGTTGGAAGCTAAAGCACATTATCTGATGATACGGATTCTCTAGAGTTATTTAAAATGTCTTTAGATGGAGTATCTTAAAGTATCACGTTACTTTCAAATCCCTCCACTCTAAAATCTTTTCGTTTCGAAATCTAGGGATTTCATAAATTTTAACATTTGGGTGATTTTGTGTATTCACATTTGCATATTTCTTCTTTCCATAACAACACATGAATTCCTAAAGTGAACAATTCCACAATGTGGAAAAAATGTTTCACGCAAGTAGAAAGTGATGAAACACAAAATTCTAAAAATTCATCTCACTACCTTTTCTCTTGTTATTTTTACATTTTACATAAATTGTTAGGATGAAACTAAAAATAAGACGTAAGAAGAGTATCATGAGACTAATGAAAGAGATTATAAAAGAGGGAAAAAAAATTAGAAAAGGACGAGAGATAGGCTTAGAAAGGATATTTATGAAGAAGCTGGTAGTTAAGCATCTTAGAGAAAGAAAGGGGATTACCTTCCTTGATACATGGCTAAGACTCTATTACGGAATTTGACAAAAAAAATAGTCTAGACTAATTACTTGGAAATTTTCTCTTCAAATTCCTTCAAGAATGTTGCAAATTGCCTTCTGCACACTATAAGTAACCAATTTTGTTCTAAGTGATTTTCAAATACTCGGTTAAAGTCAAATTCTTAGTTCAAATCCTCAACCTGAACACGCTTTTAAGATTTTCACTGATTGAGTTATGAATTACAAAATACATTTAAAACCATTTAGCCAGTTATTTTAGTGCCACATCAATGTTGAGGTGTCTACATTATTCTTCCTTTTTCCATTGTTCTTTTTTTGGTAATATGTGTTTAGCGGCCATTCGCCCTTTCTCACGCAGATCCTTTATTTTCATCCCTCTTGATGGCGTTGGATAAGCCTTTCTTCTTGTTCTTATTTGCAATTATTAGATCCTTTATTTGAACAACGTTTTACTTTTCAAAAAGAAAGCAATTAAGTTCAGTGACAAAGCAATTTTCCAAATTTATGTATGCAACACATAATTCGTCTTAGCAAGTACTCTATAGTTTCAGCATATGGTGCAGCCAACAAATTTTTGTTTAAGTAAACAAAGCGTTCTCTTTTCTTAATAGGAGCGCAAATTCATGACGGAGTATCTTTGCTTGAAATTGTATAACAACGTTCATTTTTAGGGACAAAAATTAAGAGTTAAGTGTACGAGAAAGTGAACTAGACACCATTGTGTATGTTGTGCACTATATAACCTACTTATATTCATATAAATATGAAGTAGATACTTAAGGACATGACTTTTTGAAGGATATATAGCATAAAACTGTCTAGCTAAATGTTGGCTCCAACTTTTAGTGCGTATTAACTTGTTCCGCTACTAAATCAGAACGGGAAGCGGGGCAGGGTTGAAATATGGGAGGAATACCCCAATTGTTCTAGGTTGATTCGAAAGCAGACTTCAATAAACATTTCTGAATCATTCTTCACGTTATCAAGAATTCCATGGACACACGCTCGGCGTTCACACAACTGATTGCGTTGACTCTCAAACTGTACATCGGCAGAAGTTTAGACACGGCTGGTGAGTACACTTCTGGGATTGCCAAGTCCAAAATTGTAGTCAATTCAAGGTGGGACTCATGAGGTCTTTGATTGAATTCTTCAAGAAAGTGCCAAAATGTCATTGACAGGAGGCAGTGTGAGAATGCATTCTCACACTGGTAATGTATTATATTCGCCATGGGAACAATAAAAAAATGACAAACTGAAAGATACTTGACACGGATTCATGAATTTGCTTCGGAAACAAAGGAAAGAAACCGAACCAAACCTAATCGAATTATGCAAGCCAAACCGGAAACAATCATCGTGGTATGCCGCAACGAACCAGAAGTGCTATGACATAGAGCTGAACAAAGTTTTGCCAAATTGTGGTATACTGCAACCAAAAGTGCTATATATAACTATGTTTAGTGATCATATTTCACTCCTAGAAGATGTAAAATTAGACTGCAGTGGCTAAACGATTCTCACCGAATTTTAGAGCCTCCAGTCAAAACTTTTGAATATTTCTCCATGAAAGTCACGTTCCTTCCGATCGAGTGAATATTGCATAATCCTGAATCATTAGTGAAATCATTTAGAGCTGTGTAATGAAAAGAGATTGATACGACGAAAAAAAGAACTAACAAAGGCAGAGAATAACTACACTGTATATCCGGCGGTCTCAGTTGATCAGGAACACGGACTGTACAATGTTTTCTAGTTTCATGAACACTACAGCAACCTATGGCATTGAGTGTTATTGGGTGACCAGGTTTGAAAATTGATATGACCCACAGCTTCAAACTGACATAACGAGTTTTCTTCCACCGTGGCAGTCAACCCTCAATTATAGACGAACTCATTACCCCCCACCTTCTCAGTTTTCCATTTCACAACTACACCGACCTGACAATTTTTTTGGTACCTCAACGCTGCATATCCAACTGTCCGAACGCGTCCCCCAATGAAGATCCTCAGAAGCTCCCAGACCTCAACCCTTCCCCTTATATATGCCCCAACCTTAAACCCCACAAAATCCCAGACCAATTACATTAGCAAAAAGCACCCACAACACCGACAGAAGGAATTCCAGTGCCTACGGTTGCTGTTGCCACCACAATGGAGTGGCTGTCGGAAATGGGCAGCCTCGTCGGCGACAACCTTAAGCACTCCATGTCCTCGAAGCCCAAGAAATCCGCCTGCCTCGGGATCCTCTCATTCGACACCGCGAAGACCATGTCGCGTCTGGTGTCTCTTTACAAGTCCCTCTCGGACGACGAGATAAGCCTTTTTAGAAAATACGTCATGAAGTCCGAGGGCATCGCGTACCTGAATTCCAAGGACGAAGCCTTCCTCTTGAGCCTCGCGTGTGCCGAGAGACTCGAAGACCTTGACAGAGCCGCCACCGCCGTGACACGATTAGGCCCCAAATGCTCCGATTTCGGGTTGAACCGGTTCGATCTCGTATACACGGACCTCAAACTTGGTACAATTGACATGGGGAAACTAGAATACGGCTCGAAGGAGATGCAGAAGAGGATAGACAAGATGGAGAGACTAGTATCGGCGACATCGGGCCTGTACACTGCATTGGAATCTCTAACGGAGATGGAGATATCAGAGAGAAAGTTAAAGCAGTGGAAGAAAAACACCGTTGCCATGCAAGGTCAGAAACTGAATATCAACCATTTTGACCAAAAAATCGCGAACCAGCGTAAACAGGTTCGCTGCTTTCGGGAAACATCGTTGTGGAGCAAGACCTTTGATAAAAGTGTAGGCCTAATGGCTCGTATTGTATGCGTCGTGTACGCCAGAATCTGTTTCATTTTCGGGCCATACATCCCAGTTTTGCCTTCCGTCTCGTTACGTAACGTACGTTCATCCCAAGTTCTTCGAGTACAACCGGAGTTTTGCCTGATCGAACCAATTAAGGAACAGGTTTGCTCGCGATCCGGGCCTATTCCATCAACTGGTAAGCCAAGTTTAGTACGATTTTATTCCCAAAAATCGATCTTGTTTTTGTCAGAGGATGATGGCCATGGGGAAAAAGGAGCTGGAAAGAACAATAGGGTATTTCATGCGGCGGGGCCGTCGACGGTTGGGGGTTCAGGGCTGGCACTACTTTATGCCAACGTGATTCTACTGGCGGAGCAATACTTAGACTCGGCGGTGGTCATAGGAAACGACGCACGCCAGAGTTTGTACGATATGTTGCCGGAGAATCTGAAGGCGTCTGTGAGAACAAAGCTTAAAAAGAAGGTGAGGGTGATGGAGGACGATGAGTCGCTGGCGGCAGGGTGGAGGGAGGCGCTGACGGAGATGATGGGATGGCTTGCCCCCATGGCGCACGACACCTTGAAGTGGCAGAAGGAGAGGAATTTTGAAAGGAAGAAGTTCGACCTGAAGCCTTCGGTTTTGCTGCTGCAGACTTTGCATTTCGCGGATAAAGAGAAGACTGAAGCTGCCATTGCTGAGGTGTTGGTAGGGTTGAGTTGCATATACCTGTACGAGAACCGTCCGTCAGCCGAATCAGGATGGTGAAGATGGAGGTATACAAGTAGCTGCTAAGTATTGTAATGGTGATATAGAGTTGGATCATATTTTGTATTCAAGCGAGAGAAATGTTTAGGGGTTGGCAGTGTAAGTTCTCATAATAGAAAAAGCATGCTCATAGGTATTTTACTGTTCATTAGCAAAAAAACTTTTAGGTTGGTCGATAAAGGCCAATATTTTGTTCAATTTCAAGTACATTTAGAACTTACTACTTTTTTGTGACTAAAATGAAATCAAGAACGATAATTTTGAGAGCCTAATTGGAGTTCTGTCCCGTTCTGCCCACGTGATACTTATTTGAAATTTTCTTATCTCAACTTAACCAAATATGTTTTAGATATCACCTGACACACAGTAACCCTTGATGGCACAAAGAAAACTGTGTATAACACTCATCTTATCACTTGCAAGAGGAGTCCGTCAACCAATCCTAACAATTTATAGTCAATAGTGCATCAAAATTACATAAAATAATGCAAAAAAGAGTATATTTTAATACCGGACAAAATAATAATATTTTTATTATTTCAATAACCGCATTACAACTTACATTGTTTGCATGCACGGTGTACAATTTAACTGGATAGACAAAGTAAAACGAAATAAGACTCTCGAGAGTACAGGTGTCTAGCACACGGAACCATACGTGCGTCTCTCTCTCGCGCGCGCGCGCGCGAAGCACCGGATTTAGCAGCCACCCATCGACTGTTGCCTACAACAACAGACAGCAACAACCCTTCGCCTCTAGTCCATGTTACATCATGTCGCCGCTACAACCTGCCGCTGACAGTCGCTGGCCCCATCACTGCTCACAATTTTGGGCAGCCACCGCCTCTTTCTGCAATCATCAGTCTAAAGTCGCCGTCACCATTCTCTGCCAACATTCATTACCTGCAAACTTGGGCGTTGACAATTCCGGCACAAGCCACACCATTGTTGGTAACCATCCCCGTCGTCTGCCTTCGACAAATTCTAACAGCCGGCCGTCGTCCAATTTTGGCAGCTAGCTAATTATGCCCACCGCCAACTGTTATAAAGAAAATGCCTTTTTTAAGAAAGATTAAGACAAAACAAGTTAAACTGCATAGAACTGGGTTAAATCGGACATTGTTGGATCTAAATGGAAATGGAGCATGAATGGTTAAATAAAAAATGGAGCATGAAAATGGGATAAATAGAGATGGTGCGACTTGGGTTGAGGTAAGGCGGGACGTCCCATATTGCCATCCATATTCCTTAAAAGTAATTTAGAGAGTGTTTGGGGTTGATTTTGGAATGGACAATCCTGATTTAATCTAGATTAAATCAATTGTGTGAGTGTTAGGCAAAAGAGATTTAATCTGGCTAAAAAAGTTAAAAATAGATCAAATTTCAAATTCTGAAAAGTGAGATTATGAAATAATCACTTTTTCCATAATCAGGTTTGACCTTTTAATTTATCATATTATCCTCATATTTTTTACAGAAAGACATTTCATACCCTTTAAACTAATTATTGGATGTGACTTTTAATTAACTTTTAGAGTTATATTCTCTTTTATGCTAATAGAGAGTCAGAGAGAAAGAACACAACAGTTCATCAACAGCCGTCTTCTTCCTCTCCATCATTTCTGTATGATTTTTTTACCTTTAATTCAGAATAAAAAGTGACAACTTTTGTAGGTAGTTGAAAATAGTTTCTTTTCCATAAATTTTTTTGTATATTGTAGTTATTTTCAAATGAAAGTTATGTTAACATTACTTCACTAAATGGATGTTAGAAACTTTATTTATGTAGTGTCCTTTATAGTCATTTTGCCCAATCAAAACTGATTTAATCACTTTCTATCCAAACACTTTTTGTAACTTTAAGCTAGTTCACAGCTAATTTTTCCAAACAACAAATTGAATCTGCTTAAAGTAAATAAAATCTGATTTTAAAAACTAATTCAGATTTAGGAAATCCACACAGCTGATTACAGCAAAATAGTTCCTATTGGGATAGCCAAGTTTGGATAAGATGTAACTAAGGATGTGCATAAGACCTGAAAATGGTTGGAGCTAATCAACTGGCAAGATTGAACTATACCGGGCACAAAAAGAGGTACATATAGCTAAACAACTGCCAAGATTGAACTATTCGACGCACAAAAAGAGGTACATAGAAATGCAAAACATTTGTTGTTGGGGGAGGGGGGAGGGGGGGGGGGGGGGGGAGCGAGAGAGCGCTCATACGCAGCCTAGTATGGTGCAACTTAGGCCAATTCTTAAGTTTGCATTAACCAGAGTCGTTAATTAGGCTAAACGACGAACCCTAACTAGATCCAAGCAATCATCTTCCATGTTTCATCATACTATTATTACTTGCAAACTGTGCGACAACAGCCACATATTTCAGATGCGTTGCCCAAAAAGCTACACTGTTAACTAATTTTGCCAGAAAGTTCGGTTGACTTAGATCTTGTTTCTCAAGTAAGGACCCAGTCCGCCCATTAATCCTCCATTGATCTTCCTTCAACTATTAATTTTAGGAACATCAGTCTTACCGTTCCCCAGCAGTAACACCACCAAACACTCTTTATCAAGGCCGGACACCAAACAATATAAAACATGATCCAGGCATCTCCAGTTTAGGAGCCAAAAACTCAGCCTCGTTATTGATCCCCAGCATCATTATCATACATTGGCAACTCTCATAATACTACGTTTCTGCAATTCTTCCTCTTTTTCTTAGCAAAAGCCCGAATTCAAAGGTTAACGTATACACCTCAATGCCCTTGGATCCCAAAGAGCAGAAACTTTAATTCAAATTTTTTGGAAAACAGAAGCTTTACTCAGATACCCATTTTTTACTAACTGCCGGGATGATCTATCTTGTTAGAACCATTAACACCCCAAAAACACATCTTGCAATTGTGTGATTTTTATCTTACAACACAAGCCAAAAAGTGAGAATTCTTTCAAACAACCCAAATAGGGTTCCCAACAAGTTCTTTGCCCAGTTTCTTGGAAAAAATAAATAAAAAGAAACTGACAACTAATTAATGTAACCTACAAAGTTGTCATATGGCACCTATACCCTGTTGGTATTCTTATTAGAATAACGAGTCCACGTTGTACATGTGATGCGTGTGTAAAAAAAAATTTAATAATATAATTTTTTGTTAAAAAATCAAGCATCATGTATAAACATTTATTATCACATTCGGTGAAATAAATGGTAGATTATGAAAACTTAACTTGTTCTTTTAAGTACTTATTATTTACTATTAAAACTTGTATTTCATGTCATATTTTCAACCACCACCGCAGCCATCACTCTCTTCGCGCGGGCCACAAGCACAATCGATCAAACCACCATGATCCACCGTGAATGGGCCACCACCGCAATCTAGAACCACTGTTTTGGGACACTAACACAATCTAGAAACAGAGAAATGGAGGAATCTAGCAATGAAGAAATTTATTATTCTCCAACAAAAATGGAGAGATAATTTAAGAGAGACAATAATGCAAAAAAAGAAAGAATGAAATGAATGAAGCTACATGGAAAAAATTGGTTGGCTTTGAAACTTACAAGCGAAGAATTGAACCAAGGAATTGTATGTCGGTGAGTCGCAGATTCCTATCCTTTATGAAAGAGGGAGGAGGAACTGTTGATGGGAAGTTATGTAAGGTAGGTATCTGGTAACTGAAATGAGAGTGGGCTACTATTTTTATTGACATTTGTCCTGACGTTCCTCTCTACTATTGTCGAAAAAATAGGTAATTTAGAAAAATTAGATAGTAAGGACACTTGTCCGTACTAGGATGAGTCTGAATGTTACACTAAGGCGGTGTTACACCACACCATCACAGAAATAGTAGAAGATATTTCTGGTAATATAATATTTATGAACGCCAAATTATTAAATCAAGTCAAAAATAACTTTGTACCTCTCTTAGTTATACCGTGTGCGACTCATATGGTGTTACCCAATATCTTTTACTATCTCTCCTTGAGTCGCGTGTGCAAAAATAAAATTAGTAATATAATATTTTATAGAGTTAACGACTCGGTTGACCACTGTATCATTAGGTAAATTTAACTTCAGTCACTGAATTTTAATTTGTGCCAAAATGATCACTGGACTCGTTAATTTATCTAATTAGGTCATTTTGCTAGATTCTGTTAGACCCAAATTCATTAAGTAACTTAGTTTAAGGGGGCAAACTCGTCTTTTGATCTCTTTTTCTTCTTTCTCCCCAGATTCCCTTCTTCTTTCTTCTTCTTCCAAGTCCACCACCACCAACCACCACTATCACATATATAACCCAACACCTCCACGCACACAACACAAACACAGAAACACACACACACACACACACACACACACACACACACACACTCTCTCTCTCTCTCTCTCTCTCTCTCTCTCTCTCATGCAAAACACACACAATCAATCGGCACACATAAATACACACACACACACAAAGACCCACAAAACACACATTGTTCATAGTCTTTTATCTCCGCCCTGTGCCAGCGTGTCCACCTAGTCCCCCCTTTTACCACTACCACCAGTTACCCCAATCTGTCGCCATGCAATGACCATACCTTTAACTTCCTATAACAACCAGAGATTGCCTCCACCACCCTCACCAGTTAACCTAAGAACATCATCATCCCACCACCAAAGCCGTCGCTTTAGCCGCGACCGTAACCAGCCCACTGTCACCACCCTACCAAAGCTTGAATTGAACCTCGTCCTTGCCTCTAGCTAATGGTAATCGACCTGGCCTATCTATGAATAGGTGATGGTGGCAGGTTTGTCTTGATGCGTTTAGAGGACTGTGAAGGGAGATCAACTGAAGGGTTATGACGGTGTTAGGTTGTGAGTGCAATAGTTTATTTTAGGTGGTTGTCAAGGTGGTAGCTTTAGGTGATGTTGTCTATCGAGCTCGGTAATGGCGATGGAGGTATGCTTAGCCTGGTTCTGGCAATTGGTTGGTGCTATTAGATTGGTTTGTAGTGTTCACAGTAGAGATGGATTCAATTAAGGTTTTTGATTTTTGGTGGAAATGTGGCCGACCATCCTTTACCCCGCGGCTATGCTTCCTTCTTCTTAAGAAAATTAACCAAAAAGCTAAAATCATATGAAATGGACAGATTTGCCCCTGATTTTACGGAGTAAATAGGCCCGTGGATGAGTAGAATTTGCCTTATAGTACAGTGACTAAAGTTGAATTTGCCTTGTTGTACAGTGGTCAACCGAGTAGTTAATTGTATTTTTTTAAAACATAATTTGACTATTTTTTTAATGAATATTAAATTGTAATTAAAGACTGTTCCCAACCTATGCTGATCGCACCCAAAGGCCCACTGGAGGTCCCATTCTGCATGACACATCCGCACAAGCAATATGCAATATTTAACGCTTCCAACCGGTCAAAACATGCACGCTCAAGTTACGTGCACTTCTCACTTTTTCTACGTGACTTTGTCACCAAGAAACTTATCCTTGCATGATTGCTCATCACGCTCCGACCGTCGCACATCGCCTGTTGCCTATTGGTGGACCTTGGCACTTATCGAAGGAAGTCGGCCTCGGCCATCCCCTTGGGGTTGGCCTCGGCCTCCCCTTGGGGGTCAGCCTCAGCCTTCCTCCGGAGTTGGCCTTGGCATCCCGAAGGGTTGGTCTTAGCCTTCCCCTAAAGGGTTGGCCTTTGGCTTCCATACTCAGCATTTTCATTACGTTCAAGGGACCGGAGTCATTTCGCTACCCTGTTGCCTGGACTTCACTCCGTGACCCCCGTCGCCGGGACGTCACTCCGCGACCCCTGTCGCCGGCGTCCGGGCGCCGCACTCCAATACTTATCTGCACCATGCGCCGCGCCACTGATACAATTGCGCCCCCTGGCTCCTTGTCACACCACATTGTCTTACGTACTCCGTCGCACCCAAGCGCCGCGCTACTGATGCAGTCGTACCCCCAAGCTCTCTATCACAAAGTCGTGCCCTCGGCACCATATGCCCTTCATTACGCCCATGCGCCATATTCATGTTACATGCCCCCCGGGCATCATACTCATTCACCACACCATGCGCCCCCCCCCCCCCCCCCCATGAATGTGGAACATGCTTCTACCCACTCTCTAGAGTGTGCAACATCCTGCGGGGATAGGCGACTCCTTCGGGACACTATCTCCTCCAGGGAGCTCTTCAACTCCCCTTCCGTCAGGTAGACGGCTCCTCTGGGATGCTACCTCGTCCAGTCGGGTAGACGGCTCCTTTGGGATGCTACCTTGATGCACTCTGAGTGCTCCGGCACAAGGACTCACCCGCGAGATAGGCGACTCCTCCGGAACACTTTTCTGCCAGGGTGTCTTCGTGACTGGCCTACGTGCTCTGGCACTGGGGGCTTACGTTGGCACCCTCATGGACTATGACCCTTGGGTCACTCCGAGACGAGAGCAGGTTTTTGGAGGGCATCGCGCCTACTCCTCCTGGCAGTTGGGCGTTGGGTCTTCCCCACCGCTGCCAAGCCTGTGGGACTCTACAAGGGCTTGGACTGGTGGCTAGATCAAGGGATTTTCTTGGGCACACTAACGCTGTGGGAGCCAGTCTTTCCAGACAGACAGAGCGACGCTGTGAGGAGTAGGCTAGGTGAATATGTTATCCCACAGTGCGTGGAGCACTGTCACCCGTGGACCCCCTCGGTGACGTGTCACTCCCGGGGAGCGCCATGTGTCGGTTATGACATCATCATCTCAACCTCTATAAATAGAGATCTTGAGAAATCATTTTGGACTCTTGGACATTCTCAAACTTCTCACTTTCTCACTCTAGAATCCTAGAGAGAGAAATACACCGGACCTTGACTCTGGAACTAAGCATCGGACTGTAACTGTTGTCGTGTATTCATCCTGCGCCATCGCCTTCGCAGCACTGCCACTCTCAGGCTCTGTTTGGGAAGCCCTTGGTTTGCCTTTGCTGTGTCTCGTATCAACATACTTGGCATCTGACTAGGACTGTATTCCTTGTGGCACCTCCACGTCGACTGCGAACCCACTTTCTTTAGCATCCAAGACTAAACATGTCCTTATAATTAACTATTACTATTAAAGTTTTTTGTTATTTGATATTTTTAATCAATCTATTTTGTAATATTTTTGTACGTGATATGCATGCAAAAATAAAGTAGCTAAATTAAAATTATTAAAAAATCAAGCATAATATAAAAATATTTTAAAATATGAAAACTAAACATGAAGACTGTTATTTACTACTCTGTTTAATATTTTATATTATGTCATTTTTAAAAAAAATCCTAATACCAAGTGTCGCTATATCAGATGTCATTTCACCAGTAAAACTCGGCTGATAAAGATTGTTCTATCCTTTTTCATTCTCCCATTTAGGCTATTATTACTTCTCAAACCCTGAAAGCTAATGGAACAGAGAAGAAAGGATTAATTTTACGCTACACCCTGTACTTAGGGGTCAGTTGCACCTAGCACCCTAGGGTTTTAAAATTGGCACCCAGCACCAAAATTTTAAAAATCTTGGTTTTCGACACCAAATGACGGTCAATATGGCCATTGACCACACGTCTATTAATTTTTTAGGGGCAAAATAATCTCGTTACCCTTTATAAATGACATGGGGTCCATGTCATTTCCATGTAGTCAAATCCTCACTCGATATCTCCACTTCGACCCACCAGATTATCTTCTTCCCCCACCCTCACCCAACCCACTCGTTTCTACCACTACCCTTACCGAGCACACTACCACCACCAACTTACAAACCCTTTGTCACCACCTGACTTGTAAGCAAACCCTCAACGGCAACCAACCTACAAATCCCACCTCCATCCTGCATGAAAACCCACTGCCAACCCACCCGCTGGCGATTGCACCCATCCACCATATCTGACCACCCCACCATCCACCATTGAGCCCTTTCCAATTGCCCCACCAACCAACCACCACCCACCATCCTTGCGGTGCCATCAGTAAGCCCCTCACCAAACCTACAAATAACTTCAGATCCACAGTTACCGAATTCACCGCCAGCAAAGTTGCTACCACAGATCTGAGTCCCAGATCCGCTTCTCTTCATCTGCATCCCAGATCTAAGTCAGTAACACCAGAATCTTGAACGAAGAAAGCCACGTCTACCGCTCCTTGGGTCAACAGCTGAAAGTTTTGGTTTTTAATCATGAAATTTCTATCTAATTTGTTTGATCTGATGTTTAACGGTGGTATTAGTGTGGGTGTGATTGGGGAATGGTGTTGATGAGTGTGATGTTGCATTGACCGTGGTTTGTTGGTGTTTACAAATGGTGGCATTGACAGTGGTTTGGTGGGGTGTCGGCGTTGATTTTGGTCTGTCGGCGGTGGTTGAGTTTTGGTCTACGATTATATTGGATATTCCATGTGGATGGCTCATAGATGCCACGTGGACACCATGTAGATGCCACAGGGATGCTACCTTGGACACAATAAGCAAACTGTCAATTATGTCCCAAAAAAAAGTAACAGGAGTTTGGTCAAAGGTCATATTGACCGTCATTTGGTGCCGAAAACTAAGATTTTTAAAATTCTGGTTATGGGTGCCAATTTTAAAACCCTAGGGTGCTGGGTGCAACTGACCCCTAAGTACAGGGTGTAGCGTAAAATTAATCCGAGAAGAAACAGGTTCAATGCAAGTTTAAGCAAATATGCGGCAGCTTCCAAAAGGACCAAACAGAGGCATATATCTCATTAAATATCAAATCAAACCCATGAAATGCAAGAACCCCAAGTTATAAACCTAATACATTAGTGAAACTTTTGTATGAAAATAGAGATCAGGCATATCTCAGTAAGTATCAAATCAGACCCATGAACTACAAGAACACCAAGTTCTAAACCTAATAAATCAGAACAACTTTTGTATGAAAAATGGATATCTTAAGGTAGAATTAAAACGGTAAATCGACAGTAATCGACAAATGCTATAGTGTCAGTGGTGGATGATAAATCACAGACACTGCGTTGCTTGCAAAAAAAATACAAAGTCAAATAGAGCATTACCATTAGAGCATTAAAAAAAATTGTACGATGAATGTTGAGGTCATCAGTTGCCGGTTTGCAATGAAAGTGAAGGAGGGGAGAAAAATAGCAAAATCTAATTATATATATATATATATATGTGTGTGTGTGTGTGTGTGATAGCTGAAGTTGAGAAAATGTAACATTCTCTTTCCTACTTAGTATGCCTCTCTTTTGCCAATTGACATTTAATCAATCATATAAATTTTACTTTTCTCTCTCTTTTACGTCAACATGTCCACTTAAAAACAAATCTCTCTCTCTCTCTCTCCATGAATTTTGAATTTATTTCTATGTCTAATCGATATCTTATTCAAATCTCGAAACTTTTCAATATTTTACACAACTCTAACATATTTTCACAATCTAACAAAATTAATCTCCTTCTTTTTACTATAATATATATACATATATATATATATATATATATGTGTGTGTGTGTGTGTGTATAATTATCTCTCATATTATATATATATATATATATATATATATATATATATATATATATATATATTTATACCGTTTTAGGTGAGTTTTATTAGTAAAAACCTCAATACATGGGTTCTTAACATTGTTACTAAAAATGGCAAAAAAAAAACTCATAAAAAGGTGAAAATAATATTATTTGTTATTTGTATTCGACATATAAGTATGAAATTTTAATTAGTCGTTATTGGTCCCTTGTGCAACGCACATGATTAATATTAATAGACTTATAAGAGAGAAGGATAGTTACATGAAGTGGAGTGAGAAACTCCATAAGGTAACTAAAAGTTTAAGGAGAGTGGATTACTATTGAAGATTTTGTCTTGATAATGAACATGTGTTGGCACCAAAATGAGTTTCAGTGTAACACCAAAAATAAAAATGCTATTTTCATTACTAGTCAATGTGGCAAGTGCGATGCGCGTGTAAAATTAAAGTTACCAATATAAATTATGTGAAAAAGTAAAGATTGGTATAAGTATTTATCATCACATTTGATAAAATTGCAAAAATAAAGTTAAAATATAATATTGTTAGATCATGCTTGATATTATGATTTCATAATAGCAACCATTATTTTTGAATGTATCTTGACTATATATTTTGGATATATTTTGATTACATTTTTTGGAATGATTTTCATATTTTGAAAACTAAAAATGACATATAGTTATTTAGCATTTAAGATTTCATTTTTCAGTCAATTTTTTTTATTAAAAAAATTGAAATGTCTCTTGTCTAGTTTACATAAGTAATTATATAATACCAAAAAAATGTTATACCAAATTATTTTTTCTCTTCATAAATAGTATAAATAAGTAATATAGATAGACGATGTTCAAATCCACCCTTATTCTCTACGGTGGACTTCAAATATAATTTTTCTCATGATAGTCAAGGATTTGGCCATCTGATATGGCAGATTACCTTCATTGATGAGTTCATAGGATCTTTGATCACTCGACTTATGCTGAATGCAATTCCAAACTCCTATGAACTCATCATAAGTCGAGTTGTAGGCTGTTAAATGTCAAAGAAAGTTAATCGTCAAGCAGTAGGATGTCACCATGGATGCTGCGACGCTCGAAAGCAAGTCAGTGGGCCTACACCGCTCCCGGCGGCATGGTCAGAAATGTTGAGCGAAATAGGCACTGGAATTTTTTTATGATTCAACGTTAATGATAGGGCTAATTACACTCATGTCCTTAATATTTGGAGGTAATTATACACGAGGACACAAAGTTTCAAAATGTAACACTTATGTCCGTTGACAAACGAAATACAAAAATACTTAACGGTTTGGACAAAAAGACTTGATTGCCCCTGACTTTAAAATAAAATACCCACTTTGCCCCTTTAAACTCTGCCCCTCCCATTTTTCTTTTTTATCTTTTCTTTTTCCTCTCCTTCATCATCTCCTCTCTTCTAAAAAATGCCAATTTTGCTCCGAAGGCCCAACTTGTTGCAAATCTGATGAATCGCTTCGGACCCACAATCTTGAAGGCAAAACAGGTGGTCGACACGCAGTCTCATCCTGTACAAACGCAGCAGGAAAAGAAAGACTACATGCAGAAATCAGAGCAACAAGACTATGGGAAGAGGCAGAATTGAAAGCACAGTGACAGAGAGAGAGAGAGAGAGAGAGAAGCTGCACGAGATAAATTGGAGTAGATGGAAAAGGCTTGCTGGTTTGCTGGGATTCTGCTTTACGGTGCATCACGTCCACCACGGGTGCGGCGCTGCTGCCAACTACCTTCTCCTGGGCCTCCTGCGGGACCAAGGATGGACACAGGTGATACATTTGAAACACTTTTGGTCACCGAATGTTACATTTTGAAACTTTGTGTCCTTGACTGCAATTACCCTCTAACCTCAGGGACATGGTATAATTAACCCTTAATGGTATTTCTAAATTCATGTCGCAATACGGTTATCCATGCTTTTTCGTCGTCAAAAGTAAATATGGTAACGAGACCAAAAAGTATGATAACATTGTCAATAACATTAGTACGACGGTCATAGATATTAATATCATAGTGGTACAAGTTAGTACGTATCACTTTTGTCTTGTATTAATACAGTGTCCTTTATATTTCGTACCAGTTAAAATACCTTCTTTTATACTCGTTGTATCGGCCGGTACATGTGATACCAGTCGAGAAACTGTGTACTGGTCAGGATATTATATTTTGTTCGATTCCTTACAAACTGTAAAAGTGACTAATTTTGTTAAATTTTTTTATAAATTAACCATATAAAGACTAAATAGAAAAAAATCTAAGTTCTATTATATCAATAAAAACCTTTATAGTTTCTTCCTCACAATATTCATTACAATTTATAAAATCTTTCCTGATAATTTTTTAATCTTCACTTAGTTTTGATTTACGTCATAATTGGAACAGTTTTTAATCTTCACTTATTTCATGTCTATGACACACACCCAAAAAATCGGCACACAAAAGCATTTTATTCTTGAAACCAAAGACGTTATTATTGAATTAACAGCTTTCATAAGAATTTACTAATGAGATTGTTGAACAGAGGGGATAATCCTAAAAGAGGTAATTCAATTGAATAAGCTATTTGCTTCTAATGCCACTGTGGGGGAACAAATAACTTATTTAGAAACAAATTTTTTTTTCAAAAAATAAAACAATTCAAGTTCTATAAGACAAATAATTTATTCTAGATGAGCTGTAAGGGAGGAAATATATGTATATATTTTTAGTTCGGTAATGAATGAGTAATATCTATACGTATATTATCGATAAAAATTTTAAGACGGTATCGAGACTACAGTGGTACAGGTACGTATCATTTTATGAAAAACAAAAATATCCATACGCATTCCAATACTATATATATATATATATATATATATATATATATATATATATATATATATATATATATATATAGGGGACCGATCCACACCCACCGGTGGAGAAATAACAAATTTCTCCACCGAACCGCTGGTCTTACCAGCGGTTGGCCACGTGGGACAAAAAGGCGAAAAAGGTGTACGGTCACTGCATTAATGGCAAAAAAGGCACGAGAAATGGCACGAGAAATGGTGAGAAAATGGCGAGAGAGAGAAAAAGGACACCAACCGCATGCACAACCAGCGGTTGGCATTAATATGCCTGCCACGTGCCGTCCCCCAACCCCATGGCCCCTGCCACGTGGCGTCCCCCTCCCCCTGCCACGTGGCCCACCAGCATGGCCAACCGGCGGTATTAGCGATGGCCCTGCCACGTGGCATCCCCTCCCCCTGCCACGTGGCAGAGGCAGGGCACCAACCGCGGGTGGTACGGCGGTTGGGCCACGTGGCAGGGGGAGGGGACGCCACGAGGCAGGGGGAGGGGATGCCACGTGGCCCAACCGCCGGTACCACTCGCGGTTGGTCCCCTCCCTCTGCCACGTGGCGTCCCCTCCCCCTGCCACGTGGCCCAACCGCTCCTACAACCCGCGGTTGGTCCCCTCCCTCTGCCACGTGGCGTCCCCTCCCCCTGCCACGTGGCCCAACCGCTCCTACGACCCGCGGTTGGTCCCCTCCCTCTGCCACGTGGCGTCCCCTCCCCTCATCCGCAGGGCCCAACCGCTCCTACAACCCGCGGTTGGTCCCTGCCCCCCTCCCCTGCCACGTGGCGCCCCCCCCGCGTGATGCCCCACCTGGTGTCCTTCCCCACGATGCCACGTGTCGTCCTTCCCTCCCCCGTGATGCCCCAACGTGGTGTCCTTCTGCCGAATTTTTTTTTTGCAGCAGCCTTTGACCGCATAAACACCCACCCTTCCTCACTTTTTTCTGTCTTTTTTCTTCTCTCTTCCTCGCTTCTCTCTTTATAATCCCCTCCCCCGAACCCTTCTTCTGCACTCTGTCATCTTTTACCAACTTCCTTCGTACTTCATATCTCACCTACATAATCTCCACAACAATACAAATCAAAAAATTTTACGCTAGAAGATCGTGGATAACCGCTAGAAGATCGGTAGTTTTTTCTTTAAATACATCAAGTCACAACAAGTAAGTATTTTGAATTTCCTTATAATTCAATGTTAGGTTTATACAAATCAGCGTATTACATTTATAGATTCCAAAACAGAGATTTTTTAGGGTGCCAAATATAGACAGTTTTTCACGAATTTATAAAAAATAGCTAGAGCTAGATTTTGCCAAAATACAAAAAAGAGACCCTAGTTATTCTTAAAGGATCTGTCTCAGGTAAAAATTTCAGATTTTTCCAAAGACTGGAAAGGGGTTAACTGATACGGGGAACCTTGTAACTCTGCAGTGTATTTTAAAATATCAAGCTAGCGCGATTTCGCGCGAAACTTTTATGAGAATCCTAGGATGTTGGGAAGTTCCATTCCCCAGGAATTCGGGCCATTCCGAAGCCGTTACCTATTTTTTTGGCCGAACGGCCCTTTAAGCGCTTGATCCGGACACCGGTTCGCGATTTTTGGGCGAAACCTCCGTAAAATACTTTTTATGTCAAGAATGAATTCAGGAAGCCTCAAGTAGCATTTCGAAGCACTTTTGATATTTTTTATGCCAGGGGCATTTCGGTAATTCGCCGCCCCGAGAGGGGTATTTCGGTAATTTTACAGTGCTAAGTTTTTTGACGGACTTTTTAGTCCAGAAATATAATTACAAAACCTGAAATGTTGTTTTGAAGCTGACGTGGCGCGCGTAGGGGTGTTTTGGTAATTTTCCCGCGCCAAGGGGTGTTTTGGTAATTTTCCCGTGCCAAGTTTTTCAAACGACTTTTTAGTCCAGAAATGTAAGTAAACCACCTGAAATGTTGTTTTGAAGCTGGTTCGGGGGCGTTGGGGTGATAGTGAACGCTCAGGGGCATTTCGGTAATTTGCCGATGTTCGGGGGCTATTTTGCTAGGAAGGATCCAGCTTAAAATTCATACCTTAAAATAACTTTTAGTTCAGGAAAGGGTGTGAGACACCCGAAAACTTATTTTGTTCCAGATGTTCTGAACCTTGTGACGCACCGGCGATGACTGCCAGGGGATATTTTGCATAAGTAGCGGGTGTTTTGGTAACTTGCCCCCTTTAAAATTTTTCCTGATATATTTGGTATATAATTGACGTAATACATTTAAAAACTTGACTTTAAAGCGGTTTTGAGGTGTTGGAGGTGTAGGGGCCATCGGGCTATATATTGCTATATAACCACGTTGGCGCTAAATTCAGTGGGAACTAGCGTAATTAAGCGTTCGGAGTGGTGGGAATTGAGGATTTGTTTTAATACATTGAAATAATGACTATTGCTAATGTGTTGGTAAGCTAGGTTAAAGATCCAGTTATAGTTTTGGAATGTAAATATTATGGATATTATGGACGCTAAGTTGGTTTATAATTATATTTTGTTCTTAAAGGTATGAATTTCAGCTCTGGACCTCATGATACATCAATCCTATACGATGACGATGACCACGTCGCGAGGCACGTATTTGACGGTGTCGATAGGGGTGTTTTGGAAACAATTCAAAGCACAAGGCACCTTGAAGAGTGGGTACTAAACGAGGAACAAATACAGCTATTACACCGTCAAAATTTAACCCTGTTCACCGATCCCGGGAAATGGTCTCGACACGACGATTGCCTTATATCCGCTCTAGTTGAACGATGGAGGAGCGAGACGAACTCATTTCACTTCCGGTTTGGTGAAATGACTGTTACGTTAGAGGACGTCGGATTTATACTTGGAATCCCATGTCACGGCAGACCCGTTACTTTGAACGTGCCGTCTGCATCCATAGCGAATATGGCTATGCAGTATTTTCCGGGAATTCCAAGGGCAGCGCTTACAACAAACGGCGTCAAGCTTAAATGGCTGAGAGAGCAGTACGGCGTGCTACCGGATGAATACACTCCTCAAGATTTCGTGACGTATACGAAGGCATTCCTTCTGTATATTATTGGAGCTATATTACTTCCGACGCATTCGAAAAACACGGTGCATCCGAAGTATATGGTGTTCTTGGAGGATCTTGAGGAGGTATACTCCTATTCGTGGGGTTCAGCTGTCCTTGCGCACCTATATCGAGCACTGCATAAGGCTACGAGAAACGGTGCCAAGTCCATTGCCGCCTGCCTGACTCTATTACAGGTATGAGCATTTATTTTCTTGGTAGGATCCTTAGTCAATATATTCGGGATTAATTACTAATTCCATATAATGTTTGCATTCACAGGTTTGGTCTTACGAGAGGCTACCCATGGGTCGTCCACAACCGTTGGTAGATTCCGATGAGACGTGGCCTAGGGTGTGGGCCTGGGGGCCTACGACCAACCGGAGGTGGAGACGGGTAGACCCTCACCACCATCTAAAGTTCTATCGGGGGGAACTAGAGATACTAGATGCATCCCAGGTGACGTGGCAGCCATATGGCAAGGTGATGCATCTGTTGGATGAGTGGTGTTGGCAACTTCCGGTGTCGTACGTGCTGGCAGGTTTGGTTCGGGTGCCGCTCATTCACTTCGAAGAATGTGAGTTTCAGATGCCCGATCGAGCTATGAAGCAAGCTGGCTGTCCACAAGGGATACCAAAACCCGCTGTAGACATGCGGCCATACAGGGGTGGTCGAGGGCCGAACTTCGAGGTGGCTGATGCCTTGATTTTGTTGGGTGACGAGGTGCACCAGTGGAATACCTGGCAGGAAACGTATGATAGCCTTGTATCGCTGAAGCACGACGGCATTAGTACTGAGGAATACTTACAGTGGTTTCTCAGGGTGACGCGCACGAGGGTGAATCGCCCTTCCCAGGTGAAGAAGACATCGTACGCGCCACGTGAGGTCTATGACCAGTTCTGGGCATTGGCCATTGTAAGTCATGCTAGTGTTGTTTGATAATTTATTTGCGCACCTTATCGACCATTTGTCAAATATGATTAGCCATATTTTCTATGCATGTTTTTTAGGTTGACCAGGGCATTGAGGTGTTCAAGCAGCTGGAGTCGTTTGACTGGTTTGTCGCGCAGGCTCCTGACAATCTCAAGAGGTCCATTGAGAAGTACAAGACTGAAGTTCAAAACTTTAGTCTTGCGTACCGGGGTTACGAAGGGGAGCCGTCTAGTCGCCCTCGTCCTGAAGCGTACGACTATCAGCCCCAGAGTCAGGTGTGGGAGTCGTCTGGTCGCCCTCTTCCTGACGCGTACAACTATCAGCCCCAGAGTCAGGTGTGGGAGCCGTCTGGTCGCCCTCCTCCTGACGCGTACGACTATCAGCCCCAGAGTCAGGTGTGGGAGCCGTATAGTCGCTTGCCTCCTGACGCATACGACTCTCAGTGCCAGAGTCAGGTTCCCCAAGTAGGAATCCAGGCCTCGCGCCCAAGCTTTCGGTCGGACAAAGGACAAGCGACGAAGCCATTGAGGTCGGACAAGATGGCTTGGATCGACCGGCACTACTTCGGGCATGAGCCTGTCAATTCAGCAGACTTTCCCCTTGCGACATTCCTAGGTCATGAGGATATCAGAACGTTGGCGCCGGAGACAGATCTTTCAAATTTTGTCATGAACGCTTACATAGAACTGCTCCGGATTAGAGAGCAACGTTTTAACCGTTCTGAATATTTGAAGCTTAACATGTATCCCACTCATTTTGTGGAATTAACGGTGAGAGAATTCACAGAATGGAGGCGAGGGGGCGGCAGGAGTAAGTGGAAACCAGGTCGAAACGTGTTAGGCATGATGAACGCAGACTATCAATGTCCCGCTGCTGATGCGAACCTTATCATGATACCCTGTCATCATGCAAACCACTGGTTCCTATTAGTTCTCCATCCAGCGTTCAGAACGGTTCACATATACGATAGCCTAAGGGAGGACGAGCCTGGACAGCTGCTGGCACAGATGTACAACGAGTACATCACTTTAGTGGTTAGTATTTATTTTTTGACCTTGGCCCATAGTATATTGTTCTTGTCTCATAGGCTTGATTCTCGTTTTTATTGTTGGATGCAGACTACTGTCCTCTCGCTAGCATGCGGACGGCCACAGGGTGACCCTTGGACGGTCGTGATGATAAAGGACCGACCAAAGCAATATAACGGTCACGATTGCGGGATTTACGTCCTCAAGTACATGGACTACGTTGCTCGCTCGGAAGTGCTCAAACACTCCTCGTGGACTAGGAAGGATGCCTTGACGTTTAGGTATAGGATAGCCTGGGAGCTGAAAAAGAATGAAGCTAGACGCCTTCATTACCATTATCCTGACGTGCGTGGCTAGCTGCTGTGATGTTACAAAAAATTGTACCAAAAAGAAATGTACATAATTTTTCGCATGCTATGAATTTGGCGCTAAAATGTGCGCGAATATACCTTTCATATGACGGCATTCGAAAAAATTACGCGTCTCGCTTTTCGCCGAAATTCATAGAAATGGGCTAACTAGCGTGCATGAGGTGCAATGAGCGAAAAAAAAAGTGACAAAAAAAATTTCAACTTTTTTCGGAAGCTATCAAATGCGGCCTAAAGTGTGCCCGAATAGGCCCTTCCTAGGAAAACTCAAAAATTAATGTGTCTCGTTTTTCGCCGAAAGTCTTACAAATGGGCTAACTAGCGTGCCTGAAGTGCAATGAGCGGAAAAAAAGTGACAAAAAAAATTACAACTTTTTTCGGAAGCTATCAAATGGGGCCTAAAGTGTGCCCGAATAGGCCCTTCCTAGGAAAACTCAAAAATTAATGTGTCTCGTTTTTCGCCGAAAGTCTTACAAATGGGCTAACTAGCGTGCCTGAAGTGCAATGAGCGGAAAAAAAGTGACAAAAAAAATTACAACTTTTTTCGGAAGCTATCAATTGGGGCCTAAAGTGTGCCCGAAAACGGAGTTACCAAAAATATCAATAATCCACAAATCAAATCACAAATTAAAGATTGCACAAACCAAATCACAAATTTAAACATTATAAAAGTTCAATTTATACAACTGAAACATTAACCCTAACACTCTTCCTCATCATCGTCCTCCTCGACCATACTGCCAGGTTCGATACCTAACACTTTATAATGGTTTCTCTTGTCATGATCAGTCATCTTATTACACAACGCACACTTTCGTAATTTTTTTTGACCCGTTGCTTCTTCAATCGGATTCTTCATGCGTATTGCTCGTTTTCGCCCTTTTGTTTGAGAAATAATTGGATCAAAAATGTCGTCCTCCTCACGTTGTAGGTCAGTGCCGTCAATGACTGGCTGTTTGGCTCGATTGAATCTACCGCCTGGAGTTGGTCGAGTAGTCGGAGTGTCCACAGTTTCTGGTAATGCCATCCTAAACTGTGCATGCATAGCCTTATCCCGTGCGGCTGCTTCAACTTGATACCTGTACCCATCAAATGTCGACGCTGCATCCATTGATAAACCGTGCATGATGTTACAAAGGTGATTATATCGCAGCGACTCAGATTGCTCGAAATCAACTGAAACATTGGGCACGTAAGGAATGTGACCGTGGACTCTGTTGGCTTCCTTCGTCCACCGTTCCAAGATATACGGTGGAGGGATTTCACTAGCATTCTTGGCGCTCAAAACCCTCAACGCGTGTCGACAAAGTATACCTTTATGCTCAAACAGTTGACAGTTGCAATTAACCAACCCAGTGTCCTTACAAATTGCTACGGTAAAATGTCGTCTGGTCCTCGGAGCCGACGAAGAGCACGGATTGGCGAAGTTCGTCACATTTGTCAAAGCATAAACCTTGATGTCTCTGGTGGAATACTCGTGCAACTTTGTCATGCCATATTGATTCGACTTTAGTAGTTCCTCTTGAAACTGTCGAAACATTTCCTTGGTATAGACTTGAGCCGCATGAGCCTCTAAAGGTGAATAAAGTAGTATAGCTCTTTCTTTGCAAACTGTAGCCGCGTCGGCTTCTCTCTCACGGTACAATTGCCTGTCAACGGCTTTCTGCATCTCTAGTACGAACTCCGCTATACTTGAAGACTGGCCTACGTACCCATCAAAGAATGAATTCATAGCTTCGCTTCTCGAGGTCGTAGTCATTCCGGCTGCAAAAAAATTCTTGGTGTAGGCACCGACCCACTGTGTCTTGATCTCATACAACGATTGTAACCATTCGTGATTGTGCAAATAGTAAGTATCCATTAACGTGGCCCACCTCTCCTCGAACACGTCTACCGTCAACGATTTCTTCACACATGTATTAAAGTCAGTCTTGAATGACGGATGGTTTGCATATACATGGTGAAGCCGTTCGGGATATTTGTTGCTTATGTGCCATGTGCACAGGCCATGGTGAGTATCTGGAAGGACCTTAGCGATTGCATTTTTCATTGCCAGATCTTGGTCGGTGATGATGGTCTTTGGAGGAATATGATACATTGCTTGAAGCCACGTTTCAAATAACCACGTAAATGACTCCTCCGTCTCATCCCTAAGCAGGGCAAAGCCAAACGAGATTGACTGATAGTGGTGGTTCACCCCGGTGAACGGAGCAAAAGGCATAGAGTACTTATTGGTGCGGTATGTGGTGTCAAACGTCACAACATCCCCAAAATTTTGGTAAGCAGCTCTAGAACGGGGGTCCGCCCAAAATATAGTACTAATGCGGTTCTCATCATCCAGTTGGAGACTGTAAAAAAATCCAGAATTCTCACTCTGAAGGGACCTGAAGAGATCAAGTGTAGTTTGAGAATCACTCTTACCGAAAGACTCTCTCCTCTGAGCACGAAGTTCATTTCGAAGGTCTACTTCGTTGAAACTCAACTTGTCAATCCCCCCAGCCTGGCTTGAGAAAACCCCCATCATCTTAGAAGGTGGAATTTTAGCCTCGGCCATTGTAAAAATTAGTTGTCTGTGTGCCGCGCTTATTTCTCGGTGTTGATGAATTTGACCAATCTTACTGGGGGTCATCAACTGATGATTATGGCTCAACTCCACTCCTGTGACAACCCAATGGTTTTCATTTTTTCGGTGTACTGCATACACATGGGCCTTGCAGCCGGTACCCGGAAATGTGTCCCGTTTTCTTTGTCTTGTTGTCCCTTCGTCACTGATCCGAACGACCGGAGTTACATGCGGTGCTCCTCTATGACACTCAAATAGTCTTGCACAAATTTGATCTGTATTCGCCCGTTTTCTAGTCGTCTTAGTTCTAATACCGAAACCTATCGTTTTCGAATATGCTCTATAGTATGCTTCAACTTCGTCCAGTGCTTGAAAAACTTGACCAACGTAAGGTGGATCAGAACCTTCACAAAAATTATTTCCTCCAGTTGCATCCATATTTATACTGGAATCTAAAAAATAAAAATTATATCATTCTCAACAAGTCATAGATTTAAATAAAAGAAGAATAAAATTTATTTAAACCACCGTCTTTCGAGAAATTTGGTATAATGTAAAATTAGCAAAATAGCCCCCGATGAGCGACAAATTACCGAAATGCCTCCGGGGGTTCATTATCACCCTAACGCCCCAAATCAGCTTCAAAACAACCTTTCAGGTGCTTTGCTTACATTTCTGGACTAAGAAATCCTTTGAAAAACTTAACGCTGCAAATTTACGAAAATACCCCTATCGGGGATGCGAATTACCAAAATGCCCCCTGACAACAAGCTTCCTGAATTCACTCTTTAAAATAACTTTTCAGGTGTCTCACACCCTTTCCTGAACTAAAAGTTATTTTAAGCACAGATTTGTGTAACGTAAAATTAGCAAAATAGCCCCCGGGGGTTCATTGTCACCCTAACGCCCATCAAACCAGCTTCAAAACAACCTTTCAGGTGTTTTACTTACATTTCTGGACTGAAAAACTTTTTTTCGGGAAAATTACAAAAACACCCCTCGCGGGGGGGCAAATTACCAAAATGCCCCCTGGCTTCAGAAAATATCAAAATTGCTTTAAAACGCTATTTTAAGCTTCCTGAGTTCATTCTTGATTTAAAAAGTATTTTACGGATTTTTCGCCTAAAAATCCCGAACCGGTGTCCGGATCGAGCGCTTAAAAGCCCGTTCGGCCAAAAAATTAGCTAACGACTTCGGAATGGTCCGAATTCCTGGGGAATGGAACTTCCCAACACCCTAGGGTTCTCATAAAAGTTTCGCACGAAATTGTGCTGTCTTGATATTTTAAATTACACTGTAAAGTTACAAGGTTGCGCGTATCAGTTAACCCCTTTCTAGTCTTTGAAAAACTCTGAAATTTTAACCTGATACAGATCTTTTGAAAATAACTAGGGTCTCTGTTTTGTATTTTGGCAAAATCTAGCTCTAGCTATTTTTTATAAATTCGTAAAAAAACTGTCTAATTAAGTTTTCACCTTTAGCGACAATTACGCCCCGCAATCAGCTGCAAAATAACATTTCAGGCGTTTTACTTACATTTCTGGACTTAAAAGTCCGTTGGAAAATTTTTTCGGGAAAATTACCAAAATACCCCTCTCGGGGTGGCAAATTACCAAAATACCCCCTGGCTTCAGAAAATATCAAAAGTGCTTTAAAATGCTATTTTAAGCTTCCTGAGTTCATTCTTGATCTAAAAAGTATTTTACGGATTTTTCGCCTAAAAATCCCGAACCGGTGTCCGGATCGAGCGCTTAAAAGCCCGTTCGGCCAAAAAATTAGCTAACGGCTTCGGAATGGCCCGAATTCCTGGGGAATGGAACTTCCCAACACCCTAGGGTTCTCATAAAAGTTTTGCGCGAAATCGCGCTGGCTTGATATTTTAAATTACACTGCAAAGTTACAAGGTTGCGTGTATCAGTTAACCCCTTTCCGGTCTTTGGAAAAATCTGAAATTTTTACCTGATATAGATCTTTTGAAAATAACTAGGGTCTCTGTTTCGTACTTTGGCAAAATCTAGCTCTAGCTATTTTTTATAAATTCGTGAAAAATTCTATTTCTGACGCCCTAAAAAATCGCTATTTTGGAATTTTTCGAATGTAATACCCCGATTTGTCAAAACGTAATTTTGACGCCCTTTGACGCCCTAAACACGAATTTTAGACTATTGTAAGAACAACTTAAGCGTAACACAATTTAAACAATCAATTGGTAAGAACAAATTGAAAAATACTTACTTGTTTTAACTTGATATATTTCAAGAAAAATCCACCGGTCTTCTAGCGGTTATCCACCGATCTTCTAGCGTAAATTTTTTTTGTTTGTATGTAGGTGAGATAGGGAGAATGAGGAGGGTGGAAGAAATGATTCGGGGAGGAGGGATTTTATAGAGAGAAAAGTGAGAGAGGAAGAGAAGAACCGTGAGTGAACAGCAGGGAGGGGGAGGGGGAGGGGGGAATGACACGTGGGGGTGGGGGGGTAGGGTGGTAATGACACGTGGGGGAAGAGGGGGTTCACGGGTGGGGGAAGGGGGGTTCACGGGTGGGGGAAAAGGACATAGGGTGGGGGCCACGGGGTGGGGGGCAAGGGGGTGACGGGTGGGGGGTGGGGTCACGGAAGGCAATAATGCCAACCGCATGTAGGAGTTGCGGTTGGGCATTATTGCCACCATTTTCTCACGAGTTTTTCATTTTCTCGTGATATTTTCATGAATTTATCATAGTATTTTCGTCCTTTTTTGTCCCTTTTCGTCCTTTTTTGGCCCACGTGGCCAACCGCTGGTAAGACCAGCGGTTCGGTGGAGAAATTTGTTATTTCTCCACCGGTGGGTGTGGATCGGCCCCCATATATATATATATATATATATATATATATATATATAGTGTCCACTGTATATTGACTTGAATTCCCTTAGTTCTGCTTAGTTGGCTCAAGCGCAACAATATATTTTGGGTGGCAAAGACCCAATCGTTGTTTCCTTGACACATGCAAATTATAATTTCTAAATTTTCAATTGTCAAATTTTCTCAATATGTAAAATCTGAAATTATAAGTTCCTAACCCGATAATTCTGAATTGAAACAAAAAACTATACTTATTACTAAGAAAGGATTCAAAGAATTCGACTATGGTCTATGTACATGGAGTGTTAAGAAACAAACAAGGAGTCCACTATAAAATTACCGCGGGCTGCCTGCTAGTGGCGGAGGGTGCAGGGGGCACCGGTGGGCCGATGCCCACATGATTCTCCATTATTTTCTCCTTTTATATGATATATTTTTATCCTAAATGATAAAAGTATCCACTTAAAATTTTAAAAATATTTTCAGTGTATTTTTCATCATTTTAGATGTTAAGATACCTAAAAATAGCTAAAGAAATATCTTTTTAGTCATTTAAAATGCTAAAATTACACAAATAAATAAAAAAGGAAGAAGAAAAGTTAACATAAATTTTTTTTAATATCAACCTCTACTATTTCCAAAAACTCGGCACTTTCGAAGCCTAAAAGCCACACATAAAGATAGGGAACACTGCCTCCATCTTGGTACCATCACTGGCCTTACCTCACTCCTTAACACCGAACGCCATTGCCTCTATTGGCCAGGCCATCTCCGGCATTTCACGGGCTTAGGAGTCACGGACCCAAAGCCCAAAGGTCATGCATGGCCTTAAGCAGGGGCAAGTCACAAGCTCACCGCTCACGGACGGAAGTGGGCAGGTCAATTTCTCAAAATGACACCAAAATATGGCAGTCAACGGCTATTTTGACGGTGAAAGCAAGATAAGATCCACTGTTTGATTCTTAAACTTTTTACTTCAATGAATGAACCCTTTCTTTTTTGTTTCAATTTCGAATATGATAATTGGCTTTTTGGAACTTACAATTAGGAATTGAGAATTGGACAATTGTTGCTAGTGGAAAGTCGTGTCCACCTCCAGAGATTTTTCTCGCTCCGCCATTGTCGCCGGCCAATAGTACTTCAGCTTGATTTAAGGCATCTCCAAAACAAAATAGAAGTTGGGATGGGGCGAGGCCACGTTAGGGACCCATTTCGCCCTTCAACTATCAATTTTAGCAACATCAGTCTCACCATTCCCCAGCAGTAACATCAACAAATACTCCTTACCAAGGCCGGACAGCGGACAATCTAAAACATGATCCAAGCATCTCTACTTTAGGAGCCAAAAAACTCAGCTTCGTTATCGATCCCCACCATTATTGTCATACATCTGCAACTCTCAAAAATACGACTCCATTTCTGCAATTCTCCATCTTTTTGTTAGCAAAAGCCTGAATTCAAAAGCCAACGTATATACCTGAGTGCACTTGGATCCCAAAGAGCAGAAACTTCAATTTTCAATTTTTGAAAAGTAGAAGTTTTGTTCCGATACCAATTTCTGATCAACTACCGGGGTAATCTATTTTGTTAGAACCATTAACACCCAAAATACCTGATTTTGCCTAACAACAGACTGATTTTACTTAAGATAAATTAAATATGATTCAAAAATTGATTAAAATTTAAATTAAATTATTTTTGAAAATCAATTTCAAAGGGACTCTTAAAACGGGCTCTTAGCTCAGACTCTAGGTAATGCAAGTCCAAACTCCATTGGTGACAAAGTATTAGTTATTAAAGAAAGTCAATGGTCAAGCTGTAGGATGTCAGAAGGCAAAAGAGTGCGCCGCCGCCACCATTGATGATCCGATCAGAAAACTGGCCATCTTTATCATTTAAAGCATGTCATCGGGCCTTCTAGGAAAGTCAACATAGTTTGATTCGGAAACCTTCTAGGAAAGTCAAAAATCGTCAATGTCAGCTCACCTTTTCAATATATTGAAAAAACAAACCCAGAGAGTTGAATATATAGCTTCACTATCATGAGCTCATTCAGTTCCAGCTTACATGTACTAAGGAAAAAATAAAGGGCTAATTACACCCATGTCCCTGAAGTTTGGGGGTAATTACACGCGAGGACACAAAGTTTCAAAATGTAACACTTATGTCCATTGGTAAACGGAATACAAAAATACTTAACGGTTTTAACAAAAAGACTTGATTGCCCCTGACTTTAAAATCAATTACCCACTTAATTTACTGTTTATTCTTCCTCTCCCCACACCCAGCACCCACCCCCACCCCCACCCCCACCCCCTCACCCCCACCCCACCCCCTCGCCCCCACCCTACCCCCACGCGTCTGCCTCTTCCTCTCCCCACACCCAGTACCCACCCCCACCCCCACGCCCCTACCCCACCCCCACGCATCTGCCTCTTCCTCTCCCCACACCCAGCACCCACCCCCACCCCCCCGCGCCCCTACCCCACCCCCACGTATCTGCCTCTTCCTCTCCCCACACCCAGCACCCCCCACCCCACCCCCACGCGTCTGCCTCTTCCTCTCCCCACACCCAGCACCCACACCCCCCCACGCCGTCTGCCTTCCCCTTCCCCGTCAGCGCAGTAGCAGGCCCTCCGGCGAGGCACCGGCGCCGCAAGATTGCGGTCGCACTCCCGATCTGCTTGTTGCCATACCGGTCGCCACCATCACCACCGCGACCTACCTCCGTACCCCGTGCCGTCCGAGATCGCAAGCATCATCAAGCTACGTCGCGACACCGGCCTTTTCCGTCGAGATGCGCGCCACCATGACCACCAGCAAGGCAACGCCATCACCGCCACGATGGGCTTGCACCATCGCGCCCACCGGTGCGATCGCCGTCGTTGCAATGGCTAGATCTGTCTCCTTCCCGGCGGCGTGGGTTTGCCAAGGCGCTTGCCGGAGGCGTCTCGGCAGCTTGGGTTAGCCAAAGGGCTTGCCGGCGTGGTGGGGTGGTTCTGCAGGATGGTGGGGCGAGGGGGGCTGCTGGCGGCGTGGGGCCGGGGAGGGGGGCTGGTGGCAGCGTGGGGCGGGGGAGGGAGGCTGCCGACGGTGACTTCAGATTTAGGGTTTAAATTGTGGAGAGAGAAAATTATACTTTTTGTGACGATATACTGTACAGGGGTAGTATTGCCATTTTCAAAATACGTAATGACGAAAATTATACTTTTTGGACGGAATACTGACGGTTGGATAAAAGTGTTACTTTTTTTAACGTTTTTGGTCACGTATGTTACATTTTGAAACTTTGTGTCCTCGCGTATAATTACCCCCAAACCTTAGGGACATGAGTGTAATTAGCCCAAAAATAAACAAGGCACAGAAAGCTCCATGGAAGCTACAACTTTTATCATTTCCTTTGCTCTTTCGGCCCTGTTACATCACTCTTTGGCACTTCGACTCCATTTAGACAATTCGACAGACCAAGATTCTCTCCTTTCATTCAAATTTCATGTGACAAGTGATCCTAATGGAGTTTTAGATACTTGGAATCAAAACTCATCAATGTGCACGTGGCATGGAGTCCTTTGCAGTTCCACCAAAAACCGAGTCACTGGTCTCACTCTAGCAAACATGACACTCACTGCAGCGATTTCTCCTTACATCACAAATCTCCTTTCTTCGCGTTCTTGACTTGAAAGACAACAGCTTTCATGGTATGGTTCCTGTTAAAATTGGCAAACTTTGCTGCTTGGAAACGCTAATTTTGGCTTCAAATAACATTGATGGAGTGATTCCTTCATCCCTCAGTGGTTGTTCTAGGCTTAAAGTTATTGATCTTTCAGAAAACCATCTTGAAGGAACAATCCCTTCAGAATTAGGAAACTTGCTGATCCTCCAAGATTTGAGTTTTGCAAAGAATAATCTTACTGGCCTTATTCCATCTTCTCTCGGAAACCTTTCTTCTCTTAGGACCCTCGTCCTGAAGTCAAACTATCTACATGGGCCAATTCCAGTTGAATTGGGTTGTCTTAATACTCTTTTGCAGCTAAACATAGGAGACAACCACCTATCAGGTGAGGTCCTAAGTTCAATCTTTAACCTTTCTTCTTTGATATTTATGATTTTAGCAACGAATGAACTCTCAGGTCACCTTCCTTCGTACTCGTTTACTGCATTGCCCAGCCTAACAAATCTATTGCTGGGAAGTAATTTGTTTCAAGGGAAAATCCCTACGTCTTTCCCAAATGCTACAAACCTCCAACATGTTGATGTCTCCAACAACCAATATTCGGGACTAGTTCCCTCGTTACGGAATCTTCACAATTTACGTTTTTTAAATTTTGAAATCAACCAATTGGTCAGTGAAGGGGAACATGGGTTGGATTTCATAACTTCTTTGACTAACTTAACCTTCCTGCAAGTATTTTCTGTAGCTAGTAATCACTTTACTGGGATGCTTCCTTCCTCAATCGCTAACCTCTCAAGCCAGCTTACAATGTTGGTCATGGGAGGGAACCATTTTGAAGGAAACATACCTGAAGGAATTGGAAATTTGGGAAGTCTAACTCAGTTATCTCTAGAATCAAACTCCTTAACAGGAAAAATACCTTCCACGATTGTGAATCTTCAAAATCTTCAGAACTTGTTCCTGGATTTGAATTTTCTATCAGGCTCAATACCCGAATCACTTGGAAACCTCAGTTAATTATATGAATTGGGTTTGAGTAGAAACAACTTCACAGGAACAATCCCTTCACGGCTATCAAACTGTCAACATCTCCAATTTTTGGATTTGTCAATGAATGGCCTCAGTGGAAAGATACCCAAAGAAATCTTTAGCTTCCCTAATCTAGGAACACTAACAAATTTCTCCTCAAACTCTCTAACTGGTAATTTGCCTCCTGAAATTCAATCTCTTGAAATGGAGCAAGGCCTAGATTTCTCTAAAAACAAACTTTCTGGATCGATTCCACCCACCATTGGGGAGTGCTCCAATTTGTTTTACCGGGATCTGTCTACGAATTCATTTCAAGGGCACATCCCCACTTCATTACCAAATATAGAAGGTTTAGAATACATCGACCTCTCATCGAAGAACTTGTCTGGCTCTATTCCATCTCTTGGTAATCTTCAATACCTTCAGCTCTTGAACCTCTCTGAAAACAAACTTCAAGGTGAGGTCCCAAGTCAAGGTGTCTTTCTCAATGCATCAGGTTTTTTCTTGATGGAAATCCTGAACTTTGTGGTGGGATAGCAGATTTAGGATTACCAAAATGTACTATCACAAGAAGCCACTCTGGTCGATCACAAGTTTTGCTAATTGCTATCTCAGCAGCTACAATTGTTGCTCTCACAGTATTTGTTTTCCTTGTTATGTCATTCCTGAAGAGGAAGAGGACAAGGAGACAAAGTTCAACTGAGACGGAGGTGATTACGTTTTATGGTGCTTATAGTCTATATTCCTACCATACTATAAAACGTGCCACTAATAATTTCGATGTTGAGAACTTGGTTGGAAGAGGAAGTTTTGGCTATGTTTACAAGGGCATTTTGGGTGATGGCATGGTGGCTGCTATCAAAGTTTTTGACATGGATCAAAGGGGAGCTTTTAAAAGCTTTCTAGCTGAGTGTGAGGCCCTTAGAAACATTAGGCACCGAAATTTAGTTAAGATTATCAGTGCTTGCTCAACTCTGACATTCAAGGCACTGGTCCTACAGTTCATGCCAAATGGAAGCATGGAGACATGGCTTCACCAGAACAGCGAGCATCCAAGACAGGGGCTTAGCTTAAAACAAAGTTTAGAGATAGCCATAGATGTGGCATCTGCAATGGAGTACCTGCATCATCAATGCCAAACTCCTGTGGTGCATTGTGATCTCAAACCAAGTAATGTTCTCCTTGATCAAAACATGACTGCTCATGTCGTAGATTTCGGACTCGCAAGGATGCTTCATGGGACAGCCTTTGATGATTGCATGAGTAGTCCCATTATGTTAAGGGGATCTATTGGCTACATTGCACCAGGTATACATATATAAATAGTTCATTGACAACATATATGCCACATTGTATCTTTCCATTCTTCTGAAGGTGGTGAATTGTTCACAAGTATTACTTTCTTTCTGCAGAATATGGTTTTGGGGGCCAAGTTTCAGTGAAAGGTGATATATACAGTTATGGGATACTTCTCCTTGAGATGTTGACTGGAAAAAAGCCAACAGAAGAAATTTGCAGCGGAGAACTAAATCTTCAAAAGTGGGTGCAAACAGCACTTGCTGGTCGAGTGAAGGAGATTTTGGACGATGGACTGACAGATTGTATACTTTGGGTTGATGTTCAGTTGGTTTCAATGGTAGAAATTGGGGTGTTATGTGCAAGTGAGACAGCTGAAGAGAGACCAGAGATTAGACAGGTCTCTTCCGTGCTCAGCAGAATCAGGAGGATAATCTATAGAGATGCTACTTAAATTAGGAGCATGATCAAATTTCATGGCTGGTCCAGAAAGGTCTCTCTTTTCTACCAAGTCTAATGATATTTACAAGGAAAATTTCTCCTTTCCCAGCGAGTAGTCATTTAACCCTAAATAAAATATTCATCTGCTGAAGATTTAATTCATACAAGCAATCTAAGAGCATCTCGAAAAAGCTATAGCTTGTGTATGACTCCCGCACACGAGTTCTATATTCTAATTTACACTTGAAACACAACGAAGAAAAAGAACTCCAACATAACATACTCACTAAAAGGTCATTAAAATCTAAAGTCAGCTGATGAGGATACCATTGCAGAGGCACGTTCCTAGAAAAGCTAGGGACGTAAGTGGCAGGACTAACTGAAACAATGGCCGGAGGCATAATAGTTCTGTAAGTAAGATGCTGGAAGTGTAAATGGAGGCCAGCAAACAGGACAGTTGCATCGAGAACTGCGGCATTTCATAGTCATCCATATTGAAAGGGACTTCTGCTCGAAAATAGCACAATTTCTATCCTACACCAGGTTAATTATCCATGCACTCCGGGCTGTTATAAAGGTGGAATATACAAATTGAGATACACCTTAGTTGTCATGTACTGCTGCTGGGGGGAAGTCTGTACAGAGTATTGTTTGCAATACTCGCCCTAGATTACAAAAGATTGGCTGAAAATAAACAAACTGTTTGTTTTAGATTCCACGACCGAAACTAAATGAAAGATTTGGTTTCAACAGATTCCTTTAACCCCTAAAAATCATAAGATGTCACTTCTCAAACTTCATAACACAAGCTTCTCAGCTTTCTATTGTCAAAGGATCGATTATGGTTACAAATTTCCTAACGCTGACCTGTTGTATACAATTTACTTTTAAGCACAACTATCATAGAATTCATTAAGCATCCGTAGAAGATTGAACAAAAGTAAACACTCAGATATACTACTTAGCATCACAATACAAAATCTGAGGAAGAAATGTTCAAAAAGATGACATGGCATCTAACTTCATATTTGGACAAAACAGGATACCTGCATACATGGTGAGCCACGGTATACAGACGGTATGGATGTTGCCATATAACACTTGACCAACGAAAAATAACTATTGAATACTTAGTACAACTAGTCAAATCGTTCTAAAAAAACGTTACCACGCAAACACTAATTCTCTTTATTAAAATCAGCAAAAATTGACATGCAAATGTATGACACGAAATGTACTGTACTGCAGATGCCTAAGTTGATGTCAATTACATAAACTAAAGGAACTTCAACTGCATAAAAGTTGTGTAATTGAAGTGCATACTGTTTCAGAATGACGACTCGAAGCATTTTGAAGCATTCGAAGGCAATCTTGGCAGAGTCTCAGGCAATCTTGGCAGAATCTCAGGCTACTCTCAGGTCGACGGGACAAGTAGAAGCAGTGCTGCACCGGCGACGTGTCCAAACAAAGTCGTCTCAGTTCACCGGCGAGAGTTGTTCTAGGGTGTGGTCTTTGCGGAGAAAAGACAAATTCAAAATTGAGCACAATAACTCTCTTCTCGGCTCGGCTCGGCTCGGCTCGGCTCACTTACGGCCTTAATTAAAACCGGTGAAATTGTGACTTTTCAAGAGTCAAAGAGTTGTAGGCCCGGATTTGATCCCTTTGACTTGCATTTTTCTCATTTATCCTAATAAATTTTTGCTATTTTTTGATAAGGAAAAATAGAACTGTATTAATGATATACGAAGAGGCTACAATACTGTAAAAACATGATATTAAATGTTAGGCTCATTTTCAAACAATTTAAACTTTTAGAATAAATGGTAACTTAAAACGATATCAGAGCTCTACTTTGGTAAGGTCCGGAGTTCCGCTTGCACCTTGATTAGTCTCTTTACGTGTAATTAAGACTTGCATGTGAGGGAGAATGTTGCAACATGATATACATTATTGAGTTCATTTTCTAATAGTTTAACCTTTTAAAGTAGATGATAACTTAATTAATACAAGCAATTACACATATTATACGCTATGAGGAAGGTCCGATTATTGGTTCTCGCTGAAACACCTAATTGTGAGCTTGTCTAGGATTAGTAATACATATCATAGTTGTGTTTGTCACGGCCAATTATGGTTCTTGCTATAACACCAAATTGTGAGCTTGTTTAGGAATACTAAAACATATTATAGTTGTGTTTGTCATTCGGGATAATGGGACGGATAAGATAAACTTATCTGTTAGATTTTGTATTCGGTGGAACTAATTTTTTTAGCCTTTATTAGGATAAAATTATTTGATGGTGTTAGGTGGGAGGGTATATATAGATAATCTTCGCTTTTCCTCTTTACTCTTTCTTTCTTGTGGGAAAAATAGAAAAAAAAAATCATGAATTTTGGGCCTAAAACTTGGTGGAAAATTTCTATTAGAGGAGCCTTCCACCACCGCTGGGCAGCCTAACAGTCTTCCACCATTGCCCTTCATCAGACCTTCTCAAACAATCATAACGCCATTGGCCTCTGGCAACATCGCTATGTCCTCCTCGCCGCCACACCAAAAAGAACCAAATTTGAGAGCTTCCCTCTATAAGACTAAGATAGCGTTTGAAAACATTTTCAGTTTTGGTTTTTTGTTTCTAAAAAAATAAAAACAAAAACTAGTTTATTTATTATTATTATTATTTTACAAAAACAAAATGGGTGTTTGATTACCCAATTTTATTTTGAGTTTTTTCTTTGGTGGTGAATTGCGATGGCGGTGGCAGTGGTAGGGTGTGGCAGTGGCCAACGGGGTGGGCCGCTGGTGGCTGCCAGCGGCAGGCGGTGGTCATCGACGACGGCTACCGACGGCCGCCGGCAGCCGTGGCTGGTAGAGGTAAGTGGTGGTGGGCTCAAAATAAAAACCCAAAACTCCAAATGGGAGTTTTAAAAAACAACCCTGTTTTTAAAACTAGTTTTCAAAACTGAAGAAAAAAAAAACGAAAACTGTGTGCCAAACGAGTTTATTTTCTTCAATTTACAAACTGAAAAAATAAACGATTTCAAATAGAGCCTAAGAGTTAAAGCCCTGCTTTGGCTTTTAGGGCATGATATCAGTTGCTGCCTCCCACCGTCTTCTCGATCCTCCCCTCCCTAAACCCTTTCTTCCTCCACTATTTCCATCCTATTCCTATTAGAGATCACCAGAGCTGCCATGTGTACAACCTTTATTTTTGGGTTCAATTATGCAGGAAAAGTAGTGATTTGGTTTAATACTATTGTGTCGGTGGAGAAGACGAAGTAGTGGTGGTCGTGGCTTGTGACCGTGATGGTTGTTGATGGATGAGATCCAACTACAAACATAAGAAAACTAGGAGGAGGGGGTTTTCAATTTCATCATTTTCGTATTCAATTGGCAAACGTGATTGTGAACTTTTAATATTTTGATAATTTTTTTAAGTGCTTTTCTTAGATAAAAGGTGAGGTTGAAAAGACTTATAGGTGTTTTCACATTTTCATATCATTTGAGTTAAATTTTTTCAACACAAAAATAGAAAATGATAAGATATACGATAAAAGATTTTTTTGGTCATCATAAAAATTGAAAATAAAAATGATAAAAGAATGGGCCTAATTTTCTCCATTCTCCCCTCCCTCAACCCCTTCTCCCTCCATTATTCGCTCCTATTCCGAAGGAGTATTACCAGGTCTGCCATTTGTATAACCTCTATTTTTTGCTTTGATTATGCAAGAGAGGTAGTAACTGGACTTAGTACTGTGGTGGAGATGATGAAGTGGATGAAGCTACCATGGTGATGGTGGTGACCGTGGTCTGTAAGGACTGGTTGTGGATGGATGAAATCTAATTCTAAAAATAAAGAAATAAATATTCAGTTTTCGGTGCATGTAATCCGAAATACGTTCCATATTTGGGGATAAGATATCACTTTTTTCCAGGCTATCACACAAATACCAATACCCATCTTTTTCCGCTTTATTATAGGGGAAAGTAGGTAATGACCCCCTTTACTTTACACGTTGTGCTATTTGCCCCCCTTCACTTCAAAATTAACCACTAAATTCTCCCACACTTACAGAAATTGGGCACAGTTAACGCGGCGTAATAGATCTATGTAAAATGTCCATTTTATCCTTCCTATTTAAATCATTAATTTGCCAGAACTCTTGGTCCAAACCCTCTCAATCTCTCTGGCTTCCCCTCGAATTCTCTGGCTTCCCCTTCCATCTTCTTCTTCTCTGCGTAAATCCTTTCATCTTCTTTCTCTGAAACTTTATGCGTAACCGTTCATCTTCTTCCATCTGTAGATGTAATTCCCTTAACCTTTACCCAAAATCTCAGGGAGACCATTCTCCTTAGTTTAGAAGCCACCACATATACAGATCTGCCTAGATCTAACGCCACTATACAGATCTGCTCAGATCAAGACCACCAAACTGTACAACCAAGAAAAACATGGCAGTGACACCCGCACGGCAACACTGCCGGCAATTCAAGTCGGGATCAGCCGTCGGGGCTTCACCGCCTGCTAAACAGCCGTCAACACCCCCACAACTGTCACTCTGCCCATCACAATGACCCACCACCGCCGGCCACTACGTCTCCACAAACCACCCTTCTCGCCAACCCAAGACCACCCACAAACACCAATTGCAATCCAATATATCCAAGGGTTGTCGACGGTAACACCCTCTGGCTAGACCCACTTCTCCGCCACCTAAATCACCACCGAAGCAACCAATACCCACAACCGAAGACCACCAATAGCCACCAAGCCCAAAACCCACTGCCACTGCTCCCAACAGAATTGCTACCACCAACGCCGGCCGACGACCACCAACAATCGACGGCCGCTAATTCAGCCCACCAATGGCCACCAACGTCGACGTTCAGCCCACCAACAATCGATGGCAGCTTCTTCCTTCTTGTTGTGTTCTGGTTGAAAAAAGAAAAATAGAAGACCCTTTGACCAATGGTATTCAAGGGGGAGTGAAGAAGGATAAAGAATGGGCAAAATTGTCATTTAAAAAAAAAATTCTTAGTCAGCGCATGTGTTGACCACGAGTTGTTTAGTTTAACAGTTTCCGTCGAAAGTGCCCAATTTCCATACGTGTGAGGTGGGGGGGGGGGGGGGGGTTAGTGGTTAATTTTGAAGTAGAGGGGGCCAAATCGCATAACGTGTAAAGTAGAGGGGGTCATTACCTACTTTTCCCTTTATTATACTCAATTTGCAGCTTTTATTTCGTGTGCCAAATATAGCCTTAGAACCCGTTTGGAATGATTTAAAAAGGTAGATTTTATCTTAAATGATAATTGGCTTTCAAAATTAGATTTTACCTAGTTTAAGCAAATTAGTTTGCTGATTGACAAAATTAGTATGGAATGGACATAGCGGATGAATTTCTAATAACATAAATAATTTTTTTGAAACAATTATTTTTTGCCACCTACAAAAGTTGTTTACTTCTCATTATAAATAAAAAATATTCACAATCTCACATTAGTACTTATAATGCGATAACTTTTTCAAGTTAATTAAAGATTATATGATGTTCTTTTTTTATAAGAAGTAATGAGATAGTACGGTAAATTAAAAGGTCGAGATTATGAGAAAAATAAGAAAATGAGAAAAATAATAAATAAGGGGATAGTACGGTCATATAATGTCCTTTTTCTCAAATTTAATTATGAAAAAAATAATTATTTCATAATCCTCACATTTCAAAATTATATACTAAATCACAGATTAAATTTATTAAAACAAAATTGGCCCAAACATCGACGTACTTGATTTAACGCGGGCAGGCCCATATCAGGAATATACCGGAGGAATAAAAAGGTTTACAGAATTTGGAGCATGGTCTTCCGTTTTCTAGCATTAAATAAATATTGAAATGGGCACCTACGTGATCCTATGCGACTATGCGTAATGACACTGACACATGAACGCATTTCGATGGCACAGCCTAATTTTTTTTTTTAATACTTATGTGAACTTGGGCCAATATTGTGAGGAAAATTGCTTGGAGGTGCACTTTTACATTTTCCAGACCATTTTTAAGTTCTAGTTGCAACATATAAACATTTCTTATATTCCTCATCTACCGTCATATCTGGTTGTCTTCGAAGAGACACTTCGAAAGAAACAAAATTACAACGATGTTTAGGAGACAAAACGAGCCAAAATAAGCTATATAGTTTATCGGCAAAAACAAATCTTGTTCGGAAGAGCGCCTTGCATATCAAGTAATGTGTCTCATGCTTTACATCAAGAGTACTAATGTCTGTGTATCATGAATCATACCTTGATTTATTAAGAGTAATTTCTGTGTAGTTTAAAAGGACGAAGTTAATCTTATTCAAATATTCATCAAATTTAGATGAAAATTTAATCAGTTGTCTTCTAGTTTGACTGTCAACACCAACAGATATCAACGTTAAAAAAAGTATCTAATGGTTCTAGAAGGACCGGAACCTAAGCATTCCCGGTGGTTGCAGCATGTATCATCCAATGGTTAAGACCGAGGTGGTGTTTCCGCGGCCAAAGCGTGGAAGATTTGCTTGGCACAAATGTTTACATTTCTCTTAATTTCTTCGTCATATTTCTATGGCCAAAGTCTTCAAAAAGTAATTCAAAGTTTCATTACATATCTTTAATAGAAAATAGTTAGTGACAAAAAAATGACTCCAAGTATTAAACATAAACCAATTAGCATCCTCGTGTTTTCTAAAAGACATGATAATTACACTTCAACTTCATCATTAGAAACAGTTACATTTTCGTGACAAATAACTTTGCTAAATAGAGTTGCTGGCTTTATTGATAATTTTTGCAGTCACAAAAATTGGTGGTACATTTTAACTTCGTTCATCCTTGTCACTGACATTTTTCATCCACCATGAATTATCTAACAACATGGATTGCAAGGTTTGAGCTATACCGTTTTCATGTAAATATTTTAGCGTAGATTCATGACTTTTGTAAGGAAGGAAAGGTAGTTCAAATTTGCTAGAGCCGGCTCCAGCTTCATCACGACTCTATTGTTAAAAAATTCTCTAACCTTTTTTAATGACAAATCAGGATTCTGTCAGACTCCATTCGTCCCAAATTATTTAATCGTGTTTGACTTATACGTTTATTTAGGATATAAGTCATATTTTACGAATTTTTTTATTATATCCAGAAAGAGGGGGGAGAGAAAGAAAATGAGTCAGGAGAGAGAAAGCATGTTGGTAAAGTAAGTGTAAAAATGATAAATACGAAAAAAAAATTGCAAAATCAAAGTGTTCAATTTTTTTAAGACAGCTCAAAAAAAATAATATGATTAATTTTTTTGAGGCAGAGAAAGTATCTTTTGGATAGCACTTTTTTTTATTTTTTATTTTATAATGGGCGACAACTGCCCACAGATAATGGCAAAAAGTGAAGTGCCTCTGCCTAAACCTGTATCTAAAAACCAACGTCCACCTAAGAATAATGCCGATCGCCATACGTATGGCGCGGCCGTTAGCTAACGTCCACAGTATGTTGCCATATTTCACTTTCTCCACACTCCAATCTGCAACAAACCCCACACCTCACCAGACCAGACCAGACCAGACCAGTCCACCATCCCTCCTATAAATGAAGAGTCAACCAACTTTGGATCAATTTCTGTTTCTAATCCGTCAGCTCACACAGCCGTATGATTCCTATATTACTGGTTTGGCTGCAGCTGAACAAAGCGCCGGCTTGCTAGTTCATTCAGCGACAAATTGGCATTAACAGCAAAGGAATGTTGAAGGAGTGAACTAGCAAACACAGGTATACGTTAGTCTATTGTCCCTGCCTATATTAGGTGAAAATTTATCTCTTGAAGACCATCGGAAAATTCTGTTCTTTTTCCACATTTTCGCAAACCATTCTTGTTTCCATCGCCTCTTTCTCCAAACTTCTGGGTGTCATCTAAGTAGCACAAAAAACAACTGCATTCCGAGTTGTTGATCGTGATTACTATCTTGACATATTGTTTCTAAATTAAACTCCTTTCTTGTTGTTTCTTGCTAGCAAAGTATACGTGTAGTTTGGGCACAATATTTACAAATTTCTCATTGGGTTCTCTTGATTTTCTGGGTCAGCTGATCAGAACTGATTGAGGACATGGAGTCTGTAATTTCTTCTCAATCTTATCGCTCATTCAACATAAACCAGGGAAAATCTCTGGTGCAGATCTGGTTGAACTGCTCTAATGCTGGAACTGCTGTTCCAAGCTCGGCCTTCTTTGGCAATATTTCAAAAAGATTAAGCTCAAAAGCAACCATCCCCAAGATTTCCTCTGGTAGATTTAAGGCTGTTGCAGAAGTGGATGAGGAGAAGAAGAGCACCACGGACAGATGGAGAGGCCTTGCATACGACACGTCCGACGATCAACAGGACATCACCAGAGGAAAGGGAATGGTGGACTCGCTCTTCCAATCTTCAGCCAACTCCGGTACTCATTTTGCAGTCATGAGTTCCCACGACTACCTCAGTGCCGGTCTTCGCAAGTAAGCACTCAAACATGAAAATCTTATCTCATCTTCAATTTCTCTATGTGCAATTCTACCTGTATAGTACGATTCTATAATCATCTGTCCCTTAAAAAGGGACCCTTTTTCAAATTTTAGAATTTTGCGATTGTGCAATGTGCCTATAGAAAGAAATCTGTTAATTTAGGGACGTAACGAAAAGGAAAGGATGTGTCATTTGAAGGGACGGAGAGAGTATCCATTACTTTGCAGTTATGAAGAACTTGGTATTGACCAATACTTTGATGTCCAACGCTTCAACCATTCGACAGATACAATTTGGATAACAACATGGATGGACTCTACATTGCTCCTGCTTTCATGGACAAGCTTGTTGTTCACATCGCTAAGAACTTCATGAGCCTGCCAAACATCAAGGTTCTTTCTATCAACTTCTTGAAGCTCTCCTTCTGTAACAAATACTTTCGGTGAAACAAATAGAAACTTTAATGGCTTGAATGGAAAATTCTCTTACAGGTTCCCCTCATCTTAGGTGTTTGGGGAGGCAAAGGCCAAGGAAAATCATTCCAGTGCGAGCTTGTCTTTGCCAAAATGGGTATCAAGTGAGTTCATGCTATAATATCCTTAATGTTGCAATAATGCCAGATATTTCATTATGCCTATGGAGTTATCAAAAGTGTTATTACGCTTCCTACGTGACACCACTAATTCCCAGCAAGAGTTAAAAACTCCAAACTTAAGATTCATGTTTTATGAGTATTCTTCGCTCTTCAATTTTTCAGTCCCATTATGATGAGTGCCGGAGAGTTGGAAAGTGGGAACGCGGGAGAGCCTGCAAAATTGATCAGGCAAAGGTATCGTGAGGCAGCAGACAATATCAAGAAAGGGAAAATGTGTGTCCTCTTTATAAACGACCTTGATGCAGGGGCGGGTAGGCTTGGTGGAACTACCCAATACACGGTCAACAACCAGATGGTGAATGCTACTCTTATGAACATTGCTGATAGCCCAACTAATGTCCAGCTGCCTGGTATGTACAATAAGCAGGAGAATCCACGTGTGCCGATCATTGTCACAGGAAATGACTTCTCAACATTGTATGCACCTCTTATCCGTGATGGTCGTATGGAAAAGTTCTATTGGGCACCCAATAGGGAAGACAGAATTGGTGTCTGCACCGGCATATTTCGAACTGACGATGTTCCTAAGGAGGATATTGTCAAACTTGTGGACACCTTCCCTGGGCAATCCATTGGTAAGCTTCATCTTAAAGTTATTTTTAATAAGGACTTCACTGTAAAAGCAATGCACACTTTGTTTGATCAGGCTGTGTGCGCAAGAATGCTAGCCCAATAGTTGGGAAAGAAAATCCGTAGAAACCTAATGGTTATAATAATTTATGCCCTACAAAAGAGACAATCGTTCTAAAGATCAATTCTGAAAGTATACAATTGTCCCATATATCACATCGCGAGGGAAACAAAAGTTATTTTCCTAAAGATTGTTGATTTGTAAGACAGGGTCTAAGTAATAAAATTCTTAATGTGTTGCCCTTCGGGGAAAACAAAATGAACCGGATTTAAAGGATTAACAACAGTGTCTTTGTCTGCAGATTTCTTTGGTGCTGCCAGGGCAAGAGTGTATGATGATGAAATCAGAAATTGGATTTCAGGCATTGGGGTTGAAAATGTTGGGAGAAGGCTGGTCAACTCAAAGGAAGGACCTCCAACTTTCGATCAACCAAAGATGAGTCTCGGGAAGCTTCTCGAGTATGGAAACATGCTTGTCCAAGAGCAAGAGAACGTGAAGAGAGTCCAATTGGCTGACAAGTACCTAAAAGAGGCTGCTCTTGGAGACGCTAATGAAGATGCCATAAAGAATGGAACTTTCTAACGTTAGCAACTGTAATCCTTGATCATTAAGGCCTGGTGTGAGGTTTACATCTGGCATTTGGATTGAGATGGAAAGATCTATTGTGAAGACATCGTTTACGCTTTTAATTATTTTTTGGATGCAGAGAAAGCAGCCCAAGTAGTTGGCCTCCCCGCTCTAAAAGCCTGCTTCCTTTATCTGCGCAGAACTTTGAAACAACTTTTTGGAGGTACAATGCAAGCTGCCTGGTAGGAGTGTAATCTGTTCTAGCCATTTAGTTATGTCAATAGCAGAATAAAATGACCGCCTAAGGAATGAGCGGAATCAATCCTATCCATCTGTTGCATAGATGAGCGTCGTCAAGCTGCTTATACTGATACAGTATTCCTACCATTTCAACCTGAAGAGATTCGTTCTTTCTCTGTAATAGAGGTAAACAACTTGAGCTTTTGTGTCGACTCGGTTACTGTTAAGGTCCATCTTCTTGGACTTGACATGTCTGAACTTCTAAGCCCTAATAATATGCACGAAATGGTTACTACTAAAATATCTTAGCAATTTTTCGGAAAACTTGAACAATGCCAAGTCAAGGTCCAGCAGTTTACAGCTACGATATCATCGGATGTTCATGTTGGAAACCACCTGATATAGCTAAATATGTCCACCCAACCAAATGATGGCATGTGCTGCGGTTGACTCCGAGTCAACCAAGGAGCCTATATCAGGATAAGCTCTAAAGGAGGTGATAGAGCCCTTGTGGGACTAGACTACTGAAGGGAGAGTCCTAACATGGTTCTAATACATTGAGGACCTATCAGAGAAAAGTCCTGAAGAAGGGAGGATTCTGGGAAGAGCCTATATGATGAGCAAAGCCTCAGGTACATGGACAAGTTGACACACACCCAAGCCCAGTGCATTTATGCTATTCAGAGCTCTACCCTTATAGCAACATTCTGACTTTAGCATCGGAGCTTTCTCAGCCGGAACACCCTCGGCGGTCACTCCGTGTTCTGTTTTGTAGGTTCATTTTCCGGCTGCGGTTCCCAATCAATATTCTAGCAGCAACATTTTTGGCGCCATCCGTGGGATCGACTGGGAACATGGCCAGGCAATCATCTTCAGACACTCCTCCAACCAGTCGCTTCGTCCAGAATCGAGGAGTGAGATCAAGTAGCTCCCACCGAGGGGGCCGACAGCCAACACCATCCCAACGATATTCCAGTGACGACCGGATTAATGTGATCTCGGTCACCCCTAAGACAAGTGGCAGCTCCCAGGGGACTCGTTCCCCGACCCCTCTTCTAAAAAGGGGGACCTATGCCACCGCCTGACCCTAAAGCTGTTTGACACCCTGAACGCGGATTTGACAAGGAAAATCCACGAACTTAAGGGCATGGTAAATACCCTATAGAAAATGCTTAAGGAGGTGGCCTTCACGATTTCTACCAATCAGATACATCTGGACCCGAGCGACCTTCGTCTTAGATTGACGTCAAGGTCAAGCTACCATCAGAGATATAGATCAGAAGTTGATCCTAGTTATCATCCCAGAATGGAAGCCAAAAGAGCATGTCACCAGAGGTGGCTCCTGCTTCTGTAGTGAGACATCGATGGGAGACAGTAACTCATTCCAGATGAAGGAACCCATGGCCGACACTGGGTAGGCAAGAAATGATGTCCCTAAGGACGAAGCCGTTCCGACAAACGAGAAGCCCCTTCCTACGAGCGAGTTTCTCTAAAGACTGTCTCTGGACCTGGCCCAAAAGAATTTACTCCCCCAAGGGAAGATTCTGGGTATTCCCTGTCTAAGGCAATCGAAAAGCAAAACTTCCTCTGAATTTTTGGATGCCACAGTGCGACTTGTATGATGGGAGCGGGGACCCGGGAGAGTAGGTCTACCAAATTCAAACGAATATGCTCTTACTCCAGGTTTCAGATGTTGTTATGTGCCGTGCCTTCCCAACCACTTTGAAAAAAGCGGCACATGCTTGGTTCAAATCTCTCCGCCTAAGGTCAATCCATTCTTTCGCCCAACTCTTCGATTTGTTCCAAAAATATTTGGTGAGTAGCAGATCTCGTAGGAAAAATTCGGCGAGCCTCCTTAATGTGGTTCAAGAGAGAAACGAGTCCTTGTCGCGTTATTTAGGGCGTTTCAATGCAGCAACTCTAGAAATCGACAATCTGGACGAATCAGTTAAGTACACAGCTTTCTTACGTGGGCTCCGTCCTACTTCCAAGTTTGCTTTCTCCGTAAACAAAAGCCTCCCAGGGAATATGAGTGCCTTGCTTGACAAGGCCAACAAGTACATCCAGGCAGAAGAGTACTTGGAGACCCACAAGGGACACCGAGACGACAACGAACAAGAGCCTGGAAAGTGAACCCGCCAAGACAGCCCAAGAGGAGGACGAGGCTCCAAATGTTCAAGAAGAGATGAACGACGTTTGAATGAGTTATTTGACATGAAGAATTTGATGCCATTGAACGCCAAGCCATCACAGATCCTTCACGAGATCAAGGATAAAGAAATGTTAGAAAGGCCAGACAAGATGAGGATCGCACCCAGTAGGAGGGACAAGAATTTTTGGTGCCGTTACCACAATGATCACGGCTACACCACAGACAACTATGAATCAATCAAGCGCGCAATAGAGGCTCTCATCAAACACGAACATTTGCTAAGGTATGTCAACCGAAGAGATGAAAAGAAGGAGGCAACTCCCTTAGCAGGACGAAAAGAGGCCCAAGAAAATACGAGTGTCATCAATACTATCTCGGGGGGAATCACCACAGGGGGATTGTCCGGGCAAGGACAAAAATCTTATGCAAGAGAAGTCCTCACCACTATGGGGGAGTTGGCTAAAAAGCAAAAGGTAGAACTGGCCCCAACAATATCCTTCTCTGACGAGGATGTGGGAGACACAAAAACACCCCATGACTACCCACTGGTAATTACACTTCGAGTGGGAAACTTTGATATGAAAAGAATCCTCATGGATAATGGGAGCTCAGCAGAGGTTCTTTTTTATGAGGCATTCCAAAAAATGAACATTCCGTCCGACTGCTTGCAGAAGATAGATACGCCTCTTTACGGCTTCTCTAACCACCCTGTTATTTGTGAGGGGATTATTGCATTGCCAATGATCGTGGGTGCCCCTTCGGCCCAAGCCAAGCTGATGCTAGATTTCGTGGTTGTACTCGTTCATTCGGCCTATAATGCGATTCTGGGCTGAACAACGCTAAACCAATTAAGGGCTGTGGTATCAACATACCACATGAAAATGATATTTCCCACAGAGTACGGAGTTAGGAAAGTCAAGGGAGACCAAATGGTGGCCCGACAGTACTACATAGCGTCATGCCGAAACAGAGCCAACGAAACCCTCATGATTGAAGATTTGAGGGATGAGACCAAAGTCGAGAGAGGCAAGCCCACTGAAGACCTCATGGATATCGAGTTATATTCGAGGAACCAAGAAAAGACAGTAAGGATTGGAACAGGTTTGGCAGATGACCTCAAGCTCAAGCTTGTGGACTTGTTGTGAAGCTACTCAGAAATCTTCGCTTGGACAACATTAGATATGCTAGGGATTGATCCCAAAGTAATCACTCATAAACTGAATGTGGACCCGCTCAAGAAGTCGGTCAAACAAAAGAAGAAGACGTTCGCTCCTGAAAGGCAAGTGAAGATTGAAGAGGAAGTCGACAATTTGTTGGCAGTCGGATTCATTAAGGAGATTTCATACCTTGATTGGATCGCCAATGTCTTGATGGTACCCAAGTCGAGCGACCGTTGGCGCATATGCATCGACTTTACCAACCTTAACAAGGCCTTTCCAAAAGACAGTTACCCGCTTCCGCGAATCGATATCCTAATTGATGCTACTTCGGGTCATGAGCTGCTCAGCTTCATGGATGCATATTTAGGTTACAATCAGATAAGGATGTTCGAAGACAATGTCCCCCCAGACTTCCTTTATTACAGAACAGGGATTATACTGTTATAAAGTGATGCCCTTCAGACTCAAGTATGCGGGGGCGGCGTACCAATGCCTAGTCAATATGATCTTCCGCGATTCAATCGGGAAAAATATGAAGGTGTATGTGGACGACATGTTGGTGAAAAGCATGGAACATAAGGCTCATGTAAAGGACCTCAAGGAAACCTTTAACATACTGATAGCTTATGAGATGCAGCTAAACCGGTTCAAGTGTGCGTTTGGCGTAGCCTCAGGAAAGTTCTTGGGATTCATGGTCTCCCAACGTGGCATTGAGGCCAACTCGGAGAAGATAGACGCTATCCAAGCTATGAAGCCGCCTAAAACGATCAAGCAAGTTCAGGAGCTTACAGGAAGAGTAGCTCCTACTAACATATTTTAATTACAACAAACTACACTTTTAAGTTTTCAATATTGACATAATCAACAAAAAAGACGGTAATATCCTCATAAATAGATGAATTTACCCGATCAGTCATCTCCTTCTCAGCTGCCCATCTCTCTCTCACACACATGACACATAGATCCGCCACCACCTGCACATCGCCAATCACACACGTGCACATAATGCACTGTTACAGACACAGTGCACATAATTGCACACAACAGACACACACTACACAGTCGTACACCACACATCACCATACTTTCGTCCATTCCAGCCACCACAAGCATCATCGTTAACCCACCTTTGAACACAAACCAAAATGACAACACCACCACCAAATCCCCATCTCACAATCAATTACCACCCAAACCAATTTTACCACTCTTACGAGTAACGACGATGGTGGTTGGGCTACGACAGCGTGATTGGGTTAAGGACCCATGGCGGTGGCTTAATGGCCTCAGCCTCTGGTCACATTTGTTGCTGGTTGTCGCATGTCATTGGTGGTGGTCGCTCATCGACCGTTGGTTGTTATGGCGCTGCCCTCATCGGCCGATTGGTTATCGGCATCCCCTCTCTCTCGGGTCAAAGATCACAAGGAATTGGCAATGACCGGTCAGAGGTGAAGACCCAATGGCATTTTTGGTATATCATAATAATTTTATGGTGCCCTAACTTTTTTCGACGATTCCCTAACGATAGTGAATTTTATGTAATACAATGACAAGTCACAGGGTTCGTTGAGTAATAAAAATAGTTAGAGTGAAATGTAAATGGGTAAATCTTAAGAGAGTTTTGTATAATTTGCCTAATACAAATTGCACCAATCACCAAACCCCCCCCCCCCCCCACCCCCAATCCCTCCCCTCCTCCCAACAACACCACCACTGGAAAATGTAAACCAACTTACATGTTGTGCAACAGGTCAAAAGTTGAAGTTTGTGTGTTTTCATTGACCCTAGCAGAGTGAGGAATTGGAAATGCTCCTCTTTCAACACAAAACGAGAGACCTTTTTTGACATAAAATGGAAGTACTTTAGCCCAAATCAATTCGTATTGTGATACCAAAAGTCTCATGGTTGAACCATTAGTGTCAATTATTCATCAATATGTTTGCAGTAATTAAAAAGCAAAAGCAAAAATTTACAAATGTTACAAGCCATTCAACCAAAAGATAACGCGGCTTAGTAAAATAAATGTAAGACGAGAATGAATTAGTAAGATGTATGCGTGACACGGATTGCGTGTCTCATTAGGCCATCTGGATGTTTATCTCCCAATATTTGTTTAACTAATAGTAATAACTTTTTGCCTTAGATTGATGCCTGTGATTAAAATAACTAGCACAATGTACAACATAATACCTTCCTCTGTTTAGTCTATTGAGTAACGTCACAATCTTGGGGCAGTGTAGCCGACAATTTGATCATCAATCTGAGCTAGTGGCCTTTTGTTTTTGACCCCAATCTTCAAAGGGCAGTTGAACTATAAGAATAAGAAAAGGGATAATGCAGACATAGGACTATAAGAGACCATTTTCTTCTTGGTTCGAAGTATATTATTCCTTCAGATATCTTATTCAGCTTAGATAAAGAAAACAAGTTGGTCTGGCGTCAGCATGAGTGCCCATAGGATGCTTATAAAATATAAATTATGCTTCACAGTACGACAGTCCATAGGGATGCTTTCTCCTCGAAACCATGCCTTAAATTTAATCACCCAACTTGACTTCCAGGTGACTTTCGCCAAACTTTTATCCAACCTTTGACTCCCAAAACTGTGATTCGAGATCCGGTATCTTGAACAGCCATGGTAAATAGTGAACCATTTGAGATAGAAGCTTGGGAACAAGTGGCATCACTCTAGTAGCAGAAGGAATTTCTTGTTGCAAGAGTGAAAGATGGGCTGCCTGTCTGTGCATCTGCTCTGGCTTATATACTCTTGTTCCCGATAACATTTTGGTTTGTATCTCACATGGCCTACTGTGCACTAGATCAAAAGAATAATGCTGGGGCCTGAAGTCTGCTAGTAAAAACTGTTTTCCAGGTTTTGAATGTGACTGATTGTGGTTGAAGGTTGTAAATGTTTGGAGTAACTGTTCTCAAGATGCTTGGACTAGAATAGTATGCAAAGCAGTGCAAGTCCAAGGACAAAAGTTTGTGCAGAGTACAGTCACGCTCATAATCATAGGTCATGAACTCGGAACTTTCAATCTCTCTTCTTCAAATCAACTATCTGTAGTCCTCATGTGACTTCTTAAATTCCAAATATTCCTCTGTATCATCACATACACCTTTCCCCATCATATCTTCTTCAAAACTTCCCAACCACTTTCAAGTCTCCTAGGAGAAAACCTTCCTACATGCCTAAATTCTCCTCAATCTTCAAATCCAATCTCACCTAACACAATCATACAAACCTTGGCTTTACTTCGCTCCGATTTCTCCTCTATCCCTCCTCCAAAATGCCAAACTTGCTCGCTCTTTTGTTTTCTTTCAGTTTCCTTCTAGTCCCATGCTTCTCCCAGGTAAATGATTTCATCTACGCTGGATTCAATGATCCCAACACCAACATAACCTTACAGGGAGTTGCACGGATTGAGAAAAATGGGATTCTGCAACTAACCAACCAAAGTAGTAGACTAAAAGGCCAGGCTTTTTATCCCAAACCATTTCAGTTCAAGAACTCCACCTCTGGGAAAGCCTTCTCTTTCTCAACCTCTTTTGCCTTTGCCATCGTCCCTGAGTACCCTAAACTAGGAGGCCACGGCCTAGCTTTCACGCTCGCGCCATCAAAAGATTTCGCCCAATCAGCCCTTCCAAGTCAGTATCTAGGCCTCTTCAATGCCTCCGATATCGGAAACTTCTCCAACCACCTATTTGCTGTCGAATTCGACACAGTTCAAGATTTCGAATTTGGTGACGTCAATGACAATCATGTTGGCATTGACATTAATAGCTTACAATCCAATGAATCCTCGAAAGCGGCCTATGTCACTGGCGATGGTTTGGTCCAACAAGATCTGAATCTCAAGAGTGGAAAGACTATTGTGGCCTGGATTGAATATGATTCAATCTCAAACTTCATTAATGTTACCATTTCACCATCTTCTTCAAAACCCATGTTGCCTATTTTGTCATACCATGTGGATCTGTCTGAGATTGTTCAAGAGAATATGTATATTGGGTTCTCTGCATCAACTGGATTGCTTGCCAGCTCACATTGTATACTGGGTTGGAGCTTCAAGATGAACGGGAATACGCAATTTCTTCATCTAAATTCTCTACCATCACTTCCTGGTACAAAGAAGAAACATACAGGTTTCATTATTGGTGTGTCTATCTTGGCAGTTTTTGTTGCACTTGCTTCAATTTTCATTGTAATCTATGTGATCAAGAAAATCAAGAATATGGATGTGATTGAGGCCTGGGAGCTTGAGATTGGTCCACAGAGATATTCATACCAGCAACTGAAGACAGCCACTAGAGGTTTCAAGGAGAGTGAACAACTTGGGTGTGGTGGATTTGGCAAAGTTTATAAAGGTAAACTACGAGATTCGAAAACTGAAGTTGCTGTGAAGCGAATTTCACATGAATCCCAACAGGGTTTGCGCGAATTTGTGTCTGAAATCGCAAGTATTGGTAGGCTTCGTCATAGGAACTTGGTTCAGTTAATGGGATGGTGTCGTCGTCGGGCTGATTTGTTACTTGTTTATGATTATATGCCTAATGGAAGCTTGGACAAATTCTTGTTTTGTGAATCCGAAATGGTTTTGAGTTGGGAACAGAGGTTTAGCGTTATAAAAGGTGTTGCTTCGGGCCTATTGTATTTGCATGAAGGATATGAGCAAATTGTGATTCATAGAGACATCAAGGCTAGCAATGTTTTGCTTGATGGGGAATTAAATGGTCGGCTTGGAGACTTTGGGCTAGCAAGATTATATGATCATGGGGCGAATCCCAGCACGACTAGGGTGGTGGGCACATTGGGGTACCTGGCACCAGAGTTGCCAAGGACCGGGAGGGCCACAACAGGGTCAGATGTATTTGCTTTTGGTGCCGTTTGTCTTGAGGTTGTGTGTGGGCGTAGGCCAATTGAGCCTAAGGCAGTGCCTGAAGAATTGGTTTTGGTGGATTGGGTGTGGCACAAATGGGTAGAAGAGAAGGTCCTTGATGTGGTGGACAGCAGATTGAAAGGTGTGTTTGATGAAAATGAGGTCGTAATGGTGTTGAAGTTGGGGTTGATGTGCTCAAATAATGCGCCTTTGGCGCGGCCTAGCATGAGGCAAGTGGTGAGGTATTTGGAAGGCGAGGTTGGACTGCCAGCAGCTGTGAGAGCGCCTGATGGTGGAAAGGGTGGCAGCGTGGAGGGCTTTGATGATTGTATGCATTCATATGCATCGTCTTCATTAGAGAATGTGAGCTCGAATTCATTCATGGCAAATGGGGATATCAGTTTTGCTTCTATATCTACTTCGCCACTTTCACTGCTATATAACAAAAGGGAAGCTAGATAGTGATGTCAGAAGGTGAACGACTCTTCAAATTGGCTGTCGTTGGTGACGTTGCCTAAGAAAAGAAACCTGGAAGATTTTTTGATTCCTTGATCTTCAATTCATAGCAGTCACACAAGTTCCTGTACATAAAAATGAACATTTGGTGACTATTTCGTCGTGTTTGAATTGAAATCAAATCCTTGTTCATGTTCTCCTTTGTAAATGGCGACTTATGTACAATGTTTCCAAGAGACCACCTCTTCTCCCAATCCACATAATGTTTGAGATAGAAGGCGCTGCTGATTGGCGGGTACTACCCAATCTATATCTATAATATATATATATATATATATATATATATATATATATAAGCTGAAGATGTCTCTTCTAATTGCGACAAGTAGGATTTTTAAAACTCTTATCTTTGCGACACGTAGGATTTTTGAAGTTTTCATACTTACGACACATTGGATTTTAGGAGCATTCTCCTTTTGCCATGTAAGCTTTAGCTTTATCTTGAGAGTCTCCAACTCAATTGGTCTCTTAACTGAATGACGATTTTTAAAGCTCTTATCTTTGCGACACGTAGGATTTTTGGAGCTCTCATACTTACGACACATTGAATTTTAGGAGCATTCTCCTTTTGCCATGTAAGCTTTACCTTTATCTTGAGAGAGTCTCCAACTCAGTTGGACTCTTAACTGAATGACTATCAAATTAAGGTGCTGTAAAACTTATCCTGCAAGGTTATAGTCCTAATGAAAATTAAACTCTTAAACTCTTACCGTCTCTTAATTCCTTTCAGTCGCACAAAAGGCACCTCTCGCCTAGCCTCCGTCCAAGAGAATTCAAAAATAGAGAAGAGATGCTCAATGTGCTGCATCTGCCATAGGCGATCAAACATGCCTATTTTGCCATCTCAGTCCAGACATGAGGGAAAATTGGTATGTTGTTGGCAAAATGAGACATTCTCCAGTTCTGCTCTCCATGGCAAATGGTGGATATGAAGACAGAAGACCCACTCCTCAAGGGTAAGCATGCCATCCAGTATTTAATCTCATTGGTGATCAAACTTGATAGACCGGCCTAATAATTTAAAGTGGTGGAGCTTTTGATATTCTCATATTTCTCAAGGAGACTTTAGAGGAATACATTACTATAATAACCAGTTCTTTTGCAACCAAACTTTTTGGCTTTACCATGATCTTTTCGTTTAAAATAACCGAAAAGAAAGAACTTAAATTCTCAAGCTTATGAAAAATATCTTTCGTGATGCCGATCGGTTATATTGAAAATTACTAAGGTCAGAATACGCTAAGGTCAGAGTACGTAAACATTTAGCGACGATCTTAAAATAAAAAATGTTCGTAAGAGAAGTATAGATTATCAACTTCCTTAGAACAAGTAAAATGGCTTTACCATATCTTTCAACAAATTTTCTGGTTATGGAGGATTTTGAGAATGGAGGACTATTATTAGGTTCTTAAATTACATGATTAATAGTAATTTTTTCTTTTATATAAGTGCATAATTCTTGGTTGATATTGAGACCCATAATGTTTTCTAGACCCCGTGTTTTCTATCATTATTATTATTATTATTATTATTATTATTATTATTATTATTATTATTATTATTATTATTATTATTATTATGCTTTTTATTCCATTTCTTTGTTGCTTATGGAGGATTCTTAGAATGGAGGACTATTCTTAGGTTCTTAAATTACATGATTTAATCGTACTTTTTGCTCCATATCACTACATAATTTTGGTAGACATTGAGCACTACAGTGATGTCTATTATTATGTACACGCTTTTCCATTTCTTTGTAGGACCAAAATGGAAGTGGGTTAATCTATATATATCCTAAATATCCGGCCTAGAAAATGTTGTGCAAAATTCTTGATGTTTTTCATGAAATGAGACAAAAGAACTAAAGACTGATCCAGTGATAATGATACTCTCACCATGCCTATATATATACTTTTCTTTGGATGTCTTTTCCTCTTCAAGCTTTTCTTATCTGGGCTCAAATTTTCTCTTGCATTTTATTAGAGCTAGACTGAAGGTGCAAAGGAAAGAGGACAACTATTGATCTTCCATCATTTAAGTAAGTTTCATATGCTAATCGATTTATGTATTGATTATGTAACGCGAGTACTACGTTAAACAATTTGGAAGACTGGGGCGGGATGTTTTATTGTTGGTTAGTAGTGACAATAATTTCTTAAATGGTACTCAGACTTGGATCGAGCTTAATTTATCCATGCACGAGTACGGGTAAGACTTTTTTTTAATGTTTGCACACTATTCTGAAAGTTATTTGTGGCTAAATTTGTAATTGTTGCAAATAACACACTACAAGGTGATGGCATCTTAAGCTTTTATGTATTTGAACTTTATTCATGTATCTTAAGCTTTGTGCTAAGTGAGAAGTGAAATTTTATTCATGTATTATTGCATGTGAAATCTCTCGAACCTTGATAATGGACAAAAAGAAAGATAACTTTTTGGGTCGAATATTCTTTTAGCATTTGCCCATGTTTAAAAACAACAAGTTAATGCTAAAGTTGAAATTCTCACCATACTTCAGCGGCAAACCGCTAGGGTGGTGTATGTATATTAACCTTTTTTTCCATCCAAAGTCATAGTTGTAATTATGCAATAGTTTAGTATATATTCTTTGACTATGAAGCTTTATGGGCTCGATAGAAGTGGAAGAGTTTGTATATGCACCCGTTTATTAAATTTTACGAGGGAAGACAATCAGCAGCTTGAGATACCCTTTTTGGTAAGATATTCTTATTTCCTATTTGCACACACTCTTAAGAGTTATTTTTGATAATTTGAAATGTCCCAATATACTCTTTTTGCTACATATAAGCATAAACCCTCGCAATATTGCACGAGTTATTATGATGTGTTAACTTCAGATGATAAGAAAGCAATGCCTTCCGATTCATGTTAAAGTCTCCTAATGTAACATGCAATTAAATGGAGGTTTGTCTGGCGCAGTTGATCAATTGTCGAGTTTAATTGATAACAAGTACTTTTTCAAAATAGCAAATGTGTAACATAATCGTCAAATTCATGAAGATTTATCATATATACGTGGTTTCACCTGGGTAACCTTGGTTAATAGGGGTATTTTATTTTAAAGACATATTTGATTTTTTACTCTTTAATGTAATTATTTTACATACCTAATTCGTTGTCTAATCTTAATATTTATGTTGGACACTCTAAAACTTATGAAGGATTTAAAACTTAGCAAAATTTTCTCTTTGAGATCGCTTAAGTTTTAAAGAAAATCTTATTTCTCCATAAGCTTTATTCTAACTTTAGTCGTTTGTACCGATCTTCTTAAAATCTAACATGTTACGCACAATATGAACAAAATGTTCAAAACCAAATAAATTGGATTTTTTACAAAAAAACTGTAATCGACTGAAGAATAATTTGTGACAGACTGAGAATAAGTTTGTAAGCATAAAAGAGACAACAAGGTAAATTTGTTATAATAAGAATCCTTTACCCTTTATAGACAACTACAAAAAGGGGGAAGTCTGGGTCGCCCTAGGGTGGTAATGGTAGTATTGAAATGTCGGTGCTAAATATGAGAGTATGAAGGTGGTAATATATGCAATTATGCAGGTCAACAGCCATGCTAATTACGAAGTGATTGTTATGGTAGAACTGGAGTGCTGGTAGCGAGATTTATAATAGTTGTGACAACAAGTGGTTGTGGTGGTGTTGGCGTGTAGTATGCTCATGCTTGTGGTAGTGATAGTCGAAACAAAATGGTGATAGTGCAAGAGATAATGGTTGTTGTTAGAGTTGTTGTACTGGTTGCACTAAGATGTTTCGAGGTAACATTAATATATATTGTAGTATTGATTGATAAATTATGATCTAAATATTAATTGAACAAGTGATGAACCTAAAAAAGCTGACGGTAGAAACATGAAAGTGAACTGATGGGCAAAAGTCATGGCTATGGCGACTGTAACTGCATTCGTAATGGCAATGATAGCGCTAAGGTATTTGGATGTAGTGTTAGTGTCATACGTATTGATGGATCGTTTATGCCGAGAATCTTAAGTAGACAACTGATGAACTTAAATAACATAAACATCAATGAAAAGGCATCCTGAGTTTATAAGACAATCTTTCGTAATTATAACGTTTCCATATCATTTGTGAATAAAAAGTGATCATACTAAATCATGCATTCTGCCTTTGTTACTCTAATACACTATTGTAATGCTACTTTTCTAAAAGTTCTACTCATACGCAATCTTCTACATAATATATTTATTGTCGACAATTCAAACAATAACAATGATAAATAATCTATAAAAACACATTTTGAAAAATACTTTGAGAAAATTAGGAAAATTTATACTCCATCCGTCCCTATAAAAACTGATCGTATTTTTTTTGGGCCGTCCCACAAAAATTGATCACTTCCAAATGAGTAAAAATTCTATAGGTATTTTTACATATTTACCCTTTTTATACTTTTTTTATTATATTTCTCTCACTTCATTTAATTATCTACCAACTCATTTTCTCTTTCCTGGCCCACCACTTTACACTTTTTATTCTATTTCGATATTCACATTTAACACTCTACCAACTAATTTTCTCTCTCATGGCCTACTCTCTTTCCCCTCTCTCTAAAGGGTAAAATGAAAAAGACACACAATATATAACCTAAATCCTTAATATACGTGCAAAGTCAAATGGATCACTCTTTTAGGGACGAAGGGAGTAGTTGTTAAGTATCTATAGAAATAAATTTTAGACAATATTTGAGAAATTAGATAATACCTCGTGCATTGCACGGGTCCCTTAGCTAGTATATAAAAAGATGAAGCCTTCGCTTAGAATTGCGACACATAGGATTTTTAGTCTTTCATATTTGCGACATGTAGGATTTAATAGGCTTTCTCTACGTGACAAATCAACCTTAACTTCTAATGTGGGAGTTTCCCAACTTTGATGGACTCTTAAAAGTAAAAGTAGACACATTTTTGTGTTACACTCCTACTAAAACTTGAACTCTTAAGGTTACTTTGGTCTTTGTGTCTCTATATCTCTCACTCCGAGAGGTGCTTCTGTGGACAGAAACTTTGATGGATCCTCTCATGCATGAAGGAAGCATATAATGCAGATTTGGGTTTTGGAAAAGAAGACAAGGGACATAGTAGTTGTTGAGGTAGCTGCGCACGTAAAACTCATTAGATACTATTTATGTAGAAAAAACATTTCAAAAATCTTACACATAAAATCATGTAGTGTTATTTGATACATCTTGCAACTCCTTAACTCTATAAAACTATACAAACGCTGGCTTATTTTCATTGAAAATACATCACTTTGATAAAAACCAATTCCTCCTCCGTTTTTCACAAGGATGAAGACGCATAAGAAGACAAAGGCTAACAATTTCAACTCTAAGGTTAGTCATACCAGGAAAACCATGCACCAAACCGTTTCATCAATCTCAACGCAAAAGAAAAATACTCTGGAATACTGACCACCATTTCGAGAAAATACGGTAAGCAATTAATCAAGTTTTTTTTGTTCTCACATACTACATCATAGAAAAAAGATTTACTTATCCATGATGCTTGCAAATTAAGGGGTCTTTGAAGGCAAGAGACGGTTCAATTTCATGCCAGAGTTGGGAAAGGAAGCTAGGCGGATGACTATTGTAGAAAAGTTTGTATCAAGGGTTGTCCGCTCCTAAAACAAAGAAGAAGTCTTTCCTTCATGCTGCTAGGGATGAAGATCCGCCAGAACTAATTTCTTTGATTCGATCGGGATAAATGGATGTAGATTTCACTATAAGACTATAGGTTAGTCACGTTTTGGATGCTTCTTGCCTGTAACAATAACCCCTAGAGAAACTTTGGATGCTTCTTGAGAGCCTGTGAAAATAAGCCCTTAAGTAACTTATATATTGCTCACGATTTCATGCGTAACTTCTTTTAAATTCTTTAATATCACCCAATTTTGGTTGTATCATGATGTTTACACTTAGAAAAAGATGAAGAAAAAGGGAAAAGAACTTAGATTCTTAAGCTCATGCATGAAAAATATTTTTAGTAATTCCAGTTGGTGAATATGATATCATCTTTCCTGCTTGCCATAAAGGCAAATTAGTGATTTGTTCAATTTCTAACCTTTTTTCCATCGTGTATACATTGAGTGAAGTGTATAAATATGCACAATTGTGGAATTACATTAAGCTAATTAAAATATATATTAAGTGATGAGAGCTTCCCTGCTTTTCGTAAGGGCAAATTAGTAAATTTAGATATTACTACACATTTACATAATTATGCAAGTACATTATAGAAGTATATAAGTATACTTATTGGTGATGACAATGCGAATGCGGTGATGATAATGCAAATGCGGTGAATTATCGTAACTGGAAACATAAACTGGTTGTCTGGATGAGATTTTTTCCCTAACATATGCCTGGTTTCACTGTGAGCCAACTTGATAAATTATGGTATTTTATTTCTTTCTTTTTGGTTTGAGTCATCATGTAATTAATGATTGTAAGTAGTAGTTATATTTGTTTCGTAACCTTTAGCACTATTTTTTAGGATATATGAAAGAAGACTTTGAAACTTCAAGAAAATTCAATTCATAGATGTAGATCTCGAACGTATGAATGAGGATGTTTTCCGAAACTCGCAAAGAAAAAAGGAAGAGAGTTAAACAAAAAGAAAAGCAACTAGGACAAGGAAAGAAGTGACTTGGACAAAAAGAAACGAACTTGCTTAGACAAACTTTTTTTGTCGATAATCTCAGACCAAAAAACTGAATATTGATTAATACGTAATTGATCGAACAACTACTTGAAAACGACTTTTCTACTTACAAACGAAATGTTCCAAATATTCCTTGAAATTCTTGCTCCCCTTGGACCATTTGTATCTATATGCATTAGGATCCCGATTCATGGATCTCTCGATTAGAGAAATAAAAATAAGAGGATCGAACCATCTCTTTTGACTCTTTTTCAAATTCGATAAATTTTGATTGATCGTATATTTCATTATAGTTCTATGATTCAGAATATCTTTTCCTATTTGATCCTTTTGAATTCCATATTCGAAGTTGCGATTGGATCTATTCATTAAAAAGAGTCGATGCAATACATTCTTATGTACCCATAGATGCTATATTGGATTTGAATCAGATTTTGGATCAATCTATATTGATTGACTGTCTCCATTATATGCTTCCTTCATACATGAGAAGTTAAGCACGAAGCGGTAGTGGTGGTAGTAGTAGTGGCGGCTATTATGGTGGTAGTGCTTGACACAACGGTAGTGTTATAGGTAAAAATTTTGTAAATATAAGCAGGAAGCGGTAGTGGTGATAGTAGTGGCAGCTATAATGGTGATTTTAATTATGGCCGGTGACAGTAATGGTATTTATGGTAAAAATAATGGTAGCACTAAGGTTTTGAGGTTTTAGTATAGTAGTAATAGATAACTGTTGTTAAGAATCTAAATTGGACAAAAGGTAAACCTGATTAAAAGTGGTGATTCCGATTTTAGTACCTTGACAACAACTTGGACGTTTTGAAAATTCTACCTTAGGACTAGGGACGGTTAAAGTTTTAACCAAGTCCAAACAATTTCTCGATGGTGCTTTCAATAGGCGATGTACGTTCACAGTTAATCACTTAAACATAAACAAAGCACATTTCATAAGACGGTGAAAGCAACACATGCAATAAAATAAGTTTCTGTAACGTAACTATTGAACGTATATCGATTTGCTATACCTCCTAAGTGATGGTCTTTCCGTTAAAAAAAAATTGCATATCACCGTTAAGCAAACACCCTTTTGTTACTAAAATAGACTAGGCCTATCTTAACATTAATATGCAAACATTCTTCTTGAGGAGATACACAAAAATCAACAATGATAAAAAACACTACAAAAACAACATATTATCGGTAAAATATTTTGTAACTTTTTTTTAATAGTAGTCTATATGATAGAACGATCGAACCGAAGTTTGAGCTACTTTAAACATAATTCATGAAAATGATTATTCCTGTCCATGGCAATGGACTAATTTGTTTGAGAAACCGATATACTTGATTGATTGCAATTACCATGTTTAAGATGTATACATGTATTAACTTATATATTATCTTTGAAAATATTAACTATTGTTCGTCATTTAGAATTAGAGTTTGTTTCACTATGCTAAAGTATATGTTATAATGAAATCAAATTGCATCACGTCTCGTGCATTTGCACGGGTCCATTAGCTAGTAAATATAATAAACGAAGCGAGAAAAGTATTGATAACTTCTTTGTGCGACACATCATCGCTTCTTTTTACGACACGTCATATCCTTATTTTAAGATTAATTAACTTCTATACAAGTAAATCTTATTTAATTTAAAAACTAATTCTAATCATTCTAAAATTCTATCTAATTAATATATTAATCTATTAAGACTTCTTTTTGACAATATGTCCTTGAAATTCAAAAACTAATTCTAATCATTCTAAAACTCAACCTTATCATTATACTAACTTATTAGGACTTAATATTGACTATTGTATCTTCAAAACTATTCTCTAATATAAATATAAAAACTCATATATATAAAAAACGAAAATAATACTTTTGATTTAAAATAAAAAAATATTTAAAAACTAATTATAATCATTCTAAAACTCTACCTAATTAATATACTAATCTCTTTAGACTTCATTTTGACAATTATGTCCTTAAAAGTGTTTTGTAATATAAAAATTAAAATTCATAGACCCAAAAAATAACTTATGAGATTTAGAATAAAAACGTGATCTAATAAATAATTTAAATTTTGATATGATCCTTAATTTTATATCTAATTAATTTTGTAGGAAAAATGAGGGTTTTCTGTAAGTCTTATGTAATTCGAAAACTAATTATAATCATTTTAAAACTCAACCTAATCATTATACGAACTTATTAAGACTTAACTATTGTATCTTCAAACCCACTCTCTAATATGAGTATAAAAACTATAATATTTTTATTTAGAAGAAAAAATTAATGTTACAATTTAGATTAAAAATTTATGAGACTTAGAAAAAAATAATCTAACAATTGATTTGAATTTTGATAGGTACCTTATTTTTATATTTCATTAATTTTGCAAGAAGAATGAGGGTTGTATAATTTATAAATTAATTCTAAACATTTTTAAACTAACATAATCAATACACCAACTTATTATGACTTCATTTTGATTATTGTATTCTTAAAACCAGTCTTTAATGCGAATATAAAAATTCATATTACATTTAGAATGAATAAAAATGACGTTCTAATTGAGTTAAATGTACTATCGTTATATATATATATATATATACACACACACACACACACACATAAGATAGTCATCGTTAAAATTGAATAATGTGATATATAGATTTAATAAACGAATTATAAGTTAGTATTTTTAAATAAGACCTCATGACACAAAACTGGTTATACCCCATATATATAAGGATTTAGAAAAAAAAAAAAAAGCAAACTCTTTACTACGATTTATTATTGAAAAATCCGTGGTATAATTGTCCCGATGTTTGTAAACCTTTTAAATCTAGAAAATCAATTATACAACGTTTAAACTATATGCTACAAACATATATTTACGTACTAGGCTTTAATTTGACTATTAAAACCTTGATTAAATTGTGATACAATTCTTGCGTAATATTTGCATTCGCATGTTTGCTTTAGTTCCTTTAAACTGTAAATTGAACGAACGATGAGTAGATTGTATTACGGTACCGCTTAACGATGTAAAAGAAAAGCTTAAAGAACGCTAAAATCTAGCGACGACACTATAACACAATCTACTTATTGTTCGTTATACATATAGTTCAGATGAACTAAAACAAGCATATATACCTATGCAAATATTTCACAACAATTGCATGACCATCTAATCAAGACTGTAATTTTAAATGTACATGAGATGAAAAAAATATTTGGATATCATGTTTGTATTTTAATAACTTGGTGATGTCATGAAACAATGATTTGTGAAGAAGATAAGAATGTATTATAACATTTACGATTCAAAGATAAAGAACTCTTAACCTAACATTTCAAACTAAGACACTTGGTTCTGAAAAGTTACATGTTGGACTACTAAAAGAACTTAATAATAATATAGTTTTGACAAGTTATTACTTGAAGTTATTGCAAATAAAGTATTAAAAATTTCTTACTAACAATTATAGTTTTAGCATAAATAGATTTTTTTTCCAATAAGATGTTAATCTCTTTTTGTTTCTTGAAATGTGGTATGGATTGATACACTTTTTGTAAATTTTAAAAATATTTTATCTAACTTGCTTGAGCTTGACTCGATTATAATATTTAATAACTGAGGCAAGAAGTGCGATAATAGCTCGTGACACCTCATTGCATTAGGTTATTAATATAATAAGAGTTATAAAAACTAATGTTAAACATATTAATGTTGCTAAAGATCTCCAAACATTATTTTGAATGGGGTCCTTAATTTTGCAAGTAATTAAATCGGTAAATATAGTAAACATTTAAATAATGTCTTATGCAATTCGAAACATTCAAAATTTTCTAACCAATATAATAACCTATTATGACTTTATTTGAATATTATAAATTGAAAAATCTCTCTAACATGAAATATTAATCTATAAAACAAAAATTAGTTAAGAGATTTAATAAGAAAATTTATGTTTTATTTCAAATTCATATTTAAGTTTTTTGTAAATTCAAATATGAATCTAACTTGATAAATATGTTGATTAAAAATTTTGGTCAGTAATTTCCTTACTCTAAGGTTTTGCACTATCCTATTTAGTCGTATTGGTTAAATGTAAAAAATAACATATGCAGATTCTATATGAGATATATTAAAAAATAGTATAAATATAAAATCTTTTTTATGTGAGCATATCGTAAATTCAACTAATTTTTTGTTGAAAAAGTTTTGAACCAATTTTATTATGGTATTTTTATTGTGAGTAATTAAACTCTTAAGCTTTCTAAATCCTGCATTAGCAATATATATACCATTTATGATTTTATGTTAACTTTTATAATTTTGAATAAAATTATATATACAATATAAAAAGATATTAGTTCTGTTGTGATCAATATAGACTAAAACTTAGATTGAAAACCTTATTATATTTGAAAATAAATCTTACTTAGTGAGCATGCTTATTGTATACTTTGTGAAATCTTGGTTAAATTTTGTTCAACAATTTTCTTACTACGAGGTTTTGAACTATCGTATACATATAGTCATGTTGGTTAAACTTTATATAATTACCTCGTGCACTGAATACTATTTTCTCTGTATACTTTCTTGGTAGATTACATTTGCCTTTAAAAATTCTATATTATCCTTACTTAATTAGTCGTGTTGATTACTTTTATAAATCACATTCTATAAACAAATATATGGACCAAAATTTTCTCTATCAAAATTAAACTAATATGTAATGAACGTTATGGACAACCCATTCAAAGGTACAAATTATTTTTATAAGATACTTAGAAAATAATAAAAATATCTTGTGTAATAGCAAATTAGTCTCAATATTTTCTCCGCATATTTTTATTAGTACAATTTACTTTTTTTTTGTGTACTAAATAAAACTTTTAATTGTTGTTCATCTATATAGTTACCAAATCAGAATTAGTAAATATGCACAAGAACGTTGCTTATTGATATTTCACCATAAGTTATTTTATTACAAGAAAGTTCAAGCTAAATATGAAAGTAACTATCTTTATGAAATAACCATAAAATTATATGATTGTGCAATATGTTTTATTATGCATTTCAAAACTATTAAAATAAATTACTATTAATAAACCGTCTCGTGCTTGGCACGTGATTCTAGGCTAGTATGGTCCTAAAAGTGAAGTATGTCATGACGATCAGAAGATGATTGTGCCGGTGCCCCTGAGCGTAGATCCTAATATTATGAGTTGAAAATGAAATTTCTTCTGGTTAGTGCTAAATACTTTGCCCATCTAGCAAAAACCAATCCAGAGGTGTTCAACAAATCTGTGTCAGAGTCCTAGGAAAACTAAGCCAATGCAAGTATTTCAAATGGTAAATCAGCAAAATTTTGTTACTTTGGTTACAGAAAGCGCCTAAATGAATGCTATCAAAAACTATAGATAACTCATAATTGGTGCAATATGACAGATCCTTAATCTTGACATCTCAATAGGAACTGTAATACAGTATATAGGAAGCAAAGAAGTAGAAGGTATGCAACTCCTCAATGTCAATACGGAACATAGAAATCTAATTCCCGACGACTACCGATTGAGGAGTACTTCACATTATTGCCGTAAACTGACTCAGCAAATATGGGGTCGATTGACAACTCTTACGTTCCAATGAACAAAAATCCGGACTCAGGTTTCTATGTACTCCGAGGTTACGAAACTATCTCTACCTTAACCTTTGGTTTTGTTTCTTCTGCTGTCTGACCAAGTAACTCAGACCATGTTGGTTCTCCTTCCAATTCCCCAAAACACTCTAACTGGACTCCTGCAAAAGCTTCGGCAAATTCCTAAAAGAAGATTTCTTGGTAATGGCTTCAGATAAGCATTAGCCATGTTGCAACTTGATTCTTGGATAGAGACAGTTTAGAGTGACTAAAATTGATTTGGCAGATAATCTAATTCCTGATCATGTTTTGCATTTTATCATCAATCGAACGGAGTATATCAAGAGAAAAAGAAGAGTAAAGCAACTTTTGTGATACATTGTAAGCAAAGGAAGTAAAAGGTTGCTAATTCTCAGCACAATAAGGAGTTGAATTCATGAAGATTGTTCCAAATAAAATAGCTTAGCCAATTCTGGGAGGATTGGCTACTTTTCCTGCAGAATCAACATATATTCGGACCCGATCAGTTCGGTAATCCATGGTAACAAAATGATTTGGTGGAACCACATAAACTGTAGCCCTTGGCATCTCTTTCTTTATCTTTGCTTCTGCTTCTTCTGGTGTCAGGCCAACCAACTCCGGCCATATTGTTTTCCGATCTCCGTCGGTTCCAGATGGGCTCCCATAAGTCACTGAAAATCCTATCCAGCTTAGGCAAATAAACACAAATGACAAATATGGTAGTAAACATGTCAATAATTGGTGAATAATCCATGAGGACCATGGAAGCTAGACACCAAAAGTGACATTTTCATGTTTTAATTGCTTTTTCTAGCTACAATATCTCCTTTTTAGAGACTAATTAACAAATGAGTGTGAGGAAAATTGCAAGCAAAAAGAGCTCTCAATATAGCTACTGCAAATTTCGGTACAAAAGAGTAAGTGGAAAAGAAACTTTACTTGGTAGAGGAGGTTCCTCAGAGAGCTTGGTTGATTGGTTTTCCTCCTCAGCCATAACAGATATGGATCAAGCCAGGTTACACTTCGACAACATATATATATATATATATATATATATATATATATATATATATATATATATAGAGAGAGAGAGAGAGAGAGAGAGAGAGAGAGAGAGAGTACCTCCTTGAATTTGTCAGTGCCCTCACATGTGACTACAAAATGATTGCCGGCCATCACCGACTCTCTCAGGAACAATTATTCGCGGTCCTGTCCTTTTTGAAAAGTCAAATTAAAGTATTCGGCCTGCGTTAAAAACCCGGAGCTAATCTTTTGTAAGTGAACAATATATATAAAGAAATGAAAGATTTTAAGGAGATAGATTAGCACCCACTTCTTGGTTTTTTAGGTCCGTCCCTATTCTTTGATGTGCGACGCTCAGAGTTCATACCACCATGTCATAATGTTGCATTTTTTTTAGCGAATGGCAGTCCTCATTGAATTTATTGTTTCTGTATTAGAAATCTGTAAGTTGCCCGAGGCCTCGAGAAAAGGGATGATGATGATGATCAAGGAACCTGTTCTGCTGGTTGGTTTAGGACCAGTTTACAATTGCTTCCATGCCTAGGAAGTGATTTTTGTCTAACACAATAAACCTCAGACAGCTTTTATGTCCAAGTGCTTCTTAATCCAGAGGCCAACACCTTGGCAAGCGTGGCATTGACAAAGAAAAGGTTGCCAAAACGACTGATAGCTACACACACAATCATCTTCTGAGGATATTTGAACGCCTGTATGCGATAGCCTTTCAAGCTCCTTTGAAGCTTGCGGAATAACGACCCATCCAAAGACATTTGTTGTACAAACAAATTGTCTGTTTCTCTCATTTCAAAAAGCGAGTTGAGAAGGTAAAAGTGTATTTGCATTTAGAACTAGTCCAGTTTATCAGTCATGCTTCCTCTGGTGCATTTTCTGCTATTCCTCCTCATTATTAAAGAGGCTTAATCTGATTGTTATGGCTTCACCTTCTATAGAAGATTCAAACGTGGTTGACATGAAAGATGTAGCCCAAGGGAGTAGTGCGTTGGGGCGTCTGCTTTTAGGCTGGAGAACAAACCTAATAGGAGACAGATAAAAACCTGGAACAACAATGCACAAAGAGACATCACCAGGAAACACGAACATCCATAAATTAAGAACCAACGCTCTTCCATACCACCAGAATCATGTTTGTTGTCCTAAAGATAGGTAAGTTGCCACAATCCAGAAGACTATGCAAGCTGCTTAGGTAGAAACCATCCGAGTTCACAATGACACCAAATGTACCATGGAGTTCTCGGGTTGGAGAGAGTGGATCCATAATCGTTGAGAGAGTAGATCTTTGACAGACTGGTTTTTGGTGAGAGTGAAAGAGAGAGAGGGGCGGCAGAAATGGAGAAGAAGAGAGAAAACAAAGAGGTCTTAGGGTTAAGGGTATTTATATACCAATAACCGGGTAAATCCTGGTAACCCATCAACCTACCTGGATTGACCCAAAAATACAATTCGGTTCAAGTATGGGTTTAATTTTCACGGGTAGCATATATATGTACCTGTACCTAGGATTTTTGACCGGGTACAGGTCAACTCACAGTTACGGGCAGAAAATTGCCAGGTCTAGTAATGCATGTGTATAATTATACATGAAAATATTACTTTACAAATAGATCACATCTTCCTTGTTTCAAGATATACAACCCATCAAATATCAAATTAAAGTTAAAGTCAAATGAACACATTCGAATAATTGAACTAATAATCAAATACGATACAATCACGTCGTGCATGACTGTAACACACGTTAACCTAAGCACATGAAGGTTCTAAATTTACACTTTGCACACCGGTAGCAATTATCATATTTTGTCATGGCATCACGTTATCCTAAGTACGTGAAAGTGATGTCTATTAGTTTAATTCAAAGAGGGTTCTAAAGACATCAAAGTATGTCAAAGGCATGTGAGCCACAAAAGTATCAAAACTTTGCAGATGACTTGACGATTTCAGAAAGGATTAATTACTCACGGCACCCATGAGGTTTGCCCTAAATTACACACAGACCTGCCTATCTTTGTAAATTACACTCCGCTCCCCCAGGTTTGTACCCGCATTTCACGAAGCCCCACAAAATTGATGGGGACCCTAACTCCGTCTAAAGATTCCCTGACACCTTACTTTTTTATTTTTTCATCCCCAAACTATCCTCCATTTCTTGAATAAAACCCCCTTGCCCTTTAGGTTTTTCTTCTTCTGTTATATCTTTTTTTTTTAACTTTTACCAACAGTGATGTTGTACAACCAACAATGCATGTTGTACAACCAAAACTTCACATTGTACAACCAATAATGCAGGAACAAACATGGCTGCTGGGCTGCTCTCATGTCATACATCACCATCCACCATCGCAACACCCTCTGGCAACACCGGCGACAATGTCAGCAACAATCTTCAGCGACCTCGCTGGTATCACCCATTTTCCTTGCTACCAAGCCTATGCCGGCAACACCATCTAGCGAACCCAACAGACCCACCCGTGACCACCCACGACCACCAAGTTCACCATACTGCCCAGCAATGACCCACCACAGACGATCGATAAATCGTCCTACTCACGACCACCCATGACCATTAACCGCCACGAATCCCAAAACTCATCATCCAATAACCTTCGGCAACCGTTCGCGACCCACCAACGACGACCATCAGCCACCACAGTGCCTGCCAACCCGTCGCCACCACCGCGACATCTGACCCCATCACTGCATCCCATGACAACTGGCAAAACTCGCAACCACAAGACACACTCAAAACTACAAACAACAAACCCACGACCACACCATGTCCAACACCTCCAACAGAAGCTCACAGGCACGAATTAAAAAACCATAAGGTAGAAATGGTTTTAGGTGCCCCGCCACCAAATGCCCAACCTCCACCAATCGCAATTGCACAACCACAAGGATGGGGAAGGGGAAATGCAGAGAATCGCAATTGCACAATCGCAATTGAAAGTCTGTAAATTTCTCTCCAAAACTCAAGAGACACTATGTACTTATATACAAGGACATAAATGTCTTTTTATGTCCAGCCGTTAACACCGTTAAAGAAAGCTAGATTTTAGGAGCAGAGTGTAATTTACAAAGATAGACGGGACCGTATGTAATTTAGGACAAATCTCAGGGGTGCCCTGAGTAATTAACCCTTTCAGAAAATACTCAATTTTAGACTTAAATTGAAGAGATGAGTTCAACGAAAGTGAAATTGCTTGAATCCGAGTTCGTACGATTCCAGAAGTTTCAAATAACAAAATATGTGCACCATTTAAAATTGGACACATGGCAAAGCCACTTGTGTTTTTCATAACCTCAGGTTCTATTAGTCCAAAATCAGATATACTTTCATATTGCACGTCTTGCCAGTTAGCATAGAACTTTTTTGCATTAGCTCTAGGCCTTTTTGCAAATGTCACTACATATTCATCCAAGGTGAAATAAAAGGATAAAGACCGAGAAGAACTGTCGTACATGAATTTTTCTGCGGAATAATCCGTGGTTACGTCACAATCTTGTGAAATTACTCGAACCACAGCGCTTGGCCTGTCTTGCTATATTGGTCCTTCAGCTGCTTCTAATGTGAGGCCAACTAATATAGGCCATATTGTTTTCAATTCTCTGTTCGGTCTAGGTAAAAGTTCCTATAAGGTCCTTAAGAAAAATAACAAAGAACAATACTTTAATGTTCTTGAATTCGCTTTCTCTGGCATTTATACCAAAAGGAGAAGAAAAGGACTTACTTGGCAGAGGTTGTTGCTCAGGGAGCTTGGTAAATTGGTTCTTCTCCTCAGCCATATTACTTATCAAGCGAATCAGGCCGACTTTGTCAAAATTTATAGAGATGAATGTTTTCTACATAATGTCTTACACCATTAACGCGATAAGAACTAAATACTTTCTGGCTCTATTCAGTGATAATAACTAGGGTCAAATACACGTAGGTATCCTGAAACTACCACAAAGTCTCAATTAAGGGTCTAAAAGTTTAATTTTTACAAATAAGGGCCTGTAACTTCAAATTTGCAATAAGTAAGTACATCTGTCCACTTTCTTAACGATAGAGGCTTTTCCATCAGGGGCATTTTTGGGTTTCTATATTTGGGTATTTTTCTTTTCTTCTTCAAAATTTCACCTCTCCTCCCCATCCTCATTTAATTCCTTTCTTTCTCTCTCTTTCTTTCCTCCTTTCTTCTTCTCCCTATTTTCTTCGTACTGCCTGAACTATAGCCCAGGGAAGGGAAGACTGTGATGAGCCAACAGGCGGCGAGGCAAGGGAAAACCACACGGTTGGCAAGAGGCAGGAGCTTTTTGTACAAGGGTTTTGGCTCTTTGAGGAGGGGAAGGAAAAATTGAGGCGCCGGTCCCCGATCGCCGGCGACAGGTATGACGATCGTGGTTGATGCCGATCGGTCGTCGAAGAAGGTTCAATTGAAGCGGCTGGCTTGAATAACCCTTTTCTTTTTGTTGTTCTGTGACGGTAAGTGTAATGGTGTGGATCTGGTTCCTCACCCGCCATCGTGGGTCCTTTGTGATAGATCAGTGGGTGGCACCAGTCACCACCTGTGGTTGCTGTCGATCGTGGCAGTGGTGTGGCCCTAGTGGAAGTTGACGACAGATCTGCACGTGAGAGGAATTAAGCCATCGACAGCATGCCTCTTATGATCTGAACGAAGATCTGTATCGTCCTCGGTGCGTAGGCTATACCTGTATCGTCCTCAGCGCGTAGGCCTCCGGCTAAGCCAGCTAGGCCATGGCGCCGCCGCCAGTGTCTCTCACCTACTCCTAGTCTAGGTTGCGGCTACAGTGCATGTCTCCTCGAGGGAAGCAAATCTCATATGTTGTGTGTCTTTGTTACATCTGACGAAGTTGTGGTCAAGGTGGTGATGGTAGTGCTGTGATGATGCGGTGGGTAAAGCCGTGGTGATTTTGGGTGAATTTAGTGGGGTTGCAGGTTATTAAGACTTGGTCTCTTCGTCTCTTTTTGTTACCGATTTTCTTTCCACTTTGCCGTTCAGTAGCGATGCCACTGGGATCTGCTGTCGACTAGTGTGGCTGTTGCCACTGTCAGTGGTTTCTTGTCCTCATGGGGTGAGGGGGTGGCTATTGCTGCCGCCGATGGTTTCTTCTTTTTCTTAAGGAAGAAGAAGTGAAAACTTAAAAAAGAAAAGAGGAAAAACATCCAAATATGGAAACCCAAAAATGCCCCTAACGGAAAAGCCTCAATCGTTAATAAAGTGGACGGATGTACTTACTTATTGCAAATTTGAAGTTACAGGCCCTTATTTGTAAAAATTAAACTTTAGGACCCTTAATTGAGACTTTGTGATAATTTCAGGGTACCTACGTGTATTTGACCCTAATAACTAAGTAGTTGGAGGCTCTAGCCTGTCTTTGGGAATAACAACAACTACATTAAACTCCCTTGTGCTTTTTCCTATTTGAAGAATCGGGTGACCGAAGTTGCCTCAGTGAACCACACAGAAGACCAACTTCACTCCAAGCAAGTGTAATAACTGTGAGCCAGATGCATACTCCTTACAAAAGTAATTTTGATAATATATGTTCTCAAGCCGATGACCTTACTGAGCATGCATTTCATCTGGGTTTTAAATTTTCGTCATTGGGGAAGATTTTATGATTGTTTAGTTGATACTGACTCTTAAAATTCTTTAAAGAGTATTACCATTACTTGAATATAGTTTGAGAAAGCGTGAGAGGGAGGACAACAACAAACAAGGAGGTTTTAAGAACTTGAAAGAAGAGAAAAATAAGGAATTAAGTCGAAAAGGGCTTGAATTCTAAGTACTCTCTCCATGTATCTCTGTCTAGCTGACTGGATCGAGTCCCATACGAGCTTGGGACGAGATCTCATAAAGCTCCTAACTTGGGATCGCAAAAACGAGTTTTCAAGAGAGAAGCGTCACCGTATGAGGATTTCCTGCAACTAAGATCAATCCTCTCCGGTTTAGAAACAAATCAATGTAAAGTATTAGAATTACATAGAAGTTACAATGTGATCGTTGTTGCTATTCTGCCAGAGAACTTCGATCCAACCGTGATACCAAAGGATGAGGTGCGAGATAATAAAATCTTGATCCGATATTGTCTAGGAATCCCTCCATCTCATTCACGAGTCACAACGTTATCCTTGCAACCGTTATATTGAAAATCTTTTCGCTATTCCGACATTAAGTCACGTAAGGGGTAATTGTTACGTATCGTTCAAAACCGATTCATCTCTCAAGCTAATCTAACATCTTTGAAGATGCTTATCCCTAGAAATGCAAGGTGGGGATCAACCTCTTTCTGATGAGAATTTCAACACAGAAGACTGAAGGAGAGAAGAGAGGAACTTACTTGGGGGAGGTTGTTCCTCAGAAAGCTTGGATGACTGGTTCTCCTGCTCAGCCATAACTACCATGTGGGTCAAACCTGATCAGACGTGACAATATATATGGAGTTAGGACTCTTATTCATGACAAAAATTCCATGACCAATGCCATTTATCTCTTTGATTTTGTCCATATTAACATGTTCACGTGGGAAGAAAATAAATGTGCCAGCCTAACACTAGCACTATCCGGCATTAATGGTTGTTCAGCCTTGTGTCAATTGTCATATTGTGGAAGTCAAAAACGAGATCTGGATCACCCGATTTGTGGAAAATGTCGATCTCTGCTTCCGAACCATTTGTTGCGAAATCATTAGATTAGACGGGAGCTTGCTACTTTACTTTACTGAGAGCATGGGAGAGTGTTTGACCGCTTTAAAATGATTTAAAATTTACGGTACGAAGTTTCGAACTGATTTTACCTCAAATACTTATTTCAAGTACATAGGAGATATATATTATTATTTATCTTAAACACTTAGGCGATAAATATCTTCTAATTAACTATAATAATCTAGACTAATAAATACACATTATTTGTTAGTGTGTGGATAATATGATAGGCCGACTGACCCAATTTATTAAGAGGCAATTTTAAAACTTCATCTCCATATGCAGGGATTTATATACCTTTTCTTTTCCCAATTTATTAACAGACAATTTTAAACTTTTTGGGCACTGGAAGTGGAAATTCCTATGGCACAACAAGGTTCCCAATCAAGATTAAACTTTTTGGTTGGTGGACTTGCCTTGAGGCTCTTCCCACAAATGAATATTCATTCTAACAATTTGCCTGGTGTGCCGAATGCTGTTATTAGGGGGATCTACATGTAGCTTCTGATGGGCAATTTGGCCACAACATAATTTCCATAACTTGCTATGCATACGTTTTGTTGCTAAATACCTTGTTGCCACTTTTAGCTGCAAACACTAATTTTAGAGACCATTATCATCTCTCAAAACTAGCTAACATCTTCCGCCAAGCGCGTAAGCTGAAAGAGTCGTGAATTCAATTTGCTGAAAATTTCTAAACTAAAGACTGAAAGATAAGAAGATCAGCTTACTTTGTAGAAGTTGTTCCTCTGAGGGCTGGAATGATTGGTGCTCCTCGGCCATAACTTCATACGGATCAATGTGGGTCATACACGATAAACTCTGTTGAATCTTTTTTAGACGACGAAGTTTCTACGACTCCAAACATGGGCGGAACTCTGCACGCCCCCACTTTTGAAAATTATTTTTTTATATTTATAAAAATGTCATTATCTTGTAATACTAATTAACTAGGTTTTTGTTTTGTAGTTTGTTTTACTATTTATGCTACCGTCGTCATAGTCTTCTTCTTTGTGCTCCATCTTTATTTTTTTAAATTTTATATTTCAAAATTTCAGATTATGAAAAAATACGAATTGATCAAGGTTAGTTGTTTTTTTTTAAATTTAAATTCTCATAATACGTTAATTTATACGTAACTATTGTGATCGTACAGTTAATAGTTGCATTAATAATACATCTATAGAATTCTTGAGTTAAACTTTTTTTATTACAAGATTATTGATTCGTTGTTGACTAACCTTATCAAATTAGATAAATCACTATCAAAAGTAAAATTAAATGATTAGTAGTCAAATTGAGCAATTCTTTTATGCTAGTCATCAATTTTATATGCTTTTTTGGCCTTCTCTTGATTAGACTTTCTGGATTCGCTCCTAACTCCAAACACATACTATTCTTCTGATTTCATCAAAATAAATCGAGAACAAATTAAATGTCAGCCGAATCAATGTCCATTAGCAAGGACCATTGGCTCTTGCTAACGCCATGATATTTTTGTTGGCAGGCCAACGCGTCCAAGTACTCGACTATCCGATGGACACCCTAATATACAAGGCACGCTTTAATCCCTTTACAATTGGCGATCAATAATTTTTTAGGATCATAGCAACTCGTTATATGTTAGTCGTTATGTCCTTTCACATTTACGAATTTTGAGGATAAATGTAATACATGTCCACATCAACTTTACCCATTGTTTTTAAGGATCAAGATCCTCTGCTGTACAATATTTAGCGACAAAAGATTGTCATTCAAAGTGTTTTGTCGCTGTTAGTAAAATTTATAGTGACAATTTTATATCGCTAAAAAATATTTAGCAATATTTTGTGGGTACAGCACCTCTGCTGTACAGCAGAGGATCTTGATCTTGTTTTTACCTATACTTTACTTATTAGACGTATTTATTTTTTGGATTTGTCAAGGGCCAACAATTGACTAGAGTTTTTAGGCCTCAGAGTTCGTATCAGTTGGGCCACTACAGCATATGCTTATTGGGTTTTTTTATATGGGCTTTAAAACCCGGCCTATGGCTCCACCCGCCCGAATAAACAGCCATTGCAATATCAGTTTGTTTCGTTGAGCTTCGAATTACATCATAAGAAGAATGCCGGTGAGAGTGGTGGAGACCTCCGCCGCCCCTTCACAAGCCCCAGGTACCCAATATATGCCTGAATCAATCAATTTCACAAGTCCTTGGTTTTCCTTTCCAAATGACCTAAATTCAGATTATAATTGGAATCTGTGGTAGATATAAGACTAATAATTGCTAAATTAGGGCTAGTTTTGCTTTCGGAATAGAGTTTCCACGTTGAGTTGCTAATCATGACATATAAAAGCATATATGAAGAGAAAGTTGAAGCTTTCAGCCAGCTCATTCTTACTTCTTACGACAATCGCAGTTCGTCTAGGTCGATTTGATTTGGTAGACGTAATGTTTACTTTTTCTGGTTGCTTTTGTGCTAGCTTGACTTGTCAAACGGTACTTATCTATGATTTTCATTTGGGTCCAATTCGAGTTGTACATGTTACTAAATCTTCTGTTAAGTCAAATGGGAAAAATCTAATGGGACGGTAGTACATATTTTGTTTTGTTCTGTAGATAGTAGTTTTAAGAATGAAGTCTTGCAGTTTTGTTATTGAATGGTAATTCTTGATGTGAAGGTGCCAATGTTGGACTCGCTTCACCGCAAGCTTGTACGCTTCTAGGTGTTGGACAGGTGATCTGCTATACCCACCTTGTGTTTTGTCTTACCTCGCGTGTGTTTACTTGTTGAACATTGTTGTTGTGACTACTTTATACTTTTGCACATAGTCATTCGGCATTCTGGGTGTGGTACAGAGGTGCCGTCGAACAACTAGTCTTAATACCTTTAGAAATAATTGCGAACTATTATGCTGTGATGTAATTGTGATGTCATGAAGTGGTGTTATAGCTTACTGCTGTATTTTGCTACAGGCTTTTTCTGGAACTCAGAATGTTTCTAGTCCAAAAAAGGATGAAGCATGGAGAGTTAATGTGCGGATCCAAGGATGTGATCTCGATCATGGTTATCTATGTGGCACAATGGAAGCTCTTAATGTTCCTATGGCAGACACACCAGTAAGCATCCTCAATTTCTTTCTAGTTTAGAATAACTTCGTACATACTACAGCTAGTTTTTTCTTGCTATCATCTAAAGTATGTGACTTGACCTGTTTTTTACGGGTGTCATATGCACAATATATGCCAAATGTGCCATATCTTTTTAGTTGACATCGCTTGATGCAAATCTCCGGTATGTGATGAAGTTTGTAGTTTGTGGTTTAATCTATTCTTCTTCTTACGGCATACGATATGTCCTTTGTTGCCATTGGCCACTGAAAATGATTAACGATAATAGTTTTTGAATTTACTGTGTTCATGTAACTTTATGCACCTGTCGTCTGAACAGTGTATTGTTCTGTGGGTGATCGCAAGGATAGCTGCTGATACAATATATTCTGTTTCATTTACCTTATATATTTCTCTTACTATTCATTATGAAGGAAGTGTGCATATATGGTGGCTTTGGTTTTATATGTCCTTTTTCAATTTGTGATCATATTGTTAGTATAATTCCATGGGAGGATTTGCTTTGCTATCCTCCTTTAGAACATTTTGACTTGTTAAAACTTCATGGAAAAGCAGAACCGTATCAGTGGGGATACAATGAATTTTCATTTAGACGGGAGGTTAAATCCTAATTCTTGTAGAATGTCTCGTGAAATAACAAACTTCTTCCCTAAAGAGCACCCGGAAGGGCTTCGGATGATGTCCATCGGTATTTTGAGGCGCAGGTGAAAGTGAAGAAGCAATTAGCAAAGGCAGTTGCTCCCAAGAAGTTGTTGCATTACATCAACATATCTGGGGCCACGCTTATGTGATAATCATGAGATGGGAGTAGGAGCGGTTGGAGGGTGAGTGATCTGGTGCAGACAAAGAATAGAGAGAAGAAATGGGAAACAGAGAGAGGGAAGAATGCAAGCCCTAGGCTTTATTCTCAACAATTCAGGTACTTCAAATCTCACAAACTTTAGGATTGGCCACCAATGACCCTTTCTGGACCCCAAGTCTTTCTCTGTCGTCATGGGATGCCTTCACTGCGTGATTGGCTTTCTAAGTCAACCACGTGTCTCAAGCCAGGCCAGTGATGCAGCATCATTCCTTACCCACTGGAAAAAATTTGACTCCGGCTTGTTAGGAGCACAGCCAAGAATACCACAGAAGGAGGAAGAAGAAAGTGAAGCAATAAAGGTTTCTTACTTAACTTTGAGGCTTGCATGTCTGTCTCTGTGGCACAAATGAGGCTGTATTGTCGTTGTGATCAGTGGCAGAACAAGTGTTGGCTCTGGCATTCCATGCATCATGTTCCTTAACCCACGTGCAGCCCAAAAGAATACGGGAACGCGGAAGCGGCAAAACATCACACAATGGTCTCCTGAAGCTACCAGTTCTGTACATAGTGGGAGACTGTTCATCAACTTTCAACTTGGTATATGTAATCCATTCCAAATGATGAGGCTCGGGGTGTAGCTGAATTTGAATGCCCAATTTCTTCATGACTTCTTCAGAAATAATCTTAGTGCAACTCTTGGTGTCAATCACCAAAGATTATACTTGTCCTTCACCGTCGCGTCTGAAATATTTGCCTGCGATGAAAAGAAGGATCATTAGATTCCACAGCTTTTTTAATAAAACACTGTATAATTTCTCTTCTTCTATCTTTAATAATAGATTGCATAACAGTCTTTAAGTACTGCTTAGTAAACTTTTCATTTGAACATACCGTAAATTGTCACTTGTTGGTGAAGTCTGGTCATTCAAAGCATTTAACTCTAATGGCCAAATAGGCATATACAGGAAATGGTAAAATTCATGTTTTCACAATTATCTTAAATGATTCCAGTATTTTTGGTGCCTGGGTTTGGTCCCCCTGACGTTGAAGTTTGGCTTTGTCATTGACATAAGGCTACTATAGCTGAAATGCAAATACTTAAGTGGATGAGCCAGGGCACGAGGGGCAAGATAAAAAAAGCCAATATCCGCAAGGTTGTGGGTGGCACCAGTTGAGGAAATATGTATGAACATGGACTTAAGATGCTTGATATACACTACTAGACATATCAAACAGCAATCTACTAAAAAACACTCTGAATATCTTCTGTCACTTGAGCTGAGCTTTTTCGTGGCTGATTTTCTTATATCTCAGGTAGTTACATTCTGGGAAGGGGAGATCGTTGATACCAAGAATCATACTTTCTTTACAAACAAATGGAAAGCAACGTATGCTGAATTTCTTTTGCTCTTTTTTTTACCCCTCAAAGTAAAGATAGTCGATATATGTTGTTCATTCCGGTGACTTCTTGTCAATGTGATTGAGAAGGACGCCATTTCTCCAAAAAATCACTCTGGAAGTTGTACCACAGGTCAGAAGTTGACATTGAGCACTGGACGAAGTTCCCATCTTTTGCACCCCTTTTAGTAAGTACCATGAATTTCCCTTTGCATGCAAAATTTTCAGTCTCTTGACTTTAAGTTGTGCTTCCAGAGCCAAGTGAAGGTTGATGGTGGAAAATCATTGGACTTGAGTAGCTACCACTACATTTTTATGGTGATCTTCTTTCCTTAATTAGTGATCTATACCAAGAAAAGTTAGTGTTCGAGCAGTAAGATACCATTTTCTGACTTGTCGTGCAGAGATGGAAAGAGCAATACTTTGTGAATGTGGGAACAGACTGTGGATTAACCATAGCTGGTTTTTACTATGTTTGCTTCTCTTGTAGTGACGGTTCTATCAATGGCTTCTATTATGATCCTAATAGCAGGTACCTTTCTACTTTCGTCTAAAGGCTTCATGTAGTGCAATTCTCCTCATTTTCTTTTGAATTGAGATGCTTCTGATAGCCATCTCTACTCTGTTTTTTCCCATGTCATTGCCTGCATGAAAGAAGAAAAGGGATAATAAATTTAGAAATAGGTTAAGCCTGTGCAGCTCAACCTTCTCTTAGAAGCTTTAAGTTTTTCCTCAAATAAGCTACCTGATACCGCCTCTGTGACCTACAAGTATGCCACAAAGACCTTCTCTTAGTTGAATTGAACTTTTGTTGCTTGTGGCATGACTCCGAAAGCTAGAACCCGTGCGCTTAAAAACGTTGGATGCTAATGAGTTCACGATATAAATTAATAATAAAATTTGTTTGAAAGAAATCTCACAAAAAATTCTAATACAAAACACTCACAAAAAATTTACTAGCTTTAGCTTGCTAGTCACACAATTTAATAAGCTGCTGCTTTTCTTTTTCTCATTCACTAGAATACATGTTACTTAGATGCTATTTATAATAAAGATAAGTCAGGCAACCGCCTTTGTTAGTTCCATGAACCCTTTTTACTTTGACAGCCGTGAGACCCCAAAGCTTTATGGTGAAGCTTTCATTTGCCAGCCATTTTCTCCAAGCCGACACCTCCCTAACATACTTAGTAATGAAAAATTCTTGAGTCAACAATTCCAGCTCATGGAGCTCTCCACTTCTTCTTAGTCATATGGTAACACATCATTCAACCAATGAGAACTGGTTCTTTAAATGGGTAACACATGATTCCACCAACGAGAATAAATCCTTCACATGAGTAACACCTCATCGAACCAATCAGATTTAATCCTAAACATGGAGGGTTTGAATTCTAACAAATTCAGCCTCAGTTTCCATAATACTTAGTAATTCTAACATGGAGGGTTTGAATTCTAACAAATTCACGGAACTAACAAAGGCGGTTACCTGACTTACCTTTACTATAAGTAGCATCTAAGTACCATGTATTCTAGTGGATGAGAGAAAAGAAAAGCAGCGGCTTATTAGATTGTGTGTCTAGCTAGTTGAAGCTAGCATATTTTTTGGAGCATTTTGTATTAAAACTTTATGTGAGAATTTCTTCCGAACAAATTAATATATTCTGTTGTTTGAGTTATATTTGTGAACTCATTACGGTTCCAACAAAAAATGCCATGTTCTATCAGCTACTCAGGAGATTGCTTATACTTCTATTGCTTCACTTTGTTTGATGAAAGTATTAATGGACTATACTTTCACCTATTTATAGGAGGGAGGTCCCAAGCATCTAATCTTTTCCACACCAAAGTATTCATTAACCTTATTCACCAGTGCCCAGTAATTACTTGGTGATATGATTAATAGAAACTGGGCAGCACTTTTTGCACTTCATCTTTTTCTGTACATTGACACGTTACGCTTTTACTCTCTCCTCTCAATGTTTCATTTTTCTCTCTCCTCCATACTGAACCAGTTTATCACCATTTCACAACCAATTCCTCACTATCATGCTGCCAGATAAAAGTCTGTATTGGCGGATCCCAATGCGCTGACCTAAATATGCCGATTAATACAATTGCCCTGACAAAAGCCATGCTTTGTGGCGTTTGATGTGAAGATATTGGGAAATCATCCGCCTCGCAACATCATCTCAAAGCCTCTACCAGATGGTGGAAAAGCCAAGTGTTAGGATAACCACTTATCATAGCCAGCTACTGATGCATAATTGTTGTGTCAATTGGGAGCCAATGTTATGTTCACGGTTTTGCGCCCTTGTGTTTTGAAACTGATAAACTTGATGAATGTTTATTGGAACCTTGCAGTCCCTTTCAAAAGCTTGAGCTGAAATCAACTAACGAGGGAAGATCAGGCTTCAGTTTTTCCTCTTATGAGTTGCAATAATGGACTCTAATCAGTTCTTGAAGGACAAAATCATGAGCACCTGATTGGCATTGCCTAGAATCAATCGTCTGTAGCTGCTGCATAAGCTTCCAAGTCAGGTCAGTTACATGTTTTCCATCTCCGAAATTTGGCAGAAGTTACTGGAACGTCTGAGCTCTTTACACTGTAATAATGTAATTTTTTATTTGGGTTAGTGAGGCGGACCGCTTGTAAGTTGTAACAATGGGGCATTGGTTGCACAGTGGTGGTTCGCCCACACACCGTAGATAGTTTTTCAGTGACCATGAAATGTAAAGGCAAACACATAGCTTCAACAACAAAAGCTGTTCCCATAGTTGAGATGTATTTGCGAGTACAGGAGGTGTGGATTGTTTGCCCCCCGTGTCTGATCTTGTCCATGTAAGTCAGGAAAAGCTCTGGGGACCTTTTCTTTTATGACCACGTACTTACCTTTTCCTGTTGTACCTGTTTTGTTCGGTTAGTGATATTTCTCAAGCTTTAATATAACAGACGTGTTTCCCTGTATGATGGGTTTCTGGATGATTTGATCAATTCGTTTATATATGCCATGATGTTGATTATGAGATTATGTACCTTTTCTGGTCCTAGGAAATTGGATAAAAAAAGGGAAGATAGTTTTTACTCCATGATCTCGAGGGATAATGAACTTAATATGACATTTTCTTAAGAAGGAAATTACGGAACTTCATCCAAAGGACAGCTGCTTGACATAACATTATACAAGCAACAAGTTACACAGCAACAAATTATTAGGGAAAACCGGGCCGCTGAAATTACACCCCTGTGAAAGAGCACCTTGAAGGGCATAATTTGAGGTAAATGTGCACCAAAATATTCTACCTCACTCACTTTCTCTCTCTTCGATCCCCCTTGGCCGCGGTCGATACCACCATCATATTCCCCACAGTCGAAATACCCACCAGCCCAGCCTCCACCAGCCCAACTTCCTCACCACCATTGCCGACTCTGTCGTCCTCCCTCTCCTTCTTGCCTCCACCACCTCCATCGTCACTCTACCATCATCCCTCTCCCACCACCTCCAAAACCTAACTGCACCCCCCCTTCCCCCCTCCCCCACAGCCACAGCCACACGCATCCCGCTCTCCTAGTGACAAACCGGGAGAGTGGCACTAAATTTGGCGGGGGTTGGGTCGGAGGGTGACATGATTTCGACAACGTAGAAGATGCCTAAAGTTGTGGCCATAGATGGCCTAAATGGAGAAAAGTCCAGTCGTTTGCATGACTGAACTCAATGTATGCTTGCAATGAACTTCAGCAAGAAGGGTGTATTGTGAATTTCACTTTTGCACGGATATTGATACTTCTATTGAAAAAAGAGCAAGCCTTTTCTGCACTTTCAATTTTGCCCTTGTATTGTATCTCATCTTCTCTCCACTACAAACTAGTAAAATGATAACAAGTGTTATTACATGTTAGTTACTTTTCATCATTTTTGCCACCACCTCTACATATACAACGGCAAATTATCAATTGGTTGCAATTTGAAATTTGCTATCTTCTCTCAATTCTCAAGTTCTACATTGTTAGCTTAATTGTTTTGATAAACAAAACTTACATCTTCCATTTGCAAATATGTATTCTGGATAACAGCAAAAGAAAGTATATCGAATGCAATATTTTTCATGTATATTATCATCTTAAATACTTCACTGCACATATATCGCGTATGCTCACAATCAGTAGTGTTATAATTTTTCAAATCCGCTTATCTATACTATTTATGAAGGAAATATTCTTTCTTGATGTAACACCACCTTTGATGTTATATAACTATTAACATACAATGTTGACACTTGACATCATTAGAATTTTTTTAAGTAATACAAAACATATTATTTTGTATACTATTAAATAACTACCTAAAAGGTCATATTTGATTCTTAAATTTTGATAAGTATTTCAAAAGATGTAATCAAAATACATCCAAAATTCCATGCTTGATATTTTATTTTCGCACGCAAAACACGTGTATCACGATAAATGGCACAAAACAAAAGTTTAAATAGTAATTACGTACTTATAATGACATGTTTGGTTTTTATAATTTTAAATTTTGTTTCATTGTTTGCGATAATAATCACTTATATGTGATGGTTAATTTTTTTTTTTAACAAAATTTATATCATTAACTTAATTTCTACACGCGCGTCGTGTGTGTCACGATAACTCGTCCTAACATATCGTCCTAACATAAACAGAACATGCCCGATACGCCCGATACGGAGACAAGCATCAATATTTTTGCAGGATCTAGTACAACAAACGACCCCTGCACCATAGCTGTTCGTTTGTATAGTTGGTTAGTTACTCACCCTCGTGAATCGAAAGTGACGGTTTGATCCCGATTTATCCGGGTGCCATAGAATTGGCCCACACTTGATTGTAGTTTTGATTGCTGTCAGCACCCACTTGCTCAGCATAAAAGATCAGGTCAAACACAAAAATCAGAGATCGAGAGGCCAACCCACACTTGCCCCTCGCCTCCCTGTAATCCCTGCGTAGCACACACTGTAGCAATAAGAGCTCCTATTGATCCTCGTGCAATCACGCAATTGGTTACGGCAGTCAAAAGAGCAAAACAAAACTGATATTCAATTCTCCAACCAGCATTTACCCCGCTTCATGAGGGTCGTGTCCTCTTTTTTATGCCACCCCCCACCCCACCAAGAAAGCCCTTCACCATTGTTGTCCACTCTCTCTTCTAACAATCTCTACGACCCCCTATTTATACTATTCTTCTTTCTCTGTAATTTGTACAGTGAAAAGGCTGACTTCCATGCACTTAGTGATCAGAAGGGTACCTTTTGTATGGAGTCCCTTTTTTGCAATGAAGTGTGGCTCATGAGTCCTAGTAGTCCTATTGTAACTGCTAACAATGACATGCATACGCCGTATAATGGCGGTGAGACTGGTTTCTGCAGTAGAAGAAGTTGTTTCTTTACTACGAAGGAAGATTGTGAACAGGCTTTTGAAATTTGCATGCGAAAGGAGCAAAGTTACATGCCTGGACCACGATATGCTGACCATCTGGAGTCCAATGATCTGATAAAAGTTGCTAGATTCAGGGCAATTCAGTGGTTCATCCACGTAAGTTTCTCACTAGTTGCCATGGCTAAACTTTTGCATCTTGTTCGATGACATCGGTTGAAGTTGTATGTGCATGCTTGTCTATTCTTCTTGATTTTTTTACATATACTCCATTCTTCTGGATTTGCAGTCACGAAGGCGGTTAAATCTCTCTATCGGTACTGTCTTTAGTGCAGCAAACTACTTTGATCGCTTCATTTCTGCGAATCAGTGTCACGTAAGTCATACAAGACTAATCGCCACACCCCTCTCTCTTTCAATTCTCTCTCTCTCTCTCTCTGTCTATGTTATCGCGGAAGATATATCTCTTTACCAAATGTAAGTGTAACCCACATCACACTTCAGGGATGGAAATATTGGATGATTGAACTACTTTCGGTTGCATGTTTATCCATAGCCTCCAAGTTTGGTGAAACGGCCCCTCTTTCATTGAATGAAACTCAGGTGACTATTTATCACCAATGTAGGTTAGTGGCATGAAAAGCGCGATAACTCTTCATTGCACTTCATCAATTGTCTTTCCTTTTTTGTTTCTAAACTTATGAGTGATTCTTTATATCAACAGTTGGATCAAAATGGCTAAACCAAATATACCTGTTTGGTTATATCAAGTTATTGATATGTTGACAGTTAGGGTTCTTTGAAGCTATCTCATCTATCTCTTTCTAATTAGAGTTGGGTTTACAACTTGCGGGTTTCTTTTCATAATTCCATCTCTTGGGTGGTTACTTTAGAAGTGAACTTATTTTAAATTTCTGCAATTTTATGGACAAGTTTTTAATCTGTTTCAATTCCTCCCTTCATCTTTCCTTTGGATTCTCTTTTTCTTCTCATAATGCAACACATACATCTTGGGAAATTATCCTGTTGCTGCAAAGATCAAAGAGTTACCTTCTTTCTGAAAAAAGAACGTCTGTTGTCCTTATTATCTATTGATTACAATCCAATGTAAGTTGATAGTTATTTCCATTTCAGATGGAGGGTCTGGACCATGAATTCCAATCAAGCCTAATACAACAGATGGAATTGACGCTATTGAAGAACTTAGAATGGCGGCTTGGTTGTATAACGTCAAGTTCTTACGTAGAACTACTAACATGGAATATTGAGTTCTTGATAAAACCTCTTTCTCTTGAAGGGCTAACCGTCAGACTCACCGAACTGCTACTCCGTGCTCTTCTAGGTAAATAAAAATGAAATGAAAAACTCTCCTCAAATCTCAACTGCATACTCCCTTAAGTTCCAAGTAGTTATTCTGAAGAGTAGTCTTATAACAAAGACGAATGTAATTGTGACTCCCTATATTTTTACAGGAGTCCTGTCATTTTGGTGTACGCCCCTAGAAAGTCAGTACTTTATGAGTCATAAAGTACTGATTTTACTCATAAAATACTGATTTTCTAACTGAGCGATAAAACTCATAATACCTTTTTGAGTTTTTTCAAATGAGTGTCAGCATTCTGCTTATCTAAGGCTCTAAATGACTGGAACCAAGCTCAGCAGAGTTGCTCAAGCTTACTTCATGAAAGATACGGCGCAAACTTGCTTAATAGTTCTAAGAGCATAAGTACGTGCCATGGTTTCTTCTGTCTTGGCTTCTTGCTTCTAGATGACACTGATGACGAGAGCTACTTAAACTGCGTTCAAAGTCGGTTTGTCTATCTGGCGAAGCAATCTCGAATGAACCTCAAAAGAAGTTGCCATGTACGAGCCAAGCTTGGATAGCTTTGGTTAGACTTACAACTGTAACTATAAGACATGGAAGAGAATGATAAAGACGATTACTTCCCCGTGCTTTTGTTTTTCTTCAACCCAAAAAGCCAATATATAGGGAGAACCATAAAATAAAAAGCTAGACACGCTAACTAGGCTTCATATGATGGTGATTTTCTGCACAAATCTTCCATGGAAACATAGCTTCCCCATTCATTTCTTTTACAATAGCGTGACCAAGTTATAGATCTTTTCTGATGTAGATGAAACGCAAGTTATTATCATTATTATCGTCACATATTGCTTCTTATGACTTAAGATGGTTCAGATTATAAACTGCTAGCGTTTCGGCCATCTGTTGTTGCCCTATCTGCGTTAAGCTGCCTTCTGGAAGAGAATCTTCCATCAACAAGTGGTGCATGCCTCGCCCAATTGACCAATCTCATTTCTGAAGAACAAATGGTCAGTACTTCTATGTGTATTCATCTGCGTTATATTTCTTCTTCTTCTTGTTGTTCTTTCTTTCTTACTTTCTCCCATTTGTAGGAAAACATAAGCAAGTGCAAGAAGACCATGAATGAAAAACTAGTCGACCAATTGCAAAATTTAGCAGCTCCTCTGCACTCCTTCAGCTACCCATCAAGTCCAGTAACAGTATTAACTAGGGATCAGTCTGAAATGTGTGATCACCAAGTTGATTTCATTACTCTCTTTACGGTGCCATGTTCCAACATCAATCTCAAACTAGCAGGCAGAAAAAGGGCAGCAGAAAGGTGATTTATGCAAATAAGCTTCGGTGACAGGCTGGCGTCCATCAGGATCATCATGATATGATTTGTTATTGTACTTGCACTACACAGTAAAAAGGTTGCTGAAAACAGCGCAAGGAATGTCGGTAAAAATAAAAATAAATTGAACATTTTTCAAGAATATCCCATGCTGGTTAAAATTTTGAATTAGCTAGCCGAGGGTTCTTTGATAAAACTGAATTTTATATGCTACAAACTTAAGTTTTGATTTTGGAACTGAAAAGTATTGATGACTGAATTCTCCTGAAAAATAAGTTTGACCTATTTCGCAAACCAAATTTAAAGCATATGTCTGGAATTTGTCTCATTTCACAAATGTATACATTTACTAGAATTCTACAAAATTTCTATACTTTGCATATATTTATTGCGGCCACTTTGGAGGTTGTTGTTTTGTTGGCGGTAATGGTGGTGGAGTAATAGTGGTGGTAGCAGCGAGAATGTTCTTGCAATTGGGGTGGTGGCTGAAGAGGGGGTGATGGTGGCAAGGGGAGGCGGCAAAAAATAGAGATGGTGGCTCTAATATGGTTAAGATGGAGGTGGTAGTAGCGGCAGCATGAAGGTGGTGAGGATAATGGTATGCTGTGATGTGGTGGAGGTGGCAATGGTGGCATGATGTTGGTAGTGGCTATTTTTATTTCGAGATAATTTTCCCAGACCATATAAGCACCATTTTCTAATCCCACGCTCTATATACCAGAGAAATAACTGCCAAAATATGCATTCAGAAATCTCATACTTTGTACACCCAAATGTCTAAATAAGAACAAAATTAATGGTAACAGTCATAATAATAACATAGATATTATTATATCACCTTTTCATATGGTTTTTCTACCACATTTTATCATCATAAATGAACTTTAGCATTACAATTTTTAGTCTTTCCGCAAAATATGAAGAAACAAAATAGCCTATAAAACAATAGAATTATTAGTCTGAATAATTACCCTTATGTCGACATTTGTATTAGTAAAGGCTACTAATTAAGAAGAGACCAAAAGATATAAAAACAATAAAGATAAACTGAGAGATAGAATTATATATTTTTTACAAAGTGTAGTTTGAACTTGGATATGGAAAGAAAACTGCGTGTCACTTCCACGTATTGACTTGGATTGAGCGTAAATACCCTTAGACATAAATCCAGACCAAAAAATGATAGGTCAAGGATTGTAAAGATAAGTCAACTTTCTTTCAGAATCAAGAACGATAGGCGCGTGACAAGAAAGTCAACCAAACTCAGACTTTTCTTGCTTGTATATTATTCATTTTTCTTGCTTTTCATTTTCTTCTCTTCAATTTTTATTTGTATTATTTTTTCAAAAAGTCTTTTGAAGACTAAGGGTACGAAGTAGAATCCTAGGCCCTAGGATTAAATAAATAGAGACAGACACTACCCTGATTGTCAAGAGGGAAGAAAATCACATGGAACCCCTAGACAGAAGTACATGTATTAAATACTAATAACGCAATATACTTAGCGAACATAGATAGACCTACCCTGATTGTTAGGAGAGGGGATAACAAGGAGCCTTTAGACAAAATGTATGCAAAAGAAACCGACAATGTAACCGACTGGGCGAATAAAGACATGAACTATCCTAACTGTTATGAGAGGAGAATCACAAGAAATCCCTAAAGAAAAGATACATGCAGACGAATACTGACCATGCAATATCCTAGATAAATAAAGACATGTTGTCATGATTGCCTGTAACAGAGAATTGTAATAGAGAATTGCGGGGAGCCCCAGGGTTAAAGAACAGAGACAACTATTATCCCAACTGTCACTCTGTCAGGATAAGAGGACAAAGATGCACGCAAACGATACTGATCAATGTAGTGGACTAGACGAACTATAACAAACATTATCCTTATCACTGTCAGGAGAGGGGAATTACAAGGAGTCCCTAGACGAATACGGTTATACAGACATAAAATATCCCGATTGTCATGAAAGGGAAATCATAGGGAGTCTTTAGACAAAATGCACGCAAACAAAACTGACAATGCAAGGAGCAGGATGAAAACACTTTCTTGATTGTCATGTTCACAGGGAGCCCCTAGATAATGATGCTGACATATGTAACAAACTCGACGATTTAAGACAAACATTATCATGACTGCCAGGAGAGGGAGATCATAGGGTTCCATCGACAAAAATGCATCCGAACGAAACTAACCATGTTATAGACCGAGTGGTTGAAAGACAGACACTATCACGACTTTCGTGGAAGGGGAATGAAGAGAGCCCTAGACAAAATTACATTTAAACGATGCTGACCACTCAATGGATTGGGTGAACGTAACACAAAGACTATTATGATTGTCATAAAAGGAGAATCAAAGAAGTCCTTAGGCAAAACGCTTGTAGACAAAATTGACCATGTAATGGACTAGCACTATAAGAAAAGTTGTTTTTTGGACGGACTTTTAGCGACGGATGGAATTCCAATGCTAAAAGCTCTTTCCGCGACAGAAAAAACTGTCGGTAAAAGTTCGTCGTTAAAAACTTTTCGTGACGGGAGAAACCGTTGGTAAAACTATTTGCCGACGGACATTTAAACTTTTTAGAAAATTTATAATATTCGAGGGTTTTTTTAAAAAAAATTTAGCAATGGAATACGACAGTCTCTAAAATTTTTGTCGGTAGAAGTGTTTAAAATAAGACTTTTATCGATGGAATATTCCTTCATTAAAAGTCCGCCCCTAAAACAGACAAATCTTCTTTCTTTCTCTCTCTATCTCTTATCTCTCACCGACCCACTAGTATTCTCCCCTTCGGCGACACCCCCGTCCTACCCTCAATGCTGCGCCACCAAGCCCTACACTGTCGCCATGCCACCAACGCTGCTACCGCCGCAACCACCTCGAGATCTATATGTCCATGGCCCTAATTTTGTTTAATGCATATTTTTGTTATTTGTTATATTATTAAATCTTTAAACCTTACATTGTTAGACTTTTGTTTAAAATTTAGTTTTGTTTATAAATCTTTAAACCTTGCATTAGTGAAGAACTTTTGTTTATAATTTACTGGGATGATACGATAGAGACTATTCATTCTTTGTAATCGATAGTTCTAATTGTTAGACTTCTTTATATCAATTTTCATTCGTTACATAATTTTGTTAAGTGTGCATTGAGCATTTGAGGATTGAGATTGTTGACTGTGCATTGAGCATTTGAGAATTGAAATTATTGATGGAGGATGTAACCTAATTGGATTGAGATATATGTGATTTAGTTGAATGGTGGGTTGAAATTCTGGCTCTGCCACTGGCTATAACTAGCCCTAATTATTCCTGACTGCACCTCTCTGGGCTAGTCAAAAGTAGGGCGTTCATGTCTGGCCTAAGAATATCCACATCGAATCTAATCAATTCTTTTAGGCCTGACATTGGGTCAATCCCGAACCGAAGATACACATTCTTCAATTTTGATAGTTATTACAGTTCACTTATTTAATGTGTTTATTTATTTCTTAGGGAGGATCCTGGAGAATCAGGCGAAGAAGAAGATCGGCGTCCTTATGAAAGGCCGATTCTTTGAGCCACGGCTGTACTGGAAAGATTGGGATGCCAGGACGAAAGGAGTCCTTATGGGAGGAGTGGCTAGTACGATTAACTATTTTTGTCAGTAATTATTTGTTTAATTAGAATGTCATATTTAAATAAATTTTTGTAATTGGATGCCTTACAAGAGGGGTTCGAGTTTGAGTCACCTGAGCAGCAGGCGCTTGGGAAGTAGGTTTTTTTTGACCTATATCGGTAAGAATTACCGTCGATGGTTGCACGACGCACCGGGACCGGGCGAAGAAGATGTTGCCCGAGGGTGCCCCAATGGAGGAGTTGAAGAAATATCCTCCACATTGGATATCTCCTTTTGTATAGGGACAGATGGTTGATCGGTGGAGTACTGATCAAGGCTGGGAGGCCAAGAGTAGGAGTGGGGCTGAGAACAGATATGAGAAAGATCCCACACACACGCGGGGGGGGGGGGGGGGTCGGTGGCACACGACTTCATCTGATACAAGAATGCGGTCGAGCACATAGACCTGGAAGAGGATGAGGTCATAGCTCTGCGTATGGTCAGACGCACGTGAGGAAGAAGGATAAGGACGATGCGCACCGGGTAAGGGACTATGTTTCAGATATTGCCCGATGGATCAATTTAAGTTCGAGTCAATTTGTTTAATTTTTGTCTTTGTATTCAATGTTTGTTGCGTTAATGTTTTCAAGTCTTTAAATCACTATTTTACAGGCCTCGTATGAACATATTAGGGGGTCTGAGCAGCAGTCCGGACAGCTATCAGCGTCCACAAGTATGGGTACGAGTACTAGGACATTAAAGTGATGGCTGGATACACCGGAGGTCGTCAATAGGCCGAAAGGCCACATATGCGGCCTGCCTAGCACGACTGCACGTGTCGTGATAGGAGCGTCCCCACCACCCGCTGCCCCTCCACAGACACAGGCACCGACTGTGCAGGGACCGTTTGACGAGGACTCGATCCGCCGTATTGCTATGGAGGTGTTCAGGATAATCAGGTCGCATGAGCCTTGTTCTCTCTCTCCCCGTTCTCTCTCTGAAATTCTGCTCCCACCCACCCACCCACCGCCGTTCTCACCTCCGGCGACCCTTCTCTACGGCGACCCAGCTCCGGCGACACTCCCGTCCCCGCTCTGGCGACACTCCCGCCCCCCACCCGACGCCGCGCCACCAAGCCTTGCACTCCGGTCGTGCCACAAAGCCCTCCACTGTCGCCGCGCAAGGAAACCCACCACTGCCGCCGCACCACCAATGCCGGCGCCGTCGTACCCACCTCGAGATTTGTATGTCAATTGCCCTAAATTATCTGAATTTTTTGTTAATTTGTCTTCAATTTAGGTTACATGCCCTAAATTATCTGAATTATTTAGATTTGTATGTCAATTTAGGTTCAATTTTTTGTTAATTTGTCAATTGCCCTAAATTATCTGAATTATTTATGATGTCATTCACTTTATTGTTCAGACGGATCTTGGCTTATTGAAGAACTTGAACTTGTTATCTCTAATTTTCCTTAATTCTTGACGAGGTAGGGAAGAAAACCATATTCGGTAGTTAGTCTGTAACACCGATATAGATCATGGTGACGCTGAAAGGTTATAGATTATGGGCCATTGCATGACATCATCTGAATTTAAATGGAGGATCTTTAGCGACGGTCACCGTCGCTAAAACTCCGTCGGTGAATGTCTTATTATAAAGACTTTTGCGACAGAATTTTTAGCGACGGATTTATTCCGTCGTTTAAATAATTTTAAAAAAAAACTCAAAATTACTAATTTTATAAAAAAATATTTAGCGACGGTAATTCCGTCGCTAAAAGTCCGCCGTTAAAACTCCGTTGCAAAATACTTTTACCGACGGTGTCTTTCGTCGGTAATAGTATTTTGCAACGGAGTTTTAACGACGGTATATTCCGTCGCTTAAAGACATGTTTAGCGACGGAATACCTTTCGTCGCTAAAACTCCGTCGCAAAATACATATTTTCTTGTGGTGAGATTGACACTATCACGACTGTCGTGATTGGAAAACGACAAGGAGCCCCTAGACAAAAGTGCATATGCAGACGATGCTCACCATGTAATGAATCGGGTGTACAGAGGGCATACACTATCATGACTGTCATAAGAGGAGAATCACATAAAGCTTTTTTTTTAAAAAAATGCATACAGACGCTGCTGACCATGCAATGGATCAGAGAAACCCTGAGAGGGGAATCACAAGGGCCCATAGATAAAAATACATGCAGACGATGCTGGCCATAAAATAGACTGGAAAAGATGTACACTATCACGAGTGTTACGAAAGGGGAATCACAAGAAGCCTATAGGTAAAATGACAAAGATGAACCTGAGATACATAGAATATCCTTTGCAAGTGCGAGGGCCTATTTGGATTGCAAATTATTTTTATTGCTCAATATAATGAGTCAACCAATCATTTCAAGTTATGTTCTCTACCAACTAAGTAGTGCCATTTAGCGGAGACTTATGAACCCTAAAAGTTGTAACAAATTATGCGGCAAGAAAGTGACACCAAATTTGTAAGGCAACGTCTATCTCCACACCCATATGCAGTTTCACAACCTAATTTCATCTCCAAAAGTGCATTAAGCACTAAGCATAAACTTATAGCGACGAACAAAAGTTAATGAAATTGACTTACATGATCTAATCATAGACATTCCTAATTAACTTTCTCTTTGGGCTCTATTGGAAGCCACTTGCATAGCATGGCAAAGGTGGGAGCCTCCTCTGTTACGTTCGTCCCCACCAAAAGTGGAGGTAATCCTGTTATTCACATATGTTGCCAAATATTTCTTAACACTTCACCTTTTAGATTTATTGCACAAGTTCTTATTTACATCCATAACGTTTTGTTTCATCTAGTGTATTATGATTAATGTTCAGCTGCGCACACAACCCTAAGAATCAGTAACAGCGAGCGTGTGCCCTTGCGCCCCCAACACCCCCTAACCACACACAAACACAAACCTAAAATCAAAACAAAGGGAAAGACAAGATGAAAAGGAGAACGATAAACTCTCCTTTCCTCGAAGCGAGAAGCAATTGACGGTGTCAGTGGAGTAAAGCAGACTGTGTAGAGTACGGCACAGCGACGTAGCAGCCGCCCAGGCAAGGCGAAGGCGGTGGCAGTGAAAGAGAGAAAGGAAAGGACTTTGGGTTTGAATCAAACAATTGACAATTCATGTCTAGCGATGGCAATTTAAATCCGACCCGGCGGATATCCGCCTCGCCCCGCCCCGTTAGGAGCGGGTCATTTTGACTTTGACCGGGTTAAGCGGCCGGTATGGTAATTGAATTTTAAACCCACAGCGGGTACGGGTCGGATTTGGTATTTGTTCTGCCCCGCCCCGGTATCCGACCCGCACCCGCCCCGGTATCCGACCCGCACCCTCCCCGTTATGTTAATCCTAAATAAATCTCAGCCATACATATCTATGGTATAAATAAGTCCCAAAACCCTAACACATTTCAATTACCCTTTTTTCAGCTCTCTCTCTCCGCCGCTCAATGCCATTTTCACCTCTCATTGTGCACAACGATCATCCCAGCCATAGACCACCTCCCTAATAGCTACCGTCAACCACTAGCAACTGTCATCCACTGTCCTTGGAGAACTTCTCAAACTCACTATCGTTCGATGAGAAATAGAGCGAAATCCACGGTCCAACATTTCGCGTCACGATGTGCTGAAACTCGTCGAGCTGAACCACAACGCTTTCTCGGTGCGATCTACGATCTCCAGATCGGACTGGATGCCTAACTCCTCTGTTCTCTGCAAGATCTTGTCAACGGTGGCGAGGTACTCTACGATGAGGTACTACGGCGGCGAGCTACTCTATGGCCTCGTCCTCCTAAGGAAACTGCAAGGAGGATCCCCTGTTGAGATCGCACTACTGGATGACACGCTCGGTGGCCTCGAATTTTTTTGTTGAATTTTCGTTGTTGAACTTCATGAGATTTCAATAATTTCAGTAGTTTATGTAAATTACTATTCACCAATTTCAGCCATCTAATATCCAATGATTAATAGCATTGAGTAATTTCAACTTCATTAATTACTTGAAATTATAGGGACTATCGGAGTGGGGCGGACCGGGGCGGGATTGGGTTTTTATATAGTTGAGCGGGTCGGGGATGGTATTTTCATCCTTTGACCCGATGGCGGGGCGGGGCGGAGTTGTGTATTAATGCTACCGGGGCGGGTACGGTTTTTATAAAATCCGCATCCGACCCGCCCCATTGCCATCCCTATTCATGTCATGCCATTCCGCGCTAAAGATGGATACCCGCATATTTTACTTAAAAATACAAAATTTTCATCACACTAATAATTCAGCGACAAGGAATCATTCCGTTGCTAAATTGCTGTTGCCTTTTTCCTCGCTAAAACATTTTGTGACGGAAGATTCTGCCACTGTTCTAATGCGGGTTTCAGATGTTATCACCTGCTTTTAGCAACAGAATTTTGGCGAAGGAGTCTAATTATTTTGCTAAAACCTTATTTTCTTGTGATCAAAGGGGCTTGAGTGAAGGTGGTTTAGGTGGTGTGGGCGCTTGTCGAGTTGTTTAGTGGTTTTCTTTTTCCGCATGAGATTTTGCATTACCACACTCAGCTACGTGAGGTTTTAAAGATTATAATCCATACACTCAAGGTTTAATATCTTGCCGCACTTTGGCCTTCCCAGATTAGCAACCTTCCTATTTTATTCCGATCAGCCCAGATTGCCCTTATAGAACCTTTAGTTTATCGATTGTTCCCCTTAAAACTTTCATACTTCAGTATTCTATTGAGGCTACTTTGGTGGTCGTCGTGGTAGTGATGTTTTTAGAAAGGAGAACTAATGGTCGTAGCAAATCAAGTTCCTTTGTTGCTCATTCTTTGTGCACCTGATAGCGAGATTATTATTGGATTCTTGTTGATTGGAGTAACAAGTGGTGTCCCCTGGTGTCTGGCATCAAAATTTGCTCTACAAGCTTGGGTTCGTGGTCAAAGATTAGGCTATGTATATATGTACACACACGTACGCATAGACGCGCACACATAATGGTACTTGGATCCACCAAAGTACAACCCAATGTTATTCTTCACGCAATTAGCATAGTATTAGTTGTTTGTTAGGAAAGATGAAACACTGGTGACGACTTCAAAAGGATTTCAGTTAATTTGCTATGGGGGTTGTGGAAGGTACATTGGATAACATGGTGCAAAATTTTTTTCAGTCTTTGAATTATCTTGTTCTTGTAACTGCTTCCCTCAGATTGTTAATACAATCTTCTCACTACTAAGCAAAAAGAAGACGCCAGCCCGACAATATATTTCACTGCCCACTTTATTCTTCAAGCTTATACGGATCTATAGACAAACGTTTTCTAGGCCGTTCTATGTGCTTTTAACACCATGACATCTAGGCACCAATCTTATTTTAAACGACTTGACAATGACCCTCAAGAGTTTCTGAAATCTTCGTTCTTGCAGATATTCTTCGAGCAATTCTTCATGCAGTTCGCATTTGCTACTTCATCTGCAATATCGATGTGGTCGTTAGTATATACACCACCGGTAAAAGTATCATTTCTCTCTATAAGTTAAGCAAAAGTGTTGCGACGAGACTATTCCAAACTGCTCAAATAAAAAACAAGTCTCGACCAAACAAGAATCTAATAGGTATGGAGACAAAAGAATTACCTGTGCCAAACTTAGCACATCGATGAATATAACAACCAAGGTTACAGTAGTCAAGCCCACGTGAAGCGGAAGGCAAAGCGGAGTTCCACTTATAACACTGATTTTGGCAAAGGGAGGGACATGAAGGATTGCCGTTACAATGCTTAAAGCATTCCCATAAACATTTTAGATCAACTCCAAGTGCTGTTGCAGGACAAGCCATGGCCATTATCATCGCCATTGACATCGCAACTACCAGAAGGTTACTTTTCGTCCCCATGTTTTGAATTTCACTTTTCTTTTGATGTTAATCTTCCTAAGCAAGAATGACCCAAAACAGCATCCTTGAGGGCATTTATATAGGTGAGCTGCGTTAAAAGCAATTCAGGAAGCAATGAGGGTGGACTAGTTTTAGTGTGTATTGGTATACAAGGTGGGATTATGAGAGTCTAGTAGATTTCTTCAACCAAAGTAGAGTTTACAGATGAGAATAGAGCGGTCTTAGCAGATTACATAACTAAGTATTAAATCGTGAAAATCTAGTACCTCGAGTAACTATGACAATGGAGCTATGTAAATCTAAGCAAAAATGTGATGGAATTATATATCTATATCTATAGTACCTATAAAAGTATGAATCTTGTAAATTATTTTATTCCGTTTTTACCCTTCGTTAATCACTCCAATAACAATACTACCCTTTCATAAATACTATTATTAATTATTAATTTTATAATTATTTGTAATTTTGCCCTCTATTAGTTATTCCAATGACAACCATATCCTTCTCTAATTATCTTTTTGTAATGCGTTTAATGAACATTTGGTCATAAATTTAATCTAAACCTACATTTACACATTGGGAAACAAAATGTGTGGTTGCAAAAGATATGTGTGTGTGTGTGTGTGTGTGTCTATCTATATCTATATTATCTATAAAAGTATGAATGTTGTAAATTATTTTTGAACGATTATGTTATCCGTTAATTATGTCAATTACATTCTTACCCTTCTATTATTATTTTCTTTTAATTTTCATGAAATTAAAGGAATATTGGGTAATGAATCTATTCTATACATTGGAAAATAAAAAGTTTGATGAGAAAGAAAAACAGAACAAATAAATTCCTTTCTTATTCTCTTTTTAATTTGGTTAAAATAAAATAAACATTAGACACTTAACTGGTTGATGAGAACTGTGATTTTTTTTCTTGCATTTTTAGATTAGCAAACAATTAGCTAATTGAAAAACTGAAAAACAAAAACAAAATAAAGAAACTAAAATACGTGAAAAATCAATTAAGAAACAAGAAATTGTTGGAAAAACAAAAATAAAAAAAAAACAAAAGGGGTTAAATATGCATAAAAAAACAAGACTTAAATATGGTATCAATTTGAATTGAAATATATTCGATGATTGCAATTGAAGACTGAGTGTTTTGCATTTCTTATTGGTGAAATGCAAAGTATTTGTTCTTGAAAATTACAAATCTTAAACATAAATTAATTTAACATATTACAAAAAATAAAGACGTAGATTCATTCTTTTAATTTCTCTATTTGCTTTTATTTTCACTGTACCATCAAATATTTTCTCAATTCAGAAGCTTACAAAGAATATTTGTAAATATTGAATTGATTATAATTGTGAATATCAAATATACATTTCTTATAAAACAAGTCACAAAAGAAATAAGAACATAATTGAATTACATTATTTTGAGTTCAAAAAAATAATAATATTATCTCAAACATTACTCTCAACTATGTTCACGTATAATCCACGTGCTTTATACTAGTTCTCGGTAAATGTAGAAATCCTGAGAGTGAACCACAATGCTTCCCTCCAAAAAAAAGGTCTACGTGTTGCTTTCTCAGAATTCTAGAGTCATAAAAAAAGATTAGTTAATGTCAATTCTTGGGAGTACAAATAACTTTTGACCTCGTTTACTCTTGGTAATAGTCAATTTAAAATGTTTTGCGTCATCTTTATATATCTCAGGTTTTTTTTATTGTAACTTTTAACTTATTATTATCCAATTAATTCCTGTTTTAACTTTTCTCTTTTTTTTTTCTTCATGAAATTCAAGATTTGAAACTCTTTATAATTACTAAAAAGAAAATTGGAAGTGTGAAATTTGATATCTCATTTACTCTATTCCCAAACTTTCCTTTATGGTGAATATCATCTTTGAATTTTTTTGCCTCATTTTATCATCGGAGTCGTCGATTCATGGAATTTTTGTCATATATTCGTAACCTAAACTTGTCCGTACGAATTTATGATCTCTATAATCCTGGTCAAACTATTCGAATGCTCAAGTCCTTTCTCATTTGTTCACCTTATTTTAAATTTAGAGGTTTGGTACGGCATCACTAATCAGCCTTTGGACAATCTTCTGATATCATTCCTAAGATATCTCAACAAGTTTTCAAATACTATCAATAATTTATTCTTCCTCTTCTTAATTATTCTTTTCAAAAACTGAGAGTTTTTAAAGAAATAGGAAACTTATATGCCTACTAAACTCGCCTATGATATAATTTGAGAACAACTCATCCAATCCTATCATTTTTCGTCCTAAAAATCACTTGCTCATGATCCGGTGACAGTTTTGTGTCTGTTGTTTTCTTGACGATAGTACAGACAGCAATATGCCAATGGCTATGGCATGGAGACAAAGATAAAGTTAGATCTAACTTTTCATGAAGCCATTTAGATTGTGAGCATGATTGGTGTACACGGTTTATATGGAAATAGGTTATTTATGGCGGTTTGGATTTTTATTCACAAGTGGCATTTCTCTCTTAGGCTTTGAGAAATATTCATAATTGGTTGTTTTTCCTTTTTTTTTTTTTTTTTTGGTTAGGTTAGGGTGGCTAAAGGGATTCATGATTGTGATGATCAATGGCGAGTGCAAAAATGAAGCTAGGGTTGTTTTTACCATTTAAGGATGATTATTTTTTTTATGTGACTAAATACGCAACTTCCACTTCCATTATTTTTCTCGGTTTATCTCCCAGATTCATGTTTGTTTCTCGAATTGACATTAGTGATTAACTTCATGCAAAAAATTTAGTGAGTTCCGTGAGTTTCTTTTACTTAGCAATGCATAAGTAATTTTTACTACACACTGGAAGAATACACGAAAACAAAGTGTATGATCAATATAATGTGGTGTCTAAAGGTTTCATCGGCTTAATAAATTTTCGAAGAGACGAATAGTCTTTTGATAATTTTGCACATTTGTGCAATTTTTCTATTCATGTGCTAGAGGTGAGGTGTATCGTGTATGTGAATCCTTGTATTATGGGGTTCACTGTCAATTAGTCCAAGTTTAAAATAAATTTGCAGTGTTTTGACGGTGGCTTATAGATTTCTGTATTTGCTCAACAATCTTGTTCTCTCAATACATTAGTTGGAACTACCAACAGTGATTGTAATTTTTACTCTGTGCTAAAGCCTCTACTATTGTAGTGGATGGTGCTTTTAGTTCCCTAAATTTGTAATGGATGAGCTTTATGTATGAAGTTTCCATTGTTGGTCATTATAAGTGGACCTTTGCACTCGATAATTTGTAACTTTTTCTTATGAGGCTTCAAATTTGGTGAATATGAAATCGAGTGCGTAGTACGGCTTAGCATTAGTTCTCCCATAAAAGACAAATGGACTTTTTGCACACAAAACCTTATAGTTAGAGGGTTTGTGCGAGTTTTATCTTACTATTTTAATTTTAGTGCAATTCACCTCATTGTTCATTAATTTGTGCTCAATTTACTAATTGACGAGCTGAAGTCCAATTTCTTAGACGGCCGTCAATTTTTGAAGGCTAAAATAGTAACTTCCACCATTTTGTCACTCAAAGTAGCCACGTCAGCTTCCTACTTACATGTGGCAGCAACATCACACATGCTCAACATCAGACCTCTCTCTCTCTCTCTCTCTCTCTCTCTCTCTCAGACACACACACACACACACACACATAGAGCATTAAGCACTGCTACCAACCCTACCATTTTTTTTATTTTCCTTTCCCCTTGTGACTACTAGTCTACTACTCTGTGTCTATATAGCATAGCACCCACCAAAAGTTCAAATTTGACTCTCTCCTCAACCGAAAGGAATCCCAATTTTTCTTTGGCATGCCGAAAGATTTCAATCCATTTCGCTAAGAGCAATACTCTTTACCATGCATTCCTCATACCACCACCATCACTCTCAGGCTCCAAGTAGTCCCTCACTTCCTTTCTGATCTTTTCTTGCATCACCGAAAGAATCTCATCACTGAACTTTGCAGGTCCCTCGCAAGCTTCAGCCCTTGGTGACATTTCATCATGAATCTTGTAAAGCTGTGAATCGATCCCGGGCAAAGAAAGGGTGAGAGTAGTCGGCGACTTAATTGATACCGAATGCAGTGGCGGCGATTCCATCACCCGCTGCATGATCGGCAAATTTCCAACATTCACGTCCACCAGAGGCCTAACAAGATTTCCCAAATCACTAACCTCAGATCCAGTTTGACTATCGGCACTCAAACATATACCAGACATGCTAAGCGTCATATTGCCGATCTCCAGCCATTTCAAAACTTGTCATGGTCGCTTATCCGACCCACCAAAACCCCCATTTCTCCTTCGCTTCAACGTCGAATTCCAGTGGCTCTTGATCGCATTATTGGTACGGCTATTGAGATTGAAACCTAGCGATCGCCTCCCATTTATTATCAAAACAGGCATGAGCCCGAACGATCATCTCGTCCTCCTCTGCCGTGAAGGGGCAGTGCTCCACCGCTATGGTGGTGATGCTTTTCGTGAGAGTAAATATAAGGGGAGAGAGAGAGAGAGAAGGAGGTATGATGGGGGATGGTTGGGTGCAGACGGTAGTGGTCTCGTTTGGTGGGTAAGGTTGGGGGTGTCAGGTGTGTTGAGAAAAAGTGAGACGACTTGACAAAAAAAAGTGACAATTTTACCCTTAAAAGATTAACGGGCATCTAAGAAATTAGACTTCAATCTGTCAATTGATAAATTAAGTACAAACTAATCAACAATGAAAGTCTAGTCGGTTTAGCCATAAGACAAACATCACAATTATTATCAAAATAGATATTATGTGCAGGCAATAATGGAGCAATTAATCTTAGACAAAATGGTGATGGATGTCCTAGACGCATGTGCCACAAATTTGAGAGTTGTGACACTTGATGAGAAGCAGGTGCCTTTTATAGTGGGGACATGTAATAGAGACCACCACGCTGCTTACCCGAGCCAATCATCTTCTCCGTAGCCAAGTCCTGCAAAGCACAAAAGGAAGGAAACAAAATGGCACAACAATTTAAATGATTAGTGAGTTTTCTAACAGGCATGAAATTTAAACAAAAAGAAGGAACACATAAAACGTTGTCGAATGTGATATTTGAGTTAAAGGTATGGTGCCAATGGAATTGATTGGGGCAGATGACCCCGTGGGTAAATTGACAGAGAGTATGGATGAGGAATTCGTTTGAGTGAAAAGCGTAGGATTGGAAGTCATATGATTAGTAGCTCCGCTATCCAAAATTCAAGGCTTAGTAAATATGAAAGTAATTGAAGCATTTTGAAAAAGAGACAGACCTGCAGTATTTGGATAAGTATCGTTATTACAAGAAGACTTCTGATTTTGAGTCATCATAGACAAGGCATGAACAAGTTGTTGAAGTTGATATATGGAAAGCCTGGGTGAACTATTGGTGTCTTGCAAATGGACCCTATGTGTAGATTGAGAAGAATCTATTGATTAGTAACATGAAATGAATTGATTGCATTTCCTTGAGACCCACGTTGCCGCTGTTGTGAAGTATTGTGTCTATTACCTTGGCCTCCTATGTTGTTGGAAACCCATGTCTCATTTTTAAATTTGCATCTGTCCTCTATATGACCTTTTCTATCACAATACTTACAATGAAATTTTAGAGTGCGACAACTTTCAATTTTATGACCTTCTCTATTGCAATGCTCGTCTTTGGATTTATTTGAGAAATTATTCCCACGTCTCTGAATTGCAGCCGCGATAGAAAAATTTTCAGTTGGTTCCGGTATCATATGTCGCTGTGTTTTCCCTTTAATAACAATGGAATAGGCTTGTTGTACATTAGGCAGTGGCGACATCATGAGGATATTTGTATGTACAACATTATAGGGATATGATAAGCATAATTCATGTAATCCACTATCAGTGGGATATGATTCACATAATTCGTGTGATCCACTTTTAATAGAAAGTCACAGACAAATAAGGAAGATATTCCTTAACAATTTGTTAGGATGGATGAAATAGTCGTGACGACTTCAAAAGGATTTCAGTTAATTTGCTACAGGGGTTGTGAAAACACTAGAAGAAATAAGGCTTTTAGCGACGGGAAAATCCGTCGCTAAAAGTTTTAGCAATGGATTTACCGTCGTTGAAAGTCGCTCGTATAAAAGTTCGTTACTAAAAGTTTAGCGACAGAATTTTCAAATCCGTCGTCTAATATTGTACTTTTGCGACGGAGTTATTTATTAATTAGCAACGGAATATCCGTCGTTAATTATATTTTACGTATTTTAATTTATTTTCTATTTTGTGAAATTAGTGACGGAATAAATATTTTAGCGACGGAACATTTCGTTGCTAAATAAGATTTTTAGCAATGGAATACTCCGTCGCTAAAAACCTTATAGTAAGAACACTTTTAACGACAAAATTAATCCATCGCCAAAAGTAAAAAATTTATTTATTTATTTATTTTTCTATTAGCCAGACCTGTAATAAAAAATTCAAATCTCAACAATAACGCACAATAATCAATCCACAATGAAATATATATAATCAATCATAAAAAAAACTCATGATGTATAAGTCGGGAACCAGATACAACCGGTTAGGGGAGGGGAGAAGAGTACAAGGGGCTCATCAGGGGTTGCCGAGTCCCAGATCTGGATCTTGCTGATCTGGGGCCAGCTTGGCATGTCTAGCAGCGGTACCCTGCTAATCCTACTCCCTGATCATCCTCAACACCACAGTAGCAATGTGCTGGATCTCCTCCTCGGCCAACGGACTCGGAGGAGCCGGTGTCTGTGGAGGGGCAATGGGGGGTGGGGACGATCCTATCACGACACGTGCAGTCGTGCTAGGCAGGCCACGTATGCGCCCTTTCGGCCGATTGACAACCTCTGGTATATCTAGCCATCGCTTTAATGCCCCAGTACTCGCACCCGTACTAGTGGATGCTGATGGCTGTCCGGATGCCTGCTCGGAGCCCATAAGCTGTTCATACGAGGCCTACAATAACAGTGAGTCAATGATATGTTAGTGCATTAATTAATGCAACAAACATTGAATAGAAAGACAAAAAATTTAACTTAAACAAATTGACTTACATCGATACGTCGGGCAATATCCGAAACATAGTCACCCGCCCGGTGCACCTCGTCCTTATCCTTCTTTTGCACGTGCGTCTGATTATACGTCAGAGCTATGACCTCATCCTCCTCCAGATCCTGGTTCTGTTCTCGGCCCCGCTCTTACTCTTTGAGTCCCAGCCTGGATCTACAACCTACACCATCTGCTCCCATACGATCGGAGATATCCAATGCAGGGGATATGTTCTTATCTCTGTCATCGGGGCACCCTCGGGCAGCATCTTTTTTGCCCAGGGTTATTTTGAGCTAATAGACGGGTTTAATTGTGCGGAGTAGTGTTGATTAGTCCTAATTAGGGCTAATTGGGTTATGTTAGGGCTTATTTAGTATTAATGAGGATTACCTAAGACAAATTACAGCTAATTAGGGTTGATTAGGAGTAATTAGGGTTATTTTGAGCTAATAGCCTGGTTTAATTGTGCGGAATAGTGTTGATTAGTCTTAATTAAGGCTAATTGGGTTATGTTAGGGCTAATTAGTGTTAATGAGGATTACCTTTCTAATTACAGCTAATTAGGGTTGATTAGGAGTAATTAGGGTTATTTTGAGCTAATAGCCGGGTTTAATTATTCGCAGTAGTGTTGATTAGTCATAATTGGGTTATCTTAGGGTTAATTAGTGTTAATAAGGATTACATTGGTCTAATTACAGCTATTTAGGATTGATTATGAGTAATCAGGGTTATTTTGAGCTAATAGCTGAATTCAATTGTGCGGAGTAATGTTGATTAGTCCTAATTAGAGCTAATTGCATTATGTTAAGGTTAATTAGTGTTAATAAGGATTACCTTGGTCTAATTACAGCTAATTAGGGTTGATTAGGAGTAATCAGGGTTACTTTGAGCTAATATCCGGGTTTAATTGTGCAGAGTAGTGTTGATTAGTCATAATTAGGGCTAATTAGGCTTAATTGGGTTATTTTAGGCTAATTAGTATTAATGAGGATTACCTTGGGCTAATTACAGCTAATTAAGCTTGATTAGGAATAATTAGGGTTATTTTGAACTAATAGCCGGGTTTAATTGTGTAAAGTAGTGTTGATTAGTCCTAATTAGGGCTAATTATGCTTAATTGGGTTGTTAGGCTTAATTGTGCGGAGTGGTGTCCGACACGTGTCCGAGTCCTCCGGACACGTCCGAAGACACCTCTTGAAGAGGTGTTCACAAGTATAAAGCCAAAATGTGACATTTTTCGGTGTCGGTGTAGATCGGACGCGGTGTCCGTAACCTACCAACACCTCGACACCTCATCGACACATTCAGACACGTGTCCGACACCTCCGGGCAACAATCCAATTGGGTCCCATCCTCCGTCAACAATCTCAATTCTCAAGTGCTCAGTGTAATAAAAATTAATAAAAATCACACATTCAATCCAATTAAGTCCCTCCTCCTTCAACATTCTTAATTCTCAAATGATCCCTATCATATCTAAAGTCTTAATTCTCCATATTTTGTAATATACAAATGTAGGCATCAATTCCATCAGTAATTAAACAAACTAATCAATCAGTTACAAAATCAATTTTATCAGCAATTAAAAATAATTTAAATTATAAGAAACATATTGACATTCCAGAAACAAATTAGGACATGAATCAGAGCATCTGAAAATTAGGGCAAATGGTGCTTAAACATGCATTAAAGCAAATTAGGGCAAATAGACATACAGAGAGGTGGTGCAGCAGCGGCGGTGTTGGTGGCGCGGCAGAAATTGAGGGCCTTGGTGGCGGGCAGTGGAGGGAATTGGAGGCGTGGCGTTGGTGGCACGAGGATATGGAGGGGCACAATGTTGGGGGGGGAGGGGGGTGATGTCGCCAGAGGTGGGTGGCCAGAGGGGGAGACCGCCGGTAAAAAAATCGCCGGTGAGTAGGTGAGAGTGAGAGACAGAGAGAAACGGGGAGGGAGAGAGAGAAAGACGAACGTGTGATATGTAAGGACTTTTAGCGACGGAAAAATACCGTCGCTAAACGTCCGTCGCATAAAGTGCTATTTTAAAAACTTTCATCGAAGGATATTTTAGCGACGGTGTTTTTCCGTCGCTAAATTATTTTTAAAAACTCCTCGAATATTAGATATTTTCTAAAATAATTCTAGCGACGGTGACACCGTCGCTAATATTCTATCAGTAAAAGTCCGTCGGCAAAAACTATTACCGACAGTTGGTAAAGGTTTTTGCCGACAGACTTTTACAGACTGTGTTATCCGTCGCTGAAAGGTCTTTTAGCGATGGATTCTCCTCCGTTCGCTAAAAGTCCGTCGTAAAAAACAGTTTTTCTTGTAGTGAAAGTGGGTTAGATCGGATGGTGCCAAAGTTGTCCAGTCTTGAATTATACTGTTCTTGTAACTGATTGGCTCAGATTTAATATAATATTTTCACTAATAAGCAAAAATAAAAGGGGCCAGCTCGACAATACATTTCATTATCCACTTTGTTTTTCAGGGTTATACGCATCTATATGCAAAAGCCTTTCTAGGCCCTTCTACGTAATTTAAGAACATGAGATCTAGGCATCCATCTTATTATCGTAGACTTGACAATGATGCTCAAGACTTTTTGAACTCGTCGTTCTTGCAAAAATTCTTCGAGCAGTTCTTCATGCAGTTCGCCTTTGCTACTCTATCTGCAATATCGATGTGGTTGATAGTATATACACAATAAGTAAAAGTAGAGTTGTCAAATGGACCGGGCCGCCCGCGGGCTGGCCCGACCCGGCCCCTTTCTGGCCTGGGCTGGCCCGGCCCCATTCATGAACAGTGCTGGCCCGGCCTTTTAGGGCTTAGAGCCTGGGCCAGGCCTGCATTTTCCAGAAAAAAGCCCGGGCTAGGCCCAGCCCAAAAAAGCCTGGGTCAAGCCCGGCCCGGGTTTGGCCCGGCCCGGGTCTGGCCCGGTTCATTTAAAACTGGTTTGCAATTCTCCTTCTCTTTTTATTTTTTTACGCAAATTCTGTTCTTATGTGGGTTTTTTATTTTTATTTTACACATCAGTGTTCATCAAAAGCAATCCAATAAACATGAAAAATTCAGCTTAAACTGATCTCACAATATCAGCAATCATAATCACAAAGGTTCGATACTTGCTTATTCGTTATTTGCTCACGTTTAGGTGTTGAAGATGAAATAGCTAGAACAAAATGTAAAAACACTTGGTTGATTCAACTGAAACTGGCTTCATTGAAGCAAGGAAACTAACCCAAAGAGGTCTACTACCATCATCGTTTAACAGCTTACTTGTCTGCTTAATTTTCAGCCCAAAGTCTAAGAAAGAAGAAGATTACGGAGCATTAGACAAGGCCAAAAATTTAAAGAATTGGCCAAATATAGGACTATTTGTAATATCTATAAGGTTGACAATTGTCAGCAAGATTTGGCACTCAATACAACAGTTTGATCAAGTGGACTAACTGGAGCAAGTGGCCTAACTGGAGCAAGTGGCTGATTTTAGGCAGCTTGTATCCATCGATTTTAATTTGTTGTTTTCTTCATGACTTTTTACAGTGAACAGTGACTGGATTTGTTGAGTGCTCTATGAAGGTTTGGATCAGGATACTCTGAACATGCTTTGAAGTTTCAAACTTTGGCTACATACATTTTCAATATGACTTCTTATTATAACGTTTTTATTATGTTCGGTGATGTACAACGTATTTTGAACATTAGTTTGACTTTGATGGTGCAATCTACTAATCTTTCCCTTTTGGAATATGTTCTTTGGATATTAATTCAATTTATGTGCAATCTACTAATCTTTTCCTAGAGTACAATTTGCTTAAACAATAAAAACAAATTACCATAATTAAAACTCTTACCTTGAATAACAAGAAAATGCCAAAAAAAAATTAAAAAAAATTGGGCCCGGGCCCGGCCCTAAATGTTGGGCCTAGGGCCTGGGCTTGGACTGGGCCCAGATATCCCCAGAATCAGGCCCGGCCCGTTTGGCAGCCCCCTTGGCCCGGCCCCGGCCCTATTTGCTGGAGGCCCGATGGGCTTGGGCTGGGCCGGCCCAAGCCCGGCCCATTTGACACCTCTAAGTAAAAGTATTATTTCTCTGTGAAAGTAAAGCCAAAATGTCGCAACGAGATTATTCAAAACTGCTCAAATCAAAAACAAGTTTTCAACAAAAAACAAGAATCTAACAGGTATAGAAACAAACGAATTACCTGTGCTAAACTTAGCACATCGATGAATGTAACAACCAAGTTCACAATGGTGAAGCCCCCGCGAAGCAGGCAAAGCGTTGATCCACTTATAGCATATATCGTTGCAAAGGGCGTAACATGCACCATTGCCTTTACACTGCTTATAGCAATTCCATAAACATTTTAAATCAGCTCCAAATGCTGCTGTTGCAGGCCAAACCATGGCCATTATCATCACCATTAACATCGTAAATACCAGAAGCTTACTTCCCCCCCCATGTTTCGAGACGCACTTTTCTTTTGGTGTTGATCTCCCTGACCAAGAATGAGCCAAAGCAGCAACCTTGAGGGCATTTATATAGGTGAGTTGCGTTAACTGCAACTAGAGTTTCAGTGTGTATTGGTATACAAGCTGGGATTATGGGAGTCTAGTAGATTTCTTCTACCAAGCAGAGTTTAAAGATGAGAATAGAAAGGTCATAGCAGATTACATAGCTGAACTTTTGAATCTTCCACCAAAGCAAAGTTTAAAGATAAAGAAGCCAAAGGTCTTAGCAGATTACATAAATAAGCATTAAATTGCGAAAATCTAGTACGTAGAGTAACTATGACAATGGAGCTTTGTAATTCTAAGCAAAAGTGGGATGGGATTATATATTCTCGGCAAATGTAGAAATCGTGAGAGTGAACCACAATGCTTCCCTCCAAAAAAATCCTACTAGTAACTTTCTCTGAATTTTGGAGAAAATAATTTATTTAAGGTAAATTCTTTCGAGTATAAAGAAATTTTGACCTCCTTTATTCTTATTAATAGTCAATTTAAAATCTTATGCAAAAGAACCTTCGACCTCCTTTATTCTGAATAATGATCAATTTAAAATCTTGTGCGTCATCTTTATATATCTCAGAATTTTTTGTAAAGTAACTTTTAACATCCCATTAATTCCTGTCTGTGTGCATGAAGTTCAAGATTTGAAACGCTTTACAATTAGTTACAAGAAAATTGGAAATGTGAAATTTGCAATTGGAAATGTGAAATTTGCAATCTCGCTTTACTCTATTTCCATACTTTTCTTTCTGATGAATATCATCTTTGCATTTTGACCTTTGACCTTTTTTGCCTCAAGTAATCCTTAGTGTCAATTTTTAAAAATTTTATGTATTTAGAACCTATAGCTAAAAGAGTGTATGCACGAATTAATTATCTTTATAATCCTGAAGAGAGAATGGAAGATTCAAGACATAGAAGAAACCAATTTCTGAAAATGTGTCATATTGATAAGGGATAAGAGTGGTTGGTTACTTATTAGTGGGTGGTTATTTTTTAAGTGAGTAGTTTATCTTTAAGTGGATAGTTTGTCTTGAAATGGAAGTCATTTTCTATAAAGCATGATTGAGAAGATGTCGAAACAAACGATCGATCGTGGGGTTCGAAAGTTATTACTAAATGGAGATAAGGAATTGCAGTTACAAAAAGAAGACGGTTACAAATGATGCAAGTATAAAAGGAGGTACAAGGCAACACAAAAAGGATCGTCAATCTCTCAACAAAACTAGAATAGGAAGAATAGTTTATTTAGACTTTTTTAGGCAGTCTGTTAGATAATCATCAATCAGACAAATAAGTCTTGAAATCAAGTCTTGAAGTTTTTTTTTCTTTCTTTAGTTTAGAGACTTTTGCTGCCATCGATAAGAAGTTTATTTTCTAGACTTGAAAACATTTTGAGTGTACATTCGCAATCAATCGAAAGCTCTCTTTGTCTTTTAGGGGCGCGCAATCGTTCTACTTTCAGTTTTTGTTTTTATTTTTCATTTTCAGAGAAGTCCCCAGGCCCTAGGGACAAAAAAGATTCCACACTATCCATCGGTTGTGTCCATAGTTATTAAAGGCGCAGGCGCACCTAAGGCGCAAAAGGTCTCTGGAGCCTAGGCGCAAGGCGCAGACGCGCTCCTTTTTGAAGCAAGGCGCAATATTAAAATATATAAAAATAAATAAATAAAAGTGCATTTAATAAAAAAATTAAGTAAAAAATTTTTAGAACATGACAATTAACAAACTTCTAAACATTTGAGAAAGTTTCAAATACTAACATTCTAATTTAACAAGCTTCCAACAATAAAAATAAATTCTGCTTTTAAAAATTAGATCGATCTCAATGGGAATGGGCATAATATAGGGACTAAAAATTCAAATCTTTTCTCAAGATTGAGCTTTGACCTTATGAACAATATAAAGTGAAGCTAACAAATCAGTTAGGTCTCCTAATTTAGCCATGTGTACTATGTCTTCAATAGCTTTCACAGAAAGGTTAACGTAGTTGGTGAGCAATTAGCGATAAATAGTGTTTTATCGCTAACAAATTAGTTAGGTTTTATATTTTAGTCTTAAAAAAAGTGTTTTGACTTGGTAAAGACAAAAAGGGTAAAATACTAAAAGAGAAATCAACGGTCCACGTGAAGACAAGAAGCCAAATCGAACGGTTACACATCGTGCGCCTAGCTTTGCGCCTCCCGCCCCGCTATGCGCCTAGTGCCTGAGCGCCTGGGAGCACAAGGCGCCGCGCCTAGGCCTAGGCGAGGCGCTTTGGGCGCCTAGCTGCGCCTAGGCGCACCTTTAATAACACTGGTTGTGTCGTAGGCGCACGATCGATAGTGAGTTTGCCCAACAGCGCAAACATCCCCAAACCTTAATAAAGTGAAGCGTTAGTTATATTCAACCCCATAAGATTTTGCATTAACACACTCAGCTATGTGAGTTTTTACAGATTAGAATACATATGCGTTAGGTTTAATACCTTGTCGCACTTTGCCCTTCCCAGCTTGGCAACATTCATATTTTATCCTGATCAACCCAGATTGCCCTTCTAGAACCATAAGTTTATCGATTTATGCTCTTGAAACTTTCATATTTTTAATTTCTGTTCAGGCTTCTTTGATGGCGGTCGAGATACTGATATTGTTAAGAAGGACAACTGATGGTCGTGACAGACACAATGCACGCACATTCAAACACCCACCCACCCAGCATAAACTCGCACCCACTCCCATGCACACCCATTAAACACATAATAGTCTCAAAAGATCGGTTAAGAAGGAGAAGAAGTAAAAGAACAATAGTTAATTCATGCATTCATGAGAGTGGTGGGTGATGGGTAGGCGGGAGGGTGGTGCACTATCGTGTGTGGGTAGGTGTTTTGTGTGTGTGCGTGTGTACAGGGTGACAGGGGATGAGGGACGCACGGGCATTTGGTGTGATGTGTAGTTGCGGGTGATGAGAGGATGGTGCGTAGGGTTGGGTATACCACCTTGTGGGGCTGTGTATGTTTTTGTGAGTGTGTAGACGGAGTTTGCTGTTAGTAAGTGATGGGGGTGTGTTGTGAGTGGGTGAGTACTTCTCTGTATATTGGTGGCGGATAGGGGATAGGGAATGGTCTGATTGGGGGGATAAAGGGGGAAAGAGGGGGGATGATGGGGTTGCACTTCAGCGTATATGGTTGGTTGTTTTGTGTTTGTTTATGTGCAACAGGGTGATTAGGGTTTTGGTGGTGGGTTGTCTATATGTAGGTGGGTGGGGGGACGAAAAAAGTTAAAAAAATAGTTTTGGTTTGAAAATTTCTGGGGATAAATAAGACATTTTAATGGATCTTATAACCTATCCAATGTGCACAATTTTCAATAGTAGAGGTAGGTTTAATACTCTATCCATTCTACATAATTTGATCAATATTTTTTTGCATGCAGATTAAGAATTTAAGTGATATATTGTGTGTTTCTTATTCTACTTTTTAGAGAGAAGAGTGGAAGAAAGTAATGAATTAGTGAAGTGTTAAATATGAAGAGAGAAATGAACAAAAAAGTGTAAGAAAGTGGGTCAGGGGAGAGAGAAAGAGAAAGAGAGAATGAATTGATGGAGATTTAAATGTAAAGAAATAAATAGAATAAAAATGTGAAAAAATGATAAATATGTAAAAGTACCTACAATATCTTTTTATTTTAAAAATAAGCAATTTTTGTGAGACGGACAAAAAAAAAGTTCATCAAATTAAATCATATGGGACGGAGGGAGTACAACTTATGACCCCTACTTAAGAGTCTGCCTCTTCATTCTAACGAGAGACCGTAGATAAAGTTTAAATGGCAGATTCCAATCCAAGCCCTACCCAGGCAGTTTTCAAGCCCTAGCCGCTTCCGAGGTCAGTATTAAAACAATAAGGGACTGAATCACAAAGCAATTTAAGATTTAGGTGGGGCCAAAATGCATTTTGCCTTTTGGAAAAGCAACCATGTCTACTTTGCATGTAATTGATGTCACATGTGTTTCTAAATGGCTAAGCTGCACATAAACCCTATAATTTATCACTTTTGAGAAATAAAGCCCTAACCTTGCAAACCAAGCATTTAAAGCTCTAACATTTTATGTTTTGGCAATTAAACTTAAGTTAATGGAAACAATTTTGTTGACGGGCGTATTGTGTCATTCGGGTGACTTTTTCAAAGGGCAACTTACTCAAACAATTGAACTAAAAAAATTATACCATTTAATTGCTTAAAAGAATATTTTTTCCCTCTAATTTCTTTCTCTGGATTATATTCTTTCCCTACCACCACCATCTTCACCCATAATCACAAAAAACCACCACCGTCACCTCCATCTCACCACCATCTCAGCCCTTGCCCTTTCTACATTACTTCCTTGCACGAATTCCAAACTCGATATGCTTCTGTCTAACCACTTCCTCTAAAAACCAACATGCTTCCTCCGGTCACCAACACCACGATCGTTGTGTTGACCTACCAAACCCGTCAACATTGTTTGCACACTACCCTATGATCATCGCAGACCGTCGTAGAATTGATTACCACCCCAACCCGTTGCTCTGATCATTCATGCTAACAACCATCGTATGCCCGACACACCTGTTACCAGTTCACCAATGCCACTCTACCATCATAACTCCTCATAAGCGCAATACCCATCATATCAAAGCCATAATCATCTGAAAAGCCATATTTCCCATTCCATTGAGATCGCTGCAGCTACCACAGATATCAGATGCCAGCCACCTCTTTAACCATTCTCTCCTAAATTCACTCTTTCACAGCAGAGGTATCACCAGCACGGTTAGAGGTGATTTGAGTATACAGATCTCGTCGAGGATGAGAAATCCTTTCGCATTGTGGTCAGGGGCGGAACTACATATGTACGAAGGGGTGCTACAGCCCCCCCTCAGATTTTGAAAATATATATATATATATATATATATATATAGTGTTTTTTTTTCATTTGCAACTCTCTCTCTCCCTCCTCCTCTCTCGGCTCTCATAGTCAACTCTCAGTCATCGCGGCTCGCCAGCACCTCTCCTCCTCTCTCGGCTCTCTCAATCACCGCGGCACACCGCACGCCGGCACCACCCACGGCCACCAGTCATCGGCTCGGCTCATCGGTAAGTTAACGCCGGTTGCCGTGGCGTCAAGTCAAGCTGTCACGTGTCACGCCTGTCGAAGCCTCGAAGCCCTATCCCCCGATTCCAAAGAGCGAAGCCGGTGAAGGCCCTCCCCAGTCCGGCAGTCCCCACCCCAACTCCGGCCAGTCCCCACCCAACTCCGGCTACTCCGGCCAGATCAGATCTAGCTTAGATCCACCGTCTACGAGCCGGAGGACAAACCGAGGAAGTTTCGCCACTGCCGGTCGGCGGTCACGGCGCTTGAAATAGTGAAATTGCATATCTGACTTTGAGTTTCAGTCACCGACGACATTGCGATAACGACGCCGTTTTGATTTTTGAGGACTGAGGTCAGTGTGCATTTTGAACAATTTCTTTTGCTATTGAGAATTAATTATTTGATTAATAAATTTAGGTTGTTAGTTGTGTATTTGATAATTTAGATTATTATTTGATGCTTTATGGATGTTAATCGTGCATTGAGCACTTGAGATTTGAGATTGTTGATGGAGGATGGGACCCAATTGAATTTTTATCCCATTTGAGCATTAATTATTTGATTGATAATTTTAGGTTATGTTAATTGTGCATTTAAAAATTGAGATTATCGAAAAGTGCATTTAAAAATTGTGCATTTAAAAATTTGATTGATAATTTTTTAGAATAAGCATGAACATTTGGAACAGGATTTCCAATTTTACTTGGAGTTCCCTATAAAGAAGCAGATTTAATATACACCACAAAAACTTTTGAATATGCAACCTAAGACCAAATGTCCAAACAGGCTAAATTTTGAAGATTCACATTTCATTCTATCTCAGCAATGCCATAAAGTTGCTTCATGATGATATAATGTCATGATGTTGCAAGCAAAGATCATGTTCTGTTAGATCGTACAAGCGCACAGCAGAAGTCAAACTCAATTCAGCCAAAGTATTAGGCACATTTATTTAGCACTTTGCTTGAACCAACTCAAATATTTTCAGTCAAATGCCGCCATGTATTCCATGCCATGTGTTTTATCACAACAAGTTTACAACAAACAAAGCCCTAAAAAAGAGGACTAGTAACCACTTATACAAGCAGGGTATAGTAAAACAAAACAAATGAGTTACGAAAAGCTGCCCTCCTTCCACTACATCTATTCACAAATGCCTAATTATATGAACTCTAGTAATAATCTTCAACCCCCTACTAAGGTGTAACCGCAGCACCCACTTGCACCCCCCCAAACCCTAAAAAAAAGCCAATAAAGAAGGCAGAGAAGCCCTCCAAGTAACCATAATCTGCTGACTGCCTCCATTACAAATCAAAATAAGAAAAAGAGGGTCTTCGATTCTATTTCCTATCGAGAAAGAAACCCCCTGGTGTGCAAGGATTGCAGAAACTAGACATACCATTTTTCAAGAAATAAATGTTATACTTTCAAATGCACATGCAACCAACAACATTCGCATTACTAAGCAGCAAGATCTCACCTCCTGCAGTTCAAAATTTTAGGTTGTGTTCATGCTTTTAGATGCTTGTTAGTATGTTTTGTGTATAATCGAAAAGTGCACTTTGTTTTTGTGTGCTATTTTACTTATAAAAATATTTATCTCCTTCGATATATTTTTAGCTCCCCCTGGGATGAAATCCTGGTTCCGCCACTGATTGTGGTGGCAAAGGAATTCATTCTATTTCCCATTTGTTTTTTTTTTAATGACAATTTTCTCTTATACAAAGCAAAACCTTTATGAAATCATTTTTTTACTATTATTGATGAGAAATATTACATGGGTTGCAGGAAGATAATTAACAACTCTGTAACGATAATTAATGGTCGTTTATTTTTTATAGTGACTGAAAATAACTATTGCTAAGAATTTTTTTTGAAAGTGTTAAAAAAAATGCCACTAATTATATTTAGTAGCTATTGGTTGTTGTTATACATAAATTGTAGCATCTTCCTATAATTTGGGTAGCTGCAAAAAGTTTTCCTTAATATTTGGGACAACATATAAACATTAGAATTAATTGTACATAGAACCCATTCGTCGGAGTCAAACAACTGAGCTTTTAGCAATCCTTTCAGGAGAAAGATCAATTTTTTGAAATTAATCACAGAAACAAGTTGGAAGAATATGCTAAAGATAAAAGAACAACAAGGATTATTAACACAAAAATTTGCATAAATTTTACCCTTCTTCAACATCAAATTGTGAGTGAAAAATCGAATTAACAATCATCTGAAACTGTTCATTGATCCTCCTCTTTGATTCCACACGCGGCCTTTTAGATACCCTCGAAAAACCCGAAGTCAATATAGGTCAAATTTACCAATTAAAATACCAAATGGAAATTAAGTTTCAATTATGGTTTGATTGGATTTTTCAACTAAAGTCTATATATGGGATTTAAGTTTCCTCCCCCTCTACAATCGCGAATTTGCTCGAGTTTGTTTTGCTCCATCTTTAACTGTAACAACAATTTCCACCCTAACCTTTAAGAGACAGAAAACTGTTGCTAAAAAGTTTTGGTGACATTTTTATAACATTTTAGTGACAATTACATAGCTAGTGACATCAATTTTCTCTCCAGAAGTGTTAGCAATGGATGTAGTTGACAAAAGATGGCTGAAAAGTGTTACTAAATACGGAAAGTTGTGGAACATATATGATGTGTGGCAAATAGTGAGCCTCGTGGCTCATGGGTCCCAGCGGAGGTAGATAAAGTTTGGGGGAAGGAAAGCAAGTAGTTGGCCACCAAAGAAAATGGCAGCCTCATCAGCCATTTTATCTGCTCGTCTCCCAACTGGAACTCCAACAAATCACCACCAGAATCAACAAATTTCCCTTCTCCATAATTTCAACCGCATTTGCAGAACCACCCAGAAGCGGCTCTCTTTGAGGGTTCGAGCTGCAAAGCTTCCTGCTGGTGTACGTCCTTCTTTCCCCTTTCTTGTTAACTGTGTGCGAGAGTTTGGGTATGAAGGGTGTTGGAATTTGCAGGTGGAACTGCCAAAAGTGGAGCCGAGGTTCAGCCCACCTTTTCTTGGGTTCACAACGACTGCTGAAGTATGGAACTCCAGAGCTTGCATGATTGGCCTTATCGGGACATTTATGGTGGAGCTGGTAACAGACCCTCACCTTTTTCAGTTTAGTTGCTTCAGCTTTTGCTTTGATACCAGAGATGGAAATTAATGTAAGTCGTTTGTGCTCTGCTTTGTTTCTCAGATAATAAACAAGGGAATACTTCAAGTGATTGGGGTGGATATTGGCAAAGGCCTTGACCTCCCTCTCTGAGCATTGTGTATTCATCAGATTTCTGATCTCATCTTCCTTTGTATTTTACCAATGTAACTGTGCCCTTTAAGCTGTTGGACTATCGACTTTTTCACCCTGTAATCGAACAGTAAGGATTTATAGTCATTTCCTTTGGAGACCATTTTTTGCACGTGATCAAACGACTAAATGAGAGCTTTCCAATGACAGCTTGCCAGAAAAATGGTTCATATGAGTATCCTTCTCTCAATTCAAACAAAGGTCTTCGTAAGAAGGGTTCAAAACAACCCATGTAAAAGCTGGACTATTCCTCATATTTATTGATGGTTTATTCGTACATACATGTATACATGCTCTACCGACCTTTAGTTGTTAGTACAGGATGTGCAACACAAGGTTAACATCTCAAGAACAACAATACATTTATGAGCTTGTAATATCTCGCTATTGGCAAAGCCGCGAAAAGGGAAACTACACAACCCTGCTAATTCTAGCATCTATAACGGGCACCATAGAAGAATTCTCAGATACTTCTAGTGCCTCAGCTAGTGAGAGTCTGCGGTTCCCCCATGTAGTCTCAGCCCAACTCTTCATCCTCTCTCCTTCAGCCTTCCTGTTCTGCTGAAGACACAGAGTTTCTGCATATCCACCTAAACGAATAACCAACTGGATTAAGGTGATATTCTAAGAGGTCGAACAAAAATCCAGAACTAATGGCATCCACAGAACCACTGCACTATAGTGCATGCATTACTCTGACATGCATGAGACTGCCATCAAGAACAACTACTAAAGATCTAGATGCAGGAATCATACAGAAACATGAGAACATTTCAATTGGTAAAATTCAGCCCCAAAGAGAAAATAAACCAGGACGCTAATCTAAGCTTTTATACTCTTTGCAGACCTTGTGAACATATAACTACGTGCTCGAGATAAATGATATATAGGTCAAGGTCAAGTTCATGCTGCTGCTGCTTCATTTTCTTAACTCAATTTTGCTCAATAGAGATTTAACCAACAACTTGCAATGCAGCAAAGTTCTTCAATATTTTCACTCTTTTAATACGTCACCAACAAAAGGTGAAGAAAGCAAACGTCAAAGTTTGCCTCGTCGGTCGCACACACACTTGTAGATCATGACTACCTATGATGACAATCATGGCTGACAATGAGAATTTATAACTGCCAAGGCGCATTAATAAATGTTGCTCCATTGTGACCCGATGGTCGCAGAGCGGTAACGGCTTCCCGAAAATTAAAGTGGGGGTAAGGTTAAGCATTATTATAGGCATTTAGATCAAAATCATACCTCTTGCAAGGGCAACTATGTCCCTTCTATACGCCTTTTCTTCCATACCTGTGGAATCGAAAGGAGAAACCAGGTCTAAAATTTTTTTTCCAAGAGGAGCACAAAATGATATGCTATATTCTCTATACCTTTGCCTTCCAGTGGAGGAGCTTTGAGTAGCTCTATTGCTCTTCTATAGAGTCCCTGTGGAAAGTGTATTGAAGAAATGACACGGAAAGAGTGAACAATAGATAAACGATGAACTACATAATCCGGTTCATGTTGAGAAAAGAAGTTACCAAATGCTGAAACCAAGATCTATAAGCAGGACCATAGAAAAGGCCAATTTGAAAAGAAACAAGACGTCCAAAGCATTTATTGGAACTGGAAGCACTCAATAACGAGTGTCAGAGCCATATCCTCTAGAGAAGTTTACATGGCTAAACAGCATGCCCAAGTATGACAGAGTATCGATCGCCATACAAACATGTCCAAGTGTACAGCCATAATTTGTAAATCAAAGGCAAGAACAAACTTCAATAGATTCAGTAGTGCCCACCAAGAATATGTAGTCATCTTACCTCTTGGACCAAAAGTGCACTTGAACGTTCGACCGTTGCTTTATGCCGAAACATGAGAGCTATGCAAGTCAAAACAACCCCAACCTTGGGATGACGGGAGCCTACACAAAAGGACATAATATACCCAAAACTTACTGCATTCAGCAAGGCAAAACTATAATAACTGACCAAAATGTTCTTCTGCTCTCGTCAATGCCCGTGTTAGTATCTCCTCCGCATCCGCAAAGTTCCTGCAGAAACATATGTCAGCATTTGGAGTATGAGAGGGTCAACCCCACCCCCTCCTTTCTATTCCCAACACCAACATAAGGTACAGCTACACCTTACCAATACCTTCAATCTTACCCCAAGTGTGCCTCGAGCTGTCCTAAACCGCAAGTAGCTGCCAACAGAACTTCTTCGCCAGTCATATTACAAGCTGCTAGGTTATATGGATCACTGAAATCGTTGTTCTCGGATATCCCCTGAATCGCTTTCCGGTAATATTCCTTTGCCATTGACAACTTCCGCGTGGCATGCAGAAATTCACCATGTGATAAAGCAACATTTCCTGTAAACACAATTGCAACATGTCATCGTCTTTGTCATCAGTTAAAATGTTAGAAGTATGAACTCACCAACGCGACATTTATCATCCTCGACTCCTTGAAACAACAGATCTGCTGAACAGGAACAACTAAAGGATTAATTATTACGTTACAAGAAACCACAACTAGTCCTACAAAATATAATGGCTGAACAGCTCTTAGCCATACATGATTCAGGATCACCAAGGACAAGCTCAACTAGCCCCTTTATCGCCTTAATTCGAGCATCCAGAACACCGATGTCATGGGGGCTATCAATTTCCAATTTGATAATATCCAAGAGTTGCAAGCATAAATCTGCATGCACTGATGCAGCATCATCCTACATAGTGAAAACATGAAATGTTTAAGAACCAAAAAAATTTTAAGTTCAAAATTGCCAAACATAGTATACCTGACACAGTTCTAAATGAAGCCCGGCAAGCGCTTCTGCAGCAGCAACTAGAATAAAAGCCAAATATCAAAAACATTTAATACTTAGATATAAACACAAAAAGAGATGCTTTTGCACACTGCACACTCCACACCCATCCTTTTGCTGAAAAATTAATATAATGTCATTAACCGCACTTTATAGGACAAATGAGGGGTAAGGAAAACCTCAATAGGGTGTGGATCTAATCACAAAATGAAATTCATGAGGAAAGCTGAATGATTTATGTATCACAAGATTTTACCTTGAACAGCTACGGAAGATATGCTTAAGTCTTTAATTCTCTGGAGTTTGTCAATAGCTCCATCAAAGTTTTCTCTAAGGAAAAAAAAAAACCACCTTTAAAACTCAAGGAATTTTACTGTATAAATCTCGAGATGCTTTAAGCAATTGCAGAAAACTTGAATTAGAAACAAGGATAAGACCTTTCATATAGTAAAGTAGAAGCGGCAAGTAAGACCACCCCCTTGGAATTATCATCTCGCTGCGTGGATTCACACTGTTCCAAAACCAATAGCCCTTGCGAGTGTGATTCATCTACATGCGCATGATGAATCAAACATTAAGACAATATCATTAATTACACACAGACGCATCTATGAAACATGTAAATTGAAGTCGAAACTTTAATTGTTCTATCACAATCCAAAAATGCTCACACACATTTGTTAGTTGAAATTATAGCACAGAAACTGAACTGCTCTAAGGTAATTACTCAAGCAAACACAAATGTAAACTGAAATAGCACAGAAGATGAACTGTTCTTAAACAATTACACGTGTTTGCGCACACCTCCCATCTCGTAGATATAAAGTGAAGTAGAAGCACAGAAACTGTACCATTCTAACTCAAATCCGCACCAAAGCGTCCCATTCGTAGAAGAGAAAACTAATATTAAGGCACGCTCACATGAAAATTCAACTTACAGCACCGAAACTGACGTGTTCCATGGCAATTACACACACACATCTAGGAGGAAGTTATAGCACGGAATATCAACTGTTCAAACACAATTAATCAACACAACACGCACCCACATACAAAACAAACTATTCTATACACCAGAACCTGATTTATGGGATCTGGCAAGAGAAAGGGCGTAACCAACCATCTGGGTGGTAACTGGATTGAGCCTAAAACGCTCAATTGTGGACAAAAATCTAGTGGGTATCGGAGTTAATAGCGGTGGGTGGTGAGATAGAAAAGAGGAAGGTGGCCTGTGCAGAGAAAAAATTGGTGGGCATTTCCGCCTAGCGGCTCTTGACAGCTTAGCTCCGACGCTAATCATTGGCAAAACCCTAGTCACTGATGAGGGGTTTTTGCTCTCTATGGGTGTCCAAAGATGAGCACCACAGGCTCTGATCGCTGAGGTTCAAGCGGTGATCTGAAATTATTACTCTCTACTTCTCTTTTAACTCCTTACCAGTCTATCTATATCTCAGAAACTTCTACCGTCATTTTTAACCCCTCGTATTTAACTTCTACTCTAAATACGAGTCATATTTTATTAATTTTTTATTCTAACCTAAGAGAGAGTGAGGAAGAAATAGGCAAAGAGTGAGAAATAGAATAGAAAATATGATCAAGGAACTGATGGAGTATTTATATTTAATAGGTGTTTTGTTTTTGATTAATTATATTTTATTGGTCAAACATTACGTATATGATCTTAAGTACTTACGTGTTCTAGTTACAAAAGTTTTCATTATTTTTCTTTTGTTGAAATGGTTAGAGAGAGGAACTGTTTTACGTTAAACCGCATAATCTCGTTACTTGGATTGAAGGGCTTGATTTGACGTAGTCCCAGAGTTCGATATTTTAGAGCTGCAACGATTCAAAGTCGGGATTGCAACCACACAGTTCATTTATATTTATTCTACTTATTAAGGAAAAATATGGTTTGACTTAACACTTTTTGAGTGTTACATAACTACTTCTGTAAAATAGTAAAAAGTGGCATTCCAAATATTTTTTAGAAAGTAACATAAAAATAAAAATCTAAAATGCTAAATAACTATAAGAGGTCATGTTTGGTTTTCAAATTTTGAAAATCATTCCAAAAAATATAACTAAAATATATCATAAATATGTAGTCAAGATACATCTAAAAAATAATGGTTAATATTATAAAAATCATAATATCAAGCATGATATAAGAATATTATAATTTAACTTCACTTTTATATTTTTCTTGGCAATAAATATTTATAAGTAAATGCTTACTTTTTTCACAAAATTCAAAGCGGTATTTTAGTTTTGCACGTATCTCTTGTCTCTTGATGGTAATGGGGATTAATAAAAGTGGACGCAAGTCCCGATCGAGTGGCACAGGCCATCCTCACAACTTATCTTACTCCACAGACAACATTGACGTGGTGAAGATCTGGCCTATTACGACTCTCACTTCAATTATAACCACGGTTGGCCGTGGTTTTAGTAGAATGACATAGAAATCAAAGTCCCTCCTTAGCACGGTGAAATCTAAAGGACTGAAATCACTGTGTTATAGTTCAGATTAGAGGTGTCAAATGGGTCGGGCGGCCCGCGGGCTAGCCCAGCCCGGCCCTTTTTGGCCCTAGCCAGGTCGGCCCTTTTTTGGGCCCGGACTGGCCCTAACCCTTAGGGCTTGGGCCAGGGCCAGGTCTAATTTTTTGAGAAACCGGCCCGGTCCTCTTTTGGCCCAAAAAATAGTATTTTAAGTTTTTTTTTAATTAAAATATATTTGCTTGCCTTTTATGACTAAAATGTAGAAGAAATCTATTACTTTTAGATCATTAGTGAGAAAACAAACAAATATTCGTGGCCACAAAATCTATTACTTTTAGATTTGAGCTAAGCAACACAACATTTTAAGAAGACAGAGGCTTACCTTGCTTTGTAAGAAGTGTAAAAAGAAGGAAGAGTCAACTTCCAGTTGACGAGTAACTCGCGGAACATGCCAGCAAGTGGGAGGCATGGTCATGTAGGTTGAGTCTTTACTATCAGCTTCAAGTGCCAGGGAAGATGGTAAAATCATTTGTTTAAAATTGTACATAATTTTAGATTTTGACTTCCCCTGATCAGCTGGTCCAAGTTCTGAGTGATTGGGAAAGCAAGTGTTGAGTTGTAAAAAAGTTTGTACTAATTGATAATTAGCCGAACGTATTTGTCAATACATACCAAATCGACTAATTCCACTCTTTTACATATAAATTAGTATTAGTACCATGCGTAAAAAAATACCAGTTAAAATATATATATATATATATAAAAAGCTAGTATTTATATTATTAAATAATAATAACAAAATAGATAGTAAAATAATAATATTATTTTGAATAACAAAAAAAATGGGCCCGGGCCCGGCCCAAGCCTGGCCTTAGATGTTGGGCCTAGGGCCTGGGCTTGGACTGGGCCCAGATTTCCCTCATTCTGGCCCGGCCCGGCCCGTTTGACAACGGCCCTGGCCCTGGCCCGGTTTGCTGGAGGCCCAATGGGCTTGGGCTGGGCCGGCCCATTTGACACCTCTAGTTCAGATGGTTAAAAAAATTTCAGTTTTTGTACTTTTTAAGTTCCGTTTTAGGAAAATATGTGGAGTTCTACGATAATGTGTCTTAAAAAAAACCTAGAATATGTGGGTATCCCACATTAGTTATTCAAAAAAAATTGTGACTTGGACCTACGTATATAAGTCTTGTCTCACATTGATTATTTAGAGAAAATCAATACTTATCTATAAGTATATATGTATTGTCTTGTATCGTGTTTTAAATACAAGAGAAAATAGAGGAAGAATCTTTCTTTGACTAGGCTATGCAAAGAGAGTAGAGTCCTTCTTTGAAAAGGACAAAAGATAAGAGTCATTTAGGTCTGTAATCTCTAGTGATAAACCGTGGAGTAGGCTTTTGCCGAACCACGTAAATCTTGTGTCTCTATTTTTTGTTACTGTTATTGGTGTAGAATCTAGTATATTCCTTTAACAAGTTCAAACTTCTTTTTCCAAAATCTTAGAAGCGATAAAAAGTTTCACATGATCATATCTTTTGTTTTCCGAATTCTGTTCTGAGTTGGGAACAGAACATTTCAAGTATTATGTACTTTGGTCCAGAAAACAAAAGGATTCAATGGGGGCTTCAGTTCAAGTGTTTAGCACCTATCAACCTGATTATCTATGCCTAAAGTTGCTAAATCCGTTCTCTGGTCTGCTAGCATGACTAAGAACGTCGTCTCCATGGAGCAAAGAAAGAAAAAAGGAAGAAAATATATACTAACTGAGCTTTGGAACACCTGAACAGAGCGCATTTCTTGAGAACATCATTATGGTTTAAGTAAGTAAAAGTGAAGCACAACTTGTACTAGAAAATATGAAAAGAAATAGCCCACTAGGAAATATTCTGATTGAGATCATAAGCTCAAACAAAGTATAGTTCTTCCACAGTTAAATACTACTAAAGATCAGAGGTTTAACAAGCGGATAAGAATGGGGGGCAAACACCTCCATTCGAAGCAATGCATAGATGCCCTTTTGTAGTAAAGTGAAAAGGGATAAAGAGCGAAGAGAGAGAGAAAGAAAGCAAGAGAGCAAATAGAGAAGTTAGCAGCAGTTTCCCCAAACAACTATTCAGGCCCAACATTTGAAAATTGAAAAACCTCAGTATATATACGCAACATCATGTGCAATACTGACTTGAGAGTTGAAATCACTTGAACAATGCCAATCACCATTAACCTCTTGTCCATTCTACTCTACGCTTTCCTCTCATTCTCCATCACAAGTGAATCTTGCTCCTCTCTCTTTTTTTTTTTTTTTTGGGTGTGTTTTTTCTGTTTCTCCATCAAGATACTTAGTAATTTCTCCTCTTTTTTGGCACTTCTTAGTTGCAGGTGGGAATCATCAGCTCATACTGGTCAACAACTGCAAGGAAAGCATATGGCCTGGAGTGTTAGGCGGCGCAGGCCACCCTACCCCGAACGATGGCGGTTTCCTTCTTAACAGTGGTCAGGAAGTGGTCATGGACGTGCCCGATAAGTGGTCAGGGAGGATATGGGCGAGGCAGGGTTGCAACTTCGACCAAAATGGAAAAGGATCATGCTATACCGGAGACTGTTCTGGCCTCTTACACTGCCAGGGGAAGAGTGGCACCCCGCCCACCACGGTGGTGGAAATGACGCTTGGATCAGCAACTTCTCCCCTGCATTTCTATGATGTAAGCTTGGTTGATGGCTTTAACTTGCCTGTGTCAATGGCGCCAGTGGGGGGCGGAATTGGTTGTGGTATGGCCGCGTGTGAAGTTGATTTGAACGTATGTTGTCCATCAGCGCTGGAGCATAAGGTAGGGGGCAAGGTGGTGGGGTGTAAGAGCGCATGCTTAGCTATGGCATCTCCCAGGTATTGCTGCACAGGCGAGTTTGGAAACCCCCAAACTTGCAAGCCTACACTTTTTGCCAATCTTTTCAAGGCAATCTGTCCTAAAGCCTATAGTTATGCGTTCGATGACTCTTCTAGCCTTAACAAATGCAGGGCCACAAGGTATATTATCACTTTCTGCCCTCCCAAATGAGGGATGGCAGCAGAGACATTTCGGTCCTTTTGAGGAAGTAAATGATGTTTGTGATAAATCTTCTTTTTCCGAAATTAGAAACAAGCATATGATGTTAAATAGTATTTTTGTGAGTTTTCCTAGCAAATGACATATGGTGTGGCTTCCTTACTAAATTGTTACCCTTTGGATGCTAAAAGATGCTACAGTGCCATTTTCCAACCATCTAGCGAGAAATGCATGTAGATCTAGCCAAAACGATGTAAATTTGGTGTCATCCATCGTACTAATTACATCTTCTTCTTCTTTTTTCGCAATCTCTTTGGTATGCTAATTAAAAAAGAAAACGGTGGCACAACATGTAATTAAAAGGACAAAAACATTGCATCATTATTCAACTTTGCTATCAGTTACAAATGATTGACCGAGTTCATTCGGCAGAACAGTCGATTACCAAACTGATTTCCTATCTAATTCCAAGAACATCATTTCAAGATTATTATTGCAAACTGCAAAGGTAAGGAAACCAAAAGAGATTGTGAAAGGAAGCTCCATCTATTGTCTGCAATGATAACAACCCAAACAGCCAACCTAGTCCAAGATGAAATTTCAAAATATTATCATTTGCCCGAGTTTATTAACAGTGCAAATCCCAGGCTGTCCAAAGTAGAGTTGCAAAATATCCGAAAGTAACATAACAAATTTGTCAGGTCAGTTCCCGTTCATAATTCAAAGAGCCAGATGAATAACTCCAACTGCTCTAGTCACAAAGAATCAAATCATAGACAGGAGAAAAACTAATCACAGACTTGTCTATGAACTTCTAGCTGCTATTGGTGATGACAGTCCAATTCTTAAAGCAATAATCCAAGGAAACATGGTTTCAATTTTCAAATGTTGATGGAACAGTCAGAGAAGAACAGGGGAGAAACTTACTTTTGTGCGGCGTCTCTACCAGTACCAAATGTCCAACAGACGGTGAGAAGCAATCCTTCGACCATTCCTAAAAGATACATTAGGAACAAAGAAGACATGCCGAGAACTACTAAAATTGCAATCTTTCATCGGAAATTTCAGTCATTGATCTGTCGCTGTTCTCAAATGCAAAAGAGCTAGATAAATTGAATCTGACATGCAAAGAGTTTTTCAGGTATTGTCCAATTTAATGTACCAAAAATGGAAAGGTATCTGGCACTAGTCATGGATAATCTGAGCTAGGAAATAATCATCTGGGCATGTATAGCATTGATGTTCCACTTAGAGCGATCAAAATAAAGGAAATTTCGCATGTTTAAGTGCCTAAAATATAGTAAGTAGGTCAATACAATGCCATTGTGCAGGTAATAAACCACAAAAGTGGCAGCAGAACTGAACTGCTGCAAAGTATGAAGGATGCTGCAGCGAGGTTCTTTTAGCTCTCATCGAAAGAAAAGATCAAGTATTCAAGACCCCCATATGAGATACAGGGATATGGCCATGCCCATGTAGTTTCTGAAGAGCAGAAGCTGGATTTGTCACTGATTCTTGTTACTTCTCCTTCCAAGTTTCGAGCACTCAAGTTCAGGCCAGCTACATCAAAGCATTTCAATTATGTAAGGGTGCATCTTGAACGAGCCGGATGGTTCAAGGTTAGATCATGTCCAACCCACTTCAAAAAACTCGTATATCTGTCCAGCCCAGTCCATCTACCGGCCGAATAAAATTGGTTCATGCCCAACCTATGAAAGTTTTAATAAGCACGGGCTCGACAAGGGTTGCCCATGAATTATCGGATGATTATAAATTAATTTTTCTCGACTTAATTTGTAAGCATATCATTTACCATTTTAGTCTACTAATTAGTTTTGAACTTTTGTATATATAATTTTTAAGCATATTAGTACCATTCAAGTCTACTAATTAGTCATAGTATTGAAGAAAAGTTCAGTGAAGTATCAAAATAAATTTCAAAATAAGTTTGGAAACAAAATATTAGGACAAAATAAAAGAAAAAAAGACGAGTATCAAAAAAATCTTACGAAGTCTAATATTATATTATACTTATAAAAGAAGAAGAAGAAAAGAAGGCTTGAGAGGTCTCTAAACCCATATGGTTAGAGGATTTTAAAGATTAAAATAAAAAAAAACATATATCTTGTACGTGTAAAATGTATTTACATACATACATACATATAGACACAAACAGATAGATATACACACATATAATTATATATCTTATATTATATGATAGTTGGATTGGTTGGGCGGGCTTTTAAAAACCTTTGTCCATGCCCATCTTATAGTTTTGATAGGTTCAAAATTTTGTGTAGGGGTCTACCACGTTCTATATGTGTCCTTTTGAAATGTATATTAGGAATAAATGGTGTGAATTAAATATATATATATATATATATATATATATATATATATATATATGTTTGTATACGTTTTATATGTGACCTTTTATCTTATCTAAAAAGCCAATTTATATGTTTGTATATTTGTACGATGAAAGGAATGCTTTGAAATAAATATGATATAATGGCAAAGAACAAAGTAACTTTAATAATATCCACAAACTTTAAAAAAAAAAAGAAGAAAAATAAAAAGACATGATAATACCTGAACTTAGGAATAGATTCTTAAGGATTAGCCGAAACTAAGGTGTCCTTTTATCAATTTTTTTAGTGTTGGTAAGTTTTGAGATCAGGTTTTGATAGGATATTTCTTTAAAGGTGAAGTAGAGAATTAGTATCATATTTGCACGATTGGGCTAGATTCACACTCGTTTCGGTTAAATTCATCAGCCACAAAATTTAAAAAAATTTACCTAGTATCATATTTGCACGATTGGGCTAGATTCACACTCGTTTCGGTTAAATTCATCAGCCACAAAATTTAAAAAAATTTATCCAAAAATTTTGTTTAACCTCACCCTTTTAAGTAATAATAAAAAAAAGCCCTTTATTTTTGTAAACTTTATAAGTTTAAAATGGTATTTTTAAGAAGAAAAAAAATGTCTAGCATTTAATTCCTTGGAACACTTTTATACGGTGGGACTAGATCCACACCCTTTTTTATTTATTTCATACTCATTCATCACTATAAGTTCCATTAGTGAAATTGTAATCTCTTATGAGATAAAATATTCAAATTTAGCTAAAAATGTTGTAATTTAGCCTCATTCTTTTAGTAGCAAAGAATAAAACCATTTTTATTTAAAAAATGTTAAGCCATTGAATCCCTTGGGATTATTTTAAGGTGAGGCTAGATCTTCACCAATTTTGGTCGTATACATGCTCTTTTGTTACGAAAAGATGCATTAGTGAACTTTTATCCTATTTAGCGACATAATGTTTAAATATTTAGCAAAAAAGATTTTTATTTAGTCTCACATTTTTAAAAGTCATCAACACTCCTGAATCTTATAAGAAGAAAAAATTTAGTCATTTAACTCCTCGCGTATCAAAACTTGAGAGTTTTTAAACAAAAACAAGAAAGATCATTACTCATTTACGTTCAAACAAATTGGAGTCTTTACCGATTGGGTTTTACCAACTCCTATCACCCATAAGAATGGAATGCACAAAGTCATAAAGCATATGAAGACATATTATCATGCAGATATATGGTACTTCATGCTACAGTAGAGCATATAGAGATAATAGTCATATCAAGAATATTTTATCATGTAAATAATGGTATTTTAATAACTCTAATACGAACTTAGAGTTATATATTTCTCACGAATTCCAATTTTAATTATGAGCATTATGGTATAATCTAGTAATTCTTAGAAGTCAGGATTATATATGAATTTAAAAAATGTTAGAAACTCAAGTTTTACTATAGCTTCATACACCATTATGTCCTTATTTAAAACATAAATTTAAACTTGAGTTTTACAATAACTTTAAAGTACTAGTGTGTTTATGCTAGTGGGTTACGAAGTTAAAAAGGTTTAAGTTTCTCATCTAGTTTAGGTAAAACTTGCATTTTTCTAAGATGCTAAAGAAAACTTTGTTATTCTAAGTTACTTTGAATTTAATGGAGAAGAAGTAGTAGTTTTATCATAGTTAAGTTTTAACGTAAAGATAAATAAGTTGTGAAAGAAGTTCTTTGAGAAATCAAAGAGCATGCAAGAGTTCAAGGGTGAATTCATATTTTTTTTCTTTTTTTTTCCAGTCAAGGTCAAAATAACCCATAACTTTAGTCAAAACTTATCTATATAAGATATAATAAGCGAAACGAGAGTTTTTTTGTGCGACACATCATCACAGAGATATAACTTCTTTATTGACATGTCATCGCATTGTGTTTTCGATTTGAAATAGAATTATAACTATTATAAGTGTCATTAAAGGTTTAAAACTTTATCTTGGATGGAGTTCTTATTTATTGATAAGTTAATTTTTATATTACTAACCTTATATAATTGAAAAACTAATCTTAAATGTTCTATAACTCTAACTGATTCTTGAATTAACTTATTAGGACTTAAGATTGACTATTATATTCTTAAAACCACTTCGTAATATGAATATTAAAGTTCAAATATCTTAAAAATGAAAATAACATACTAGATTTAGAAGAGAGAAAAAATGATGCTACAATTGAGAATATTTTCTTGGAAGAGGTTTTTATTTCCTGATAAGTTTATTTTCATATTACTAAACCTTATATAATTGAAAAATTAACTCTAAATATTTTAAAACTCTAACTAATTCATGAACTAACATATTTGTATTTAATTTTAACCATTGTATCCTTAAAACCACTCTCTACTATGAATATAATTCATATATCTTAAAAACAAAAATAAGATACTAAATTTAAAGAAGGAAAAAAAAATGATGCTACTTTTGAGAATATTATCTTAGATGAAGTTCTTATTCTTTGATAAGTTAATTTTCATATTACTAAGCCTTATATAATTGGAATACAAATTCTAAATGTTCTAAAACTTTAAGTGATTCATGAACTACCTTATTAAGACTTAGTTTTGACTATTGTATCCTTAAAACCACTCTCAACTAGGAATATAAAAATTTATATATCTTAAAAATGAAAATAACATACTAGATTTAGAAGAGAAAAAAAACAAGAATGATGCTATATTTGAGAATATTATCTTGAATGGAATTCTTATTTTTTGAAAAGTTAATTCCCGTATTGCTAAACCTTATATAATCGAAAACTAATTTTAAACATTCTAAAATTCTAAGTGATTCATGAACAAGCATATTAGGACTTAATTTTGACTATTGTATTCTCAAAATCACTCTTTAATATGAATATAAAAATTTATATATCTTAAAAAAGAAAATACTAGATTTAGAATAGAGAGAAAATAATGCTACAATTGAGAATATTATCTTCGAAGGGTTCTTGATAAGTTAATTTTCATATTACTAAGTTTATTCAAAATTGAAAAACTAACTCTAAACGTTTTCAAACTCTAACCGATTGATGAACTGACTTATTAGAACTTAATTTTAACTATTGTATTCTTAAAATTACTCTCCAATATGAATATAAAATTCTTTTATATTAAAACAAAAACGAAAATAACATACTAGATTTAGAAGAGAAAAAAATTGATGTTACAATTAAAAATATTATCTTGGATGAGGTTCTTATTTTTTTAATAAGCTTATTTCCATATTACAAAGTCTTATATAATTTAAAAACAAATTCAAAACATTCCAAAGCTCTAACTGATTGATGAACAAACTTATTAGGACTTAATTTTGACTATATATCCTTAAAATCACTCTCTAATATAAATATAAAATTCTTATATATTAAAAATAAAAATAACATATTAGATTGAGAAGAGAAAAAAAAATGATGTTACAATTGAGAATATTATCTTGGATATGTTCTTTTTTCTTGCTAAGTTAATTTTCATATTACTAAACCTTATATAGTTGAAAACAAATTCTAAACGTTCTAAACTTTAACTGATTGATGAATTAACTTACTAGGACTTAGTTTTGACTATTGTATCATTAAAATCACTTTCTAATATAAATATAAAAATTAATTTATTTTAAAAATAAAAAAACATACTAGATTTAGAAGATAAGAAAAAATGATGCTACAATTGAAATATTATCTTCGATAAGATTCTTATATCTTGATATTAGTTTCTATATTACTAAGTCGTATATAATTAAAAAAAAACTAAATTAGCACTTAATTTTGACTATTGCATCCTTAAAAACACTCTATAACATGAATATAAAAATTTATATATTTTAAAAACGAAATAACATACTAGATTTAGAAGAGAAAAAAATGTTGTTACAACTGAGATTAACAATAAAAATAATATAATAATGTTTAAAATTTTAAAGTTATAAAATTTGCTTACTGTAATTGATGTAATGATTTGTTAATATAGTATAGTAGCTTTTAGAATCCTTTTGATGAAAATAAAAAAATTGATACACAATACAATTCTCATTCATTAAAATTGTAATAATGATAAAATTTATTCATAAATATAGTTGAAAAAGACTTAAGGCTATATACTAAACATGTTAATGCATCTAAAGGTATGCAAATATATTTTGGATGTGATCCCTATTTTTAGGTTTATTTAATTTTGCAGGAAATATATAAGGATTATATGAGGAAGCCTTATATAATGTGAAAACTAATTCTAAAACTCTAATTATAAGAATCTTTTAGAATTTGATTTTGACTATTGTGTTTTGAAAACTAACTTTGTCATACAAAGACAAAAAAACACGTATCTAAAAATATAACTTATGGATAGTTAGAAGAAAAAATTATATTACAGTTAATTTAAGTTCATTGTAATGTAATAATGAATGTTTATTTACACATACATAGTCATTGCAAAAATTATCTATATAATATATATAATCAATAATCAACTACAGGACAAGTTTTTGCTTTGATAAAACCGGACGATCAACAAAGTGGCTATAAGAGTATATATGAGATTTTGAAAAGAAATCACATATGTATTAGAAAAAAGGGACAAATAAATCAAATAATTCTTAATTAGTATCGTGTTCTTAATTATCTAGGATGAGTTCCTTATTTTTTGATAAATTAATTTGCTTATCAGTAAGCCTTATAATTAAAAATTTAATTCTAAACATTCTTAAATTTTAACTAATTAATGAACTAACTTAAAAGCACTTTCCAATATGAATATGAAAATTTATATATAAAAAGGAAAATAACATATTAGATGTAAAAGAGGGAAAATATGAAGCAATTGATATTGAAGCAATAAAAATAATTTAACAATTGATTCATATTTATTTATTTTAGTATATAAACTTACCATATCGACGTAAAGGTTTATCAAATATAATATATAGTTTTTAGATCCTTTTGGTAAAATAAAAAAATTCACCATGACTAACAAATGACTATTAAACTATACTTACCATATAGTTTTTAGATCCTTTTTTGGGTGGGACCACAAGACTAACAAATGATTGTCTAATTATTATCAATTAAGAATATAATAATGATAAAATTTATTCATAAATCTGTAATTGAAAAGGATTTAAGGCTATATACTAAATATATTAGTGTATCTAATGGTAAATATTATTTTGGATTTGATCCATATCTTTAAGTTTATTTTGTTTTGCTGAAACTATGTGAGGACTATATTAGAAAGCCTTATATAATTTAAGAATTAATTCTATAAAAATATATACTAATTTATTAGGATTTAATTTTAACTATCGTAACCTTTAAACTAACTTTCTCATATGATAATAAAAATTCATGTATCTAGAAAACAAAAATAACATATGAGATTTAGAAGAAAAAACGTTACAATTAATTTAAGTTTACTATAATGTAATACACACACACATAACTAATCATTGCCAAAAATTATCAATGTAACATATAAGATAAATAATGCAACTATAGGACATTTTTTTTTGGCTTTAATAACACCGCACAATAATCAAAGTGGCTCCATTACATATATAAGATTTTGAAAAGAAATCACACATATATAAAAAAAAAGAAGGTATAATCAATCAAATAATTCTTAATTACTACATTTCAAAACATTTAAAATCTTAAAAATATATCTATGTAATTCTACAAAACAAACAATTAACAATTCGTTTTTACATAGGGCCTAACCATCGATGAAAAGACTTTTTTTTATTTATACTTAAGTTTTTCATTGGAAAAAAACTATGACTGCACTTATAGATATAAAAACTATAACTAGGCGACAAGTCATTGAAGATGTACAAAATAATTCCAACACTTCAAAATAAAAGACAAGTCATCTTCATCAATTTAATTTTATCATCACTAGCATCTTACAAGAATTAAAGAAACACACACACACACACACAATGAAAATATTGGATATTATGTGATCGTTCTGTCAAATTTATTTTTAATCTATTTGAGTAATAAATTTGTTTAAGTAATTTTATAAAGCTTATTGTTATCAAATATACACTCACAATTTTTTTCTGATAGGACCGAATATGAAATATATTATTTTTATAGTTTTGATTAAATTCACATAAATAACAAGACCAATTAGTGAATATTAGACTAATTATGAGCTTTGGAACATAAGTTTGACTATAATAGAGTCGATTATAACTATGAGTGATGAATGATGTGAACATTAAATAACAATTATATAAACTATTTAATCTTCACCCTGTAATCATTAGTTTAACATAAATTTATTTAATTTGTTAAATTTTACAAGCTCAATGTGGTTAACATGAATAACTCGACAAAAGTTTGTATATAAAAGGTACATTATATTCTGATAAAATAAGTATCTATGGAAAAATACTACTAAAGGCATTTATTAGTAGCAAGAACTATAATTTTATCACAATTTGTAGACCTATAATGTATGAAAAGCAAAATCAACCTTTTAAAATTACCTCTCTTTTAAACTATACTTTATCAATGTACTTACATATTAAGTATTATTTTGGACCACTACGGCCTCAAAAGTACTAAAAAAAGGACACACATTTTTGCTAATTGAAATACCATGTAACACTTCAAAAACTTTTGAAGTTAAAGAATTATTTATATTCATATATAACATCTATAATTCAAAAGGGGTACATCATAACCTCACAACTTTTTAATTTCAACCACAATTATATTCATTATTTATCTCTATATAACATCAACATGACTATTCTACTATTGTGAGTGATAAGTCAATATTCATTTGAAATATTTCTTGATAACTTAAAGTAAAACTTTAAAGAATGCAAGTATCTAGCGACTTCACTGTATCATTATCTGTTTTTTATAGTCAAATAAGATATTTTTTATTAATATTATTATTTTTTATCTCACGATATGTGATACATATTAATATACTCTTTAAGACCTTATGGTATACTGTATTTTATAAACCGGCCCGAGCCTAGCTCGGATTACTGGGCTAGTATTCTAATAAGTGTATTTTAAGGAAAGAGCATTGACATCCTAGGATAAGTTAAAAACACGCTTATTTCTTAGTAACACTTCAATCCAAAAAGGGCGTTTAATTGATAAAATAATTTTAGTCAATAACGCCCTAATCATCAATACTCTTTTATGAAGACTTTAATTGAAAAAAAAATTATAAGAAAAAAAAAGATTAATCATTTAACTTATCTGTACTTTTATATATTGAGTATGAACTAGATAAAGGACGCATAATTGGCTTCAGTAATAGGGGTTCCTATTGTGGGAATCATTATCTAGGGGTGGTCCTTATTCGTATACAATTCAAAATTTCAACAGAGGGATCATCCCAGTCCTCAGGCGAATAGATCAATCTTTGGGCCTAGCTAACTTCTCCATCTGAGAGTTGGTTACCTCAAAATTTCAAGTAAACTATTAATTAGGATCAAAAAGCCCACCTGCGTTGAAACTTAATTATCGAGAAATTAAACTTAATCTAAGCCTGGTGCTGTCATACTGCAGTACAAGGTGTCAACAAATCTCTGCAGTTCTCTAAAACTATGACACCTTGATTAGTCGAGTAAAAAACAAACAAACGTGCATATTAAATTCAATGTTTAGGGACAAGACATCTTAGCTGCCATTCTGAAAGCAAACCACTTAACAAACAAGCACCATCTTGCATCAGTCCATAAAGTCAATGTTCAGGGGGCAAACAGAAAAAAAAAAAAAAAGAACCTGAAGTTGGTAAGAACGCAAATGAAACAAACAAGCACGTTTCACGTCATTCTTAGAAATGGAATGTGTAAAGGAGGTGGATCATTCTTAGTCTTACCTGCCAAACTGGAAGTTATAAAGTACACATATAGATCACCTCTGAGATTGCTCCAAGGAGATATCCATAAGAGACAACATGGTCTTAAGCTGCCGCTGGTGCCTCATTTGAAAGTAATGTCAAATGGAGGATTGTAATACCGGCAGAATGTCTTGCTGTCAAACTGGAAATAAGTTAAATGACCATGGTAGTTACACGTACATAATATATGAACTGATACGGGTAAAAATATACACCTGTGGGAGAACGACACGTGTTGCAACTAGAGAGTTTTGAAACTGCCCTGTGACTTTGGAGAGCTGGGAAGTGACATTAACCACTCTCCCATTATGGGTAATAATCACCCATCAATTTTGTTAAATGTCCATTAAAACCTGATAACCTTCCACTGATGAAGAGAACTACCCATTATGTCAAGTAACCGACCCTTTAATATATTCCTATAAAATTGAAGTAAAGGAGAGGAAAAATGTAAGTTCTGATTATCTAATATTTTCAGATATTCTCTCAAAATTACTTGACTTAAGCATCGGAGACTTCTCGCCGGAGCCCCTCCGGGGGTCCCGGCGCATCACTGTTTGCTCTTGTTGTGCTTTGTAGGTCTGCTGGCGTGCTCGTTTGGTCCCAACCGGCGCTCGTTCGGTACCGGTCGATATTTGGCCACAATATTTTGGCGTCATCCGTGGGACCGACTAGCCAAGCGATCTTGAAGCACACACATTGTTGCGGCGTAAGAAGAGTTCAAAACAAGTGCCGAAGAACCATCCACAATCCTGACGGTGCACGAAGTGGCCCATGTATGGTTGTTGGTCGACAGCGGCTTTCACTGCGCGACGATGCTCTGTCCAGCCACTCCAGGCTACCACCGCATCATTGTCATCGCGACGCAACCCCATTAACAGCATTCGCTGCAAATGAAAAGCAAGCACATAATGGTATTCAACGTGCCATATACAATTGCCATCGACAGGTGGTGCTCCGGTTGGTAGGAAGTCACGGCGTCAACAATGGGCCATCCACCGCCGTGGGTTTTTTGTCGGCCATTAACCCAACTGTCGCTACCACAATCTCTTACCGTTTTGTTCCCCACCGCTTAATGGATTGTTCCCATCAGTCTAGGTGTCCCAACAACCATTTACAGGATGTAGCAACAACCACTGCGGCCGTACCATCTCGGCATCGCCTACCGAAGATCCGCGACCCATCCACATGACAGCAATCGTTGTCACCAATCACAGTCTCAAGAATTATCTGCCGTCGCAACCGGGCGACAATTGAGAATTATCTGCCGTCACAAACCAGCGGCAAGTTGCCGGCACCACTCCAGCCAACTCCCCTCCAATTCTATTCCGTCTAACTCCACGCCACAATGGGTGCATCCAATAATTGCACAAACTGCGGCCTTCTACGATGGTGCACTGTTGCAACACACGAGAGAGAGAGAGAGAGAGAGAGAGAGAGAGAGAGACGGGATCAGTAGCCGCATAAAGATCAATTTTACGTCTGCAGCAACATTGCACCACTGCCGCCGTAAAAGCATTTTGGACAATAGTTCGCTGGAAACATCAACAAACAGTTTATGACCTATCACCATGGGTTGATAAACGACAATCTAGACGCCATCACAAAAAAGAATCACGAGTCCAAGGTGACATTGTCGCCATCAGTGCATTGTCGCCGCCATCATAAAAAAATACAGAAACAAGAAGAAATAGGGAAGCCTCAATCCGTGACGATGTCGTGACCACCACGATTGGTGTCGCAGAACCATGATTGGTGCCCCCAGATCTGCTGCCACAAAAGAGCCACCGCAATGGCTCCTCCTATTCCCATCACCCCCGCCTCAATTGGCGCCTCCATCGCCCAATCGAAAGAGAATTACAACGCAAAAGGAAGAAGAAAAGAGGAAGCTCCCCCATCAGCCACCATCTCGCCGCAATAGGGAAGCTCCTTCATCAGCTACAACCTTGCCGTCGAGAGAGAACAGATCCACTCCATCTTAACCGAGGGCAGCGCCGTCGTAACCATTGAGCGATCACCACCGTGGGTCCTTCATCAATCGCTGCCCTAATGCCGTCAATTGGTCGCTTTCACTGGCAATGGACCAATCGGTCACAGCACCAAGGGCTTAGCCACTTACCGGTGTCTTCAGCATCTCATTCTCCTTCAACCCACCGCCTTGCTGGCTGCTCTTCCCATTAGCAGCACCATCGCAGTCAAACAGTAGGCTGTCATAGTCATGAGTCACCTCAGCAGTGGCTGAACACTGGCTGACCGTCGCGATTGTGCTGAAGCCCTCACCATCTCGTTATCCTCAAGGAGGATTTGGCTGGATTTATGTCCGATTGCACTGCCAAGTGCCTATTCACCGGTAGATGATGCTTCTAATAATGGCGACGATATCACTGTCCCTTCTGTACAAGGATTTTCATTCATCAAGTGCACTATTTCCTTCTTTAAGTAATTATGTTTTAACACCATAAATATGAATATTTATGGTTTTAGCCCATAATCTTATCTTGCAATTTGTTTGTGCATATTTGCTTTCTCTAAAGTGCATGAATAGCCACATTCGTCACTACGAATGTATAAATGCACTTGTATTATACGACATAATATAGAACGACTATGATTTTAAGCGCTGACACGCTTTGCACATGCCCATGCATTACTTAAATATTTTTAGCCTAGATCTATCCATTTTTTGGTCTAGCATTGCACAATTGCTTCATTTGGCTAAGTACATTCAAGGCATCTGAGGCTAATAATTCTTTGTTATTATGCCCTGCTTGCATCACGCAATACGACACATCCTAACCGTCTAAACCGACAAGGTAGTAATGGTACCACGTAGCATGAATTTTACTCATATTTTAGCGTTATAATATAGCTGCCTTAATTAGCTCATATGCGAGGGTTTATACTGCACCCACGAACTCTAAAAGTATGTGGAAACTGCCTCAATGGCAGCGTTCTGCCTGCCCGGCATAGCGTGATGACTTGCATAGCACATACCACACGCTACCAATAACATATTAGCCCCGATAGCTCATGCTTGAGTGACCAGCAAATCTAGGACCAGACTCGCCAGAGTTGCGAGTGATTGTTGCACATCCGCGGACAACATATTGGCAGCATATGGCACCATGTTTGGTTGCTCATCCAGTGACATATTGACCAAACAGGCTCTCGTCCACTACTTGCTTGCATCGACCATGGTTCTCTAACTTTATCTGCTCATCTAGTCGAGCAGACAGACCGCAATCCCTAGCTTTATCTACTTGTCTCACCGAGTCGGCAAACAACAGTTCTTTTTACGAACATACCTTCTATAATGACTAAGAAGCCATCATTGCATCTATGCCTTATTTTTACGAGCATTCCCTACACAGTGACTAAGAAGCCATCTTTGCATTTATGCCTTCTTAGTCAGGGGGGCTACATGTATATGAGACTACGACCACTCTCGGACGAAGCCTGCACTCCCATTCATACGATGGTTGAGCAGTACGACCTGCTCATCACCACTCATACCATGTAAGAATCTATCAAGCAGTTTCACACCTTGGTCAATTGTCCCTCTCGGATGTGTCAAGCACTACAAACCACCACTTGTCAACGACAACTTATTCAATAATGCCTCACCTAACCTTCTAATCATCACGCTGAGAGCTTTTGCACCCAACGTCCAAGGTCACCCGAACGACGAATTCGGAAATAATCTCACCTTGTGCATCATTAGAATTACCAAAACCGTCTCAATAGTGACATCACTTTTTCTAAATGACGAGGAGTGTCGTCATTCTAGGAATAAACGGCCTAAGAAGAGATATTATGAGGCTCACTTGTTAGTACCTCAACCAATGCTCTAGCCACTCTTATGACCGACACTTTGAGAAGCTCAGCATGACAGTGCCAATCATCATTCAGCACCCCTTCATCGAAGACATTTATGTTGGTCTAGCCGAACACCTGTACTCATCTCTATAAAGAGCCACCTAGACCTTGGCCCAGCTAAGCACTCATACTCTTTCTCGAGAAGTAGCGTAAGCCTCGCAGAGCAAAGATTCTTCTAATTCCTAGCTCACTACTCGTCGGACTGAGCTAAAGAACTCCAATGGATCCTACGTCGCCAATCCAAGCAAGCGAGCTCCTTTAGGCCTTTCCAAGTATTTTTTGCTCTAAATGAACTAAAGTTCTCCTTATAAAGAGATATTATTATAATCCAATAGCCATGATCTCATGACCTTTAGGACAACCACCACATGGCGCCATTCAATCAGCATAACAGGGGGTAACTTACCTTTGTATCCCTTTGATAGAAACGATAAAATCGAGTGGACACACTACTTCACTCGAATCCTCTATAAGGCCTCTTTCCCAAGACTGAGTAGACGAGCTCCTTTAGAGTAAGCTTCTACTCACTAGGCCTAAGAGACCGGCATAATTGGTCTTATCCTATGCTAAGCAGACGAGCGCACAGACCCATGCCTTTGCTCTAGCTGAGTAGACGAGCACATTTGGTCTTAGCCTCTGCCGAGTAGACGAGCGCACAGACCCATGCCTCTGCTCTAGCCGAGTAGACGAGCACCTTTGGTCTTAGCCTCTGCCGAGCTGACGAGAGCATAAACCCATGCCTCTGCTCTAGTCGAGTAGACGAGCACTTTTGGTCTTAGCCTCTGCTGAGCAGACGAGCGCACAAGCCCATGCCTATGCTCTAGCTGAGTAAACAAACCCTTTTGGTCTTAGCCTCTCCCGAGCAGATGAGTGCACAGACCCATGCTTCTACTCTAGCTGAGTAGACGAGCATATTTGGTCTTAGCCTCTGCCGAGCAGATGAGCGCACAGACCCATGCCTCTGCTCTAGTCGAGTAGACGAGCAGACGAGCACCTTTGGTCTTAGCCTCTCCCGAGCAGACGAGCGCACAGACCCATACCTCTGCTCTAGCTGAGTAGACGAGCACCTTTGGTCTTAGCCTCTGCCGAGTAGACGAGTGCACAGACCCATGCCTCTACTCTAGTTGAGTAGACGAGCACCTTTGGTCTTAGCCTCTACCGAGCAGATGAGCGCCAGACCCATGCCTCTACTCTAGCTGAGTAGACTAGCATATTTGTCTTAGCCTCTGCCGAGCAGACGAACGCACAGACCCATGCCTCTGCTTTAGCCGAGTAGACGAGCACCTTTGGTCTTAGCCTTTGCTAAGCAGACGAGCGCACAGACCCATACCTCTACTCTAACTGAGTAGACGATCATATTTGGTCTTAGTCTCTGCCGAGCAGACAAGCGTACAAACCCATGCCTCTACTCTAGCTGAGTAGACGAGCAGCTTTGGTCTTAGCCTCTGTCGAGAAGATGAGCGCACAGACCCATGCCTCTGCTCTAGCCGAGTAGATGAGCGTATTTGGTCTTAGCCTCTGCCGAGCAGATGAGCGCACACACCCATGCCTCTATTCTAGCTGAGTAGACGAGCGCCTTTGGTCTTAACCTCTACTGAGCAGACGAGTGTACAGACCCATGCCTCTACTCTAGCTGAGTAGATGAGCGCCTTTGGTCTTTGCCTCTGTCGAGCAGACGAGCGCATAGACCCATGCCTCTGCTCTAGCTGAGTAAACGAGCACCTTTGGTCTTAGCCTCTGCCGAGCAGACGAGCGCACAGACCCATGCCTCTATTCTAGCTGAGTAGATGAGCGCCTTTGGTCTTTGCCTCTGTCGAGCAGACGAGCGCATAGACCCATGCCTCTGCTCTAGTCAAGTAGATGAGCTCTTTTGGTCTTAGCCTATGCTGAGTAGACGAGCTGAATAGACCAATGCCTCTAGTCGAGTAGACAAGCTCCATTGGTCTTAGCCTCTACTGAGCAGACGAGCGCATTAGACCCATGCATCTGCTCTAGCTAAGCAGACAAGCACATTAGACCCTTTTTGCCTCTACTCGCCCAACCGAGTAGGCGAAGTCCATTCGAGGTCTAAGACTCTGCTCACAAAGCCGAGTAGACGAGCACATTAGACCCCTCTGTCTATACTCTGCCAGTCGAGTATACAAGCTCCCTCTGAGGTCAGTCTCTGTGCTTGAGAATCTGAATAGACGAGCATCTTTAGAACCTCTAAGTCTCTGCTTGTCAGGCTGAGCAGACGAGAACATTAATCTCAGTCTCTCTGCTTGCCAAGCTAGCAGACGAGCACCTTTAAAACCTCTAAGCCTCTGCTCGCTAGGCTGAGCAGACGAACACATTAGAGTCATCTCGCCAAGCTGAGCAGACGAGCGCCTTCGGAGTCTCCTAAGCCTCTGCTCGCTAGGCCAAGACGACTAGCACATTAGTCTGTTTCTCTGCTCGCGCAACCCAGCAGATGAGCTCCTTTAAGACTCTACTCGACCAGCTAAGCAGAAGACTACATCCATGCTCTCTACTCAGCTAACCGAATAGACGAGCACGTTTAAGGCCTCTACTCTGCCAATCGAGTAGGCGAGCCCTTCTAAGCCTGTATTCGGCAGGCTGGGTAAACAAGCCCGCCTTTGCCAAACCAAAAGTTTCTGCACTCTACCAATGAGAGAGAGATATCGCTTTTGGTTTAAATTCCTAACGCGGAGCATCCCTTAATAAAATCTAAAATTCGATGCTAAGTCAATTATCCTGCTTCCACATTCTTTCTCAGAAAGAACATAGAATGTGGGGCAAATGATATGGGTAAAAATATACACCTGTGGAGAGTGACTCGTGTCGCAACTAGAGAGTTCTGAAACTGCCTGTGACTTTTGGAGAGCTGGGAAGTGGCATTAACCATTCTCCCATTATGGGTAATAATCACCCATCAATTTTGTAACTGCCCATTAAAACCTGGTAACCTCCCACTAATGAGGAGAACTACCCATTATGTCAAGTAACTGACCCTTTAATATATTCTTATAAAAAGGAAGTGAAGGGGAGGAAAAATGTAAGTTCTGATTATCTAATATTTTCAGATATTCTTTTAAAATTGCTTAATGACTTAAGCATCGGAGACTCCTTGCCGGAGCCCCCTCCAGAGGTCCCGGCGTGTTACCGTTTGCTCTTATTGTGCTTTGTAGGTCTGCTTGTGTGTTCGTTTGGTCCTAATCAACGCTGGTTCAGTACCGGTCAATTTTTGGCCACAACATGAACAATCACGTTTTACGTAACTATGAAGAGGTCAACGTTTTGTGGGACAAGATAGATTGGTATTGGTCAAATAAAGCAGCTAAACAGCCGTGCAAATAGCAATCATAGGTGTTACTAGAACAATTATACAAACAAAGCACATTTTACTCCAAAGTCGGTGTGAAAAAGACTGTTACAAATTAGGTTTTCGCCTTCTGAAATCGAACCATGAAGGCTATCAATACATTTCCCTGCAATTATGCACGACTGTAGCTCGTCTTGATAAAATACTGTATATCTTGTTGCAAAGATTGCGGACAAGATAAGATTGATAATAATCCTCAGACTTCGATCTCAACCAGGAATCATCTCAGTCTGCATTCCTTCCACAATAATTGGACTAAAAAATTTGCCTGCAATATTCCGCTCGACATTTCCAGCTCATTTTCCGAAGACACACATGGGTTTCTTGAGTTGCTTTATCATCTTTTGATAACACAGGTTGAAGCACTCCCCCTACTTGCACTCTATAAATACTCATCCCTAGCTACAAGTTTCTCCATCACCACGAAAGAAACCAACTACATTGTTCACTTGAAGAGAAATTAAAAATCAATTAGGGTTTGAAGAGATTGGTTCCAAGAGCACTGCTTCACTTGCACTCTTAGTGTCCCTTAATCTTCTCTTGTTTTCCCTAGTAACTGTAAGTGCTTCCTCGGGTACCTGCCCTATTAATACCCTAAAGCTAGATGTTTGTCTCAATTTGCTTGGTGGCTCTGGCGGAAGTTCCACTGCGGAATGTTGCCCCCTCCTCCAAGGCCTTGTTGATGTCGATGCGGCTGGCTGCCTTTGCAATGCCATCAAAGCCAGTTTGTTGGGGATTAACCTTCCTGTTTCCGTCAGCTTCATTCTTAATGCCTGCGGAAAAGAATGTCCCAGCTGGCTTCACTTGCTCCTAAACTGCTTCTCTTCATCGTATGCTCTACATATATGTACGGCTTTTGCTAATTTTCATAGCGTGTACCTAGTGAGTGTGATGTATGTGCGTGGTAATTTTTCATTCCCTTTGTTTTCATTTTGGATGTATGATTTGCCGAGTAATATCCAATAAAGAAGTTCTACTTCCGTAAATCAAGTGGTACCTGGAGACTCATGACCAAATTTAGACGAAAGTCTCATGCACAGTTTTGAATGTGCGTACACAAGCCATGATCAGAGGATGGTTTTCAATTTGAACTACGAATTTAGTTGACATATATAGGATTTGAAGAATGTCACAGGAAAAGGAAAATATATGAGTGTAGGTTTTTAGGAATCCGCTTCTCCCACATGCAATATTCATCTAGACATAAAAAAAAAATTATATCACATCTATACAACTCCGAGAAAAAGTGTAACAAACAAGGGAAATGGATCCTCCACGCCTAGACGTCGTCTTTAGGGACTCTTAAGCTACATACATATAGGTCACCGAAGTATATGATTCCAACCCACAGGCAATCATGGTTCAAATGATCATCCAACAGTTCAAGAGGCTGATTGTGTTGAAGACATGGTGAGGAGCAACCCTTCATGTGTTCCAGGAAGATACATTAATAGTGAACAAGATAAGGCCAAAGACGTTGATTGGTCAGTTCTTTCTGCTGAAAGTCCAATCGTAGACTTGGCATTGCTTTCCGATGGACACGAGAAAGAGCTGACAAAAAGAAGAACTGGACAAGGCTTGCCAAGGGTAGGGCTTCTTTCAGGTGATGTTTCCTCTTTACGCTACACGATTGTTCTGATACTGGATGGGTAATCCACGATGTTATGTATATGTTCCAGCGTAGCTGATAATGCTAAATTTAGATACACACTGTTTTAAAATTATTACGGGACCTGGCTGCGACAAAACAGTTGGATTGAAAGTTCAGGACTTCAGGTGGAACACAGAATATTAACATCTGCAACTAATGCCCTTCATTCTTCAGTCAACTCGTTCACTATGTCCAAATCCACGTTTACGATCTATATTGTTGGAAATTTTCTAATAACTGCATCCTTGGCTTTCAAACCTTGTTTGCACTGCAAGGTTTAATGACCAAGAGGACACTCAATTTCATTGATCGTTGGTTAAAGAGAGAAAACATTTCAAAGTTAGGCATTTAATAATGGTCATAAATGTGGGTTCCCATGTTACTTGAGAAGGAAATGAAAAGTTTAATGGTATTTAAGTGATCATGTGACATACTTATTGTTTTAGAAACCGAAAGTATGCCACTACAAGAAAAATGACAATTAGCGATGGAAAAAATCCGTCGCTAAATATGCAAATTCCGTCGGTAAAGTCTTTAGCAACGGAAATTCCGTCGCTAAAGTTCCATCACCTAAACCCTCGTCGCTAAAGGTTTCACCGACGAAATTAATATTCCGTCAGTGATGCCTTTGTCATTAGTGACGGAATTGGTCTTCCTTTAGTGACCGAATTTCCGTCGCTAAAATTATTTTCTAATTTTTTGAAAATTAACTTTTCAAAAAATAAATAAATGAAATATAAATATATTTTTATGCATTTTTTTAAAAATTACCATTAGTGATGAAAATTCCGTCGCAAATTCCATCACCAAAATTTGTACAGGACAAATTTTCCGTCGCTAATTCCATCTCAAAATCATATTCTGGAGCTAGATAATTTTTTCCGTCGCTAATTCCGTCGCAAAAACCATATTTTGGAGCTAAGTATTTTTTTTCCATCGCAAAAACCATATTTAGGAGCTAAAAATTTTGAAAATAAAAATTATTAAATATGCAAAATAGATTATAGTATTATAAATTAATGCAACAACTTGTGACAATAAAATCCCACATCCGACAATGAACTGAGGATAACAAATATTCAACATTTATTGAATACCACTAAAAGTTAACAATTGAGTTTTAATACATCTAAATCAACCAGCTTGGTTACCAAAAAGAACAAAGTTGACAGCTCTATCTTAGCTTTCTATGCTGTCTTTGTCAGACGCTGAAGAGCTTGTTTGTCCTTCAAAAGATCTATGCCTTCATCTTTCTTGAAACTTGCAGCAAGCCAATCAACGATTCTCTGCATGAAATGAAAAGATTCAGGTGGCCTCAGAAATTCTAAGTCAATTATGACGTAACAAGTGACTGTCAAACCCGTGACAGGCAAACAATACGAACCTTGTCAAAGTCGTCACCACCCAAATGTGTATCTTCAGAGGTAGAAAGCACCTCAAACACTCCAACACCAACCTTAAGAACTGCAACAACATAAATGAAACATCCATTGAAAAGAGTACCATTACACCATCACCAAAACAATTGACACGTTTGGCACTCCAAACACCCTATCTTAGGGTGCCAGTGATGAGAAAAACGACCAATATATTACGTATAGCTCAACAAGTCTCATTGTTGCATCTGGATACACATTTCATCGGTGTAAATGAACAATTATTCAGAAAGGAGAGGGTGCTTTAAAAAAATTGAAAAAAGTAGCTTAGACTTTGAAATCCTATAAAGCAAGAGACAGAACAAGAACACTTAAAGGAAGTAATATTCAGCATTAAGACTAGAACACATAACAACAGGATAAGGTAACGGTTAAGGCATGAGAGAATCAAGTTGTCTATGAATCCAAAAAAGGAGAACATAAAGCTCGTCAAAGTTTACAGGCACATAAAAAAGGTTTTGCCCCTATTAGTTGATGGATGGGAGAACTATGGTTGCCACAATTGGCAGCACAATTACAAGGCTATTGGACTAGGGTTGGCCTAATATAAAAGGAGCCAGCTAAGCTTTGACTCACTACAAGTAACGCATCAATTTATTCTCCATGGAGACGACAAGGCTTTGACAGGTGCAATCAATTCCAGCTAATACATAAGGCATGGCTAGTTCCCGTTAAAAAAATTCAAAGGTTGCAGAAAGTGCAATTAACAATATGCTTCAGTAAGTGGTAAATCCAAAAACACCTACAGGAATATAAAACACCTTAAACAGTTGAACCGAAACCATAAATTACTGAAAAACACAACGACGTGTACCTGAAACATCAAACATGCCGCCACCAAGATCAAACACTAGAATGGTTTCATTGTTCTTCCTTTCAAAACCATAAGCCAATGAGGCAGCATTGGGTTCATTGATAATACGGAGAACTTCCAACCCAGCAATGCGACCAGCATCCTTTGTTGCAGTCCTCTGGGAATCGTTGAAGTACGCAGGAACCGTGACAACGGCTTTAGTCTTTATCGTTCAAAAACTTTGATGCATCATCTACAAGCTTTCTCAACACCTAAATCAAGAGAAAAGAATCAGTACCTGATTGAGAGAAAGCAAACTTGGATCATAAGTGTGGCAACCAGGAGGTTTCAACAAACAAAGCATATGAAGCTCCAGAAGTAATAGAAAAAAGGATACAAAAGTAGTCTAAAGCATAATAATCAAGAAAACACAGATGATATTCCTTTGTCCACAAAACACAGACCTCTCTCTCTTTCCTACGTCCCCAAAAAAGGACCACATTCTATAAACAGGTGATTCTTATATAATCCCTACATCCCATAAGTACCCAGAGATACATGTAGGCAAGAAAAAACTAGAAACCATAAAAGAGTCAAAAAGAAATGGTCAAAAAAAGGCAAACACAAAATTTGGAAGTACAAATATTGCACAAAGTTGCTAAATTAAATCAACAGCCTCGAATCACAAATCTATGAAAAACGCATTTCAGCATAAATTGAAGATAAAGTTGGCCTAACCAGACCAGGATTAGGATATATTAGTCCAACTTTATCTGGACGCACTTCATTGTATCACAATATACAAATTACAGCATATGCAATTGAAACCCCGATATGAATGACTGACTACCTGCGCAGAGATCTCCTCGGCGGCAAACTGCTTGCCAATTGCGGGGCAGTGGAGTTTAGTGTTCCCATTCTAGTCACGAACGATAGTGTAAGAAACCTGCTTGGACTCCTCGTCCACCTCGGACATCTTCCTGCCGATGAAATTAAAGGAAAAACGTACTCTAGTTACATTTCCGTCTAGGACGTGGATCCTCAAGTTAGCAAAAAACAAGTATCACAAAAAACATACGTAATTCATACCCTATCATCTGTGATATTATTGGAATGGGCAGAAGGTTATTTCAAGCACTAAAGTAATTATCTGTTGACATGTATAGCATGTTGAGATAAAGTGGCTTTCAGTGCACCAACTGAAACCATTAACCAAGAGCAAGATCTTTGGAATTTTGAGTGGGTGATGTAGCAAAAGTATGGTGTCAAACATCACACGAAACGAGCACAGAGACCGGGAGAGAAAAGAAAAAACAAAAGCTAGATAGAAATTGTGGGAGCAAGGGACCTTCGCACAAACCTTCAGTGTGCCACCAATCAAGGGGTGATTATGCAGATTGAAGACCCAAATGGCAGATTGAAGACCCACTTGATTGGAAAAATCAAAGTCCTGATTATGCAGAATCCTTAATTATTAAACTTGAACACATGCATTAAAATCCTTAATTGTCAATTTTAAACATGATTACTTCTCTGGTGATCACTACCAGCTCTACTAACGGGACAACTTGGGGCTCACCCACTCAAAATTCCAAATGCCAAACACAGTAGCCATAACTATCACCTATAAAAGGAAGCCATTGTTCATCTATTTTCTTGAAGGAGGAAAAGGATAACCCATCTCTAACCATAATCTGATTGTAATCAATATACGAACAACCATTATTCTTCTTTTACAGGGATTAAAACTAGAGAAAGAGAATGAGAGAGGAATTAAAACTAGAGAAAGAGGATTGAGATGTGAGAGTGTGAGGAAGAGGAAGAATTACCTGGCAAGAAGATGAGAGTCAGAGGATAATCGGCAAATTGAAGATCAAAACGAACAAGTGCCCTAATTTAATTATTATTATGTCAATCAAGGTTTTAAGGCTTCGTACAAAATTCAAAGCCATTATTGAAAGAAGATGGAGCAAGGGGTTTCGCACAAACCTTCAGAGGGTGAACGTTGCCTCCACAATCGCGACGGGGTGGGAGAGATGGTGGCGTGAAGGGTTGCCGCCATTGCTGTGTTCTTTTGTGCGACTGAATTCCGAACCCCTTGTTCTCTTCCCTTTTGTTTTGTTTTATGTATGTGTATATATATTCTTGCTTTATTATATATATTCTGCTACATTTCAATAATTAGTTAAAGAATTTTTTTAATTAAAAATAAGAATAACACATTTAGCCACAGAAATAACGCCGTCACTAAACTCCATCACTAAATTCCGTCGCTAAAACGTTTGTTCTGTCGCAAAGTTTTCTTTCTCGCGCATTTTTTCCCTCCACTATATTTGGAGTCATAATAGTGACGGAATCTAATTCCGTCGCTCAATTCCGTCGGATTAGGTGACTTTTAGAAACGGAATTGATTCCATCTCTAAATTCCGTCGCTAATAGTCATTTTTCTTGTAGTGTGCAGAACCATGCATTCGCACGTGTGCGGCGACTCTTGGACTCGAAGAGTGTAACCGTCTCACTTCTCAAATTTCTGCGCACTTCATTTTTCAAGAATTTCTCTCTCTCAAATTTATGCAACCCTAAGCAGATCATATAGGGGGCAAATTGTCCTTAGTATTCGACTCAGGCTATTTTTCTTTTCCAACATATATTTTCAACATATATAAATCTTGAAAATATCCGGATATTGGTTTCAGATATTTAAAAGCAACAGGCAAAATAAAGCGCATGAATACTACAGCAGCAGAATTTTTCAAAATACCAGTTCAGGAGAGTTTGAAGTATCCATGTGATCCAGATGTATCAGAAGGTTATGGGAGACCTTATCCTCTCTCAGAAAATGAGTCGGTTGACTGGTCTGGCGCCTTCTTCCTCCGTCTCTCTCTAACCCAACGACGAAAACTTGAGCTGTGGCCCCAACACACCACCAGAACTCAAGTATGTTACAAGGCGTTTCACTGACTAGATTGTTAGATGCAACATCAACTCTCATTAAGAACACAAAGAAGACTGTGCATCACATAAAAAAGACATGAAGACTTAAACATGCCGCAGCTGCATTGCTTTTGTTGCTACCGTACTATACACTCATCTCTGCTCGTAAATTGTATTATGACATATCTTAGTCACCTTGAGTTGCTAGAAGTACAAAAAAAAAAAATACCTTTATGGGTCTTTGATATGAATCGATTGCTAAACGATTAAAGATAGAAAAAAAAAAATGCTCTCTTTGAACTACATGAAGCGATGTCGATGCTTCTGCGAGTGACGTACTATCCGACTTGCTGCATGCCTGATCGAGTCCTGGGTTTGGGCCTCAGTAAAACCAATTTCAAATGCCCTTGTTGTGGATATTGGTGTTGTAATGGAGGTATGTCTCTCATCAATTACTTACTTGAAGAGCTTGCATCAAATGTTTAGGTTATAGGGATTGATCCCATAATCAGAGTGAAACTTACCATTTCTCTCTTACATACTAAAAACAGATTTCGAACAACGGAAGGTACAACAGCATCGATCACATAGTAGTGACAACCGCAGAGAGGGCAAGAGCATCTCATGCATCATTTGTCGCCCCACACAAGGATGTGGTAATTGAGCCACTGGAACAAATGTTAGATGCGCAACATCGTCATGGAATGTACAACAAGGTCACGTATGAATGGAAAGGCCCACATGGCTAAGTACACAATATAAACCAGGGTTCCAAGATCCAGATAAGTTCTTCATAGCAATCACCAGACGTTGGACCAGAAACATCATTCCATGATGAAATTTCACAATATTCTCATTCGTCCGAGTTTATTAACAGTGCAAATCCCAGGCTGTCCAAAGTAGAGTTGCAAAATATCCGAAAGTAACATGACAAATTTGTCAGCTCAGTTCCCGTTCATAATTCAAAGAGCCAGATGAATAACACCAACTACTCTAGTCATGAGGAATCAAATTACTGACAGGAGAAAAACTAATCACAGACTTGTCTATGAACTCCTTTTAGCTTCAATTGGTGATGACAGTCCAATTGTTAAAGCTTTAATCCGAGGAAACATGGTTTCAATTTTCAAATGTTGATGAAACAGTCAGAGAGGAACATGGGAGAAACTTACTTTCGTGCTGCGGCTCTACCAGTACCAAATGTCCAAGAGACGGCGAGAAGCAATCCTTTGAGCATTCCTGATTGATACATTAGGAACAAAGAAGACATGCCCAGAACTACTAATATTGCAAATCTTTCATCGGAAATTCCAGTCATTGATCTATCGCTGCTCTCAAATGCAAAAGAACTAGATAAATTGAATCTGACATGCAAAGGGTTATTGTCCAATTTAATGTACCGAAAATGGAAAGGTTTCCGGCAATTAGTCATGGATAATCTGAGCTAGAAAATAATCATCTGGGCATGTATAGCATTGATGTTCCGCTTAGAGGGATCGAAATAAAGGAAATTTCGCATGTTTAAGTGCCAAATTATAATAAGTAGGTCAATACAATGACATCGTGCAGGTAATAAACCACAAAAGTGGCAGCAGAACTGAACTGCTGCAAAGTATGAAGGATGCTGCAGCGAGGTTCTTTCAGCTCTCATCGAAAGAAAAGATAAAGTATTCAAGGGCCCCAAATGACATACAGGGATATAGCCATGCCTACGTAGTTTCTGAAGAGTAGAAGCTGCATTGGTCACTGATTCATGTTACTTCTCCTTCCAAGTCTCGAGCACTGAAGTTCAGGCCAGCAACATCAAAGCATTTCAACTGTGTAAGGCTGCATCTTGAGCCGGCTGGACGGGTTCAAGCCCAGATCATGTCCAACCCACTTCAAAACACTCATTAACATGTCCAGCTCAGTCCATCTATGGGTCGAATAATATTAGTTCATGCTCAGCCCATGAAAGTTTGATAAGCGTGAGCTCGACAAGGGTTGTTCACGGATTATCAGATGATTACAAATTAATTTTTGTCGACGTAATATGTAAGCATATTATTTACTATATATCTAAGTCTACTTATTAGTCTTGATCAACTTTTGTTTACTTAATTTTTAAGCATATCAATTACGATCCAAGTTTACTAATTAGTCATGTAATGTAATAAGTACAGTGAAGTCTAAAAAAAATTAAAAATAAGTCTGGAAACAAAATTTTAGGACAAAATAAAAAGGAAAAAAGATAAAAGTCTCGAAACAATCTAACGAAGTCTAATTTTACACTAATAAACAAAGCAGAGAAAACGAAGTCTTCAAACGTCTCTAAACCCGTATGGTTAGAATATTTTAAAGACTAAAGTAAAAAAAACACATATATCGTACATGTAAAATGTATGTGTGTGTACACACACAGAAAATGAGTCGGTTGACTGGTCGGGCGCTCTCTTCCTCCGTCTCTCTCCAACACAACGACGAAAACTTGAGCTGTGGCCGAACACACCACCAGAACTCAAGTATGTTACAAGGCGTTTCACTGACTAGATTGTTAGATGCAACATGAACTCTCATTAAGAACACAAAGTAGACTGTGCATCACATAAAAAAGACATGAAGACCTAAACATGCCGCAGCTACATTGCTTCTGTCGCTACCGTACGCATTATACACTCATCTCTGCTCGTAAACTGTATTATGACCTACCTTAGTCAGCTTGAGTTGCTAGAAGTAAAAAAAAAGGGTTACCTATATGGGTCTTTGATATGAATCAATCGCAAAAAGATTAAAGATGGAAGAAAAATTGCTCTCTTTCAACTACATGAAGCGATGTAGATGCTTCTGCGAGATTGTCGCGTACTATCCTGCTTGCTGCACGTCTGATCAAGTACTGGCTTTGGGCCTCAGTAAAACAAATTCCATATGCCCTTGTTGTGGATGTTGGTGTTGTAATGGAGGTATGTCTCTCAGCAATTACTTGAAGTTGTTGAACATGGTGTTTAACTTAAACCTATGCTCAAGAGTTGAAGAAACTCATAGGTATAAGACCAATGTCAAACCTCATGTATTGCCGATGTGGGACTTGACACGCTCCCTCACGCAAAGTGTAGGAATAAGAGGTGCTCCTTTTGAATAAGAGGTGCTCCCGTTTGAATTGAATGAACCAGAAGGGCCTAACTCTGATACTATGTTAAACATGATGTCCATACTAAAAACATGCTCAAGAGTTTAAGAAACCCACAAGGTATAAAACCAATGTCAAACCTCTTGTATTGTGGATGTAGGACTTGATAGAAGAGCTAGCAAAAAATGTTTAGCTTGTAGGGATTGATCCCATAAATCAGAGTGAGACTTTCATTTCTCTCTTACATACTAAAAACAGATTTAGAGCAACGGAAGGTACAACAGCATCGATCACACAGTAGTGACAACCGCAGAGAGGGCAAGGGCATCTTATGCATCATTTGTCGCCCCACACTAGGATGTGGTAATGGAGCCACTGGAACAGATGTTAGATGCGCAACATCGTCATGGAATGTACAACAAGGTCACATACAAAAATTAACCTAGATACATTCTCCACAGCACAATATAAACCAGAGTTCCAAGATCCAGATAAGTTCTTCATAGCAATCACAAGACATTAGACCAAAAACAGATTCAATTAGGACATATTCCTCTTCTCGGGATATCAAAAAAATCAGCCAGAGTTTCGTCTCTTACGTACACTTTCGGTATATCACATTCTAAGCTCTAATAAATTGATATTATATCTGTGATTAGTCTACAGACCACCGTGAAACTCTTGTATAACTAATTAATACTTTCTTGTATTCCAAAAAGTAGAGTAAAAATGGGCCAAAATCATCAAACCATAGTTTCAGCAAAGGGTACAATTTAGGCGGGTTGGACCGGCCCAAGTGCAAGATTATACTCAGCTTACTCTCAAAACTCCAAACTCATACCCGTGCCCAGCCCAACCAATCTACGATCCGAATAATATATGCGCCCACGCCCAGCCCATGAAAGTTTTGGTAGACACGGCTGGAAACTGGTTGCCAACGGGTTGTCGATGGTTACAAATTGATTATTTTTTTACACTAAATTCTTAATTTTGTTTACATCCAAGTTTGATAATTAGTCATGATTTTTTATTTACTTTTACTTGTAATCATATCAATGACCATCCAGGACTAGTTACTCCAGGTCTACTAATTAGTCATGATAATAAAGAAAAGCATAGTAGAGTTTCAAGATGAATTTAAATACACAAGCATGGAAACAAAGTTTTAGGACAAAATAACAGAAAAAAGAAAAAGACAAGAGTCTCGAACAATATTATGAAATCTAATCATGTTATTCGGAACAAAGGAGGAAAAAAAATGAAGTCTTCAAAAATTTATAAACCCATATGGTTACAAAATTATAATGGCTAAAAGAAAAAAACACACATATGTTGTACACGTAAATTCACATTATATGAAAGTGGGACGGACTGGGCAGGCTTTTAAAAACCTTTACCCATAGCAAATTCATATTTTTTACGAACTCAAAATTTTATGCTCACGTCAACCACGGTTTCTATAGAACTAAGCTCGAGCCCAAATTTCTACAGGCTTGCATAAGTTGTCCAACTCAAGTTGCACCCTTAATTTCAGCATAAGAAATCATTGTTGGCATGAGTCAGTAAGCATTCCATTATTCGGTCCAAAGTTGGCTGTGAACATGGTCTCACTAGGGCGGATAAACAAGTCATTCTCTCATATGCAATTCTTGGGCAGAGTGTGGTTAAAACCTATAAAGCACGCAAGATTGCTACGGCTAGCCAGTGTGTTCGGATAAAGATTTTCCTTTTTGAGTCATTAATTATCTAGGTTCACAGGGTATTACAACTCCCATCAATTAACTTTGTTCGACTGGAACTCCAAAAGATCAACACAGTTTGACATCTTCTGCACACTCTGATTTTGCAGGCAAAAACAAGATTCCCAGAAATCTTGTTTTTGCAGGGACTTCAGCTGTGCCAACACACATTGTACAAGTAATCGATTACCCCGGGGGAGAACATTCATTTTTTAACGTTTTGGTCTACATAGAACAAATGGGCTGGACTACACAGTGGAGGCAGCCCTCCCCCTCCCTCGTGTAGACCCGAATCTATCCACGTTCTCTCAACTACACAATTCATCAATAGTACAAGGCAAACACAGTGCATGACTGGAAAAGAGATGGGGGAATTGATTTCCTTGCACTAATCGGCCTTTATTTGACATAAAGGTAATTATTAAGCCAAAAGTTAGATTTTCTGTTGGCTGGGCAGAAAAAGAACACTTCAAATATAACTGATGCCATTGTCATGTTTGAAAAAGTATCTTATATCGATCTTTGTAAGAAGCTGTTTTCAACAATTGCAAGTACCCATTCAAGTTATTAGCATGACGGAAACCAGCACAAAAGTTGGGCCATTCACTTACTGACCGAAGAGAAAACTCTTCTAATGCAACATAACATTATTTAGTGCATACAAGTAGATCCTAGTACATGTTAAGGGGTCTTTCGGTTCGGACCATGCGTTAAGGACTTGGATTGTCAGCTATAATTAGGGTTATGGCAGAGACGTGACGCTAGTCACAACCGGCCCATCAGAAAACACCAACAGTTTCAAAATGTATAAAAGTCTGAAGCTAAACCATTTTCACCCCATATTACCAACTCTGCTGTAATTTACTTCTGGTTTGGTCTAAGAGTTGGAAGAAAAGACAACTCTTAGGCATCTTCAAGTTTTGTGAAAAGACTTAAAGGTAGATTCGTTCCTAGCAGAGGAAGGAGTCTCCTAATTGTGGCAGATACAAACATTACAAGAAAAAGTGCATGAGACTTGGAAAACCAAATACATGTGTGTCATTGTTTATGATAACCAAATCCATGTGCTTCCATTGTTTATGATAACCAATGCAGAGAGGCCACTACAAAACGTCAGACCCTGCAATCCGCTGTGAATTATTAGTTTCTCTGGTACTAATGTACTAGCTAATTATACGTATATATATATATATATGCATCCGACTAACCCATGCTACCTATCAAGAAGATTGTACTACAAAACTTGAAGTTAGTGTTTAGGGTATTAAAAGGGTTTCCAAGAACATAAAATGCGCAATTATTTGACAAGTCTTGGAGTCATGTATTTGGTAAACTTTTCTATCAAAAAGATATCGAGATCCAGTGGCGGAATTATTGAAGGGGCAAGGATTCATTTTCTATTGAAAAGCTGGGACTTTGCAATACATGACTTCCCCCTCCCCCTTTTATTTTACCAACATAATCTTTGGGTAAAGTATTAAAACATAAATAACTTAATTTACCAACATAAAATTTGTTTAAAGTAGTAAAGTTATAAATTCCTAGTATATATTTTGAGATTTGAAAACTTTCAATTTATTTTGTCTTTGAAGGTTAAAATTGTGTTATTAACAAATGCCACTAAAAGCCATTTAAAGTTTGAGAATTTAAGTTTGGAGTAAATTTCCTATATGTTGTTGTTTTAATTAGAATTCACAGGAAAATTATTTTTAAAAGTCTATTTGTCTTGTATAGACAAACTTAAAATTTTATTAACACTTTTCTCGCTACTCAGTTTCAGATATATATTTTTTCATATACATGCAGTTGAAACGCTCACGAGTACTATAGTATTTGATCAAATTATTTCTAAACTATTATGCAAAGACTAGAACGTATAAATGCATGCAAATAATATAACCTCCATATAAATGTGATGCTATTACTATACATCACATAGACATATAATTCCTTTAGTACATCGTATGCAATTGAAGAATAGAAATACTTCAAATTTACTTAATGTCGCTTCCTACACCAAAACTGGTCTATTAAATCAATTTTACAACACTAGAGGCTAAAATTTTTACATGCAACTCTTGGCCCCTCTCGAGATAATATCGTGGATCTGCCCCTCTCGAGATAACATTCTAAGTCTGCCCCTGTCGAGATCATAAATTACATATTATCTTTGCAAAATACAGGATGTAGGTGCTGATGGCCCAAACGTCCGACTTGTCAATTCCTTCAAGAACTAAATGGTACTAATCCAATGTGGGTGATTAACAGGCAAATCTTGCTCGATTAGAAAAAGAGAAATAAAAATCAATGATTAACAGGCAAATCTTGCTCGAGTAAAATTAAATCAAGAAAAACAATCATAGAATCCGGAGAAAAGATTCACCTAAATCCCCCAAGGGCACAATAGACACCTAATGCAGCGAGATCCACTTCACAAACTCATATTAGTGCAAGTAAGCCAAACAATAGCCTGCATTAGCCAGTCCTACAAGTCAAGGTGGGACCTTCAATACACGCAAAAATTCATACTTAGCTTCATATAGAAACTTTGAGATTATATATAGAAAGGTTACACCTCAGGTCTGCTCCAAAGCCTTCATTGACCAGACAAAACCATGGTTTCAAATGGTGATCCTGCAATTGAGAAGAGTGAATTTATTCAAGAGATTATAAGGAGGAACCCATCCTGCATCCCAGAAAGATACCTAAGGAGTGAAGAAGATAAGGCCAAAGATGTGGATATGTCGGCTCTTGCTGCTGACATTCCAGTCCTTGACCTGTCTCTACTCTCCAATGGGAGTAAGGAAGAGCTTCAGAAGCTGGACAACGCTTGCAAGGACTGGGGTTTCTTTCAGGTTATATTTCCTGAGACAATACAAGCTTCTTAATATTGAGGATCTTAACATAATACAATCCCCCTTCCCCAAATTTGGTTTGTTCGTTGCCCATGAATTTAATTATAGCTACCTACTTGTGTCCGTTGTGGATGAACTACCAAGTTGTTTGTTATGTTTTTCAGGTAACAAATCATGGAATAACAGCAGAAGTTCTTCAGGGTACTAAGAAAGCTGCAGCCGAATTTTTCAACCTTCCAATACAAGAAAAGACAAAGTACTTGTTTCGCCCGGAATTCAGACAAGGTTACGGGCAACCTTTCCCTGTTGCTGAAGATGAGAGACTAGACTGGTCAGATTCACTCTTGTTGTTCCTCGACCCATCCCAGAATCGATGTCCCGAGCTTTGGCCAGCCACACCACCTGAATTCAAGTATGTTTCCTAATTATGTCCTAATGTTTACTATATGTTACGTGCATCCGGTAAATTGGTGAAAGGGTTATAGTAAGTCTCACACGCAGCAAAAATAACCAGTTTCAAACATCTGTCCCGCTGCAGAGGCGCTGTCGAGGCATATTCTGCTGGAGTGAGAAAAATTACTGAGGAGCTGTTTGGTTGTTTATCTTTGATCATGGGGCTGGAAAAGGATGCTCTACTTGGACTCCACGAGGAGATGAGAACACTTATGCGAATGAACTACTATCCCCTTTGTTGCAGACATGACCAAGTATTGGGTTTGAACTCACACACTGATGTATGCACCATAACGATACTAATGCAAGATGATGATGTTACTGGTTTACAGATACGATACAATGGAGGGTGGGTTCCGGTTAAACCATTACCCAATTCACTGATTGTGAATGTTGGAGATATACTAGAGGTAATTGTCCCTCGATTTCTTAAAGAGCTCAACGAGTTTAATGGAATGAGCACCAACACATTCAGGTGGTTGTTTTATCTCTAACATGCTTTTGTTGTTTCTGTTACGATAGATATGGAGCAATGGAAAGTACAAGAGCATTGAACATAGAGCTGTGACGAGTGAAACAAGAGAAAGGATATCAGTCGGATTGTTTTTCTCTCCACACACCGCAGTGGAAATTGAACCACTGGAAGACATCTTGGCTACCCAAAAGTGTGGTAGAAAGTACAAAAAGGTCAAGTATGGTGATTATCTCAAAGGGGCAATCCAGCGAAGGCAGCAGGGGAAGGAACACATCCTAAAGTTCAAAATTTAAGCTCTTCCTTTTAATTCTTGACTCTGGAGTTTAGGAATAATCTTTGGGTGCATGAGCTTTGATTTGCCTCAGAAAATCTTCCAGTAGACTTTTTAAGTGTTTGTTGGTCTGGGAGCCTATTCGAGGATTGGTTTGGTGGAAATCATCCCACTTACATGCCTTTTTCAGGCTTCATCTGATGTAACGCAAGTGCAGTCTATTCCCGAGATCTAACGTGTTGTTTTCATTTGTAGAAAGATTTCACGTCCCATAAGCATGCTTCATAAACTTGTGTTGATAACCGGAAATCGAAGTTTTAGGATTGGATTGCAGGACATAAGCCCTGGGTCATGACAGAGACGAGTAATCTCCGTGGGTTTCCTGTATCCATATCAGTTGGTTAACCAGCACTAAACACTTTCACCGAATCAGACTGTTTTCACATGCACCGAAAGTGGGGGTAGCTGAAACATCAGACCTCCACAGACTCCAATATGCCAAGAGCCATATGCATTGGATCCGTGCCTACTGATTTGTTACCCCTTGAAATGTTGTAAGACAGGGAATAAAGAGAAGTAATTGTTTTCATTTCACACTTTTGGATGTACAGAATGGTTCTTTATATATACATGTGTGTGAACTAAGTGAACTAACCTAAGGATGAAGATAAAGTACATGAGCTAAATTTAAACTAAACACTTCAATCTGATTTTGCTTTTGAATTTGAACTTTGGATAAGTTCATCCTTGTCTGCTCTAATAGCCCCCCGCAAGCTCGGCGTACGAAGAACGTGGAGCTTGGATCGTAAAAGATTAAATCGGGGCAAGGACAGAGGCTTAGTAAAAATGTCAGCAGGTTGATCAACACTGGAGATGAAACGTACATCAAGAGCACGTTTGGCGACCCGTTCTCGAACAAAATGGTAGTCGATCTCAATGTGTTTGGTGCGAGCATGGAACACCGGATTTAACGTGAGGTATACTGAGCCAATGTTGTCACACCAGAGGGTCTGTGGTTTAAGGGAACGAAAACCAAGTTCACATAGTAGAGACTGCAACCATTCCACCTCAGAAGTGACTGTGGCTAGGGCTTTGTACTCAGCCTCAGTGCTCGAACGAGCAACAGTTGGTTGTTTTCGTGAGCTCCAGGATATTAAATTAGGGCCAAGAAAGACACAGTATCCATTAGTTGAGCGTCGATTATCAGGACAGCCAGCCCAGTCAGCATCAGAAAATGCAGAGAGAGATAAGGTGGATGACCGAGTCAGAAAGAGGCCATGGTTGATAGTGTCTTTAAGATAACGCAAAATTCGCTTAACAACTGTCCAATGTTCAGAAGTTGGAGCATGCATGAATTGAGCAACCTTATTCACCGAGAAGGAAATGTCAGGGCGTGTGAATGAGAGGTATTGGAGGGCGCCAACAATACTCCGATACTCGGCAGGAGAGGAAACCCAATTATGTTGGCGTGGGAGGGAGACGGAACGAGAGTCCAAGTGCCATTGCGCATGAGAGCATTATACTCGTCTTCCATAGCTGTACGCCAATGAGGTTGTTTGGATGCTTGAGAGTAACAAGTAGGTTCAAGTTTAGAGAGGAAAGCAGAGAGAGGGTATTTGGAGACTGTGTAAATTTTGGGTTTGTGTATACTTGCTTTGGATCTGGTGATCATGGGGTGTGAGGGAATTATTTGTGAAGGTAGTGGAGAGGTGACCGGTTGAATATTAGAAGAGTCAGTGATACACTTTAGGGAAGGCCTGGAAGAGGTCAGATGTGGTGAAGGTGGAGAACTGGGAGGGGAATTAAGGGGAGGTGACACGTTACATGTGTCTGATGGAAATGAAGAGTTAACTGGGGAAGGTTGTTGAAGTGATGTGGGTGAAGTTTGAATTTGAGAGTGAGATTTAAGTTGGCGTGAAAAAGGGATGAGATGAGGTTGTTGTGAGTCTGAAGAATTTTGAATTTGAGGTGAGGAATTGAGATGATGAGATGTTGGCAGGTAACGTGAAAAAGGGGTTGGATGAGGTTGTGAAGAATCCGAAAAAATTTGAGTTTGAATTGAAGGGATAAGTTGATGAGATGAAGATGTCAGTTGGCGTAAAGGAGGGGTTAACGCACCACATGGCACGGGAGGAATTAAAGCACGTTGAGGAGAAGATAAGTGATGGTGGAGGAAGGGAGGGAAGTTAGGTGAATGAGATTTTGACTTGGTTGCGGGGTCCACGAAAAAAGGAGGAAGATATGAGTGAGTGGAAGTGGGATCCATGGCATTTTGTGAGTTTGAACATGGGTTGTTAGTCGTATGGTGTGAATGAGTTAAAGTGGTGGATGATGATGCATGGGACCCACTTGGAGAAGAAAGACATGGAAAGATATTTTCTGAAAACGACACGTGAGGTGTAAAATAAATACGTCAAGTGGTAATATCCATGCATTTGTAGCCTTTATGAAGGGGACTGTAGCCTAAAAACAAACAAGCTTTGGATCGAAATTCCAATTTATGAGAATTTTAAGGTCGAAGATGCGGGTAGCACAGGCATCCAAAAACTTTTAAACGTTGAAAATCCGGAGGGGCACGAAACAGTTTTTCTAAAGGACACAAATTATTAGGCAGCGGAGAGGGCAGCCGATTGATGAGAAATACGGCCGTGCTAAATGCGTCATCCCAAAATCGTTGAGGGAGATGGGCATGAGCAAGAAGAGAGAGGCCAGTTTCAACAATGTGCCTATGTTTACATTCTGCCGCACCATTTTGTTCATGAGTATGTGGGCATGAGAGGCGGTGAAAAATGCCATTGTGTTTGCAAAAATTTTGAATAGGACGATATTCACCACCCTAATCAGTTTGTAGTGTGCGAATTTTGTGACCAGTTAAATTCTCCACTAATTTTTTAAATTGAGTGAAAACATGCATGACATCGGATTTGAGCTTGAAAGGAAAAAGTCAAACATATCGGCTGAAATCATCAATAAAATGTACATAGTAGCGGAAACCTTGATGAGAAACAACAGGAGATGGGCCCCAAAGATCACTGTATATTATTTCTAAAGGCGAAGACGACATTACATGAGTAGATTGAAATGGAAGACGATGACTTTTGCCAAAGTGGCAAGCTTCACAATTCAAACTATTTTTATTCTTTTCAACTGGAAGCAAAAACCTAGACAATATGTGAGAGATAACACTGATGGACGGGTGACCCATCCGATTGTGCCAAAGTTGAAGCGGCGCACGAACACCAACTAGAGCAGCAGGAGACGAACAGTGATGCAGGGACAACTGATGTGAGGGAGGAGATGGCTCAAGTTGATAGAGACCATTTTTAAGTTGGCCTTGAAGAAGAACTTTCCCCGAGGTGCGATCCTTGACAAGCACAACATGAGGATGAAATTCAAAGAAAACATTATTATCATTAGTAAATTGACGAACAGACAAAAGATTTTTAGAGATGGACGGGACATGAAGCATGTTACTCAATTTAAAATTATTAGATGATGAATTTAACATGGAAGTGCCAACATGATGAATTTTCAAACCTGTGCCATCACCCACATGGACTTGATCAGGGCCATGATAGTCAGTATGCTGGGACAAGTTGTTAATATCGTGAGTGATGTGATGAGTGGCACCTGAGTCAGGGTACCAAGCAGGGTCAAGAGGAGATGAGAATTGGGTACCAGCTACATATGCAGCACTTGGTGTTTGAGAGGAAGAACGAGGAGCACGGTGAGGACAGTGAGGGCGAATGTGACCGGGTTGGTTGCAGTGGTGGCACACAATGGTGGAGGTCAATTTTCGAGGAGGGTGATAAGGGTTGGTTGGTAGGGGAAGCAAAGGTGGTTTGGATGAATGAGCTTCATGCCACTGATTCCTATTGCACTGAGAGTGACCGCCGCGAGAATATGAGGAAGAGGATGGGATGTGATGGGGTTTCGGGTTGGATGGATGGATGACAGCATGGGCCTGTGGAATGAGGCTTTCACGAAGTTGTTGGTGATCCAAATGAGACTCGTCAGTAAGAAGCATGGAGTAAAGAGTGTCCAGCGAAATATTTTCTGATCGTGTGGTAATGGACGTGACAAATGATTGATAGTTGGAGCCAAGACCGACTAGTAGAGCATTGATAAGATCATCATCAGACAGTGGCTGACCAATGGCAGCCAACGTATCACGAATTCGCTTGCCTTTTTGAAAGTACTCATGCATAGTCATGTCGCCTTTATTCAACTGGTGGAGATCAGAACGAAGATTAAAAACCTTCGCTTTGGATTGAGATGCAAACATGCGATCGAAAGACATCCAAACTTCAGAAGAGGTATGAAGACCAATTACTTGAGCCAATATCGGTTCAGTAAGAGAAGATAGAATCTAACTTAATAAAAGTTGGTCTTGTTTATGCCATAGTATATACGCAAGATTTGGTTCCGGAGATATTTCAGTGGATGACAACGGATGAACAATAGCAGGTTCAGGAGATGTAATTGCAGGATCAGAGGGAACAAGGTACTTTGGAGGTGAGGATACAGAGCCATCAACAAAACCAAGAAGATCATAACCTCGCAAGAGAGGAAGAAATTGACTCTTCCATAAAAGGTAATTATCAGTGTTTAATTTCACAGAGATGAGATGGTGAATGTGATTAAGGGGAAAGATAGGGGAAGTAGTTGAGGTGTTATTGGGAGGGAGAGCCATGGTGGCCGAAATGATGGTGGGCAGAGGAAGAGTAGGAAAAGAAATATTTTAGGCTCTTGATACCATGTTGTAAGACAAGGAATAAAAAGAAGTAATTGTTTTCATTTCACACTTTTGGATGTACAGAATGGTTCTTTATATATACATGTGTGTGAACTAAGTGAACTAACCTAAGGATGAAGATAAAGTACATGAGCTAAATTTAAATTAAACATTTCAATCTGATTTTGCTTTTGAATTTGAACTTTGGATAAGTTCATCCTTGTCTGCTCTAATAGTATGTAAAGAATATTGCATGAGCATTCAGTTTAATGGTTCAAGTTTCTATCGGTTTGGTAAATAAATCAACACTGATGTGGTAATCTGCAAAGGTCATGTGCACAATCCAAGTCTGAACTCACCAACCATAAAATGGAACAGCAGATTCAATCCGGCAGCCGGCAGTTAACCAACAAAAAGCAACAAGGTCGAACTTACAAATCTCCTCCATGCTATCACCGAGCGAATATATACATTTCTATCTTTGCTACATGAAAAGAACATCTCGTGATTCCCAAAGTCGGATGGAAAATAGAAAATGCCGAATTATAAAACTAGGTACAATGAGGGCTTTATATAGGCAAGATAAAACTATCTTACTAGAAACAGAAAAAAAAATCCTATATAAGTTAGGAGAAATCTAGAATGTTCTAGACGTAGGACTATAGGAAAAAGGTAATTGCCATATATATATATATATATATATATATATATATATATATATATATATCATCTAACATCCCCCCTCATACTCAAGTTGGTAGAGAAGAACAAGCTTGAGTTTGGAAGTTAAGTCCAGAGCGATGTCTTGATACTTGCTACATTAAGTGAGATCCAAGTTGAGATGAATTCCCTGTGTATAGTCAGGTGATGCAAGAGTAGAGTAGGAGTCCCGGGGCGAAGTCCGACAACCATATGGGGCGAGGTCCAGTGACTGAAAACATATCAGGAGTCCTGGGGCAAAGTTCGATGACCATAAAGTCTCGGGGTGAGGTTCAACGTCTAAGAACAAGGCAGGAGTTCTAGAACAAAGTCCACAGACTAAGAACAGAGCAGGAGTCTCGGGATGAGGTCTGACAACCATAAAGGTCTCGGGGTGAGGTCCAGCGACTAAGAACAAGACAGGAGTCCCAAAACGATGTCCGCAGACTAGGAACAGAATAGGAATCCCGAGACGAGGTTCGATGACCATAAAGGTCTCGGGGTGAGATCCGGCGACTAAGAACAAGGCAGGAGTCAGAACAAGACAAGAGTGGGATCCATTGCAAGAACCGAAAGTGACATGTTGGCGTGGTTGGTAGTGTGGTGATCGGTGGAGAGAGCGAAATCTTATAGGGGTGTAGGATTAGGATTTTGGCTAAAGAAAATCAACAGAGGTAACCGAAGAAGGAAATAAATTTTTTTGGTTTTTTTTAGTGGAAGAGATAAGCTAGAGTTGATGAATAGTAAGAGTGGGCGATGCCTAAGGTTTCAGCATAAGCGAAGATCACTATATAAAAAGGGCAAGAAGGAAAAACCAAAATTCTAAAATCAAGAAGAAAAAGAGAGCTTGAAATGAAACAAAAACACTTGAGTTGGCTAGGCGAACAACAGAAGGCCGTTCGCCAGAGTTTACGAATAAGGACTCTTAAACCGGCGGATCGTATTGTTCTGATACCATAATAGAAAAAGTCAAGGGAAAGATAATTATATTAGAAAGCATTATAAAAATGAGTGCAATGAGGCCTTTATATAAGTAAGGTATCCTACCAGAAAGAGGAATGAGAATTATATATAAGTTAGGAGAACTTTAGAATGTTCTAGACATAGGACAATATAAAAAATATATTAATATATATCATCTAACATACAAAATTAAAAAATAATAAAAAAAGACACCATCATGATTAGGGTTGTATACGAACCAAGTTCGAGCCGAACATGGGTATGTTCGAACTCCATTCGTTTAAGTTTTTGGAATGTTCGAGCTCCGCTCGAGTTCATCAAGAGCCAAATATCAATGTTCGAACTCGGCTCGAGTTCGTGACGGTGAAACTTAGGCTCGACTCATTTAACAATACGAGCCGAGCACGAGTTCAGAAACTGGGCTAGGATTCGTGTTCAACTTCAATTAAATCCCTAAATTTACTCAAATCCCTAAATTTTCTCAAATTCCTTAAATCGTTCAAGCAATCAAGCTATAAGCCAATATAAAAAACAGTAACCTATTAACGAAAGAAAAATAAGACAAAGCAAGTGCACGATTGAGATACAATGAGGGATGCAAAATAAAAACACTGTAAAACAAAATCTCGATCGATTGGCGATGAAGACATATACAATAGGTTAATGCATGCCCCTTATGAATCAATTCCCTCTTGAAGCCCTTGACTTTTGCAGCTTTGCAGTTCGGAAACATGCTTGAATAAGGCGACGGGCGATGACAGCGGCGAAGACGGGTAACGTTATTACCGTCTGTGAAACGAGAGAGGGGGGCCCTGTGTGCGATTTCTATTTGAGAGAGATTGAGAGGGGGGCCTGTTGTGCATCTGTGTGTCACAGATGGTGCTTGACCACCGTCGACGGTGTGGGTGGTGGTCTGGCGAGCAGTGTTCTTGTGTGATGAGAGAAAAGGGGCAAAGGGTGCTTGACTGTTTGAGTATCTGAGAGAAGGAGGCGATGTGAGAGGTGGTCTGTTGGCGGCGACATAGGATGTGGTCTGGCCGGTAGCGTGGGGTGTGGTCTGGCCGGCAGTATATTGACGAGAGAGGGTGCACGGGTGTTTGACTGTTGAGACTTAAGTTGAGTGTCTTTGATGAGAAGTAAATGAATTTGGTAATAGAGAGAGCCAGAGAGGATAAGTGATCCAAATGCTTCCACGTCCCAACACACTTTCCATACACATATATTTTGTGTAGCCATGTAAGTCTTAATATTCTGTATTTTATAATGCTTATAAACGCACTGTTTTGATTCATCTTTCATTATAGATGGTACTAACAAAGATAAAGTGACAGGCGTATAAAAAAATGATTCACCATCTATGATATTTACCCATCCCGTGATTCCAATCAACGGAATATAGTCATAGTCTAGTCTTTTCCAATGCAATAAAGTTACGTAGTGTCTCTTTTTCTTTGCTTAACAGGGTATTTCCATGGGTTTGCCATGTTCGTTTATAAGACTCGACTTGTGTTCAGCTCATTAAATAAACAAACCCTCTTGTTCATGAACATTCATAGACAAACATCATTATGTTCTTCAAACTCGGCTCGTTTAATAAACGAACCCTAAAATTGTGTTCATGTTCAGTTCACCTATTACATTAACGAGTTTTAAAGAGAACGAACATCGAGTTGTTCATGACCAACTCGGTTCATTTACTGTCCTAATCAAGATAGCCTGACTGGATAAAACTACCTAAAATACGTAATGGCCTAATGTAGAGGTATTCTAGCCACCCACATCAGCTTCACCACCAGAGTTGCTTTGAACACAAGCATAATCACTTGGAGGATCAAAACCTAGTAATAAAGGGCTTTCTTTCTTCTATGTACTCGGTTGGCTACCAGCAGCTTCGTTTGCAGCCCAAGCTCTAAGAGGAGGTTTAAAATGTTTGCTGGCAACATCAGGTGGGATTGACGGTGCATCTTCTCCGGCGAGGACAAGAAGCCCCTTCTCCTGAAGGCAGTGGCGAAACTACGTGGTAACGAGGGGGGGCTGAAGCACCTCCTGAACTTTTAGATTTTTTTTTAAAGAATTGCAACAAGACCCTCCCGTTCCCGAGACCCCGTTACCCAAGATCGCACACCAGTCGGCACTCGGCAGTCACCTCTCTCTCTCTATCTATCTATCTATCTATCTATCTCTCTCTCTCTCTTACCGTGACTGTGAGGACCGTGACCGCCAGTGACGACTGAGCTTAGGTCATGACCGTTGATGGCTTGATGATGGACACTGACTCACCGTGACGCCTGTCGAGTGATGAAGACGACCTGTTGTCACTGTTGAGTGACGAAAATGACTTACCGCAGTGAGCACCGACCATTGACTCACCGACTCACCCAACGTCGTGACGGCGACCAGATCTGGAACTCTGCAATGAGGGGATGATCATGACAAACTCTGACCAAATCTGAAACTCCAACCAGATCTGACGCTGATCGGCGACGCCGCGATGAGGCTCTTCGACTGCTAGTCTGCTACTGTGGTTTGTCGTCTGTGAATGTGAGTCTATCACACTTGTGAGTGCCTGTTAATTCAGAATCGCGGGATGAGTAGATGTAACAGGTTATGAATCCTTTTTTTCTACCTTTGCCAAAGTCTCATCCTATGCTCTTTTTGTTCTCCCAAGGTTTGGTTGATATCAGTATATCACATACTTATGTCACTTGTATCGATTCAAATATTTTGTGAATACAGAAAATCAACTTCTTATGCATAAAATAGATTGAAATTTCATGAAACTTACTAATACTTTTTAAGTGCACTCTATATTTAATATTATTTTAATAATTTTTTTTTGATAAATTCGATATAATTTTTGTACCCCTTGAAAAAAATTCTTGGTTCCGCCCTTGCCTTGAAGGGAAGATGGCTCATTATAACAAGTAGCCCAGAGGGAGTCTACAAACTGCCTTTCTTTTCTAGCAGCCTCGAGGTCCTCGGGTAACATCAAGCTGATACCTTTGATTCGATCTCGCGATATAGGCTTCAATTTTTCAGCGTCTCCGCTCAGATTACCATTGGTCCCTCCTGGAATCCCAACTGGCTGACCATAACGCAGTCTGAATGGTTCTCATGAAGCAGATATATCCGTTACTTTTAAATATAAATGGAAACTCCACAAAAATTCATCAAATATAACTTATAACCCAAATCATTCATAGTATAATAAGATCCCTATTATTAAAATAAAATAAATATATATATCACCATTGTACGACGTTTTAAGAGTTAACAAAATTATAAAAATCCATTATCTTACAAATCAACACGTAGATTTATCATAAAAGTTAAAAAAAAGAAGGCTTACTCAAAGTTGTAGACATTCTGACTTGGTCATATGTAAATTTGAGCTTATAGCCAAATGCAAAAGTTAGTAGATGTAATAACTGGTTCATCTTTAAAAAATATTATATAAAAAGACATGATAATACTTGAACTTAGGAACAAATTTGTAAGGAGCAGCCGAAACTAAGGCATACTTTTATCGATTTTTTAGTGTTGACAAGTTTTGAGATTAGGTTTTGATAGGATATTTATTTAAAGGTGGAGCAGAGAATTAGTATCATATTTGTACAATTGAGCTAGATTCACACCCATTTAAGTTAAATTCATATTAACATGTCACTAAAAAATGCATTAGTGAACTTTTAACATCTTCAACGACAAAATTTGAAAATTTACCTAAAAAAAAAATCCCCTTATCCTCACCCTTCTAAATAATAAAAAAGCCCTTTATTTTTGTAAACCTTATAAGTTTAAAAATGATATTTTTAAGAAAAAAAAATGTCTAGCTGCTTAATTCCTTGGAACTCTTGTATACAATGGAGCTAGATCCACACCCGTTTTTATTTACTTCATACTCATTCTCACTTAAAGATCCATTAGTGAAATTTTAATCTCTTATGAGACAAAATATTCAAATTTAGCCAAAAATATTGTAATTTAGCCTCATTCTTTTAATAGCAAAAAAACCCTTTTTAATTAAAAAAATGTTAAGCCATTGAATCCCTTGGGATCATTTTAAGGTGAGGCTAGATCTTCACCAATTTTGGTCGTATACATGTTCTTTTGTTATTAAAAGATGCATTAGTATACTTTTATCCTATTCAATGACAAAAATGCTTAAATTTAGCAAAAAAGGTTTTTATTTAGTCTCACGTTTTTAAAAGTCATCAACACCACTGAATCTTAAAAGAAGAAAAAATTTAGTCACTTAACCCCTCGCGTATCAAAACTTGAGAGTTTTTAAACTCAAAAAAAAAAATCATTACTCATTGACGTTCAAACAAATTGGAGTCTTTACCAGTTGGGTTTTACCTGCTCCTATCACTACAAGAAAAAAAGCTTTTAGTGATGGGAAAATTTGTAGCTAAAAGGCCAAAATCCGTCGTTAAAAGCCCCTCGTATAAAAGCATGTTACTAAAAGTTTGGCGATAGAATTTTCAAATTCGTCGTCTAATATTGTCATTTTTGTGATGGAGTTATTTATTAATTGTCAACGGAATATCCGTCACTAATTATATTTTAGATATTTTAATTTATTTTCAGTTTTGTGAAATTAGCGACGGAATAAATGTTTTAGCGACAGAAGGTTCCGCCGCTAAATATGATTTTTAGCAACTGGAATATTTCGTCGCCAAAAGCTGATAGTAGGAAAACTTTTAGTAACAGAATTAATCCGTCGCCAAAAGTCAAAAAAAATAATATTTTTTTATTTTTCTATTACCCAGACCTGTAATAAAATTTTCAATTCTCAACAACAACGCACAAATAATCAATACACAAAGAAATATATATAATCAATCATAAAAAAATATTTATTATAAAAAAACTCATGATGTACAAGCCGAGAATCGGATTTAGCCGGTTAGGGAAGGGGAGAAGAGTACAAGCCGGGCGAGGGGGGACAAGCTGAGATCGGGCATGAGAAGGGGCTCATCAGGGGTTGCCGAGTCCCGGATCAGGATCCTGCTGATCCGGGGCCGGCTCGGCATGTCCAGCAGCGATACCCTACTGATCTGCTCCCTGATCATCCTCAACACCACTATAGCAATGCGCTGGATCTCTTCGTCGACCAACGGATGTCGAGGAGCCGGTGTCTGTGGAGGGGCAGTGGGGGGTGAGGACGTTCCTATCACGGCACGAGCAGTCGTGCTAGGCAAGCTGCGTAAGCGTCCTTTCGGCCGATTGACGACCTCCGGAGTATCCAACCATTGTTTCAACGCCCCAGTACTCACATCTGTACTAGTGGACGCTGATAGCTGTCCGGACTACTGCTCGGATCCCCTAAGCTGTTCATACAAGGCCTGCAAAAATAGTAATTTAAATATATGTTAGGGCATTAATTAACGCGACAAACATTGAAGATAGAAAGACAAAAAAATAACAACTTAAACAAAATAACTCACATCGATCTGTCGGGCAATATTCGAAACATAGTCGCCGGCCTGGTGCGCCGGGTCCTTGTCCTTCCTCCGCACGTGCGTCTGATTATACGTCAGAGCTATGACATCATCCTCCTCTAGATCCGGGTTCTGGACCGCATTCATGTGTCAGACGATGTCGTGTGGCACCGACCCCCCCCCCCCCCCCCGTGTGCGTTGGATCTTTATTCTGTCTATTCTCGGCCCCGCTCTTACTCTTGGCGTCCCAGCCTAGATCCGCAGCCCACCGATCTATCATCTCCCCTTATATAATCGGAGATATCCAATATGGGGGATATGTTTTCATCTCTGTCATCGGGGCACCCTCGGAGGCATAACAGTCGTCGTTGACCAAGACTCCACTGTTTTGGGTTTATTTTGTTCGGTTATCATCTTTTACGTTAAACCTAAACCCGTTGATGATATAGCCTCCATGACATGATGTTTGTTTGTTAGGGCCTTCAGCTAGTAATTTCAAGCAGGAGGCCACTGGTCTATCCATTGACTGAACCTATTGTAGATAACAGTAAAAATTAAGGATAAATCAGTATACTAATTGGCCACAGAACTGTATATAACACATAATATAATTTCGTTAAACAATCTTACACGCTTTTTGAACCACTGTACAAATTGTGATTTTTGATGAGATTCAAGTCCAGCGGCATCAGTGATTAAAGATTCTGCATTGAACACACTACAAACCAATATAGTTGACTCAATTATCACACACTTTTAATTACATCAGTTTAGGGTTTAATTAGGGTCAATTATGGTTCAATCACTTCAATTTAGTAGTCGGTTGAATTGGAGCATTCAATTTAGAGTTTAATTAGGGGGTTGAATAAGTTCAATTTAGGGTTCATCGGGAATCTGATTCACATTGCAATTTCAACTTCACATAAAAAAGCTTCACAAAATAAGACTAAACAAGCACAAAATTCACATTGCTAGACAAACTTCACATAAACCTAAAATTGTTGCATAAGGTATATTCTAAAACTCCTGGACATACCAATGGTGTAGCTGATGGCGGCAGGAATCTGCGGAGGTGGCGGTGGCAAGTTCAATTCCGTCAGGGGGTGGGTTGTCGTGGATGACAGAGACGGAGGTGGCTGTTTGGCGAAGGTGGCGCGGCGTCAGGGGGAGGTGGAGCGGCGACGGAGGTGCAGACTATGCCGTCGGAGGTGGCTCGGAGTCGGGGGGAAGACGGGGGTGTCGCCGAAGGGATGCCGGAGGTGGGTTGCCGTAGAGGGGGTCGCCAGAGTAAGAACGACGGTGGTGAACGATTATAATTAGAGAGAGAGAGAGAGAGAGAGAGAGAGAGAAGAAAAGAAAGAGATCAAAACTAAGAGTTAAGGCGACTTTTAGCGACGAGACGACTTCGTCTGTAAAAGTTCATTTTTACCAACTGACTTTTTAGGGACGGCAATATTATGTTGCTTAAATGTTTTCTAAATTTACTGAAAATTATTAAATTCTCTAAGATATTTAGTGATGGTTTTTTTCGTCGGTAAAAGCCTGTCGATAAAAGTCCGTTGACAAATTGTTTTACCGATAGAAACATTAGTCGATAAAAAATTTTAATGACGAACTTTTACTGACGGTTATTCCCGTCGCTAAAAGACGTTATAGCTATGAAATACCTTCTATCGCTAAATCCATCTTTTCTTGTAGTGTATCACCCAGTTCAGAGTGAAATGAAAAGTATCCATGTGATCCAGATGTATCAGACGGTTATGGGAGACCTTCGTCTACAAGAACCATACGAGACGGTCTGACTGTTTCCACGCTGTTATGTATCTGTTCCAAGTAACGACGAAAATTTAGCTGTGGCCGACCACACCACCAGAACTAGTTTTCTGTTCCTAAAAAAATTCAAATAAAATAGTTTAGTTTAGATGCAAACAAAAACTGGTCATTGATTATTCAGATTTTACTTTGAGTTTTTTATTTTGACATGATTACCCAAACATGCCAGCCGCTTCTTTGCTGGTGTCGCAGTGGCGATAGTGGATTATACCTCGGCAATGGTCGTAGATAGTGGTAGCAAGGGGTGTCAAATTGAAGTTTTTAAAAACAGTATATTAAAAAAAAATGAAGACCCAAAACTCCAAATTGAAGTTTTTAAAAATAGCCCTATATTAAAAACTGAAGAAAAAAAACGAAAACTGTGTATCAAATGCGTTTATTTTTTCTAATTTACAAAAGTGAAAAAAAAAAGAGTTTCAAACATAGCCTTAGATACACATTGTTTTGGAATTACGGGACCTGGCTGCAAGAAAACAGTTAAATTGGAAGTTCAGGTGGAACACAGAATATTAAACATCTGCAACTAAGGCCCTACATTCTTCAGTCAACGCGTTTACTACGTCCAAATCCACATGTACGATCTATATTGTTGAAAATTTTCTAATAACTGCATCCTTGGCTACAAACCTTGCACTACAAGGGTTTAATGGCCAAAAGGACACTCAATTTCATTGATCGGTTAAAGAGACATTATGTCTCAAAGTTAGGCATTTAATAATGGTCATAAATGTGGGTTCTCATATTACTTGAAAAATGAACATTTTGTTGGTATTTAAGTGGTCATGTCACATATCTTAGTGTTTTAGAAACAGAAAGTATGCAGAATTATGCATTCGCACGTATGCGGTAACTCTTGGACTCAAAGAGTGTAACCGTATTTAAGTGGTCATTTCAAATATTTAAAACTATAGGCAAAATATCGCAGGAATATTACAGCAGCAGAAAATTTCAAACTACCAGTTCAGGAGCTGAAGTATCCTGTGATCCAGATGTATTAGACGGTTATGGGAGACCTTACCCTCACTCAAGAAATGAGTCGGTTGACTGGTCTAGCGCCCTCTTCCTTCGTCTCTCTCCAACCCAACGACGAAAACTTGAGCTGTGGCCGACCACACCACCAGAACTCAAGATGTTACAAGGTGTTTCACTGACTAGATTGTTAGATGCAACATGAACTCTCATTGAGAACACAAAGTAGACTGTGCAGCACATAAAAAAGACAGAAGACCTAAATCATGCCGCCGCTACATTGTCTTTTATCGACCGTACGCATTATACACTTCTCTGCTTGTAAATGTATTATGATGTATTTAGTCTACTTGAATTGCTAGAAGTCAATTTTTTGTATGTACTTATGTGTTCTTCGTATTATTGTGGTTATTACGTTTGGTTGAAAAAAAAATGCTGTCTTTGAGACTACATGAAGCAATGTCGATGCGTCAATTCTGGAAACATGTTAGATGCGAACATCGTCATGGAATGTAAAAAGGTCACATATGAACTGGATGGAAAGGCCCATATGGCCAAGTACAAATATAAACCACAGAAAACTGGATGGAAAGGCCCAAATGGCTAAATACAAATATAAACCAAGTTCCAAGATCCAGATAATTCTTCATAGCAATCACCAGATATTGGGAAACAGAATCAATAAAACACCTCTACCCGAAAAAATCCGGGTAAAAAAACCCGACCCGTTAATACCCGTATACGATCGGATTTTACCCGGATTCGACGGGTTTACCCGTTTGCCAGGTCTACTACAAACCATTGTAAAACATTTATATAACTAATTAATGCTTTCTTGTGTTCCAAAAAGTAGAGTAAAAAGGGGTCAAAATCTTCGAATCATAATTTCAACTAGGGCTGCAATTTAGGCAGGTTAGACGGGCTTAAAGTCAAGATCGTGCTCAACTTAGGGGCCGTTTGACAGAGTTTTTTTGCTCTTTTTTTTTAAGTTTTGAAAATTGAAAAAAATAAGTGTTTGGTACCACTTTTTTTTTCAATTTAAAAAGTGACTTTTTAAATTGTAGAGTAAAAAAAAAGAGGAAAAAGGCTCTTTTTCGTTTTCACTTTAATTTTTTTTTGAGACCTCCATCACAACTCACCCACCGCCGCCCGGTAGCCACCGACAGCCACCTCTGGACTCCGGCAACCACCACCGGACGGTGGTGGGCGGCGGCCACCACCGCCGCCCGACAGCCACCTCAGGCCGCCGGCAACCACTACCGCCGGCAGCCACTGCCGGCGACAACCACCGCCGACCACCACCATCGTCGACCACCGTTACGCCCCACCATCGCCACCGCAAACCACCTCAAAAAAAAAGTCAAAATAAAAAGGGTTACCAAACACCAAAAAAAAAAAAAAATTATCAAACACCCACTTGTTTTTGTAAAAAAATAAAATTAAACTGCTCTTTAAAAACTGTAGACAAAAAAAAAAGCTCTGTCAAACAGAGCCTTACTCTCAAAAACCCGTACCTATGGCCAACCCATCTAATTTACGATTCGAATAAAATCTGCCATTGTCCAGTTCATAAAAGTTTTGGTAGGCACGGGCTGGATGGATTGTCTATGGTTACAAATTGATTTGTTTTTTTACTAAATTTTTAATTTTGTTTACATCCAATTTTAATAATTAGTCATGATTTTTTATTTACTTTTGCATGTAATCATATCAATGACCATCCACAAGTAATTAGTCCATGGCTACTAACTACTCATGATAACAATAAAGAAAAGCATAGTGGAGTCTCAAGATGAATTTAAATACATGCATGGAAATAAAGTTTTAGGATAAAAAAAAAGAAAAAAAAAAGACAAGAGTCTCGAAACAATCTTATGAAATCTAATCCTGTAATAAGGAACAAACAAGGGAAAGAAAATAAGTCTTCAAAAATCTATAAACCCATATAGTTACATGATTATAATGGCTAAAAGAAAAAACACATATATATTGTACACATAAATTCACATTATATAAAAGTGGGAAGGAATGGGCGGGCTTTTATAAACTTCTGCACATGCCCAACTCATATTTTTACAGGCTCAAAATTATATGCCTACGTCAATCACGGTTTCTATAAAATTAAGTCTAAGCCCATATTTCGGCAGACTTGCACGGTTGTTCAACTCAAGTTACACCCCTAATTTCAGCATGAGAAATCATTATTGGCATGATTTAAGGAGTACCAAATATTCCATTATTCGGTCCAAAATTGTCCTGAAAAAAGTGTCAACATGGTCTCATTAGGGCAGAACGAAAAACAAGTCATCCTCTCATATGCAATTCTTACGGAGTGTCTGGTTTAAACCTATAAAGCACGCAAGATTGCTACAGAAATCTTGTTTTTGCAGGGACTTCAGCTGTGCCAACACATATTAAACAAGCAATCGGTTACCTTGGAAGAACGTGACGTTTTGGTCTACAGTGAACAATTCAGCCCTCCCCCCTCCCTCGTGTAGACACGAATCTATCCACGTTCTCTCAGTTAAACAATTCAATATTATAAGGCAGACACAGTGCATGACTGGAAAAGAGATGGGGAAATTGATTTCCTTGCACTAATCAGCCTTTATTTGACATAAAAAGTAATTATTAAGCCACTAGTTAGATTTTTCGTCAGTTCATCCAGAAAAAGAACATTTCACGCACATATGACTGATGCCATTGTCACATTTGAAGAAATATCTTATATCGACCTTCGTAAGAAGCAGTTTCCACTAATTGCACGTAACTACTCAAGTTATTAGCATAACGACAACCAGCACAAAAGCTGAGCCATTCACTCACCGACTGAAGAGAAAACCCTTCTAATGCAACCTAACTTAGCCACTCAATGCATCTCATATATGTGCATACAAGTAAATCCTAGTACATGCTAAGGGGTCTTTCGGTTCTGACCATGCATAAAATGTCGTTAAGGACTTGGATTGTCAGCTATAACTAGGGTTATAGCAAAGATGTAACGCAAGTCACAACCGGCCCATCAGAAAATACCAGCAGTTTCAAAATGTGTAGAAGTCGGAAGTTAAAGCATTTTCACCAAATTTTACCAACTCTGCTGTAATCTCTAGGAGTTGGAAGAAAAGACAACTCTAAGCATCTTCAAGTTTTGTCAAAAGACCTAAAGGTAGATTCGTTCCTAGCAGAGGAGGGAGTCTCCTAATTGTGGCAGATAAAAAGATTACAAGAAAAAGTGCATGAGACTTGGAAAACCAAAAACATGTGTTTCATTGTTTATGTAACCAAATCAATGTGCTCCATTGTTTATGATAACCAACTTTAAGACCATACCTATTCTACCTTAGTTTACTCCAAGAGGCCGAGTACAAAACATCAGACCTTGCACTTTTAGCTTTTATTATTTTTTTCTGGTATTTATATATACTCGTCTATTATATATATTCGACAAACCCATGCTACCTACCAAAAAAATACTGTAATCAAGTGTGGCAAGTGCGAACTTCCAAGGTGTTGTTCATCTGGGACGCGTGTGGAAAATTTTGCAGAAGTTTAAGCTGTCTCTTAAGCATCTCTCGCTGGATGTCTGACATTAAAATGGAGTGTTATCATAACATGCACGTACCACAAAAGATTTTACAAGAAAACTTGGAACCGTCTGCGTGTTTAAAGTATTAAAAGGGTTGCCAATAACATAAAATGGGCAATTATTTGACAAATATTGGAGTCATGTACTCCAGAAACTTTTCTATCAAGAAGATCTCGAGATCAGAAATTACATCTTATGCTTGCAAAATTAAGGACGTAGATTCTCATGATCCAAACCACCGACGTTTTGATTCCTTCAAAGACTAAATTGTTCTAACCGACACAGGATGATTGACAGGCAAATTTGCTCCATTGGAAAAAAAGAAATATAACTCAACTCTTCCCGACTTTCAGATTATATATAGAAAGGTTACATCTGAGGTCTGCTCCAAAGCCTTCATTGACCAGACAAAACCATGGTTTCAAATGGTGATCCTGCAGTTGAGAAGAGTGAATTTATTCAAGAGATTATAAGGAGGAACCCATCCTGCATCCCAGAAAGATACCTAAGGAGAGAAGAAGATAAGGCCAAAGATGTGGATATGACGGCTCTTGCTGCTGACATTCCAGTCTTTGACCTGACTTTGCTCTCTAATGGGAATAAGGAAGAGCTTCAGAAGCTGGACAACGCTTGCAAGGACTGGGATTTCTTTCAGGTTATATTTCCTGAGACACTACAAGTTTCTTAATATTGAGGTTGTTAACATAACCTCAAGAAGTTTAATTTGTTGGTACAATCCCCCTGCCTAATTTGGTTTATTGGTTTTTCCGATGAACTTAATAGTAGCTACCTACTTATATATGTTGTGGATGAACCACAAACTTCCTATTTCATCAAAACTTCGTGAAAACTGCTCAATGTACTACACTACCAAGTTCTTTGTTATGTTTTTCAGGTAACTAATCATGGAATAGCAGCAGAAGTTCTTCAGGGTACTAAGAAAGCTACAGCAGACTTTTTCAACCTTCCAATACAAGAAAATACAAAGTACTCGTTTCACCCGGAATTCAAAACAGGCTATGGGCAACCTTTCCCTGTTGCTGAAGATGAGATACTAGACTGGTCAGATTCACTCTTGTTGCTCCTCTATCCACCCCAGAATCGATGTCCCGAGCTTTGGCCAGCCACACCACCAGAATCTATGCTGTTACGTGCAGCAGATAAATTGGTGAAAGATCTATAGTAAGCCTGACAGGCAGCAAAAATAACCAGTTTCAAATGTCTGCTCCCACTGCAGAGGCGCTGTGGAAGCATATTCTGATGAAATTAGAAAAGTTACTGAGGAGCTATTTGGTTGTTTATCTTTGACCATGGGGCTGGAAAAGGATGCGCTACTTGGACTACACGGGGAGCTGACAACGGTTATGCGAATGAACTACTATCCCCTTTGCTCTAAACCTGACCAAGTATTGGGTTTGACCGCACACACTGATATAGGCACCTTGGCGATACTAATGCAAGATGATGATGTCACTGGTTTACAGATTCGACACAATGGAGGGTGGGTTCCGGCTAAACCATTACCCAATTCACTGGTTGTGAATATCGGAGATATACTAGAGGTAATTGTCCCTCGATTTCTTAAAGAGCTCATCGAGGTAACAGGAATGAGCACAAATACATTCAGGTGGTTGTTTTATCTCTAACATGCTTTTGTTCTTTCTGTTACGATAGATATGGAGCAATGGAAAGTACAAGAGCATTGAGCATAGAGCTGTGACAAGTGAAACAAGAGAAAGGATATCAGTTGGATTGTTTTTCTCCACACACCGCAGTGGAAATTGAACCACTGGAAGACATCTTGGCTACCCAAAAGTGTGGTAGAAAGTACAAAAAGGTCAAGTATGGTGATTATCTCAAAGGGGCAATCCAGCGAAGGCAGCAGGGGAAGGAACACATCCTAAAGTTCAAAATTTAAGCACTTCCTTTTAATTCTGTCTTCTGAGTTTGCGATAAGAATAAATCTTTGGGTGTATGAGCTTTGACTTGCCTCAAAAAATCCTCCAGTAGTTAGTGTTGGTTGGTCTGGGAACCTACTCAAGAGTTGGTTTAGCGGAGATCTTCCCACTTACATGGCATTTCCAGGTTTCATCTGATGTAACGCAAGTGCAGTCTGTTCCCGAGATCTAACGTGTTGTGTGAATTTGTAGAATGATTTCACGTCCCATAAGCATGCTTCATAAACTTGTGTTGATAACCGGAAATCAAAGTTTTAGGATTGGATTGCAGGTCATGGGTCATGACAGAGACAAATCATCTCCCTGGGTTTCCTGTATTCATATCAGTTGGTTAACTGGCACTAAACACTCCCACGAATCAGACTGTTTTCACATGCACCGACAGTCGGGGTACCTGAAACATCAGGCCTCCACAGACGCCAATATGGCAAGAGCCATATGCACTGGATCCGTGCCTGCTGATTTGTCACCCCTTGTATGTAAAGAATATTGCATGTGCATTCAGTTTAATGGTTCAAGTTTTTCATGTTTCTATCGGTTTGGTACATAAATCAACACTGATATGGTAATCTGCAAACGTTATGTGCACAATCCAAGTCTGAACTCACTAACGATAAAATGGAACAGCAGATTCAATCCGGCAGCCAGCAGTTTAACCAACAGAAAGCAACAAGGTCGAACTCGCAAATCTCCTCCATGCTACCACCAAACTCTCTGAACACAAAAGCAAACATATACGTTTCTCTCTTTACTACATGAAAAGAACACCTCGCGATTCCCAAAGTCGGATGGAAAATAGAAAAATCCGGGCAAGGAAATATACTACAGGAGATAAAAAAAGAAACCCACCACGATAGCCTGAGGATAGAACTGCCTAAAATACATAGTCGCCTCATGTAGAGGTATTCTGGTCACCCGCATCAGCTTCACCACCAGAGTTGCTTTGAACAAGAGCATGCTCACTTGGAGGACCAAAACCTAGTAATAAAGGGCTTTCTTTCTTCTCCGTACTCGGTTGTCTACCAGCCGCTTCATTTGCAGCCCAAGCTCTAAGAGGAGGTTCAAAATGTTTACTGGCAACATCAGGTGGGATTGACGTTGCATCTTCTCCGGGGAGGAGCCCCTTCTCCAGAAGGGAAGATGGCTCATTATAACAAGCAGCCCAGAGGGAGTCTACAAGCTGCCTTTCTTCTTTAGCAGCCTCAAGGTCCTCGGGTGACATCAAGCTGATACCTTCGATTCGATCTCGCAATATAGGCTTCAATTTTTCAGCTTCTCCGCTCAGATTACCATCGGTCCCTCCTGTCCTGTCTCGAGCAAGCTCAAGAAGGCCACCAAGTGCAGCTTCTCTTACTTCCAGATCTTCATTGGACGCCAGGTGCATCATAATGCGAGGGAATCCCAACTGGCTGACCACAGCGCAGTCTGAATGGTTCTCATGTAGCAGATATTGGATCAAGTTGAGGGCTTTCCTGCAAAGTTGTTAACAAGGTTAGCAAACAGGGGGAAGCGTAGAAACTCCACGAATGATAGCTGCCATGAAAATAGTACATTAGCAAAAATCATAGCACCAGCATTATTTGGCTCCCTAGTTTTCACTATCTCCTAAACCTTTCTTATAGAAAAAGGCCATACATTTCTTCTGGATTGACCAGATAACTGAACCATACATGGTAAAAGAAGTACCTCTGGAATCTTACACTCTCAGAACCCAAAGCATCTCTGAGAGCTGCATAACCATTTGCAAGACGAAATGCAGTGATCCCAGGCTTGTTATGCCTGATCAAAGCTGAAAATGTGTGATTACAAGAAAATATAAGAATCAAATCTGTCCTGGCTGATGAACTCCATTCGGGAAAACATGTTAAGGCATCAAAATTGGGTACTTACAAGAAATTGCACTTAGTGCTGTAGTACGAACATTTATGTCAGGGTCCGAAGTGAAATTGAATAGGAGTGGTTGTAAGCCGCTTGCTTCCATGACCAATTGCTGACTCCTGGGATTGTTCTGAACAATGGTAGTCACAACCTCTGCAGCTTTTGCTCGAATGCCAGCATCAGAGTTCTTAAGATAATTCAAGAGAGGTACCAGCCCACCAATGGAGTGAAGATCTGCAAGATTGAACATAGCCAGGAAACAAATTAGGTTTCTCGCTTTTTCATTTCTTCTTTTATTTACTTCTTTCTGGACCAGGGGAAGGGGTGGTGGAGGTTAACAACTATTCAGCATCGATAGACTGAGACGGAACATCAAGTTACTGAATTGTACTTGGCAAGAGCTAAAACACCATCATCGTCGTCAATTATCTGCAAAAAGTATCTGCAAATCTACGACGACTTCTTGTTATAGAATGTATAACTAGGCCAAAAACAAGATTTGCACAAAAAACAGCACCTCACTGAAGCAAAGATAGCTTCTTCAGTATAGAAAGTAACAAGAGAGCAAGATTACCACAGTTCTCATGAGGAATTAAATAAGAGCGAATAAGGGGATTGCGGAAGGAGACTTCTGTAAACCACTTTAGAAATAGACTTGACAAAATCAGTGTAAGTTGTGGAAAGGCACTAGACGACACTTTAGTAATCCCATATTCGTTGACAAGTACAACCGGCAAGAAAAGTTGTACATCCTAAAGATAAATGCACAGACAAACGCATGCACGTGCAAGCATACAGACACCCGCAGTACAAAAATTCTTTACCCTATGAATAAAAACACATACTTCAGTTTCCATAGAGATATGAAGAAACTGCTAGATGGTGTTTGGAGTGGTCAAACTTGTTTCAAACAGTTTAAAACAGGTTTGTTCGGTTTGAAAACCTCCTAGAAAACAGAAATAGAGCGTCTAGATTACCATCACATTGTCTACAGGAAGGACATTGACTACCTTTTAGTACCATCCATTTTATCACTAATCTCTAGGGGAATAAAGAGTTATTCATGTCCTTTATCATTTGGACACTTTACACTTCTTTCATACATATAAAGGTTTTGCATCCAAAAAAATACATATAAAGGTTTCTGGATTGAATTTTTTAAATAAAATTCTTACAAAATATATATAAAAGGGATATGATGACACAAAAGGTCGAGAATTAACCGCAATACATGTAGTTCCTTATAAAATACAGAAAAACTTGCATGTCTTAAACAACAGCAGAATTTCTCTCTTTCTTCCTCTTGTTGGTCATTCTTGCATTAAAACTGTTTTTATCCAGGACTTCTCAAAGCTTTCAAAATGAACTTTCACAACTTTTGCCAAACATCTACTGATTCTGTGTAAATTTGATTAAAACTGTTCTTTAAGTTTTCTGATTTAATCTGAAAAATGTTTTATGAAATCAATCCCAAATGGGTTCTTAGTCTAAAGCTACTGAAAGTAAAATCTTCTTCTAAATAACTCGGATGCCATCCAAGACGTCATTTTTTAGCGGAAAAAATGATCATTTGGCATCAAGATTTCTAATGTATAGAACTCTAGCCTACAATAGATAAATACAAAATCAACAAATAACTTAGGGCGTGTTTGAAACCCATTTCAATTTTCAGTTTTTGTTTTCAAAAAACCAAAATTAAAAACCTTTGAATTTTCTATTTTTACAAGACTGATGGGTTGTTTGATAGCCGTTTTAAATAATTGGTTTTCCTTCTTTTTTTTTCCTATTCTCTTTTCTATTTTTACTCTCCTCTTTTCTTTCATTTTTTCAATACTTGAGAACTCTTTCTGAACTCCTATTTTTAACAACCAGAAGTGCCCCACCACGACCTATAAATCGTTTAGCCATTGTAGTTCGATTGGGTGAAGAGGTTTGAGTAGCTTGAAATTTAGGCCAAAGATACTAGGGCTAAACGATAATGGTTTTTAATACAGGGAGAGTGGTGGTTGGTATGATGGTGAACTTAGATTTAGATGAGTGGTGGTGCTGTGGTGGTGACTAATGTTGGAGGGTTTGGTATTCGGCTGTGGTCAGTGGTGGTAGTGGTGTTTGTGATTATCAGTGGCTATGGTGGTTGGCGGTGTTCATGGGTGTTGGTCACTGGTGGCGGCGACGGCGGTGATCAATGGCTATGATGGTTGGCGGTGTTGGCAAGTTTGGTATTTGGGTGTATTGATCAATGGTGGTGGCAGATCGACGGTCATTGGCTGTGGCGGTTGATAGTGTTTGTAGTTTGGTGTTCGGGGGTATTCATCAGTGGTGGTGGTGGTGGCGGCATCGGCGGCAGCAGTCAATGGGTAAGGTAGTTGGCAATGTTGGTGGTCTAGTATTCTTGGGTGGTAGGTGTTGGTGATGAAAATTGAAGGGAAAAAGATATATAAAATGATTTTAACAAAAGTTAAAAGGTAATCACAAGGAAAAAAAAAAAACAAAAACAAAAACTAGTTTCCAAAAACAGCCCCATTTTGAAAATTGGTTTATTAAACTGAAGGGGGGGAAATGAAACTATATGTCAAAAGCCGAAATTGTTCTCAGCTTTCCAAACTGAAAACAAAAACTTTTTCAAACGCTACCTTACTTTTTCTCTTTCCGCAGAGAAGATGAACAAGACATCAATAGCAAGAATGAAGAAGAGCAACTAGATTGCATTTCAACATAGTAACAGAGGTCGACCAACCTTCCATTTATATTGGCAAAGACTAATTCTTTGATTTACAAAGAGAAGAATAACACCGCATTAGGAACTCACCGTTGGCATTATCAATGGACTCAACATGCTCTTGTAGCTCATCTAACATATCTGTTAAGATGCAGGACAGGTCATCTTACTGCCGGGGGCAAATCAAGAAAATATAAAGAAATCTTCAAAATGAGGATACTACCTTTAATATCATTGGCAGTTACTCCTTGAGCTTCTAAGACTTCCTCCGGAGCTTGCATAACAAGGGTTATCTCTTTCATTCGCTTAATAACATCTATCATCTGAGCTTGCATAGCTTCCATGAACCATTTTCGGTCATCCTCACTAACCATCACACGATACAAGCAACCACATTCATCACACTGATCTCAAAAGGCTAACTTTTACAACTAATAAATCATTGCAATTGGCATGTAGTATCCATCTCTTTCTAGCCTTAAAGTACAAGAAGATTGCAGAGCTTGAAATATTTTCAACATTATAAGTAATATCTCTGTTACCTTGACTTTAAAGTAAGTTTCTACTTTCCAATTCCAACAGAAAGACATAGGCATTAGTCGTCATTTTTACCCTCTAAAAACGCTTGTTTGAATTTTAAGGACCTATTATAAACTGTATAAGTCGAGCAAAATTGCATGTCAATAAGAGCCTTAATGAAAATTTTCCACAATAACCTAATCGTCCCACTTGACCTTTTGCAAGTTCCAAGTGTATAATTTTGGAACATGTATAATCGGAACATGTAAAAGTTAATATCATTGATCCCTTCAGATCCTAATTAACTCGTCGAACAAAGCTTATTCCAAAATGTTCCAACTCTATCCTAAAAGTTTGCAAAAAAGCCAAAAGCTAAAGAAAATTTCGAAACGAATCCGCAGAAACAAATTAACATGTTCCGTCTGTGCAATTGTGTATCTGTGTGTGCGCGAGGGAAGAGGTACCTTAAATTGCGGGAGGGGCGGGTGGCATCGGAGTGGGCGAGGCTCCATTTGAGTAACCCGTCCCAGTTAGGTCCGTCTTTGGCCATTCTGATTGAGAAATTGAAACCCTAGACAGTTTTTTTTTCCTCTCTCTGTAATGCAGTCTGGAAATGAAAAGAAAACAGGAATTCTTGTATCTGTTTATATAGCTCGATTGAGGGTTCCCGAATTTTCAGGAAGAATCAGGAAGAAGCTACAATTTGGAAACACACCTATGCACCGAGTAGCAGAGGCAAGCTGGGTTGACTGCACCACTATGTTGGGCCGGGCCAGACTGGGCTGGAATGGGCTGGGCTGGGAAGAGAATGGACAAATTTAACACCAACTGTATGGCTATCCTCTAATTCTAACTTCTAAGGAGTATTATTTATTTTCTTTGCTATCCTCAAATTTCTATTATTCATTTTTTTTCACGAATAACCATCACAATAATTACAATCTTATTTTATATTAGAGCAGCAAGAGCTATTATTAAAAGTCCAAAGTTTACCAAACCCACTTCTAATTTTATCTAATGTTACTAGTTTTGCTAATTACAAATTTCGACCATTTATTGATAAGCTTGATAAGCTTCGCTTAGAATATAGACATTAGGCATTACTAACTAACAATATGCAACATATAGACATAAGGCATTACTAACTCCAACGCAAAGTAATCCTTGAGACAGAGAAATTTCTTAACTGTATGCAACATACGATGATCCTTGAGGCACGGAAAAATTTCTTCCTCGTCAGCTGGTCATGTCTGTGCTGGTGGGATTTGGAACCCGCCGTGTGGAGTTGACTCTTTAGCGTCACTATTTAGGTTACATGTTTCTTTTTGTCGGTAAAAATCCTGACTGTCGTGATGATTATAGTACTAGACTTGTGTCCGAATATTGTGCTTAATTTTTTGCTACAACATTTTTTGTAGCAATGGTGCTACAACTTCTTCTTAAGAAAATGTTCTTCTCATTCGTGTCTATGACAATATGAGCTTTGACAATAGCTTCTGTTGTAAGTACCTCTCAAGATTTTTAGTTTGTTGCTCAATATGCAAGTGTTTCACAAATTGGTTCAAGGAAAGGTCTCCTTTTATATGCTTTGGTTTGTTGAGGTATTCTTCCAAGTTGGTGAACGTTTAGCAACAAAAGCATCTACATGATAATTCTCATCAAGAATCATACCTGCTTGCTTATGTCGTTAACAATAAATTGAAAGTCAGGGATTCGAACAGAAACATGTCTATCATAAGTCACTTTGAAGTTAATGCAGTTAAAAACTAGAACTTCTTTGAACATTCTTCCTCTGCTTGATACATTGGCAAGATTATCCTCAAACTCTAGTATAGTCTTGCAATTTTTTTGAGTACCGCTTATAGAAGGGACCCGTCATCCCCCCAAGGATGTGATTTTCACAAAAATGGTTATCATCCTTCTATTACTAAATCTGATCAGTAATCACTTTCACTTGATGGGGTAAGGACGCTCTAATTGCAATCACCGGACACGATTGAGTTAGCATATGAACTAATATTTTGTAGTGTCCAACCTCCTAAAAGATGTACCATAATAATTTCTATCTCAATAAATCGATTCTCCATAAAAAATAAAAATAAAAAACTTAAGTTGGACGAAGGAAAAACTCCATCTAAGTTTGTCATCTCTGAAAGTTCTTTCCATCAAAAAACTCAAAATTAGGTGATTAGTCTCAAGAACTCCATTAGATAAAGTAGTCACGCGAGAAAAACTATCTTCTTTGTTGGAACAAAGCACGTAAAATTCAAAAACACTAAACAGTAATACCTCAATTAATATAGTGAAAGAATTAAGGCTTAAAGGCGCATAAAATGTTTCTGTAAGATAGTTGAAGCCTCTCCCAAGGACAAATAAAAAACTACTATTTGAGATGCTTGGGGGTTCAAACAAGCCCAACTTGACTCGTTATACATGATAGTTGTGCTTCTCTACGTGAATTGTGTATCCATCTCCGATTGATTGAAGCATAAGTCTTAAACAAGCTTTTAGTTCAAGAAATTTTTCTCTGAAGAGAAGATAAAGTTTCTCTTGTTCCAATCTTCAAACCCCTTTATTAACCCTTTATTAAGTGATGATAGGAACATGTCTATTCTCTGAACCGTTTTTAAGACCCTACTAAATTAAGATTCATCACTAAATCTATCTCATTGAACTAAAAGATGGGTGAATCTTATTGGAACGAGTATGCATAAAACTAACTTCATAAGTCCTAAAAATTCATTTAGAAAACCAATGTTCAAAGAATAAACATTTGAAAACTTCAAAAGTCTCAAGTTCATGGAATTTTGGAAAACTAATGTTCAATAAACGTTATTTTATTTTTAAATTTATATAATCAGATTTGAAACACATTTTCAACAATGTCCGCCAACTCTTTGTGAATATATAATTGGAATTCGCTCCACTCATCTTGGCTCTTAAATTAGTAAAATTAATATTCAAACAAAATAACGGAGTTTCTATATTTGTTCGTGTAATACTTAACTAATATTTTAAATAATTCTATCTCAACAAGTTAACACGTGTTTCACTTTTTTCAAAAATGAAATATTATTAAAAACATAAAAGCAAAAACATAGAAAATAATAACCAAACAGCGCATTCACTACTCTCCCATTCTACTTGTTCCTCCATTAGAGAGTCTTTACTAGTAAGTGTTAAAATCTCATTATTCTCGAAGTGAAGTTTCGTCTGTCAAAACATGAATAAACTTATCATCTTGTCGACTCGCTGAAATCCATCGAATAACCTTGAGCTCCATATTCTCGAGTCACCCCCTACGAATATTCTTGAAAAACTTAAAGCTAAATTTCCCGAGGTATTCCTTTTGCTAGGAAGAAGGCATTCTAGTTTTGTTTATCTTAGGGCCTTAATCGTGAGATGTGGAAGGAGAGAGGCACTTTCTTTGAGTTGAATATCTCGAACCACAGTTTATGTTGTTCACAGTTTCGAGTATCAAATCGGGTGTTATGTTATAATAACTTTAGTGGCATGTAAAGAACGTTCACAGAAAGTTGTTGCCTTTTCCCCAGAAAGTGCAAATGACTTTGAACCTCAAAAGATTACCAAAGAAGCCTTCTTTTGACTCCTTTTTTGTTCACTTTATCACCTTTTTGATTGATGTCCTCAACTTGAATTCTCCTGACCACTTTGCTCCCCTTCCCATTGCTTAATAGCCCAATGCCACCGTCAGCTCCACCACTTTTTTTTTTTTTTTTTAACAAAGCCCTAAGCTATTTGACTAGGTGTCGGCACCAAATCAGCAAAACAGAATCAGCCGACGTTGTGTAACCAGCACTTCGTACGTAAGACATATGAACAAGTCAGTAACTCCTATGAGTAAATTGACCCTCCTCACATGTTCCAACATTACCGGATGCTCCACCTGAAGGACCAAAGCTCAGCGTGTGCCCAGATTTTCATTGTTTTGGCCCTTAGTTCCTACCTTGGATTAGTTCGAGAAGCCGAGGATACGGAGTAAAGGTTTGATTGGCCACTGAGCCAGCCGTCCGGCAGCTGGCATCCTTGGTCTATTTAATTTAGTTGCGACTTTGACAGCCTCCGAACGTTGCTAGAAGTGAGGCGTGACTTTAGTGACCATAGACAGTGAAAACCGGAAGTTTTTGTCCTTAATAATTTATTTTAATATTTAATTTATTTTTTATTCCATTTTGAACCTTATTTACCTATCTATCATATTTTTTAAACTCGTAGTTTCAAACAGCGATTTCAAGGGAAAAAAAAGTGATTTGAAACAGAGATTTCTTTTAAAATCTTGCTTCCTAACAAAGATTTCATACGTTTTTAAAAGAAATCTCTATTTTAAATCGCATTTTCTTCCCTTGAAATTTCTGTTTGAAAGCACGATTTTCAAAAGTGAGTTATATAGGTAAATAAGGTTTAAAATAGAGTAAAGAAGTAATAAAAGTATTAAAAATAGATTATTGAGGGCAAAAACCTCTTAAAACTGGCAACAAATAAGTGATGATAGTTTACCAAGTTCTCTTTTTTTTTTTTGCTTGAGGGAGATGTTATTACTACCCTTTATTATGCTTTTTCATTTATATGTATCGCTATAAGAGCTAAGGATGGCAAAAAAATCCAAACTCACGGATCTCCGCCCTGTCCTCCCCCGTAGGAGCAGGTTATTTTTGACTTTGACCTGGTCATGAGGCAGGTATGATATTTTTTTTAAAAACTCGCAACGGGTTAAAGTCGGGTATGGTATTCACCCCAATCCGCCCCGCGATCCTACCCGACCCACCCGGTGTACTTACCCTAATACTTTAGTTGATCATAGTCGCCCCCTATTACTTTAGTTAATCTTAGCCGTCCATTGTATATCATGTATTTATGTTCTAAATTGGCAAACCCTAATCTCAACCTTCTCACTCTCCACCACAGTACCGCACGGCCTGACAGCCACTCTACTGATCTGCCCATTCTTCACTGCACAACCACTAACTTGCGGCGGCTCTACAGCACGGCCACGAGCACTTCTTTCGACGGTAACACTGGAAATGCCTAAATCAACATGATTCCCTTTGATGGAGAGTGGTGGCTCGTAAATAGGGAAGGGGTTGGTATTAGGGCCAACAGAATGACTCGCAGATCTCATTGTTCCAGTTTGTTGATGGGTATTCTAATGCTTAGGGTTCGTCTGAGAAGCATATACGTTTGGAGGTTGGGAATGGTGCTAAAGTGATATTTTGGTTAGACTTGTTAGCGTGGAAAGGAACCTTCTGTCTATTTCCCAGCTGTTTCAATCTGCATGCAACAGCGGTAGATGTGTTATCCTATGGAGATAATGGCAATGTTTGGAAACCTGCCTTCAGGAGGAACTTTCATGATTGGGAGTTACATGTTTTCGATTCAAATCAATCATGGTGTCGCATTGAGTAGATTAATATACGAATTTCTCTTCTTCATGTAAGTTTTGTGTTTGTTTGATTGAAAATGCGATCCTTGCTGGACAAGTGGTATTTCGCTTTGTTAACTCCAATCTCACGTTTTTTTGTTCTCAGTTTCTTAAGTTATGGGGCTTTCTCCTTGCTGCTGGTTATTTACAGCAGAGGCAGGGCAGAACGGGACGGGCTTAGGTTTCCTAAATACACATAAGATCGGTTATGATATTTTACATATATAACCCAGTGCGGGGCAGGACGGGGCAGGGCAAAGTTCAATGACTAGCGGGGCGGGTTCGGATTTTAGAAGATCCGCATCTGACCCACCCCATTGCCATCCTTAATAAGAGCGCTATAATGGCATCTGTAAAACATTAAGCGATAACAAGCCTCACTATTTTTTAAAGTCAAAGAACTTACCAAGTAAAAGAAAGAATTACAGGAGGTCTAACTCTGCTCGTTTCCTTAGATTGAGAAATTAAGTCTCAAGATAAAGCGTTGTTTAGAAGAACTTACCTTTTCGAGGCATAAAAAATGGCAAAAGCCTAGGGGTGAGCACCAAACGGTTCAAACCGATCCGCACCGCACCGCTCAAATCGAACCAATCCAATCTAAATTGTCCAAAGATCTTAACGGTTTGGTTTCATATTTTTTTCAAACCGACCTTTGTTTGATTTGGTTCACGGTTCACATTTTTTAAACCAATTTCAAACCGAACCGAACTGACCTATGATATGCTAATCTATTTTTAGTAGCATTCCGTGGATAATTATACATATAGGGTAGTAAGAAAATTCAAATAAATAAATCTTGAAAGTTAAGAGAAACAAAAATATTGACAATACATATAACATAAACATTTGTAACAAATATCTTATTTATAGTTACTCATTTTTTCTCATTCATCAGCGGGAACTTATATATATAAAATGAAACTTTAATTAGTAGTGTGTAAATGAACAACGTTTTTAAGTGAGCGCAAATCAATCTAAACCGCTTAAGTCGAACCGTTTAAGCTGACTAAATTGAACCGTCCAAACATATGGTGCTTGGTTTGGTTCAGTTTATAATTTTTCAAAAAGATGCGTAACGATTTAGTTAGCGGTGACCCTCAAATTGAACCATGCTCGCCCCTAATTAAGCCAAGGCCTAAAATGCAGAAGAAAAAGTCAAGATGACCTTTTTTATTGTTCTTTTATAGCGAGTGTCATATCTTTGAATGCTCTGGTTTACCTTTATTGGGAGAAGAACAAACAAAATGCCTCATGCATTGCATTGCTTAAGTTGAAGATGACCAAGACAGCTAGGGTTTAAGGTTCCTTAACCAGTAATTGAGAAGTCCTATTAGGTGAGGCTCAAACTTCGTTATTGTTATATAATAATAATAATAATAATAATAATAATATGTATCTTTCATTCCAATTATCTTTAGCCATAGTTATCAATATCGTACCAGTACCGGTCGTACCGGCCGGTACGTAGTGCTTTTGCCTTTTATTAGTACGGTATTCTTTACATTTTGTACCGGTTAAAATACCGCTATGTACGGTTGTACCGATCGAGAATTACATACCAGCTGAGATAGTGAATTTTGTACCGGTCCCTTAAAAAATGTAAAAGTGACACATTTTATTAAATTTTTTGTAAATTGACCATATAAAGACTAAATAGAAAAACACTCTACGTTCTATTATACCAATCAAAACCTCTATAGCCTCTTTCTCATAATATTCATTACAATTTGCAAAATCTTTCCTGATAATTCAATCTTCACATAGTTTTGATGTACTTTAGACCTAGAAGTTTTGATCATATTCTTTCATCTGCATAATGTACTGCTTTACACATGCGCGCGCACACACACCTAGAAAACACAGTTTATTCTTGAACTCAAAGATGTCACTATTGAACAAATATTTTATTCATATACAAGAATTTACAAACGAGATCGTCGAGAAAGGTGGGATAAACAACTTATTTGGGAACTAATAGTTTATTTGAAACCTAAGATACTTCATGTTTTTTAGGACTATTGCAGCTGAAAACTGGATCGGGAACCACACCAGAGATAAGCCTGCAAAAGAGAACACGGAGTGACCGTCGGGTGGGGTTTTGGCGGGGGAACGCTCCGATGCTTAAGTCAGAGATGGCTAACAATGCAGAACTCTAAAGAAACAGTAAGACACAATGTGTAATTGTGTGTGTGTTCGTCCATACCTGAGGGGTTAGACCCCTTTATATAGTAGTAAGAAGAAGAGCCCTAGTAGAACTAGGTCTTCCCCAACTCTAATCAGAATCGAATTAAAATCCTAGAGGATCACATGTCAATCCTGGCTGATAGAGTTAGGGCCTGTTTGAGATTATGCTTGGTGATTGATATGGCAACTGCTTAATCAACAATAAGCTAGCAACGGCCTAATCAGTAACTGTCTAATCAGTAATAAGCCAGCTTGGACTGCATGTCATAACTACCACGTGTCGTCTCTAGATATGAGGCATATTTTTAGCTATATCATATGTCCCCTGCTTTCACCAGCGTTAATGAAGCGGGTGGAAGCACACTTTTTCCATTGGTAATTGCGAAATATGCCAAAAACATAATTGAATCTGTTTGTCTGACATTTCAAATGTCCAAAGAGTGCTCTGCTCGGACAAGGTTCTGTTCGGACAGGGTTCTGCCCAGGCAGAGTTCTGCGCGGATGGGATTCTGCTCGGTCAATAATCTACTCAGACAGAGTTCTGTTTAGACTAGGTCACTCTGCTCGGGCAGAGTGTTCGGACGAGATTCTGCTCAGGCAGAATTCTGCTCGACCGTGGTCACTTAGCTAGGGCAGAGTGTTCGGACGGGATTCTGTTCGGCCAAGATCACTCTGCTCGGGCAGAGTGTTCGGACGGGATTCTGTTCGGACAGAATCTGTTCGCCCAACGTCACTCTGCTCGTGCAGAGTGTTCGGACGGGATTCTGCTCGGGCATGAATTTGTTCGGCCAAGATCACTCTGCTCGGGCAGAGTGTTCGGACGAGATTCTGCTCGGGCAGAATTCTACTCGGACGTGGTCACTCAGCTCTGGCAGAGTGTTCGGACGGAATTCTGTTCGGACAGAATCTATTCGGCCAAGATCAATCTGCTCGGGCAGAGTATTTGGACAGGATTTTATTTGGATAGAATCTGTTGGGCTAAGATTACTCTGCTCCTGCAGAGTGTTCGGACGGGATTCTGCTTGGGCATGAATTTGTTCGGCCAAGATCACTCTGCTCGGGCAGAGTGTTCTGATGGGATTCTGTTCAGACATAATCTGTTTGGCCAGCGTCACTCTGCTCGTGCAGAGTGTTCGGATGGGATTCTGCTCGAGCAAAATTCTGCTCGGCTGCGGTCATTTTGCTCGGGCAGAGTGTTCGGACGGGATTCTGTTCGGACAGAATCTGTTCGGCCAGCGTCACTCTGCTCGTGCAGAGTATTCGGACGGGATTCTACTCCGACAGAATTTTGCTCAGCTGCGGTCACTTTGCTCTAGCAGAGTGTTCGGACGAGATTCTGCTCGACCGCGGTCACTCTGCTCGGGCAGAGTGTTCGCACGGGATTCTGCTCGGGCAAAATTCTGCTCAGTCGCGGTCACTCTGCTCGGGCAAAGTGTTTGGACGGGATTCTGCTCGGGCAGAATTTTGCTCGGCCGTAGTCACTCTGCTTGGGCAGAGTGTTCAGATGGGATTCTACTCGGACAGAATCTTAGTTCCTTCCACATGTCTCATTCTCTCCATTAATGTCTTTGAGCAAGAATTTTTGAAAATTTTCAAACTTCTCTCCGCTAGGCTTCTGACACGTAGGGGGAGACGTACTGTAACGCCCCGAATTTTTGGAGCGTCAATATCAAAATAAACAAAGTCAAAAACCTCAAAATATCAAGTGTGAGGGATTGGTTCTCCAGAAAGTGTTCCAAGTGTATAGGCGCCCGGTTTGAGCACCTTTATAAAACGAGAGGGTCCTTCCCAGTTTGGAGATAACTTTTCCGTCGCTGCCTTTGGATCGGAGACTTCTAACTTGTGCAGGACCAAATCTCCTTCCTGAAACTGCTTGGACCAAATTCTTTGATTGTAATAACGTGCGACTCGTTGTTTTATAACAACAGATCGTTCATGGGCTTGAGTTCGAGTTTCTTCGATCAAATCAAGATTTGCTCGGAGTCCAGCTTCGTTGTTGATTTCATTGAAGTGCAAGGCCCGTATTGTTGTAACTTCTATTTCAACTGGCAACATCGCTTCTGTTCCATAGCAGAGTAAGAAAGGCGTTTCTCCTGTGACCGAATGTGGAGTTGTTCGATAAGCCCACAACACTTTGGGGAGTTCGTCCACCCAGGCGCCTTTAGCTTCATCTAGCTTCTTCTTTAATCTTCTCATGTCTCTCTAGCGCAAAAGTCCTCTTCGTCTGCTTAACAGGTTTCTTGGATGAGTCAACATTTAGCCTATGGGTAATGATTTCGGGATCAATTCCAGGCATGTCTGCGGCTGTCCATGCAAAAATATCCGCATATGTTCTCAATAGGTTTACCGGCTCGAACTTGGTGTCTTCCTTAAGATTTGAACCAATTCAAACCGTTTTGTTTTCTTCTCCGGAATGTACTTCGATGCTTACAAGATCTTCAACTGGTTCTCCCCTTTGCATCTTTGTATCTTCCCGGAGGTCTTCGATAATGAGTGCTTCCTTGTTCTTTGATCGGCATAAAGTCACGTAGCACTGACGGGCTATAATCTGGTCTCCTTTCACCTCTCCAATTCCGTGTTTCGTGGGGAACTTCATCTTGAGGTGATAAGTTGACACTACAACTTGTAACTGATTGAGTGCTGGTCGTCCCAATATGGCGTTGTATGCTGATGGGACCTTTACCACCACAAAATCAAGCATGAAGTCTGCTTGTGCCGGAGGTGTGCCAATCGCAACTGGGAGTGCGATAATACCTTCGGTTGTAACTGGATGATTGTAGAATCCATACAACGGTGTATCCATCTTTCGGAGACGGTCCGTTGGAATGTTCATCTTCTTGAATGCATCATAAAATAAGATTTTTGCGGAACTTCCGTTATCAATCAAGACATGCTTTACATCAAAGTTCCCAGCTTTAATTGTGATGACTAATGGTTCATCATGAGGAGTTTTTATATCCTTTGAATCTTCATCGAAAAAGGTGATCGCCGCTACGGGTACCGTCTTCTGTTTCTTATTCAGGGGCTGACTCGTTATGCATACTTCTCTGGCGTATGCTTTTCGAGCCCGTCCTGATGAACCTCCTGCGGCTAATCCCTCATATATAGTGTTGATTGTACCCGCATTCTCTTCCCGATCTTCTCTTTCTTCCATGGCCGGAGGTGTCTCTTATCTTCCTTCTCTATAAGCTACAAACTTTCTCAACTGGCCACGCTTGATAAGGGCCTCAATTACTCGTTTAAGCGACCCGCAATTGTCAGTTGTGTGGCCATGATCGTTGTGAAAGTGACACCATAGATATTTGTTCCTTTTATTTGATCGAGATTTTATTTTGTTCGGCCACTGGAGAGCCTTATTGTCTTTGATCTAGTAAAGAATCTGTGATGGTTTTGCATTGAGGGGTGTTAGATTTTCCGAAGCAAACGGGTCTTTTGGACGTCGTTCATCACGCTTAGGTAGTTTTGCTGACTTCCCTTCTGGAGGAGTTATCTCTTGAGATCATTTCTTTTGTTCTTCCTTCCCTTCTCCACGTCGTGCTCTATGTGTCTCCATGTATTCTTATGCTTGAATATATTTGTTAGCCTTCTCGAGAAGGGCTTTCATATTACATGGAGGACTTTTGTTCACAGAGAATACAAACTTGATGTGGGTCGAAGGCCTCGGAGGAATGCAGTATATTTCATTGACTCATCCAAGTTATCGATTTCCAAAGTGGCTGCGTTGAATCGTCCGAGAAAGCACGCCTAAGACTCATTTTTCTCTTCCACAACGTTCAGCAGACTAGCCGAGTTTTTCCTTCAGGAGCGACTGCTTACGAAGTGCTTCTGAAAGACGTCCGATAATTGGCCAAAAGAGTAGACGGATCTCGGTGTTAGAGATTTGAACCATGCATGTAAAGCCTTCCTCAGAGTGGTAGGGAAGGCTCTGTACATTACATCATTTGAGACCTGGAGGAGGAGCATGTTTGTTTCAAACTGGTAGACATGTTCTCCTGGATCTCCGGTTCCGTCGTAGAGATCACATTGAGGCATTCAAAAATTGGGAGGCAGCTTTGCTTTCTCGATGGCCTTAGATAATGAGTATCCGAATTCTTCCCTCGGGGGAGATCATTCTGGAGAGTGATATCTAGGGACAATCTTCCAGGAGTCTCGTTCTCAGGAACGGAACTCGGGCGTCCTCTCTCTATGAATTGATCGTCGAGGGGTCTTCGGTCTGACGACCGTTCATGAGAGGAATTGGTACTGTCTTTGATTGACGGATCACGGTGGTAGCATGATCCACTTCTGATTATGTGGTCTCCATTCTTCTCTTTGGGATAGAAGGTCGAATCGGCCGCTGACCTGTATTTGCGGCCGCAGCTTGATCTCAAGGTGAAACAGAGGCAAAGATCGCCGGGGTCAAGATGAGAATGGTGAGTGGATGGCGGAGCCACCGCCATGTCGAGCTTTTGTTGAAGAGTGTTCATGACGTCTTTCAGTTCATGGATTTTTTTGTAAGTTCGGCATGTGGTGTTTTGAATAACTGATGGTTCAGGCGATGGCGTAAGTCATCGTTTTTCAGAGTAGATGTTGGAGATTGGTTTCTCCAAGGTCTAGTATCTGATTCAGGAGTAGCAGACATTACATTAACGTGAAGATCTTCAGTAGAACTGGTGCGACGGCGTCGCGAAGGGGTCGAGTGTTGGTCATGAGAACGACCAAGTCGATGAGAGTTGCTAGTTCGTGCGCGACGGTTCTTGGAATGACTGTGTGAAGAGTCATCAGAAGAAGAGTGGTTGGCCATGTTCGCTGTCGTGGTCCCACGGATGGCGCCAATTGTTACAGTTGAAAACTGGATCAGGAATCACACCAGAGATAAGCCTGCAAAAGAGAACATAGAGTGATCGCCGGGTGGGGTTTCGGCCGGAGAACGCTCCGATACTTAAGTCAGAGATGGCTAACAATGCAGAACTTTGAAGAAGCAGTAAGACACAATGTGTAATTGTGTGTGTGCTCGTCCATACCTGAGGGGTTAGACCCCTTTATATAGTAGTAGGAAGGAGAGCCCTAGTAGAATTAGGTCTTCCCCAACTCTAATCAAAATCGAATTGAGATCTTAGAAGATCACATGTCAATCCTGGCTTATAGAGTTAGGGCCTGTTTGGGATTTTGCTTGGTGACTGATATGGTAACTGCTTAATCAACAATAAAGCTAGCAACAGCCTAATAAGCAATAAGCCAGCTTGGATTGCGTGTCACAACTGCCACGTGTCGTCTGTAAGATAGGAGGCGTATTTTTAGCTATATCAAGGACAAACATTTTATTCTAGAGGAGTGGTGAGTAAGAAAATATATGTAATATATTGTTTGTTCACCGATGAATGAATATTACATATGTATAGTATTGATGAAAATTTTGAGACGGTACCAGTATCGGTACGTACTATTTCACACAAAAAAAACAGTACGCACTCCGGTACTGTATTCATAACTATGCCTCTAGCAATATTTTAGTTCTAAAAATTGGCTCTGTAGTATTCTTAAAACTATTAAACGTTACTGTAGCAAACTGTTTAAACGGACTGTATTTGTCAATTTTGACTCATTATGATAGCAAACTGATTTATACTGAGCAGGCTGTATTAACCCATATTACATATACGATTTTTGAGAATAAAGTTGCATCCTTTTTATTACTCCTATATTTTATTCCTTGTGTCCCTAAAAGATTAAATTTTTTTTATAGACTGTCTCAAAAAAAATTAATCACTTTTTAAATTAATAAATATTTTACAAGTATTTTTTTTATAGATACGCTTCTTACATTTTTTTATTCTATTTCTCTCTATATATTTAATCCTCTACCAAACTATTTTTATCTCTCCTGACTTACTTTTTTTTGTCTCTCACTCTCTTTCTCTTTCTTAGATTAGAATGAAAAAATTATAAAATATAATTTTTAAATAAATATGCAAGTCAAATACGATCAATTAATAATTAGAGACAAAGAGAATAAATGAATTAATAAAAAAAAAGGAAGGAAAAGAAAGAAAGAAACAAACACAACTCTGTTCAAATGTGAGGACAGCTGAGAGGTCGCCTAAATTGATCTTTGACTTGTCAACCCCGAAGACTAGAAGGCGTTCAGCCACTTTTCGTTGACAGTTGACCCAACCATGACCCACTTGCCCTTTTCATTTCCAAGCAAAATAACACTCCTCCCCCCCAACCTTACCCAATTAACTACCACCACGTGTCGCTACAGTTTAATTCAAAGTTCAAACTTTAGACAACAAACCGTACATTCACGCTCCATGAATATTCTTTTTTTTTTCGTCGAGTCTCATGCACTCACCTATAAAAACCCACCCCTTTCACTTCTTTTTCCTTGTATTGAAAATCAATTATTTCCTCTTTTCCGATATCTAATAGTTTGCACTGTCCGGCTACGAAACCGTGTAATTTATTGCGTTTTGAGTGTTAAAAATTTGTTCGCATCCTTTTTAATCTTGCGACCGTTGTTCTTTCAGAAATTTTGGTTGCCTTGACGATGTCATTTTTCTAGACACTTTTTACCGATTTCTTTCCGGTGGGTGTTTCAAGAAATGGAACCGACGGGACAGTCGTACTGGTGCCACACATGCAACAGGTTCGTAGGTGTCCAGTGCCTCGACACCATCCTTTGCCTCGACTGTGGCGGCGGCTTCCTGGAAGAAATCGATGCGGACCTCTACGTCGATTACGCCAGAGCGAATCAGTACCATGTTTCTGTTCCTGTGGTGAGGCCTAATTGGAGGAGTGCCAGCAGCAGCCGGTCACTTTTTAACCCGGTGATCGCCTTCCGTCGCCAAAGCCATGGCCGTGGCGAAGATGGTGAGGAGAGCAGGCCACACTTTGAGCTGTATTATTACGACACAGTCGTTTCAGGGCTGCGGATGCTGCCGGCTAGGATGTCGGGGTTCTTTAGGGAGTCGCGGTTGGATCGGCTTCTTGATCGGATGACTCCGTTTGATGTGAATGATGCGGGGGGATTGGATTACCTTCCAGCATCCAAGGCTGCTGTAGAGTCTTTACCTACGGTTAAGATAGATGCTAAACAAGTCGCCGGTGATGCGCACTGTGCTGTGTGTAAAGAGCAGTTTCAGTTTGGTGTGGAAGCTCGTGAAATGCCGTGTAAGCACATCTATCATTCTGATTGTATCCTCCCGTGGCTGTCTTTGAAGAATTCCTGCCCGGTTTGTCGACACGAACTGCCAACTGAGGCCTACGGAGATGATGCGGAATCGTTTGGATCAGAAGGTTCTAATGGAGAAGATCCTGTGGGGTTAACGATATGGAGGCTTCCGGGTGGCGGATACGCGGTTGCAACGCTTAGAGGTGAGATGGGGGCGGCTGAAAGCGAGCTGCCTGGTGTGTACACGGAAATGGATGGTGGGTCTAATGCTTTTGGTGCTCCAAGGGGTATTACATGGTCAACAAGTGAGAACAGGACCAGAGGGAGGAGTGGGATGAATCAGACTTTTCGTAATTTGTTGTCGTTGTTCGGAAGGTCTAGAAGTTCGTCCTCGCAGTTTAGATTGGACAACGGGTTCAGGCGGAGCCGCTCGCAGTCTGTTTTCAGTAATAGGTTCTTTCGGAGGAATACTCCGCGTTGGGATCTAGACGACAATGAGGTAACAAGACACTGATGGTCAAGGAAGTGCCTGCAGAATGTGTGAAATTCATTTGCTGTACATAGCAACACTCACTTTAAATTCTTTCTAGGAGATAGACAATCAAATGCCCATTAATGTAATTCTGGAGGTATATATCGTTGGCTGTTGTGATGTTAAACTTACCGATGTTTCCTTGATTATGTGTTGGAATGATGAATCCATTTCATACTTCTAATGCGCCTTCAGTTCTGTCAGGGTATGTTTATTTCGTAATATTGTGTTTCAATTACATCGATAACCCAACCCCCATCCCCAAAAAAACAATAACATAACCTCAGAAGATTAAATAGGTGAGACCATTGGTGGTTTTGATCATTTCAGTTCTGCTCCATAGATGTATGTTTTTAGTACCAGTATTCCTATCGGTGTCTTGATGGTTTGTGGTCTAAAAGGTAGGTAACCTATCGGATGGTGTTTGCTTTGAGATTTTTTGCTTGTGGAGGTGAAGAAGAGAGTGCAAAGAGCTGAGGTTTTCACACGTACATCGCAAACCGGTGGAACCTGAGTACCAAGTGATATCGAAAGAAAAAAAATCTCTATGAGCTGCCTCCAAACCATCGAAAGAGATTTGCTCATTTGCCCTGGCTGGGGCACATTGGCTCGTAATCTTGTGTTCGGGTGGGCACTCCAACGCGAAGAAGTTGCTTCTGCTATTTGTCAAGTTGAGTGATAAACTTAATTGCTTCTTGTGTTTCGGCACTATCACTATCAGTCATATGGTGTGATGTTGAAGTTAAATGTACCATACCTTAGAATTTTGTTTATTCTTATATCAATCTCGCCTCTAATACCTTTGCACCTGCTTATACTTCTTTGTTCTACCCACAATTCCAATTTTGGAGTGGATTACTTAATTAAGGTTCTTGAGAGAAAGAAGTTTAGAACCTTATTGTAACTTTATTGATATTTCTGAATCTCATTAGCTCTCTGGTCTTGAGGAGTCAAATGCAGCCTGGAGGATTTGGAATATTGTAAGTTATAAGTCACTTAACCTGGATTGTAATATGATGTGCTTGTGGATTCATATTTGGCCAGCCTGAACTTGATGCCTGTATTAAAATGCATCATATTTTAAGCCTTGATTTTGCTTGGTATATAAGCTTTTGAAGTTACTGAATGATAGAGGTCCTACTTCCTAACAGTATTACGTCTGTAAACCAGTATTCCGGTCTATCCTAGTCTCTTGCAATAAAAGGTCAACATAGTAGGTTTACTGATTGCTATTAGTCTTGTCTAGAAACAGAACAAGAATTCAATTAATGTTGTAGTTAAACTGCAACTTGATGTAAATGTTCCGTGGCACCAAGGCATGCGACCCACATTTAGTATGCGTTAGCGTTGCTGGATAGTAAGCTGGATGCTTTAAATTGCCCAAGGTAAACAAGTGCAATATTGACCACGCAGGCTGCTTCAGGCATTCTGTTTGAAGAATAAAAAGGATCTTTTCCACCCCAAAAATGAGGAGAATAGACAATTGTGTGATACATCATTCTAGACGAATGGTTTGGGATTTGAATTCGACAATGTACCCCTTTGGCTTGATATAAAGCTAGACTGGTGTGTAGTTTATTTTCGGAGCAAATGGACCTTGGGCTGAGATAATTGTCATTGTCGTGGTATGCGCGCTTGATTTATCCAATTCAGATTGCGGGTCTCAGTTTGTTGGGTAGCGTTGTTGGATGAGTGCTTTTTTTTTAACGACTAAGAGACCAGCAAATTGATGTTTAGACCTGTTTTTAATCAGTTACTGATGGTCACTTCAGGTTTACGATGAGCCTGACATTTGAGCAGGATATTTATAGGACCACACTCATCGAGTCACAAGATTAATGAGATTGCAGGCTGGCCTTCCTTTTATCTGTTAAACCTCATAAAAACATTTATTGCATATATGCATATCTTCTTCTGAATTACCTAATTGTACTGGTATGAAATGTAATTCAGAAGTCAGGCTAAGCGACTTTGCTGGCTTTTGGCTATGGGGCCATCCTTATCTACAAAGACCACTCAAAGGTGTTGAACCTTTTGATGTGGCCGGCCTTATCCAGCAACCTTCACCTTTGTGGATGCTATAAAAATTTCTGTTGGTGTCAATCTTACAACCAGCAGTCCACCTAAGCTAGCCAAATGGCATCAATAGCCTCTCTACAGACTCTCTTTCCTGCAAATTCAGTGAAGCAATCAGCCGCTGTTAGTCCATCTAGATCAGCATACTTGGGTTCAAATGAGAAGATCAAGAAGAGTAGATCTTTGACAGTGGTGGCAGTGGTGGGAGACGTGTCGGCCGATGGCACCATCTACTTAGTTGCCGGTGCTGCCGCGGTGGCCTTGGTTGGAACTGCTTTTCCTATCCTCTTTTCCCGCAAGGACTTGTAAGCTGCTAGCTTCTGTTACTGCTAACTTTGTGCTTTTCTGGAAATTCTATGTGGTAATCATCTCTGTGTGCTTGTTGCAGGTGCCCCGAATGCGATGGTGCTGGTTTTGTGAGGAAATCGGACGTTACTTTGAGGGCAAATGCAGCTAGGAAAGACCAGGTTCAGATTGTTTGTGCTTGTTGCAACGGTCTTGGCAAGCTGAACCAAGTTGATAAATAGACCAACTATTTGCATAATGATATGTACATGAAACGACCGTTGAATTGACCAGTAACGCAGTTGGGCTTTATTTGTTTTGAATTTCAGACATCCTACAACAATATGGTTTATGTTACGAAAACGAAATCGTTCATGTATGGAACACGATAACCAAAAAAGAAAACACAAGAAAACTGAGAAAAGTCAGATTTACAACACTCTCTCAACTCAAAAAGAAGGACTCTTCTTTCTTTGCCTACCCAATTCCTCTCTCTATCTTGGTTTACTCAAAGAAGGACTGTTTTCTTACTCTCAAAGAAGGACTCTTCTTTCTTTACCTACCCAAAGAAGGACTCTTCTCTCTTGACCTTCCTAAAAAAGGACTCTTCTTTCTTTTTTTTATTTAAACCTTCCTAAAGAATGACTCTTCTTTCTTTTTTTTATTTAAAGAAAGACTATCCTCTCTTTCCTACTCAGAGAAGGACTCTTTTATCTTGCTCTTGAACACAATATAAGACATATTTCTTATACTTGGAGAAAGCAGGAATCTTCTCTCACCAAGTAATGTGGGACAAGATGTCTTATATATTAAGGGTCAAGTTGCAACCTTCTTTGAGTAACCGACGTGGGACATAAATACAAGACATATATCAACAGTTTAAATGCTAAATTTGTTCTGATATATGCCATCTGGTGTTGCTGTATATGCTGGTCTTGTGCTACTCATATCACTCCGCATTGGATGATAGGTCATCATAGTTTTCTCCACTGAATTCAACATTGCATTAGATTTCGCCCTCTGCACTCTCGTGTTCTCACAACGCTCTTGCTCCAGTGTGATCAATTGGGCTGTAGGTTAGTAATTTTTTGGCTTTTGCTGAGGTATATTCAAGTTACCCAGATTGGTTGATACCACATATTTGAAAAGCTGGGAATGAAATGTGCACAGTGTTAGCCCATTGGTGTTTATAGTCTAAGAAAGAATTTGATTTTGATCATTCGGCAGTACGAGTTGAACCAAAAAAGCATTTTAGTGTTCATGTATTTTTGTGTTTCAGTAGTCTATTGGAAGCATATATATATTGGTATTACAGACATGATCTAGTTGACCTAGTAATAAATATAAGGAGTAAATAAACGCGTGTACATATTACAGGGAGCAAAGTAAGGAAGAAACTAAGGAGATCCCTAATTTACCCGCAATCGACTCTAATATCCTCCCTCAAATCCAAGGTGTTCGTCATAGACCATATTCAGTTTGAGATTAAAGCTTAAGAAGTTTTTTTTGTTGAGAAGGACTTTTAAAAAGCTTCTGCAAGTTGATCGGAGGAAGAGACGAGAGGATTAGCCTACTAATATTCACTTATTAAGAAAGAGTTTGGTTTTGGTTTGAACATTTGGTTTTCAGTCTATGAAGAAAGTTACAGTCTAGTGGCTAAAGATCAGTAATTATGCTTGTAGTCGCATTGGAAAACCTTAAGAAAGCTCTGGATAATTTTTAGTGACAAACTTTGACTGCTACTGGGATGGAGGAATCTTTCTCCAATCTCCTATGTAGTGACAATTAATAATTGATAAACATTTCAAATGCCTTTTCTGTAAACACTTTCACCGATAATTTTTAACGGCATTTTTTAGCGTCACTGAATAAACGTCACTAGAGACATTTAGTGACCATTAATTGTCCATATATAGGAAGTAAAAAAAAGATTTCTGCAATCCGGATAGGAGCCAAAAAATTTTCATTCTTAGTCTCCCGAATCTGGTGCAGTTCCTACTGGCTACTACTTTTGAATTATGAATTTTAGACAAAACCTTTTTTTTTTAAAAAGTGGTAAATTAACTCGGGCTTCATATGCAATGGAACAAAAGCTAGGTTTCTGGTCATGGTTTAACTGGACCAATCTTATGTTTGGTCGTCTCGGTACGCCACTCTGTCAAAAAGGGCGGGGCAGCCCACGGGCTAGCCCGGGCCCGGCCCTCTCAGTGAACAGTGACGACCCTAAAAAATGGGCTTTAGGCCTGGGCTTGGACCAAGCCAAGAAATTCCAGAAAACAGCTCGGACCAGGCCGGCCCGAAAAAGCCAGTTTTGGCCCGGATTTTAGGCTCGAGCTTGGCCCGGTTTTAGGCCTGGTATTTGGTCCGGTTTCAGACTGTGTGATTGCCCAATTATAAAAACTCCAAAGTAGATTTCTAAGGTGGCCTATCTAATAAGAGAGTCTAATAAGAGAGTCCAAGGGCAGCAATAGGCACCCACCCAAAAACAAGAGGAAAATGTTTGGAAAAGACTAAAGAAAACCCAATCTCATAGAAAAAAACTCAAATCAAGCTACTGTTCTATTTCAAACCTTCAAGGGCAATTGAAAATGAGCAGGACCCCATAATACAACCAATAAAACTCATAAACAAAAGAAATATTACACATAGCAGCACATATTTCTCATTCTTTTTCAATGTCCTGGTAATCTCTTCCCTTTTGAAGCCAACGAGCATATGGGTTTTACTGCTTACATGATTCAACAACTGATCTGAGCATATAAAACCATTTAGACAAAAAAGAACACATTTTTTCACTCAACATTCAAAATTTCCGAGAAAACCTAGCAATTCAAGAAACAAAAACACACTTGTAACATCACAGTGATAGCAAGGTCCTTGCTTTCCCATATTTCAATTTCAAAGGGGGATAATTCAACAGAAAATGGAAAAGGGGAAAAAAAAAAAGAACTAGTCCCTGGGCCTAGGGCTGGGACCGGCTCAAGCCCGGCCCTAAATATTGGGCCTAGGGCCAGGGCTTGAAATAGGCCCATATATCAAGATTTCAGGCCTGGGCCCGGCCCTTTTTCGCTGGAGGCCCGTTGGGCTTGGGCTGGGCCGGCCCAAGCCCGGCTCATTGACACCTCTAACTCAACTTGATTTTTTACTTTTTCTTTTTTGGGAAACGTGCGTGTTACTTATCAAAGCTGTCTCGATATGGTAACAAAAAGTTTCTAATTAATTTCATTACTCTTGTAAATTTAGTTGATTAAAAAAATAAGAATCCTTTTATTGGTCAGCGGTGTTCATAAAAAAAATAATTGTCAATTCATATTTGTTTACCATAACTTTTGTGAAATTATATATTACAATACATTACTTAAAAATTAAATGTTTCTTTTTTTTTTTTGGCAAATGACATACTTTATTTGTTCTCAATCTTTATATAGCGCGTAATTGTTAAAATTAAGTTCCAGTGCTTAGAACTAATTTTTAAATCTATACTGCAAGACTTGCTATTCAGCCTTATTATTTGCAAGTTTTAATTAATTCTAAACAAAAGGAGCCATTATTTTTGCTGTTGGACCCATCAAAAAAGTTTATGACGTATATTTGGTTTATATATTAATAATTTTTTGTTGATTACGATAAGAATATATTAAAGCATAGAAGATATAGCAGGTCTGTATCAATTGTAACATTATTTTCTTTTTCTAAATATATATATATATATATATATATATATATATATATATATATATTGTTTTTAAAATATATAAAGTTTTCATTTTATTTTAGAGAATGTTTTGAGGTATACAATAGTCAAAGTTAAATCAGGGTTATGTGTGTTTGAAAATACTTAATTGAAATTTATTGATGATTTTAAGAATAAGTGTGTTCTAGAGCGCAATTAAGGGATTAAATCTTTAAATCTTCATTTGATTTCAATTAAGTGCTTCGATAACACACTTGATAAATTAATGTTTGTCAAAAATAGATCAAAACTTTAAGCTAGGAAGGACTTACTTAATATTATCACTCAATTTTGAATGAGACAGATGGTGAAAATTTATTGTACAAAATCTTACTTAAAAGAGTAATTATCACTGTCATGCTGCCAATATCGAATGACAACACGTATAACTTTCACCACACTAGAGCTACCACCACAATTATTTTCATCGCCACTACTCCCACAATTGTCACAGCTCACCCGTCACCACTACCAACACCACACCACCAGGGACACCGCACTAACACCATCACCACCACTGAGACGTCATCATCTCCAGGTGTCTTTGCCACTGCCACCACCTTTTACACCTCCGCCAAAACCATCTCCATGCATATCCACCACATAACAACAATCACCATGACTGTTATGCCTCTGCATGTTGCCACCACCACAAAGTGTCAGCAACACATCTTTCCGCACACCACTACCACCACAATCATCATTACCTTTCTACCACTACCACCACGACGACCACCAATATATCCAACACGATTTTGACAAAAAGAAATATAAATAATAATAAAGTACACACACACACACACACAAACACACATATATATAACTCTGGTAAAATTGATAAACTTATAAATTTGAATAATTTTCAGACATTTGTTTTTGTTTACCAAACACATTAATTGTTTTAGTGGAGAAAATTTAGTTGTTTAAGATTTTTAGTTTTACAAATTTAACCCTTAAGTTTTCGGTACTTAGATTTTATTTTTATCAAACAACCCTAGCAACGTACATTAATTGTGCATTAATTGTGCATTGGTTTGTATTTACCTAGTGGAACATTAATTGTGCATTGGTTTGTATTTACCTAGTGGAACATCATCGCTTGCGGGAGCTACAATGCATCTATAGCTCATGTAACTCAGGTTTTTTTTTTTCTTCTAAATTACTATTTTGTAATTACTATAGGATACATAAATATGTAGTTCAACAAATATATGAACACGTGTGTGTATGTATCCAGTGAATAAACATGTATGAATGTGTTGAAATAAATACTGAATTTAAATCAAATATAACAGATTTTTAAGTTACTAACATATAAATTTCTATCTTCATATCAGAGAGTTTATTCTAAGGATGCAATAGTAAAAGGTAAGTCGTAGTGGTATGTTGGATAGATACGTTTTTCGAATTGAATAAGTTTTTTAATTTGCTTAAGGCTTACTAATATAATTAACACCTACGTACTCCTGTAAAATTAATTAGATTCACAAGTAAGGACCCAATATTTGGAAACTAATATGTTTAATACTTAACTTTATTTCCCTTTTAACTCTCTGATTTATTAAGAAATTTTATTTCTTCCAAAAATAATTCACTACAAAAGTTTAATAAACCACTTTTTAATTAGTCTTGAGTTTCAATCCAAAAAATGGCCGATTTTTGTTTACTGAATGAATTTACAAAAATAATCTTTTTTTGCATTGTAATGTTAGATATCTATTATTAGAAGCTAATTATTTTGAATTCTAATTTTAGATATAAATTATTATAACATAATTTTTCTGCATTTTAATGTTAGATTATATTATTATAAGATAAGTTAAGATCAACTGACACATCAACTTGTTTCCTTCTATGTGATATGGAGTATGTTTTAATGATTTTTTTTCTTGGATCTATGTGTTTTTATTATCCTACTAGAAAAAAAAAATTTCAGTGATATAGAGTCAAAGTTAAGTCTTAAAGTAGAGTTCTAAATTGTTTAGAGTTAGTTTTTAGAGTTCTAAATTGTTTATTATCCTACTAGAAAAAAAAATTCAGTGATATAGAGTCAAAGTTAAGTCTTAAAGTAGAGTTCTAAATTGTTTAGAGTTCTAAATTGTTTAGATTAGATAGTATTGCTTAATTAAATATTTTAAGGTGTTAAACAAAAAGAAAATGTGAGAATTTGTCGAGCTGCATTCGTTGCGTTAACTTTTAATAATGTATTTTGCAGATATACGTACATATATGCACATAATCATTGGAGGGTTGAGTAAGATGGCCGGAATGAAGATGGACGAGGACTACGGAGTGGCGGATCGCAGGATCGAGGTGGAAACCGATGATGAAGAAAACCAGGCCGAAAGGGTCTGCGACAGCGACGACTACGACACGGAATCTAATTCCACCGTGCCCTCCCGGAACCCTTCAAGCACCTGCGTTGATTCTCATTCTCCTTCTTGGCCTCAAAGCTTTAGGTACGTCTTTCGATGACTCTTGCCATGCATGGGTTCTTGTTTTTCATACACGCACGTAGGTTCTTATCTGCAGAATCTCTGTATCAATGTGGAATCTCTATATATAACAACATGAATAGGTCTGAATCGTCTACGCATGCACGACGAGGTTGTTTTAGGATGCATCGCTACGATGCTGCAACATGTTGATTGGATGGTTATTCTGCCATTTTAGGCTCAATGTTGAGATTGCAATTTGGTGTTTGATAAGATGTGGAGGAGGTATAGAATTTGTTTCAGTTGTGGGGATGCTTAGCAGATATATTCTTTACAATAGGATTTTACATGAATGATGATGTTCTAGCAGATAAACGGTGAATTCCATGATCCATGTATGCTAGAATTTTAAACGCGATAGGTAATGTAGTTTTTCAATCATATTTAGCACACCATTTTTTGACATGGAGAGTAAAATTTGCCCTATGTGAATGTGCGCTGTGTATGTTAGTAGCCATGATCTCTCACTGAGATGATGCTGAGGGTTTGTGTCAACTTGTACAAATGAATAACTATTGAGCTTTCATGGAATAAACGGACATTGTACCAAAAAAAATTTCCCTATGCAACCATGCAATGTGTTTATCTGGAGGCAAAAGGGAGTATGTGTTGAATAAATTTGCTACCTGTTTTTTCTTTTCATGCAGGCAGTCAATGGACATGTTAACGAGTGCAACCCCTCCCTCCATTAACTTCTTAAGAGGCAGCCCTTCCGCAACTTCAGTATACAAGAGATCTCAGCCTTCTATGTCCGATCAGTCTTCCCTGACTAAACCCCTCATATCTGCAACAAGCTTGGACAAAGATGAAGTGCCTACCTCGACACTCTCTACGAAGTTATCATCTACTGCCAACTCAAGATTTTTTTCTAACTGCGAATTGCCACCACCACAACAGTGTTCATATGCTCAGTCAGTCCTTAATGGTTAGAACTGCATTTTCTTTTACCAAGTTTTGCCTTTTCTTTGGTTCTAAAAGCATATTAGACACAAATGCTTCTTATTAAATTATTTGAAGTTCTTATGAACATGTCTGTTTGATTCTCTTTTATTCAAAAACCCTCAAATGCAGCGATAAATGTTCTATGTGGTATTGGAATCCTCACAACTCCCTATGCACTTAAAGAAGGCGGATGGTTGAGCCTCTCTCTTCTCTTTGTTCTTGCAATCATTACCTGCTACACTGGGATCTTGTTGAAGCATTGTTTAGATAGCTCTCCTGGACTCCATACATATCCAGATATAGGACAGGCTGCTTTTGGAGTCACTGGTCGCATATTTGTTGCTGTAAGTCACACAAATATGTGTATTCCAGAAATAAGAACATGAAATGGCTAATCAGCTTTGGAATGAGCTAGGCTAACAATTGTGCTTGATTGATTGCAGGCAATCTTATACATGGAGTTATATGTAAGTCCCCGCCTTGTTTCCTTAACTACATTTGTTTAGCTTTTTGATCTGCCCCTTTTAAGAATGGACTACAATGTGAGAAATTCTTCATGACTGCAGTCTTCTTGCGTGGAATACTTAATTATGATGAGTGACAACCTGTCCACCTTGTTCCCATATGTACACTTGGATTTTGCTGGAATTCATCTCAATTCTTATCAGATCTGTGCTATTACATCCGCTCTTGTTATTCTTCCAACAGTTTGGCTTAGAGACCTAAGTTTGCTCTCATATGTCTCAGGTTCTTATCCTGTGTTCCTACCTACTCTTTTTACCTAGATCTTAAGCTGACTCTTAAGGTGCACATAGGAACTGATTTTTGGAGCATGTGTGTTCAGTTGGAGGCGTAGTGACATTAGCGCTGGTGGTGCTATGCTTGTTGTGGGTTGGAGTTGTAGATCAGATTGGGTTTCATCCAAGTGGAACAGCATTCAACCTTGCACAAGTCCCTGTTACAATAGGTCTATTTGGTTTCTGCTATGGCGGTCATTCGGTTTTTCCAAATATCTATTCCTCCACGAAGGACAAGTCTAGATTTCCATCCATCCTTTTAATCAGGTTATCATGAGTGGGTTACTTACACTTGGAAAGGCCACTATGTTTTTTATTTTTATTTTTTTATCTTAGTGATTCATTTCAAAGATAAGCACAAGGAAAAAAAAAAGGCAGATAAACCAGTTGATGGAAATTTCTTTTTGCCTAATTACTTCTTTTTAATCTCCTGCAGTTTTGCCTTGTCATGGTTCTTGTACACTGGTGTGGCAATTTTTGGCTACCTAATGTTTGGCGACTCTATCAAATCCCAATTCACCTTGAACATGCCAACAAAATTTGTGGCTTCTAAAGTTGCAGCATGGACAGTGGTATGAAAAGAAATCCTTTGCTTGGTTTCAAGTCCACAATTTTTTCAAGAGGCTATAGGTCCTTAAGAAAAGCCAACCATAATAAAGAGCGTTAACTATTGGATTGCATTGGTGTTTCAGGTTGTAGCCCCGCTTACAAAGTATGCCTTGACACTTACTCCTGTTGCACTTAGTCTAGAGGAACTCTTGCCTTCGGCTCAGGCTAAATCTTATGGCGTGTCGTTACTCATCAGAACAATTCTGCTGATATCAACATTAGTGGTAGCATTGACAGTTCCATATTTCGGTAAGACTTCTGCTTCATATAGTTCTTTAGGCTATGTAGCTATTTCATTCAATAAAGGGAAATTAACGTTTTATAACGAGAAAAGAAGTGTCTTATATTGGTAATTCTGACTGCAGGATCTGTAATGGCCCTGATTGGATCTTTACTCGTGATGCTTGTTGTAAGTCTTTTATATTCACACCTCATCCTAACTTCTAGTCATTGTTGCAGTAAGTAGTAAATACAGGCCGATGCAGTTTTAACGTTGTGCACCTTGATGTTTCGTTACAGACTCTAATCCTCCCATGTGCATGCTATCTCAGCATACTCCATGGTCGATTAACGAAATTCAAGGTTAAAGAACATCCTTCTCAGAATCATCATTACTGCGAAGATCTTCTTTGCATGTCAATTTAATTGGTCTAATCAGTTTGTTTTGCTTTTCTTGCAGATTGCAGTTTGCATATTCACAATAGCTGTGGGGGTGGTGTGCTCTATTGTTGGCACATATTCAGCACTTGCAAGTATAGCTGACAAGAGGGCCTGATGGGCACTCTTAGAACTACAAACAGAGACTGTTTCTTGTATCAAGGAAAGCTTGACCTGAATAGTAAGTTATGGCAAGCCACACAAAGGTACATTCAGCATTAGTGTCCATAATCAACCCTTTATTTCCGGACATGTAAACACACATTTTCGAGAAAGACTCCGAAGTTAGAGCCTCAATCAGTCACTTCCCAAAAACGTGCCACTCATTTAATTGTATAAGTTTAAAGTATTGTTGGAATTATTTCAAGTCCGGAGTTTCGCCAATAATTCTCGCCCTTTCTTTTTTCCCCGTCAATGGTAAGTCTAAGTTGTTTAACTTGCCATCAACTGAGAGGATATGCAACCAAAAAATGAGAAACATAGAGTCCATTCAGAGGACAAGTGAGCATTCAAGTTGTTCCAAAGTACTCAGTTCTAATCTTAAGTATGCCGTTGAACATTGAACTTTACACCTAATTTCACTTTAGTCACTTAACTTAGATTTATGTCAAAGTGACTATTAAATGTGCATGTGTTAGGCACATGGTGCTTAACTAAAAGGCAAAATTGTCAAGTGAAAAACAATATTCCTTTTTTCTTTTCTTTTTCTCCCTACCCATGTGCATGCTTGAGAGAGAGAGAGAGAGAGAGAGAGAGAGCTATTTAGCGCAGATCTCATCCACAACGTACTTCTCCTCACCTAGACCCTCGCTAGCCATCACCATCACTACGTCACATTTAAGCAACAACCTCACCTAAGCTCCTGTGATTCACTACCACCGGCAGCCCAGAATGAAATATCAAACATCTCCCACAACTTTTCCTGTTGTTCCAACTCAATTGTCACAATAAATTTAGTATCAACAATAATAATATATTTTGCAAAGCAAAGTCAAACCAGATAACAATATGATGCAATCCCAAATAACAACAAGCATCCACGAGGCACAAATATTTAACGTGAAAACCCTCCATTAAGAAGGGAAAACATCATGGGCCAAACTCCGAACTAAATCCACCATATCAAGAACTTACAATACAATGGTTCTTCTCAAATTTTCACACAAAATGGAGGAATCACAATAACTAGAGAGTCAAAAGGGCTACCTATTTGAATTGACAAACCTAACAAAAATCTCCTAAAATGGTTGTTCTCCCTCAATTTTCTCTCTAGCTCTTTTGCTGAAAATTGAAGAAAATGATAGAGTTCCATTTATTTTATAAGACTTCAATAAAGAAGCCATTACCCACTCAAACAAGGTTAACTCCCCATGCCACTTAAAGAGACCCAATTCAAATTGGTCACCTCATGGATGAGGACACCCGAATACCCAACAAGTCCATCATGATAAATCGAACTGGTGGGGGAGGTGCGGCGGTGCCGGTCTGCAGTAGCCAGCAAGGAGGACCCGAAAGTAATGGATTTTAAGGTGGTGCAACGAGGTGGTAAGGAAGATCCGACGAGGTTTTCGATGGGGGCAGTGATGAAGGTGTGGTGGTGGGGTGGCGGCTAGGTCTTGATGGTGGTGGGTGGTGAGGCTTGGGCTGGTTGGCGATGCTTAGCCGTTGTGGTGGTGGGCAGCGAGGCTTGGTCGGGTGGTTGATGGTAGCATGTTGGGTTATAGGGTGGTGGACTGCTAGTGTTGGATCACTTTTGTGGTAAGTGGGCAATCCGGAGAGAAGAATCTTTTTTGGGGTCAATTGAACAAAAGTTAGTAAAAATATAAGAGAATGTTGTTTTTCTTCCCTCATTTGACAATTTTGCCTTTTAGTTAAACCTCACGTGCCTTACACATGTGATTTAACGGGGCAAAGCTAACAAAATGATCCAATTGAAGAATTTAATCATCGCGAATTTGATTGTCACCTTGACACATACTCGAATCCAGTGACGTACCAAAACAAAATTGAGTGTAAAGTTCAAATAGTCTACCACGTATTTAACTCTTTAATCTTTCCAACTAATAAATCAAGAACAAAAAGAATGTGACAACAGTTCACAAACAACTTTATAAAAGTGTATTCTCCCATGCTACGTTTGGAGAGTGAGGAAAGTATGAAGGCCGTTGTGTAAAGTTTAAGAGGTACCAAACACAATAATCCTTGCCCCTACTTGGTTCAACACATCATGTGCAAGTCCAACAACCTACCTAAGGCCATGTTCGGTGGGAAAAATACTTTGCTACCGTTAAGATTAATTGGTGCATTTTTGTTGCAACTTTTGTGTGGCTAAAAGTCATCATTAATTAATTGTCTTAAATACTTCTACTAACACCTTTAATGACAACTAAGAACTTTGATAAAGTCTTGAATTTCCAGTTGTAAATATACATGTTGTGTAACACTTAAAGGTATAGCCTTTTTGGGAATAGGCAATTGCTGTCATTAGGAAAAAATATATATATTTTTTATTTCTTATAAATGATTAATGACACTGATTGTCTATGCATCACCCAGCCATGGACGGTCAGGTAAGGACGTGTATAACCTTGTGAACTGTGCCCGTCAGCCTATTCTGTTTATTATTATCGGTTGCATTCATGCTAGACATGATAAAAAAAAAAAAAGATCTCGATTGATACCTAGATAGGATATGTTGCCACTCTTCCAAAAGAGGTGATCAAAAATTTTATGGCGGCCGCAGCACCTACTTCTTGTAAAAGACCATCCGAAGATAATTGAAATTGTCGATCATACGAAGCGAGAGTCGAATGCAAGTGAACCAAATTCAGGCCCCATACTAAAAGGTTCCATCCCAACCATTATAGGCCATAAACTATATATAGTTCCGGACGCTTAGCTCTTCATAAAATTGTTGCCAAAGGTCAACGCGGTCTCGAAGTACGTCGAGCGAGAGGCGGATGCGAGTCTACCAGATTTGCAACCCGTATGGTACGTTCCGGAACCAGTCAACCATTAGGCAACGGAAGTATCCAATGATCAAAGTGCCCAAAATCCGTAAGCTCATCTGCTTTCGCAAGAACATTAGCTTCTTGTAAACATTTGCCACGAGTCACCCAATCGTGAAATGCGCAAAGCGAGGGCCAAACATAAGTATTTTGCTCCGCCACTCATTTCGTTGAATCATTTAATACGAAATCCGCGCTTCTAGAAATTTAAGCGAGGTGTACCGGAAGTCATTAAGCTTAATTAATTGCACACTAGTGAATTTGTTGCCTCATTAACTCAGTTAGTCCAACTGCCTACTTTCTAATCCGAAAATTAGGTGATTTCTTTGACTCGCTTCCCACATTAAATGTCCCTATTAGTACAAATTCAAGACCCAAAATTAGTTGCTAGGTCTTGTCGAAATCTAAGGACCCAAAAAGCAAAAATAAAAAGAACAAAAATAAGGTCTTGTTTGTAAGAGCTGTTACGACATCGTTTTCATCTGGATCTTTTGTAATATCAGCTGATGCAAGTAGAGCCCTGGTTCACAAACTTTGAGATACACCTCACACCCTCCTCTGTTCCCAAAATCCTCAGCACATCTCTCTCCATTTTTCCTTAAGCTTAACACGAACTCACACCTGTCTCTCTGTCTCACCACTCTATTGCTCTCTCTCTCTCTCTCTCATCAACAGTCTCTCTCATCAGCCAAAAATCATTCACAGATCTTCTTCTTTTTCATTTATTTCCTTCCCTGCATTCTTCATTCAATATTCACCAACAAAGCCATGAATGCCACCTCCCTTTTTTATCTTGCCGCAGTGTACTTGTCTTTCCACACCAAAACCTGCTTCTGTTTAGCTCCGTTCTCACAAATGCTGGTTTTGCCACTCAAAACACAAGAACTCCAATCTGGGTCCTTCCCAAGATCCCCGAACAAGCTCCCGTTCCACCACAATGTCACCCTCACTGTGTCACTGACAGTGGGTACACCCCCACAGAATGTTACCATGGTCCTCGACACGGGCAGTGAGCTCTCCTGGCTGCAATGCAACACGACCCGGGTCACCCAACCCACATTCGACAAGAACCGGTCCACTTCCTACTCGCCGATCAACTGTTCATCACCCACCTGCACTACCCGAACCCGGGACTTCTCCTTGCCCGCTTCATGCGACCCGAATAACCTCTGCCACGCCACTCTCTCCTACGCCGACGCCTCGTCTGCCGAAGGAAATCTTGCAGCCGACACGTTCAACTTCGGGGGGTCCGATATTCCGGGCGTGGTTTTCGGGTGCATGGATTCGGGTTTCAGCAGCAACTCGGATGAGGACTCCAAGACAACCGGGTTGATGGGTATGAACCGCGGGTCTCTCTCTTTCGTTTCACAAATGAGTTTTCCGAAATTTTCTTACTGTATATCGGGTTTTGATTTTTCGGGCGTTTTACTGCTCGGGGAATCAAATTTTACGTGGCTTACACAGTTGAATTACACGCCGCTGATTCAAATTTCTACCCCATTGCCTTACTTTGATCGGGCAGCGTACACGGTTCAGCTCGAAGGGATCAAAGTATCGGAAAAGGTGCTACCACTACCAAAATCAGTTTATGTGCCGGATCACACCGGGGCGGGTCAGACCATGGTGGACTCGGGTACCCAATTTACATTCCTTCTTGGCCCTGCTTATAGTGCTTTGAGGAACGAGTTCCTGAACCAAACCGGTAAAATATTGCGGGTCTTGGATGATCCGAACTTTGTTTTTCAAGGGGCAATGGATCTTTGTTACTTGGTTCCTCAGAATACTACGAGTTTGCCACAGTTACCGACGGTAAGTTTAATGTTTCGTGGCGCTGAAATGAGTGTTTCGGGTGACAGGTTACTGTACCGTGTACGAGGCGAAGTCAGGGGAAACGATTCGGTGTATTGCTTCACATTTGGAAATTCTGAACTATTGGGGATCGAAGCATTCGTGATTGGGAATCATCACCAGCAAAACATGTGGATGGAGTTTGATCTCCAGAAATCTAGGATGGGTTTTGCTCAGGTGCGATGCGATTTGGCTGGTCAAAGATTTGGTGTGTATCACTAACGTCACGTTACAACGTGTCCCTAAAAAGTTCTTGACGACAACAAATTTTTTACATTTGTGACAATGAAAAATATGTGGATCATTCTCAACCGTTGATCATGAGGGAAAGGCCACACTATAGGCCCCTAGAGTTGTAATTGGAAATTCATTCAGTCCGTGGCCGACCTTCTTGGTCTATGTGCAGCCAACCAAGACGGTTGTAGTTATGGAGATGGAGATGAGAATTTCTGTGTATTTTACTCTCTCTCATCCCCACACCATGTTTAATTCCTGGTGGCAAAAGGTTTTGGATGGACTAATGTTTTGTGCTATGTTTCAATAAATTAGCATTACGAAAAAAAAAAAAGTCTTTATTATTGAATATCATTGTAGTAAATCTGTTAACAAATAGAGCGTTAACCGCGTTATATCTCTCCAAACGATTTTACTTTCAATATATAGAGCGTGTTTGGCCAAAAGGCAGTCTCGTCATTGCCACTTCTTGCGTGCAAACAACTATGTTAAGTACCGCTTTGGTTGAGAGATTGCCTTTAATTTAAGTATTAGGTTACTAAAAAAATTCAATTGAGGCTGACTCGAGAGATGAGGAACACAAAAAGAAAATAACAATACATCATGTGCGCGTTTTGCATGTGATGTTACCTGATCAATATAAAGTAATTAAAAAAACGAACAAAAGAAGAGAAAGTCAAATATCCAACCGCTAAAATTGAGATTTTGGTGCACTCTTTATTGTCGATGCCCAAGTCCAAATTGTTTAGGGAAGATCGCTGCATAACTTTATTTTCTTTGTAAAAAGTAATAATCTTATTGTGCTGTAAAAAGGAATTTGCTTCTTTTATGGTAGACGAAATCTGTACACCATCCACGACTCAAACTCAGACAGACATTCCCAGCTATAATTTGGTATTAGCTCACTCGAAACTTGGAGACAATGGAACTGTGAAAATTTAGTAAAGCAGGGTAGGCTGATATCTTAAATGCCTGTGTGGCCCAACTCTCACCTAGATATTCCGGCAAAGGACTCAGCTTTGTATTGAGTTTGGATAGTATTTGGCCACATTCATATCGTGGCTCGTGAGTAATTAAGCCTTGTCATTCAATCTGCATTTAAAAGACAATGTCTAACTGTGCCAGGAATATCCTTGACAAAGTAAAGTATCAACGAGTTAAACTGTAATACAACTGTGATATCACATCTCAAGCCTGATAGAATATCACGGTCGACAATATGCAACAAGAAAAAAAAATTGCTAGTCACTACCAAATCACCAGAATTGGACCGACAAAAGATTGGGAAGCGTACTTGACGATGATAGATTTTTAATATCGCGACCTAGAAGTTAACAATGTTCAGCTATGTATTTCGATCAGACGGCAAGAGCCAAACCTCGACCTCGAATCACAACTTGAAGGAGACACCGGCTACTTACCGGCAACACCACTAGATCTAATATATCTCCTTGGAAATCATGGAATCCTCCATTATCGATACAGTCGACCTCCCACCCCCCCCCCCCCCCCCCCCACCCCAACAAAAAAAAAAAACCAATCATACATGAGAAAAGTTTTCCTGGCAAGATAGAATGTTTTGTCAGCATCAACTAGTTGTGACAATATTCAAACGAGCGAGCTAGAAGTGTTTGCAGACGTGCCATTATGTTGAAATTTTATTTAGTTGTGATACTATACGAGCTATGCGACAGTACCACAATTGCATCGAACAACTTCTCTTTATAAACAGCATCTTAGGCTCATTCAAAAAAGAGTTTGGGAGCGTCTATATATTTCCAATCATGTTATGCTTGTTCATACCCGTATACCCGTATTTGTCATTGATAAATAAATCAAAGACAATTCACTATTTTCTAGTATCAAATGAGGCGAGCACAAGTATAAAAATTCACATTGTCAAAATGTTTATGTCAAAAGAAGAGATTTTGGAAGCCCACGCGATAGAAGTGAACTGCCCACGACTTACGAATGGGCTTAGGCCTGGTTTCAGGTTCCTAACGCCATTCTTTCTTACGCTATGCTAGTGCTATACAAGGACCGTAGTTGGTACAACTACAATCAGTCTTCTACGGCTCAGTACCTTGTATTCCAATCAAATTAAAACCCCGCAAAAACTATGTCTGCATTGTAGTAATCTCTAGTTCCCTTGCATTCCAATCAAAACCCCACAAAAACTATGTTTACATAGCTGTAAATCATGAGTGAACGTTAGTTTTCTTGATATTAGACACATGCAGCAATAGACTTTGCAACAGAAAGACATGCATCAGTCTCGTCCTTGCTTGGGAGTAAAGTGGTTATAACTAGTCCATTTTTTTTTATCAATTGCTTTGCTTGAAAATTCCGACTGTTGAGTTGTGAAAATACCTCAGCCACCAACCTGATCTTTTCTAATTCTGGTCATTAATTATGTGCTACGTGCCCCTCATGAGTCATGAGGAAGAACTACTTGATTGCAACCTTTTCGTCTGCTCTATCACAAAGGGTATGTAGCACTTGCAAAATGTTGGTATTTGTTGATTCTATCGTGGTGAAAGCTCTTGAAACATTGGTCTTTAACTTGTTTTAGAAAAGAATTGCAAGTCTAATCATCTTTGTTAATGTTGTTAAGAATGACAATAACAAGCTGACTAGTGAAGATAATCAAAGTTGTTGAGATGCAATTTCATATCAGAAAATAATAATCATCGACTCAAAATATAAGACGTGGTGGCCTTTCCCACCATTACCAATTGGTTCTATATTGGATGATTTCACATTTATCAGAGTGGGTTAATCCAAGACCCAGACGATAATTCAAAGAGCAAATCTACAGTCACCCAGTTTAATCTCTTTACTCCTCGCACTTGAGGGGCATGATGTTGAGATATAATTCCATACCGAAAAAACAATAGTTAACAACACAACTTACAAGCCTCGGTAAGTCCTTCCCCTCAATATCAATTGATTTTGAGTTGCATGGTTTCACAAAAAATGATAGTAGAACAAAACATTGAAACAAGTGAGGTGTATGGCCTTTAGGGATAAAAAAAAACAACTGTATACAAGGTTTCACAGGCCTTTGATTACATAGTTTCATGTTACTAATTGTTGTAAAAGTTTAAACTGCAGTTAAAGATTAGACTCAACAATGTATTTCATGTAATAACACAATAGAAGTTTCTTATATCAAGTACCCCACTCTCGCAAGAATTAAGCCGCTAATTATGCACAGGAAAAAGAAAGGCAAGATCGAAGTCTAGGCTCCCTGCATGTTGAGATGGTCAAAATCATGTCACATTGCCCATGGGAACTATAGATAGATAACATCACGACGAAGTGAAGATTTTACAGGTCGAAGGGAGGAGATGTAAAGTAAGACTCTTTGGCAGCACTCTAAAGTTGCTCTCCAACAACAGTTGGTCCAAGCAAGACATACTTGAAGCTGTTCCCAGCTTCCATCTTCTCTTTAAACAATACTGTTTTCACTACCAAATCTAACCAAACATCCCCTTCACGACCACTATATATGCACACAAGCTCAAGACCTTTGTTCAAAAGTACCCCAAGAGAAGGAACTGAGTTTCACAGTTCATATACAGGCTGCCAACCTTCTTCCGAAAGGACAAAACATCTAAGGGCAATGGGTGCTATAGTATTTTCGCCAGCTTCAATGGGAATCCTATTCTCATTGATCGCATTGTCTCTTCTTCTTCATCCTCAGCCTGTTCTTGCAATCCATGCAGGCACAACCAGACACTACGAGTTCAATGTATGTCTCTCGTGTGCCTTGTCACTGAAAATTTTAGCTAGTTTAATATGTACATTACTTTAATATGTACATTACTTAATCCTTTTACCCTTATTTTCTCTTGCAGATCGAGTTGCAGAATGTGACGCGACTATGCCACACAAAGAGCATGGTGACAGTAAATGGGCAGTTTCCAGGTCCTCGCATTGTAGCTAGGGAGGGCGATCGTCTAATTATTAAAGTCGTTAACCATGTTGCCAACAATATCTCCATCCACTGGTAACTACAGTCTTTCCATTTTGGAGAGTGCTAATAATTACGTTATCTAGTGGGAAATTATAATGTTCTTGTTCTACAGGCATGGCATTCGACAGCTTCGAAGTGGCTGGGCTGACGGTCCAGCTTACATAACACAGTGCCCCATACAAATTGGCCAGAGCTATGTTTACAATTACACCATTGTTGGCCAGAGAGGAACCCTATTTTGGCATGCACATATCTCATGGCTAAGATCAACTGTTTATGGTCCTCTGATCATCCTCCCCAAACTTAAGGCTCCTTACCCGTTTGTCAAACCCTACAAGGAAGTGCCACTCATATTTGGTAATTTGAACTACATGACATCAACGCAATAATACAACATTTTTCATCTACCATAGTAGCTGAATCTACACCCTTTTTTTTTTTCTATCAGGAGAGTGGTTCAATGCTGATACTGAGGCCATTATTAGCCAAGCCCTACAAACAGGCGGAGGTCCAAATGTCTCTGATGCCTATACCATCAATGGACTTCCAGGCCCTTTGTACAACTGTTCCGGGAAAAAAGGTACGTCAAACAAGAATTTCAATAACTGAAATAAATTGCTGCAACAATTGCGGGAACATTTGGAGTTTACTGGTTAGCTGTAGAGGTAAACTCCACTTTATAAGACAGAAATGCCTGTCCGCACATTTTTTAATTACACTTCAACAACATTTTATAACCTTAAGTATGGTTGCAGCAAAATTTCTGCACTTCACATTGCACCACATTGCTTTCCTATACGGAAGTATGTGTGTTCATGTTGTCTAATGAAGGTGGATTGAAAAAACACTTGTAATTCAAATCCATTTCCTGGTAATTTCGTTTTGACAGATACATTCAGGCTGAAGGTTAAGCCTGGGAGGACTTACCTTCTTCGGTTGATCAATGCAGCACTCAACGACGAGCTATTCTTTAGCATTGCAAACCACACTCTCACAGTTGTCGAAGCAGATGCCATTTATGTTAAACCTTTCGAGACTGAGACACTACTCATCACTCCTGGACAAACCACAAATGTTCTTCTCAAGACTAAGCCTCATTTCCCATATGCCACTTTTCTCATGACCGCAAGACCATATGTAACTGGACTTGGAACCTTTGACAACTCCACCGTTGCCGGTATTCTTGAATACGAATCACCATCCTTTCATTCACCCATTTCAATCAAGAAACTCCCACTCTTCAGACCAACCCTACCTCCTCTCAATGACACTTCTTTTGCTACTACTTTTAGTAACAAGCTCCGTAGCTTAGCAAGTGTTCAATTTCCTGCAAATGTTCCTCAAAATGTTGACAAGCGCTTCTTCTTCACGGTAGGGCTTGGAACCAGCCCATGTGAACAAAATCAAACATGCCAGGGACCTAATGGAACAAAGTTCGCGGCTTCAATCAACAACATATCCTTTGTACAACCAACCACAGCCCTTCTGCAATCTCACTATTCTGGGCAATCAAGTGGTGTTTATAACCCCGAGTTTCCAATTAATCCGACTCATTGGTTTAATTATACTGGCACACCTCCAAACAATACTTTTGTTAGTAATGGTACAGAAGTTATGGTTCTCCCATTTAATACTAGTGTGGAGCTAGTCATGCAGGACACTAGCATTCTTGGTGCTGAGAGTCACCCTGTGCATCTTCATGGCTTCAACTTTTTTGTTGTCGGCCAAGGCTTTGGAAATTATGATTCGAATAAGGACCCCAAGAACTTCAACCTTATTGATCCCATCGAAAGGAATACCATTGGTGTGCCCTCCGGTGGCTGGGTTGCTATTCGTTTTGTTGCTGACAATCCAGGTGCGTAGCAAAAATGAATATATATAGCATCGAGGTATTAAATTCCATACACATTTTGATACCTATTTTGGCATACACTGGTGGAATTGTTGAAGAACTTGGCAAATTTAAAAATATCACAAGCCTCAGACAAGTACTTTCAGATGATGGTCTTTTCAAGAAGTCACAAACATTTTTACGTTTCTAGGGAAAGCACATAGAAATTCCGTCTGATGATATTATGATTAGTACTTCAATCACATAATTGACAATGCAAGTAAAAGATAAAAAACCAATCATTGTAAGTTTCTCAGTATGATTTGTTATTTTCGTTCGAGCAATATCTATGCATATAAGTGATCGTTCAATTAGGAATGCTGGAATGACCTAGCAATATCTATGCATATTTGAATTGAAATGATGTAAGTCACAGATAAATACAATTTTGTATATTGGTGAACAGGGGTATGGTTCATGCATTGCCATCTAGAAGTACACACTAGCTGGGGTTTGAAGATGGCATGGCTTGTGTTAGATGGAAAGCTTCCGAATCAAAAGCTCCTTCCTCCACCAGCTGATCTCCCGAAATGTTGATGCTGATTCTCTCTTTGCAAAAACTGCCCCAGTATTTTTTTTTCTTGGTTTTCACTGACATTGTTGTTTTAGTAATTAGCCTGTGGATTTTTTTGAACCATGTGGAGTGATGGAAAGCAGAGGAGCTTACAACTTTTTGTAACACCAAGAAACAAGTTTATGCTAGGAGGACTCCTAAACAATAAAGTTTGAGTTATTGAGCCACTGATTATTTACTGTTTCCAATATCTTACATATTAAGCATCAATGTGCTTAACTGATGAATTAAGCATCCACAGTTTTAATGAACTACTTGGATCACTAACTTGAATGCATGCTATGAGGCGTAGTGGTACATAGTGGTTAAGATTATGCCTGCAGTTAACTAATACACGAAATCGTTAAGTTGTACAAAGAAGAGCAGTGTAGAACCATTTCTAGGGAGCACATTATCTTACATGACTGTTTTTTTTATGATGATGACTAGTTCCATCATCAAGACAGGAAAAGCATAACTTTTGTGATGCTTTTATCGCATCGAAGGGGGAGAGAGCCAACGAGCCCTCAATCTCTAGTAGGAAAAGGTGATCCATTGGCCAACTCTACTCAGATGACCTATGGGGTTTAGAGAAGGGACAAAACGGAAAGCAAAAACGCACAGGAACTAAATGGGAGAAATGAATAATTGGAGAATAATTAGCGGTAGAGTTATTGTTGAAGGATACAATAGATTCCGCACTAAACATTAAAGAAGAGAATTGAAAAACAATAACAGAAAATAGAGGCACACAAGATTTACGTGGTTTGGCGAAAGCCTACTCCACGGTGGTAGCAGCAATTTTACTATGTTTATCATTGGAGATTACAGACTTTTGTCTATATCTCTACAAACCCTTTCAAAGAAGAACTCTTCTCTTTGACTTAGTCAAAGAAGGACTCTTCCTCTCTTTTCTCTTGTACATAAAACACAATACAAGACAGCACATATATACTTAGAGATAAGTAGTGACTTTCTTTAAACAACCAATAATGTAGGACAAGACTTATATACTTAGGATTAGGTTAGGTTGTAACCTTATTTGAATAACCAATGCGGGACTCCCTCACATTTCGGGGTTTTTTTTTGTTGTACAAGACACATTATCACAAATCTCACCTTGGCTTGGATAAAACAAGCCACAAACAACTTGAAAATATCATCTGCTACTATCACACCTGCTCCCTAGGGTTGCTCCTCAAATACTGCTGATACCGATCAAATCTAAGCAATGCTTGAACTTAATCTCTGAAGTATGCTTTGTCATCATGTCCTCTGGATTTTCATCTGTGGAAATCTTCTCTACCATAACGATACCCTGAGAAACCACATCCCGAATAAATGAAACCTCATATCAATGTGCTTGATCCGTTCATGGAACATCTGAATTTTGGTCAGATGTATGGCACTTTGGCTGTCGCAGTAAACAGTGCTAAACTCCTGCTTCAACCCCAAATCACCAACCAAGCCCTTCAGCCAAATGGCTTCCTTCACTGCTTCAGTCGCCGCTATGTACTCAGCTTCTGTAGTAGACAAGGCAACAATAGTCTGTAAAGTAGCCTTCCAACTGATCACACAACTCGAAAAAGTGAAGATATATCCTATCAAAGATCTCCTCCTATCCAAATCTTCAGCATAGTCTGAATCCACATATCCAACAACTCTACCATTCACATCACTGTCCTGATGGTAAACTAAACCAGTATGTGCAGTACCTCTCAGGTATCGAATAAGTATCCATTTCACTGCCTGTCAGTGACCTTTCCCAGGATTACCCATGTACCTGCTAACCACACTGACTGCATGAGAAATATCTGGTCTCGTACAAACCATAGCAAACATGAGACTGCCCACTGCACTAGCATATGGAACACACGTCATGCGCTCCACCTTTTCTTGGGTTTGTGGGGAATCAACTGCTGAAAGCTTGAAGTGTGCCGCCAAAGGAGTAGTCACAGGTTTAGAGTTGTTCATACCAAAGCGCTGCAATACTCGCTAAATGTACTTTTTCTGGGCCAGGTACAAAATTCTTGCAGGTCGATCCCTTTGAATCTCCATCCCTAATATCCTCTTTGCTGCACACAAGTTTTTCATCTCAAATTCCCTTTTCAACTGCTCTTTCAAAGCATTGATATCTGACATTGATTTTGCAGCAATCAACATATCATCAACATACAACAACAAGTATATATGAGAACCATCCCCAAGCCTCTGGTAATACACACAACTGTCATAGGCACTCCTGGTGTAACCTCTCTTTGCCTTGAAAGTGCCAAACCGCTTATACCACTGCCTGTACTCACGCTTAGACATTTCTGTCACCTTGTTTATACTGTATCGTCCCGATTTTTACAGCTCTACTTGGTATAGCAAGAAAATTTTCTTCGTATAGACTTTGGCATCGTTCAGCTCCAGCAGAGTCTCAAGCAACCTTCTCATTTATTTGTACATTGTTGCAAAGTCTACAGCCCTTTCTTTTACGAACAACGAAGCAACCGCTTTTTGTGCCGATGCCACGAAACTCTTCAAATTGGTAGTTGTACCCACATAACTATCGAACATGGCATTCATAGATTCACTCCTGCCCGTCATTTTCATGCCCGCTGAAAAATACCTCCTCGTGTAAATGCCAATCCATTGCTCTTTGTGCTCGTACAAGTGCTGGAGCCACTCGTTGTCTTGCAATGAGTAATCCCGAACAAGCTTTTCCCACCTCTCTCGAATTCCTCAATCGTTAACGACTTGTTAACGCACTTGTCAAAATCCTGTTTAAAGTCTGGATACTTTGCATACACGTGATGCAGACGTTCAGGGTATTTGTTGCTTATGTGCCAAGTGCACAAGTTGTGCCGAGTGTCTGGGAAGACGGTAGCAATAGCCTTCTTCATTGCCAAATCTTGATCGGTGATGATCACTTTGGGTGCTTTGAAGTTCATTGCTTCCAGCCACGTCCTAAACAACCATACAAAAGAACCCTCGCTCTCGTCCCTTAACAAGGCGAACCCGAACAGGATGGAGTGATAATGATGATTGACGCCCGTGAAAGGAGCGAACGGCATCGAGTACTTGTTGGTACGGTATGTGGTGTCGAAAGTCACGACATCCCCAAAATGCTTATAAGCTAGCCTCGAACGACCGTCGACCCAAAAAATTGTACTAACTCGATGCTCGTCGTCAAGTTTATAATCGAAGGTAAACTGCGGGTCCTCCATCTGCATCCGTTTCAATAGGCTCATTGTAGATTGAGCATCATTGAGGTCATACGCGGCTCGTCTATGGGTTCGGACCGCGTTACGAACGTCTGTCGTGTTAAAGTTTAAATTTTGAATTCCCCCAGCCTGTTCAGCAAGAACATTAACAATCTCAGTAGGTCCAATTCGCGCATTGCTCATTGTGTGAATTAGGCTCCTCGCGACCTTACCCATCTTCTTGTGTTGATGCATCTGACTCACCTTAGAAGGAGTTACTAACGGGTGATTGTGTGCCAGTTCCAGGCTGGTAATAAGCCAATGATCTTGCTTGGGTTTGTAGCTTACGAACATCTTGACCTGGCAATTTGTGCGCTCAAAGCAGTCCAGTCTTCTACGCGAATATCCTATTTCGTCATCACTGTCATCATTGCCTACGCGTGTCTCATTTTGCACTGGGTTTCTGCCCCTATGACACTCGTATAAGCGAGAGCATATCTTTTTTGTTACGTTGCTTGTTCTTGTAGTCTTTATTCTAATGCCAAAACCAACCCTCAATGAATACGCTCGAAAACATTCTTCAGCTTCTTCCAATGTTTGAAACGTTCGTCCTAGATACGGATCACTAGCATCTACGGGGACGTTGGAGCTCGACACAAAATCAGACATTGTGAAACAAGACCTGTGTAGAAATAGACTACGCTAAACAATTAAATGACATTTCTAACTGAAAATATTATCTAAAAATTACCTTGGCAAATAGACCAATTTAGGATGACAAACATACCATATACATAATCTCAAAAGTGTCTCCAAATTAATAATTATTAATTTATTGAACATAACAAATTAAAATTACTAAGATAAATAGACAAATTCATCATGCCAAAATACAACAAACACATCTCAAAAAATTTAAATTTAAATAAAATAAATTTTTTGAAGTTAGCGAACCTAAAAAAAATCGAATTAAACTATAATGAATTTATTTAAAGTTAACAAATTATACCTTTTTTATGAACACCATGTCTAGAACATCACAAAAAATCTAGAGTAGAACATCACAAATTGATGAATAGAGTGACAAATTTCTAGAACATAAAAAAATCTATACTTTTTTGTCCAAACAAATAAATTATACTTTACTAATCAATCTATAAAGAAAACTTCGTCATTTCACAAACTTACCTTGCTTGAGTGAAGCTTGAAGCAAGTGTTACTTGAAGCTTGAAGGGAACTGAAAATGGAAGCGAGTCTGAAGGAGAAGAAAATTGTGCTGAAGGAATTAACTAGCTTTTGGGAATAGGCAACACTGTCCGTGATACTGTGCAGCGGAAAACATTGACGACAACATTGACTTGTGCAGAAATAAAGGTACAGACAAGTCTGAAATTGTGTCAGTCGTGTCAGGTTAATAAATTCGTCCGCTACACAGTGTAGTGGATGACTTTTTGACTGTCACATGTCAGGCCAAAAAAGTTGTCCGCCATACAGTGTAGCGGATGAGGGAGGAGGGGCAATATGGTAAAAAAGTCCGTCCGCTACACTATGTAGCGGACGACTGACATCTTCTAAAAAAAAAAGATATGGGCCGTCCATCCCGAAAGGATGGATGGCCAGATCGCGCTAGTAAAATCCCCTATTTTGCTAGCGCTATCAACGGATCAGCTCTATATATATATATATATATATATATATATATATATATATATATATATATATATATATATATATATATATATATATATATATAGCTGATCCGTTGATAGCGCTAGCAAAATTAGCTTTATCTGGCCGTCCACGCGCGATCTGTGGACGGTCCAGATCTTTTTTTGCCTTTTTTAGTCCATCTGCTACATAATGTAGCGGATAATATTTTGACAAATATACCCCTCAATTCCCAATTATATATGTCCGCTACATAATGTAGCGGACAGAAAAGAGACAACCCGTACCACCGTATGTCAGATCTGAAAAAAGTGAGACAACCCCTTTTATTTTCTCTCTCTTCATCTTCTCCCTCTCCCTTGTACCCATTGTCTATGTCATATTATGAAGATCAGAAGATGGCAGATTTGCAAAGGAGGCCGTCATGGCGGGATGTAACTAGGGGAGGAACGGCGGACGTCCCACGACTGCGTCTTGCGCGATCGCGTCTTACGGTGGTGCGCCGTCGCCTTCTTCTGTGGCTGTTTAGAGAGATATGGGATCAACCTTTTGAATGCACAAACCATTCGACCTCATCGTCAGCAATACTTATATTCTCAAAACAATTTCTGGATTCAATTAGGAACAGCAGCGTGCAAATGCTTATGGAGTTGAGCCCGAAACCGCCAGACCCAGATACCCCACTCTCTCTCCATTTCTGGTTCTCTGCCATTGGACCATTCCATGTGTAATGACAATTCAAGCCCTCATTCTTCCTACGGAAGTTCAAGTATACCATACTCAGGTTCCTTTGAATGACATAACGTAACCTTGATCATTAGTGATCTCATCGTGAATTTTTTTAGTGATTACATGATCTTGCTACTTGTCAATGGTTGACAATATTAGATCTTGCTACCGTCCACACCAAACCCAAACCTAAATCTAATCTATATAAGATCTTGCCGTCCCGAAATCCACCCACAGCAGTAGCTATCGCCGTCGCCACTTTCAACATCACCTTGTGCTGCTCTCGACTTCGTCACCTGCTGCTGCATCTAGTTCCACTAAGCATATTTGTAAAATCACGAGGGAGAAGAAGAATAAAAGCAAGAAAGAAGAAAGCAATAGAAAGAGGAGAAGAGAGGAGATGCGAGAGAGAGAGAAAAGAAGAGGCGGCTGCTATTATTCCAACAGTCTGTGACAAAAATAAGAACAAGATAGGTTTTGGTCGTCCGCCACATTATGTGGCGGACAAACGTAGGGGTAATATGGTAAAAAGATTTATCCGCTACATAATGTAGCGGACAGACGTAGGGGTAATATGGTAAAAAATCTGTCCGCTACATAATGTAGCGGACAGACTTTAAAAAACGTAAAAAAAAGATCTGGACCGTCCACAGATCGCGCGTGGATGGCCAAATCGCGCTAGCAAAATTCCCTATTTTGCTAGCGCTATCAACGGATCAGCTATATATATATATATATATATATATATATATATATATATATATATATATATATATATATATATATATATATATATATATATATATATATATATATATAGGAGCTGATCCGTTGAGAACGCTAGCAAAATAGGAGATCTTGCAAACGCGATCTGGCCGTTCACGACCGATCTGTGGAAGGTCCAGATCTTTTTTTTACTTTTTTTTAGCCCGTCCGCTATATTATGTAGCGGACGATTTTTTGACAAAAATATCCTCCGACTTAAAACTGCCCATCCGCTACATTATGTAGCGGACATAATTTTCTGACATTTTTTTTCTCTCTCCCTCTCTCTCATTAATGCTCTGACTTTCTCTCTCTCTCTCTCTCTCTCATCCGCTACATTATGTAGCGGACAAGTTTTCAGAATTCTTGGCTCTTTTTACAGATCCAAATAGCATTTACAAACTTCGAGTCAAGTTGTAACGTCTCAGATTGTGAAAAAGGCTACCCAGTTGCTACTCTCAGTTTCTGTGTTTTCCTTGCTTTTTGCTCATTCCTCGTGGTGCTCTTTCTTACTTTGTTCATTCAAGTTCTACTTCTCTGCATTTCCCTTCCAACTTTTGGCCCATTCGCTGGACAAAAGCTACATATTCCTTATCTGTAATAGAATTCTAATGTTCATTGCAAAGACATCCGGCTTGCTTAATTCTCAGGTAGCCGAAAAGATGATGGGAAATGGTAATATTGGTATGCAAGCGGAGCCATCAGAGACGGAAGGATCCTTGTTAGAGGCAAAAGTTTCAAAGGAAAGTGATCATCATCACGTGGCTGCTCTTGAGGGAGAAGAAGATGGTGAAAAAGAAGAAGAAGAAGAAGAAGAATGAGGAGGAGGAGAAGAAGAAGAAACTGAGGTACAAAAAGAGGTACTAACTAATAAGATCTTCTCATGGCTTGACACGTGTGGGGATCAGTCGGTGGTGTACGTGTGCTTTGGGAGTCAAGCAGTGTTGACTAACCATCAGATGGAGGAGCTAGCTTCCGGGTTGGAAAAGATGGAGAGGGAGAGGGAGAAGATGGAGAGGACGAGAGATGAGGAAGAGAGAGAAAATGAAAAGAGTTGTCTCTTTTCCAGATCTGACACATCTGGTCTTTTCAGAAAATTAATATTCATCCGCTACATAATGTAGCGGATGAAAGGAGAGAGAAAAAAAATGTCAGAGCATTAATGAGAGAAAGAGAAAAAAATGTCAGAAAAGTCCGTCTGCTACATTATGTAGCGGATGGGCTCGGAGGGTATTTTTGTCAAAAAATTGTCCGCTACATAATATAGCGGACGGGCTAAAAAAAATGTAAAAAAAAGATCTAGACCGTTCACAGATCGGTCGTGAACGGCCAGATCGCGTTTGCAAGATCTCCTATTTTGCTAGGGTTCTCAACAGATCAGGTCCCTATATATATATATATATATATATATATATATATATATATATATATATATATATATATATATATATATATATATATATATAGGGAGCTGATCCATTGATAGCGCTAGCAAATGGAGTTAAGTTGCTAGCGCGATCTGACCGTCCATCCTGAAAGATGGACGGTCCAGATCGCGCCTTTTTCCAAAACTGACACCCGTCCGCCATACTGTCTCGCGGACGGGAGTTTTACCTTTTTGCCCTCCTCCCATGTCCGCGAGACAGTCTCGCGGACGCCTTTCTGTTCCTGACATGTGTCAGGAAAAAGGTGTCCGCCATACTGTATGGCGGACGATCTCTAGGCTGACACATGTCAGGGCCTGTCCTCTCGGTCGCCTATAAAGTCTCGGGCGTGAGCCCCGAGAACTGTCCCCTTGGTCGCGTAGAAAGTCTCCCTAATTCTCGGTTCTTTCAGCAAAATTTTTGCGGGCTTTCAGATTCACTTGCTTCCATTTTCAGCACCCTTCAAGCTTTTCTTGGAGTAACACACTTGGTTCAAGCATCACTCAAGCAAGGTAAAGTTTGTGATCTTGCTACCGTTTATCTTAGTAATTTTAATTTGTTATGTTCAGTAAATATATAATTAGCAAAATAGGAGACACTTTTGAGATTATGTATATGGTATCCTAAATCGGTCTAATCGTCAAGATAATTTTGAGATAATAAGCGTATTCTATTTCTACATAGGTCTTTTTCACAATGTCTGATTTCGTATCGAGCTCCAGCACCCCCGTAGATGCTAGTGATCCGTATCTAGGACGAACCTTTCAAACGTTGGAAGAAGCTGGAGAATGTTTTCGAGCTTATTCATTGAGGGTTGGTTTTGGCATTAGAATAAAGACTACAAGAACAAGCAACGTAACAAAAAGGATATGCTCTCGCTTATACGAGTGTCATAGGGGCAGAAACCCACAGCAAAATGAGACACGCGTAGGCAACGATGACAGTGATGATGACGAAATAGGGTATGCGCGGAGAAGACGGGATTGCTTTGCGCGCACGAATTGCCAGGTCAAGATGTTCGTAAGCTATAAAGCCAAACAAGATCATTGGCTTATTACCAGCCTGGAACTGGCACACAATCACCCGTTAGTAACCCCTTCTAAGGTGAGTCAGATGCATCAACACAAGAAGATGGGTAAGGTCGCGAGGAGCCTAATTCACACAATGAGCGATGCGCGGCTAGGACCTACCGACATGATTAATGTTCTTGCTGAACAGGCTGGGGGAATTCAAAATTTAAACTTTAACACGACAGACGTTCGTAACGCGGTCCGAACCCATAGACGAGCCGCGTATGACCTCAATGATGCGCAAGCGACAATGAGCCTATTGAAACGGATGCAGATGGAGGACCCGCAGTTTACCTTCGACTATAAACTTGACGACGAGCATCGAGTTAGCACAATTTTTTGGGTCGACGGTCGTTCGAGGCTAGCTTATAAGCATTTTGGGGATGTCGTGACTTTCGACACCACATACCGTACCAACAAGTACTCGATGCCGTTCGCTCCTTTCACGGGCGTCAATCATCATTATCACTCCATCCTGTTCGGGTTCGCCTTGTTAAGGGACGAGAGCGAGAGTTCTTTTGAATGGTTGTTTAGGGTGTGGCTGGAAGCAATGAACTTCAAAGCACCGACTGTTATCATCACCGATCAAGATTTGGCAATGAAGAAGGCTATTGCTACCGTCTTCCCAGATACTCGACACAACTTGTGCACTTGGCACATAAGCAACAAATACCCTGAACGTCTGCATCACATGTACGCAAAGTATCCAGACTTTAAACAGGATTTTGACAAATGCGTCCTCAAGTCATTAACGATTGAGGAATTCGAGGAGAGGTGGGAAAAGCTTGTTCGGGATTACTCATTGCAAGACAACGAGTGGCTCCAGCACTTGTACGGGCTCAAAGAGCAATGGATTGGTGTTTACACGAGAAGTCATTTTTCTGCGGGCATGAAAACGACGGGCAGGAGTGAATCTATGAATGCCACGTTCGATAATTATGTGGGTACAGCTACCAATTTGAAGAGTTTCGTCACATCAGCACAAAAAGCGGTTGCGTCGTTGTTCGTGAAAGAAAGGGCTGCAGACTTTGCAACCACGTACAAGCAAAGGAGAAGGTTGCTTGAGACCCCGCTGGAGCTGAACGGTGCCAAAGTCTATACGAAGGAGATCTTCCTGCTATACCAAGTAGAGCTGCAAAAATCGGGCCGATACAGTATATATAAGGTGGCAGAAAAGTCGTCGCGTGAGTACAAGGTTTATTCGCTCGTGAATGACCTCGTCCCTGAGAAGCTGCGCAGAATTTATACGGTGACCCACGACACATTGACGGACTCGGTGACATGTGTTTGTAAGAAGTTTGAGTTCCATGGCATCCTGTGTAGACACATTCTGCGGTTTTTCACACAGAAGAATATCAGGACAATCCCCGATAAATACGTCCTGCCACGTTGGACGAAAGGTGCAAACAGGTTGCACGGTACCATTTCCTTTCCGGAGCACCCGTATACTGACTTTGAAGAATCAGAGACGTTGCGGTATAATCATCTGGTGACGATGTTCACCCGTTTGTCCGTAAAGGGTGCTGCTACAATGGTCGGATATAAACATCTCCTCGAGGTAGCTCAGCAGCAAGAGCCCATCGTCGACCAATTGGAAGCAGCTTCAGTCAGCAATGCGGTTGACACCGAGCCTACGACGGGATCAGAAGATGACGAGCCGGGGGAGGGAGCCGACAATGATATCCGGCCTTCGGATCCAATTATATCGCAAACGAAAGGCCGCAAGAGATCTACGCGGATGAAAAGCTCTATTGAGACGGCAAGTCAACCAAAAAAGCTAAGAAGGTGTGCATTGTGCAACAAAATGACAGACCACGACAAGCGGAACCATTACAAGGCACTGGGGATAAGTCCAGTGCCTTTGCAAGACGGGGAAGAAGATGATGCCGAGGATGAGGACGAACAAGCTGCAGTGGAACTTTAGTGTACTGAATATTTTGTAATAATCTTTTATGAGCCATCAAAAGTGTCGGACATTTTGTAATAATATTTTAGTAATGACTCGTTTGTAATAACCTTTACAATCATTTTTTTATACGTGATTTCTTACACTGTCCGCTACACTGCGCAGCACAACATTAGAAACCTAAGGTATTAAAGAATACCCCCCCTACAACACTTAGTTTTTTTTTGTTTTGGTTCACTTCTCTGCGTCCGCTATACTATGTAGCGGACGGCCCCGCAGAATACCCCCCTACAACACTTAGTTTTTTTTTGGTTTTGGTTCACTTCTCTGCGTCCGCTATACTATGTAGCGGACAGCCCCGCAGAATACCCCCCTACAACACTTAGTTTTTTTTTTGTTTTGGTTCACTTCTCTGCGTCCGCTATACTATGTAGCGGACGGCCCCGCAGAATACCCCCCTACAACACTTAGTTTTTTTTTGGTTTTGGTTCACTTCTCTGCGTCCGCTATACTATGTAGCGGACGGCCCCGCAGAATACCCCCCTACAACACTTAGTTTTTTTTTGTTTTGGTTCACTTCTCTGCGTCCGCTATACTATGTAGCGGACGGCCCGCAGAATACCCCCTACAACACTTAGTTTTTTTTTGGTTTTGGTTCACTTCTCTGCGTCCGCTATACTATGTAGCGGACGGCCCCGCAGAATACCCCCCTACAACACTTAGTTTTTTTTTGGTTTTGGTTCACTTCTCTGCGTCCGCTATACTATGTAGCGGACGGCCCCGCCCCCCTACAACACTTAGTTTTTTTTTGGTTTTGGTTCACTTCTCTGCGTCCGCTATACTATGTAGCGGACGGCCCCGCAGAATACCCCCCTACAACACTTAGTTTTTTTTTGGTTTTGGTTCACTTCTCTGCGTCCGCTATACTATGTAGCGGACGGCCCCGCAGAATACCCCCCTTACAACACTTTTTTTTTTGTTTTGGTTCACTTCTCTGCGTCCGCTATACTATGTAGCGGACGGCCCCGCAGATACACATATTATCGAACACTTTGTTATTTTTTGAACACTTGCCCTGCAGATAGACAGATATCCAACACTTGGTTTCCCACCGTTAAATCATATTGGTCAATAAAATCAATCGCATTCAATAAATTTTTTGGGTTAAAAAAGTGTTGTAACGTTACAATGTGAATTGGGGAACATCATCTCTCGCGGGAATGATGTTCCTTACACGGATTTACAATAAACCTAATAGCTCTAGGCCGGCCATTCATAATTTGCCAAGCAATCCTATACCTAAAGTCTTGTATGCATTCTTCGCTCCAGACAGTCTTCTTGAGGCTCTCAGACCGGCAAATGTAATCCATGTACATGCAGAGGAAGACGCCGCAGTCCGAGGAATTATGTTGCTTGGGCCTACTCCTCTTCAATCGGAAAATGAGGACCGGCCTGCGCGATACCTTCTCCCGACGCCTACCATTGACCAGGGCAGCAAAAAGATTCTGCGAGAACCATAATAAGCATTAAACATAGCTAGCAAAATAAGATTAATCAGTTTTATAATATGCAAGTTACAACAAGAAGGAAACAGGATCTTACCATGGCATCCAACTGGCCTATGCCTCGGTACATATCAATCACAGGCATCACGTCGGTATCGTCGTAGAGACTGTCGACGACTGAAACCGTGCTCTGTAATGGTTCGTAGCAAACCAAGTACCAGTGGGCATTCCCTAAAAAGGGGATTAGAAACACGTCGGCAACACTTGCGCTCACTGGACTATCCCTAGCAAGATATGCTTGTAGGTTAGGGGACGGTTTCCACTGGGCCATGCCTCTCCCCTTCCTTGCATTGCCCCAGTCGTGCCACTCTTGTACTAGGAGCTGATGGAAAAAAGCATCCAAGATAAACACGCGCAGACCGATGTCTGGATGCTCCCGACACCTTCGCCTCAGAATTTGCACGTAGTGCGAGATGACACCGCTGTCTAACCAAGATCCCGGCGCCAGCGAGGCGATCTCTGTCCAAGAGGCATTGTAATCCAAGCCCTCGGGGTGATCCACGTCATACGACGCTCCGTCTTGGGGGGCCCCGCTAAAATAACGGGCTCGGATTAGATCGCATTTATGCGGCTTTAGGGGCCTGGCTGGATGCCCTTTCGGATATTGCCCTCGGGGGTCGATCGGGGGATATTGGCCTCCAATTCCTTCTTCGGCCGGCTGATATTCCCCTTCGGGGCCGCCAACTGGTCCCGCCCACGGGACAATGGGCAGTGCCTCGGAGAAACCGTAGTTTCCGAAAGGAAAGTCTTGCGTGACTTGAGAGAGGGGTTCCGGGAACAAATTGAAGGAGGGGCCGCTGTAATCGCCCCACGACGCTTGAGCCTGTCCCATCCCCGCTTCAGAGGTACCAACAACTCCCTGACTCACCCCTGAAGCCTGTCCAGAGGGATCACCGTATCCCTGGCTGACGCCCGTATAACCCATTCCCGGGCTTACTCCCGAAGACTGGCCCGATGCTTGGCGCAAAAAATTCCCGCAGCCTAAAGCCAATGTCGCAGCCTGTTGGCAAAGATCCTCGCCCATTGCGCTCACCAGATCCCTCCGCTCACTCAACTTCTGGAAGAATGCAAGCGAGGCATTAACCTACATCCAAAGAGATAAAAAATTAAGTAACTTCAATCAGACATTTATATTCAACTAATTTGGTTCAAGTCAGACTTGTTGGGCAACTTACGAGATTGTATGCCATACGCTCATCGATCTGACCCCTAGGCGCATACCTCTCCCCACGTTCAAAGTTTACAGGGGCTACTCTCCTCCGCGTGATGCGGTAGTACCACTCATCGTACTGATCGATGCTGATAACGGGGTCTGGCTCCGAGACGATGGCCGCCAGTGTGTCCTGCCAAGAAGTCCAAAGCTCTATTTCGGCCGCGCACAATTCGTACGCATTGGCGGTGCCAAACACTCCGACATCCGGTGGGTTCCTGTTAACCCTCATATCCGGGGCATCGACTGGCAAACCCTGCTCCAACTCAAAATGGCGCATTGCTCGGTCGGGCAGCTGCCACTCTGCGAGCTCGAAATGGATCAGGGGTGTGCGCTGCAACCCGGAGAGCGTGAAGACGAACGACTCTCCCACCCGTCGCGCCAAACGTATGTACGGTGCCCAACGCATTTGGCCCGGAGATAGACGGTCGAACTCCCCTCGATAGTACGTAATGTTGTGATGGGGATCGACTCTCCTCTTGTAGTGGCTAGCCCTCCGGCTGTACTCCCAAGCACACAACCGAGGCCAGACTTTGTCGGTTCCATCCCTACGCGTTGGTGCACCGGGAGCAAGGTGTTCGTAAGACCACACCTGAGAACATCAAAAAATTATATTTATATCGTCGATTCAACAAAAATAAAACACAATAACGAAGACATGATTTATATGATATACCTGCAATAGCGAGAGACATGCACATATGGCTTTGGAGTTGGGCCTCGTTGCCTTGTGCAATGCTCGGTACAGATACGAAAGAACCGCTGCACCCCAGGCATAATCCCCAACCTCCGACAGGTTACCCAACAACGGTAAATATTTCACGCTGACCGTGTTCTTCGACGTCGTTGGGAATAAAATTGCTCCCATCACCCACAAGAGGAAGGCCTTTGTGTACACCACAAGCTCACGGCCCGTATAGTTTTCCGGCAAAACCCCGTAGGTATCTACCAACCACTTCAACTTTATACCACCAGTGCTAAATTGATCCTGGGGTATCGAAGTGAAGAAGTCTCGCGCTGTTCTCTTATTCGTTGCGTCTGACGGAGGAGCAATTACCGGCCGCCCCGTCACCGGCAACCCCAAGATGAACCCTACATCTTCTAGGGTAATCGTCATCTCTCCGATCGGGAAGTGAAACGTATTCGTTTCACTTCTCCACCTCTCAACAAGGGCACCTATCAAGGCCCGGTCAAGCTGTTGAAAGATCTGCCCATGCGTGAAAATCCCAAACCCAATTCCACGCAGTATTCTTTTCTGGGAATTGTTCAAGGTCCATCTCGTGAACTCGCGAGATACTTCTACGGTGGTGAGAAGTTCTCTTTCCTACGAATTATTAATAAATACAATTTGAGCAAAATGAACGGTAAAACAACGTTCGTAATAATAAGAAAGTTGATAAATAATGTATCTTACTCCACCATCCCATATGAGCGTACTGATATGGTTGGCTTGGTCGTATAACACGGATGGATCTTCTGGTCCAGGGATAAATTCCATTTTTTGCAACTGAAACTATGGAATCGGATTTTACAAACGCTAGCACATGAACAAATACATACATATATAAATCCTCATCACCGCTAGCACATGCTCAATGCATAATCAAAACCACGCATAAAACGCAATATTGATCACAACTATAGATTAGAAACATGTAAAGGATTGATTTTGTGAACTTACGTGATCTATTAGGGGGGGTATTAAAGCTGCTCTTATGAAGAAATTGCGCAGATCTGCTTGCCAACGCCGCTGGGAATATTTGTGAGTAGGAAGAACGGAGAAGAAGAGTGTAGAAGTTATAGGGGGTGAATCTTTTGGGTTTGAATATATATATATGCTGTCGGACAATATATATTTGCCGTCCGCTATATAGTATCGCGGGTCTGTTCCTTGTCCGCTATATAGTATCGCGGACGCTAGACTTTTGGTTGTTTTGGTAGTTTTCTCTACGTCCGCTATACTATGTAGCGGACGGCCCCGCAGAATTTTTTTGGTTGTCTTCTCTACGTCCGCTATACTATGTAGCGGACGGCCCCGCAGAATTTTTTTGGTTGTCTTCTCTACGTCCGCTATACTATGTAGCGGACGGCCCCGCAGTTTTTTTTTGGTTGTCTTCTCTACGTCCGCTATACTATGTAGCGGACGGCCCCACAGAATACCATTACTTAGTTTTTTCTTCTACACTTTGTTCCACCTCTCCAACACTTAGTTTTTTCTACACTTAGTTTTTTCTTCTACACTTAGTTCCACCTCTCCAACACTTAGTTTTTTCTACACTTAGTCCAAACTGTCCGCTATATAGTATCGCGGATATACTTACCGCAGAAAATGGTTGGCACGGACCAGACATTTAGTTTTGGCACGGACCGTTTTTTCTACACTTACTTCCACCTCTCCAACACTTAGTTTTTTCTACACTTAGTCCAAACTGTCCGCTATATAGTATCGCAGATATACTTACCGCAGAAAATGGTTGGCACGGACCAGACATTTAGTTCCCGACCTTCCCGAACCCGGCCTAAGCGGAGGGCCTTATATCCGCTATATATATAGAGCTATACAATGTGGCGTAATGTAATAAATTGGAATAAATTGGCGCCCGTAATGCAGTTTTAATAAATTGAAATAAATTGGCCCGAAGACTTGTTTTAGCGACATAGTACGTTAATGCTATTTTAATAAACTGACGCCCGAAGACTTGTTTTAGCGACGGAATCAACAATCTCAATTTTTCCAAAAAATAATGTACGATTCATAATCAACGATCTCAATATATCGAGGCAACAAAAAAAGGCACAATTAACCAAGAAAAAATTTGAAAACATAATAAACAAGAACATAAATATTTTTATTATAATAAACTATGGTTCACAAATGGGGTACGAAAGCTTTTCACAAGCGCTCCGTTCAAAGATTACAACTTGAAAATCCCACCACCCAAGGTGTTCGAACACTACAAAGTCCCCGAGTTCGAGGCCATGCTGGCGCACGAAGACGTTCCAACCCTCTGCGAATTCCTTTTTTTGGGATCGGCCGGGCTTCAGCTTGATTTCAACCTGCCATGCCCCCTTGCGGCTATATAATCTTGCACTATCATGAATTGTTGTAAATTGATTGGTAAATGCTTCCGGTATGTCCTACCAAACACAAAATACAAAAAATAGGTTAGTTTTGGTTAAGAAAAACAAAAGATCAAACTTTTAACACACGAAAATACAGAGAAAGAGAAAGAGGGATAGCCTACAAGTTCATGCTCAAATCCCGGCATCATGACTTTGAAAAAGTGTTTGCCTACCAGGTGCAAGTTGCCAATATAATCGTAGGCGTAGGTGGTCTCCGATCCAGAAGCCATCGAGATCGTCGTTGAGGGGAGGACGGTGGTGTCGGCGGAGATGTGGGTGACCGGAGATGTGGGTCGCCGTAGATGGGGTAGCGGCTTTAGGTTAGATGTTCGAGAGAGGGGACGCCGTCCGCTACAATAATATATATACCCCGATCTGATTAAATATTTATAGCAGGAGAGAGTTGACGAAGGGACGCCGTCCGCTACAGATACCAAGGGGACACTGTTGACGCCATACAGATACCAAGGGGACAGTTCTCGGGGCTCACGCCCGAGACTTTATAGGCGACCGAGAGGACAGGCCCTGACATGTGTCAGCCTAGAGATCGTCCGCCATACAGTATGGCGGACACCTTTTTCCTGACACATGTCAGGAACAGAAAGGCGTCCGCGAGACAGTCTCGCGGACATGGGAGGAGGGCAAAAAGGTAAAACTCCCGTCCGCGAGACAGTATGGCGGACGGGTGTCAGTTTTGGAAAAAGGCGCGATCTGGACCGTCCATCTTTCAGGATGGACGGTCAGATCGCGCTAGCAACTTAACTCCATTTGCTAGCGCTATCAATGGATCAGCTCCTATATATATATATATATATATATATATATATATATATATATATATATATATATATATATATATATATATATATATATATATATATATATATATATATACATGAGCTGATTCATTGATAGCGCTAGCAAAATAGGATAAGTTACAAACGCGATCTGGCCGTCTACAGGCGATCTGTGGACGGTCCAGATCTTTTTTTTTTGCTTTTTTTTTTAAGTCCTTCCTCTACATTATGTAGCGGACAATTTTTTGACAAAAATACCCTCCAACTTAAAAAGAGCCCATCCGCTACATTATGTAGCGGACTAGTTCTCTGACTTTTTTTTCTTTCTCTCTCTCTTCTTTCTCTCATCCGCTACATTATATAGCAGACTGATTTTCTGACATTTCTCTCTCTCTCTCTCTCTCTCTCTCTCTCTCCTTTCATTAATGTTCTGACTTTTTTTTCTCTCTCTCTCTCCTTTTTCTTCTTTCTAACTTGTCTCTTTCTCTCACCACTTTTTTCTTCTCTCTCGTCCTCCTCTCCCCTCCATTTTTTCTTTTTTTGAGTTATTTTAAGTTTGTCCGCTACATTATGTAGCGGACTATTTTTTTGGCAAAAATCAAGTCAATGTGCTGTGTTTTCTAAAATATCGTCTGCTACATAAAGTAGCGGACGATGTAATTTTTCATTTCCAAGAAAGCAGCTCTCTAATTTCTCTGCCATGTCTCTCTCTCTCTCTCTCTCTCTCCCTCCCCCTCCTTAACATCCTTTGAACTCCACAGGTCATTTCCATGTTCTGCAAAGGCATATACAAACGCACCCTTCACAGGTACACGAATCTCAGCAGCAAGCTCAAGTTTATTTCTAGCAGCTCCAATCTCTCCCATGTTGTAACCTCTCACAGAACAAGGTCCACCTAGAGTAAAAGCTTCATAACCTGGAAGGTCTCCTACACAACCACCATAGTTACCGTGAAGTACTAAAACGCAAAGGTGATGCTTTGCCAGCGCCTTCCTCCACTTGCAACAATGGAATAAAAGGCGTAATTGCCAACTGGTGTCGATTGAAGAACGAAAACTTCGTGCCAATGCCAAGGCCTTGATCAACCTGAAACACATCCCACTCAGCAATATTCTTTGCCCCTTTGGCGTGATGTAACTGGTTTCATCCGTAGTTCTTATCTCTGTGAAAAGATAGAAAGAAAGGACATCAAAGAGAGAGAGAGAGAGAAAATTGATGGGAGAGAGAGATAGTCAGAAAATTGATGGGAGAAAGAGCGTCAGAACATCAAAGAAAGAAGAAAGAAAGGACAGAGAAAAAGAGAAAAAAAAGTCAGAAAAGTAGTGCTTCAATAGTCCGCTACATTATGTAGCGGATGGGCACTGCTTCAAACTAGAGGGTATTTTTGTCAAAAAATCATTCGCTACATAATGTAGCGGAAGGACTTAAAAAAATAATAAAAAAAAGATTTTGACCGTCCACAGATCGCCCGTGGACAGTCAGATCGCGTTTACAACTTATCCTATTTTGCTAGAGCTATCAATATATCAGCTCCCTTTATATATATATATATATATATATATATTAGACGGACTGGTTTTCTCACGGGCTGGACGGACTTATTTAAACATTTGTCCCTGTTTATCCAATATTTTTTATAGGCCCAAAATTATGAGTGTACGTCCATCACGACCACTAAAAAAGTAAGTTCATTCTCATATTTCAGCCGGCTAGCACGGGTTGCCCGGTTCGCAAGTTGCACCCCTAGGTGGTGCACTCCCTTTGTTTCTTGCTGATCTTTTCCGTCTTTGAATCATATAATCTAGTTAATCAACGGCGACAATCACCGGTTTCAGCATTTTCCTTAATAATTTAGGAGTTCTCACGCCACAATCCTCCGTTCTGCCACTACTCCCAACGGCAAAAACCTGCCAGAATGCTATTTTGGCATTGGCAAAGAGACTAAGTGCAAGGGTGGAGGTCTGTTTCTGTTAGAAAGAAAAAAGGTAGAGAGAAAAAGTGAAGATGACATGTGGAAGGAAAACGCAATGCAAATGACAGGATAAATGAGTCGTCTTGTGAAATCTGTTACCGCCATTTATATACTGTCCGGTCAAGGGACATACTTGATATCTCTTATAGGCAATGGACACTGGTGATATTACCCCCAATGTCAAGGGGGATAGTAATAATTTCAATTTTTATATAAGACCTTGATATCCTATTGGTAGGAATTCCTTTAATTCATCAACTTCAGCACAATGTAGGCTACATCGGAAATGGCTCATAATACCTTCCTACCGCTGTCATGCCCTCTCTAGATGCCGCAATAGCAGGAGCTAGCGTTTTGAATGCTCTAGTAAGGGCTTAGCTTGGAAATGCGATAGGTGGAAAGGGTTTCTCGTCTCATAATTATTTTCATGTCTCAGAACTGAAAAACTCATCAATAGGCAAAAACAAAGTGCAGATTCGCTGGGAATATGAGTGGGTTCTTTTTAAATGAGCCACTTTACATTACTGAAGCACTATGGACCATGAATGCAAATTGCTTTCAGTCGGTCCCTGTCACGAAAACCAAATCATTCAGCTGTTCTTCCCTGCTAAGAAATGTCCTTTGAGGAGGAATGACAATTCAGCCACCAACCCAGGTCGCAGTCTATACTTATTATTCATGAAATGATCAACCAGATAATACCAGCACATCAGGCTACTAAAGTTTGCTTCAGAAACCTCTTAATATGATGGATCACCAAGGATGAAAACTAACGTTCTTAATGACGACAACATTAATTTGATGCAATGCTATGCCTCTGAATGGTTTTTTTTTCCTTTCCTATGCTCATGAACCACACCTACACCCTGGACATCCCATACGTAATTGACTCTTGATCACCAGGGTTACTCACATTGGAGTAGAACCGTTGTAACCACGCCACCATTCAAATCTCATAGTAAGAAATGAGACGGTCAGAGAAAGTTGACTCCTAATTGTTTGGAACCTCTTCAACTCGTTAAATCCATCGATGGATTGTAGAGCAAGTTGTTACAACAGGTGCAACAAAAGTTTTCAAAGAAGACGAACTCAATTTTGGAAGCAAGCTAGGGCCCTATATTCCTGTTGACATAGCATAAATTATAGTCTATGTCACATAAGCTAATGAAATTGATCAGATAATAGCAAAGAAGAGCTCCTAAATTGTTACTGATCATCAACTGTATGCATGGAGAACATCTGAAGTTGCTTTTAAAGGATCAGAACATTTGGAAGTAGGGCCAGGTTAAAATCATGTTTGTTGGCTGTCTTTGGAAAGGTTTGACGGGAAGAGAAAGCAGAGGTCAAATGAATAAAATTAGATTGTCTTTGAAACCACTCTAAAGTTGTTTTCCTTCAACAGTTGTTCCAACCAAGATAGCCCTTTCAAGCTTGCTGTACTTTACTCTTCTCTTTAAACTACACTATTTTACATTACCTAATCGACCAAACACCCCCTTTACACCTCTATATATGGACTGCTCAAATGCACTTGAGCAAACAGTACTCAGAACATAGTTGGCCTTCACCCAGTAGAGTGATCCACCATAACCCTATTCAGAGAAGGAAAGGCAAAAGAAGAGAAAATGGGTGCTCCTATTCTTTCATCAACAGCATTGATGGGATTTTTAGTCACGTTGATCACAATGTGCCTTCTTCCCCAGATTTCGCTAGCCAAGGATACAGGCATAACCAGGCACTATAAGTTTGATGTATGATCTTTAGCTGTCATTCACATACATACGTTGTGAAACTTTTGACGCCATTTTCACCACAATAGCTTCATTTGCCAACCAATCAACCTCAAGCTATAGCAAGTCCGGACAATCCATATCCCATATAAATTTTCGCTTTAGCATCAGATGTATGCATTTTGCTTTTACATTTTAACTTGTGATAGCTTAACAGTTGATATATTTTGTAGATCAAGATGCAAAATGTTACGCGACTATGCCACACCAAGAGCATGGTAACAGTTAATGGACAGTTTCCTGGACCAAAGATTGTGGCTAAGGAAGGGGATCGCCTACTCATCAAAGTGGTTAACCATGTTCCCAACAACATTTCCATCCACTGGTACGAAAAAACCTTCATTGCCCATTCCAGTTACTAACTACAGTAGCAAGTTGGCAACCACTATTGTAAACAGCAAAGCATAGAGTTTGTTACTACTATCAAAAAAGCGTTTGTTACTAATATCAAACATCACATACAACGTACTAAGTAGACATTTATGAAACAGGCATGGCATTCGACAGCTTCAAAGCGGTTGGGCAGATGGACCGGCTTACATAACGCAGTGTCCCATACAAACTGGCCAGAGCTATGTATACAACTTCACCATTGTTGGCCAGAGAGGGACCTTCTTTTGGCATGCACATATTTCATGGTTAAGATCAACGCTTTATGGTCCTCTCATCGTACTTCCCAAGCCAAACGTCCCTTATCCGTTCGCCAAACCCTACAAAGAAGTTCCCATCATCTTTGGTATTAATAATCTCCAAACGCAAAGCCAGTTAATGTTTTTAAATTTTTTGTTCACTCTAATTGACTAGCATAAACATACAACATTACTATTTCAGGGGAGTGGTGGAATGCAGATCCTGAGGCAGTAATTAGTCAAGCCCTACAAACAGGTGGGGGTCCAAATGTCTCCGATGCCTATACTATCAATGGACTGCCAGGGCCATTGTATAATTGCTCGGCCAAAGGTATCCAACATAAATTTGTATTTTCATTTAATCATATCAGACTCTCACCTTTAGAGAATTATTTCATCATCTTGTTTCCTTTTAAAGAAGTCGTCTTCTTAATTTCGATCATATTCGGGAGTGATTCAGCAAGTCTCTAATAATTTTTATATGGAGGAGGGCTTTTAAGAGGCTCATTTAACTTAGACCAAGAGATCTCAACGTTCTTGCTTCATTCCTAGTAGAATGTCGAGTTATTTTCTTTCTTTTTGCCTATATATATGCCGTGCACACGCATTGCGTGTGCGATTCCGTCATTGCAAACTATGGGTATGTATTTTGAGATAATTTGTTTACCCACTGTCGTTTACAAATGCAATTGGCAGATTATAATTTGAATTTTCTTCAAATTTGAGGGAGAAGGTGAAATGTAGAAGAAAATGTAGAAAAAAAAAAAAGGGTGTTTGTAACTAATGGTTTTATGGAGAGTGAGTAGTTATAATTTACAATTTTGTCTGCATAATGGACACGTATCAGTGTCGGAGTCACTCTCAATGTAACACCAAAAGTGTATTACACCAAAAATAAACTTCTTATTATATATAGTATAGATCAAGGTCTATTTGTATAGTGCAAAATACAATGGACACTTCTACATTTCACGTACTCATCTTAATGTGTGTTTGTGTCTAATGTGTTTGTGTCATTTCAGATACTTTCAAGCTAAAGGTGAAGCTTGGAAAGACTTACCTTCTTCGTTTCATCAATGCTGCACTAAATGATGAACTCTTTTTCAGTATTGCAAACCACAGTCTCACGGTGGTTGTTGCCGATTCGATATATGTCAAACCTTTTGAGACAGAGACACTTCTTATTACCCCAGGACAAACCACAAATGTTCTTCTCAAGGCTAAGACTGAGTTCCCAAATGCTACTTTCTTGATGACTGCTAGGCCATATGTTACTGGCCTTGGCACATTCGATAACTCCACTGTTGCTGGAATTCTCGAGTACGAGCTGCCATCCAATCCTCGCCATGCTACCATCTCCTCGAAAAAGCTTCCACTCTTTCAACCATCCTTACCTCCTCTCAATGACACTTCTTTCGTCACCAATTTCACGAACAAATTACGTAGCTTAAATAGTCCTCAGTATCCCGCAAATGTCCCTCAAAAGGTTGATAAGCACTTCTTCTTCACGGTAGGCCTTGGAACAACCCCCTGCCAGAAAAATCAAACATGTCAAGGCCCTAATGGAACCAAGTTTGCGGCTTCTGTTAGCAACATTTCCTTTGCACTACCAACCACCGCCCTCCTCCAATCCCATTTCTTTGGTCAATCAAATGGTGTTTATCAGCCCAACTTTCCATTTAGTCCATCTAATTGGTTCAATTATACCGGAACCCCTCCAAACAACACAATGGTGAGCAATGGTACTAAACTGATGGTTCTTCCTTTTAACACTAGTGTGGAGCTAATTATGCAGGACACAAGCATTCTTGGTGCTGAGAGCCATCCACTTCATCTCCACGGCTTCAACTTTTTCGTTGTTGGCCAAGGTTTTGGAAACTTTGATCCCAAGAAGGACCCTGCAAACTTTAATCTTGTAAATCCAGTCGAAAGAAACACTGTTGGTGTGCCCTCAGGTGGCTGGGTTGCAATCCGTTTTTTGGCAGACAATCCAGGTTGGTAGGGCAAGACCACCTCAAAAGTAATTTTTATTGAATGCCAATTTGTGGACAATTCATGTAAGCAATTTACATCTCAGGAAGATAGATAGATTGATAGATAGGGAGCTAATTCATTGGTGAAAATGAATAATTCAAGAGACTGACTAACAAATAACTATATTTAATGGAGTACACAATTACCTTTCCTTTTCAGTGTCATATATATCAAGATTGTCACTAAAATTTTCACCTCCATATTTGGTTCTTGATATAGTTAGATATGTAATTTCTTCACACATAGACAGATATATATTATTTCTTCAAAGAAGATCATGGCGCGATAATGAAATAATTTACCGACCTTTATGTGTTGATAGGGGTATGGTTCATGCATTGCCATTTGGAAGTCCACACCAGCTGGGGTTTGAAGATGGCTTGGCTTGTCTTGGATGGAAAGCTTCCCAGTCAGAAGCTGCTACCTCCACCGGCAGATCTACCCAAATGTTAAACCTCCAGAGACCGACATTGCCTGGAGTTATCTACCTTCGTTGACCATTTTTCACATCTTGCCCCACTTTTATGTATTAGCATCAGCCCATTGATTTGTGAGTTTCATTTTATTTGGGTCGGTGAGTAATAGAAGAAAATTAAAATGAGTGAATCATTTTTTGTAACGGTGATCATTTGAATGTATTACCTGGTCGACTGATCATACTTTTGATGTTTGTTTCAATTCACAATTTCTTCTCTAGCTATCTGCTCCCAACCAAATTTTAGTCTTATTACTAGGCCTAGATGTGGGCATTCGGTCGATGGGAACGAACATTGTTCTGCAATATCATGTTTTGGAAGTGCAGGATTTGATGAATTGGTATTATCAACACTCTAAAGTACCTTGCTCCAATGAGCCTTTCTGTCGCTTTTTTCGCATTTTTTATAACACACATGCGGCAATTACTATTCGATAGCCAAAGTTGCTGCCAAAATGCCAAAATACCATATAACTGTTTAGTCCTATTAGTAACCAAAGTTTTCCCAAGTATTTTACAGAGAAGAAAGAGATTTTTTTTTTTAAAAGAATAGGGTTCTGAAGAATTAGTGACAGTTATATGGCTGATCCAGAATATTTTATCAAGGTTGTCAAATTATACAACTAGTCAAATTTTGTTTATATTTTATTAATGCCTAAATAAACACCCTAAATTGTCCAGTCATGCACGTTTTTAAGATGATGAGAAAACAAAATTAGTGTCTTGGATTTAAGCGACAAGGTTAGATAAAACAGTTGCTCCGGTGAGCCTCTCTACAGCAACAAAAATTTACTGCTTTAAACTTTTATTAGCAGCAGTTCCGGTGACACACATGCGACACCTAGTATTTTACCCCCAAACTTGCTACCAAAATGCCAACACTGAACTGTAGTGACGATTCTTTGTCGTCGAAAACCAGTGTAATACCCCAATATTGTTTTATGCTATATTATTAATTTAATTTAATTTAATTATATAACTAAATAAGCAAGTTTGTGGTCTTTTTGCAATATTATGAAAGTTTTGGTGCCTTTTGGGTAAGAGGCTAAAGTTTGGGAGGCTTTGTGTAATTAGCCAGCTAGGGTTTCATTTAAATAACATATTTTTCTCCAGCCTCCTCTTCCTTTTCTGGTAGCCGGCCCTTCCACTCTCTTCTTCATTTTAAGCCCTAAATTGCTTGTTCCTTTGGAGAAGATTGGCGTATTCGAGTAGCGTAGCTTGGGAGGATTGTGTTTTCGTCGATTCGCTAGTATAAGGTAAGGGATTTTTGCGAATTTATTGCTGTGGCAAGGGTTTATTTTCTCTAAATCTGAAAATCATTGGACTTGATTACTCTATTTGGGTATGAGATTTATGATTCTTATTGTAGTAGGGTGTTGGAATTTTGTTTGGATTTGTTCAAGGTACCCTGAAAATCTAATTCATTAGATGTGTTTTCTCCTTTTTGCACCAACTTTCACACGGCATTACAATATCCTGAATTGGCAATAATGAAATCCCAAGCTTGCCTTTTGTTTCTCTTTTTTTTTTTCTTTTTGTTGCAAGTCACTGCCGATCTTAGGAATTCCTTGTGGGTTCATGCATTCCCAAGCTTAATTCTAATTGCTTTGGTGTTGTTGTACACATGCTTGACCTGTTACTACTTTAAGTTTTGTTTTCTTTCATTTCATAGTTGGCAGAAGGCATAGCCAAGCCTTAGAATATTCCTTTCTTCTTGGGCGGTGGCATTGTTTGTTGTTCTTAATCATCCCTCCGTGCCATTCATTTGAAATTGTTAAGGTCATCATTCAGTTCAAAAAAAATCAATCTTTTAAGGATGATTCTATTTAATCTAAAATCCATGACCCCTACAACTTTTGTTGTATTTTATTTTGCCAATTAATGGTTCTCTGTTGGTTATTGAGTTCTCTTCACTTGTCTTCACACGCTGTCTCCCCATGATAATACCATGGCCACCCTACTGTCTTATTCATAATCATGTATGTCCATTAGTTGAATTACTATTGTGTCGCTGGTTTTGGAATGTGTAGCTTCTTTATTTCAAGCTTTCTTGCTCACCCTATGTTACACGCCCAAACATATAATTTTATCTAACCTCCTTCCATCAGTGCATAAAGACTTTCATCTATTTTCAGCCTTTGTCCAATTGTAAGCCGAAGGATCTTTTCTGTGTTGTTTTCCTTTCTAAGTCCAAGCTTGAATTAGACTGATACTATTGGTTCCGTTTCTTGTTACCAATATGTTTTCATTTGATACTTTTCTTCTGTTATATCGAGATTTATAAGATTCAGTAAGCAATTTAATCTTATTAAATCCGTACATTTGTGGGCGTTGATTTGAAATTTATGTTGACTATGTTTGAACAACTCTTAAAATGAGAGAGTCCTTTGGACACACGTTTGTTTATGCTGGCGATCAGTGGACGCTTAGCACGCTACCGGTAGCACATGTTTGATGTTTATAGGTTTGGTTCAACGTTTGGGTCCTATGACTAACATAATCATCGTATATTTTTGTTGTATAGCGTTCCTGGCATATTATATATATATATATATATATATATATATATATATATATATATATATATATATATATATATATATATATATGGATCGTGATCCATTGCTAGCGCTAGCACTGTTGCTAGCGCTGTTTGGCCGTCCGCTACATAATGTAGCGGACGAAAATTGGCCGTCCGCTACATTATATAGCGGACGGTGCTAGCGCTGCTAGCGCTAGCAATGGATCACGGTCCTATATATATATATATATATATATATATATATATATATATATATATATATATATATATATATATATATATATATATATGTTTAGGATTAATGCTTAATCAAGTTTGTTTTGGTATTTAATAGAAGAATTTGGTTTGCCCATTTCTATCAAGTATTGTTTTTTGACTCCGTTTGTTTTGCTTTGACATCTTGTTGTTTGTACCTTACTGAGCTATTTGAGCTCACCCTTTCACTTTACCTTGTCCCTAGCCACAGGTTAAAGAAGCGAGTAAGGATCCTTGTGACAGCGTTGGAATTTTGGAACTTTTGTTTTGGTTGGTTAAACTTTCTAGTTTTAGTTTGAGAACTTTACCCAGATGTGGGTAATTTGATTAAATTGACTTGGTGTAATTTATTTTAGCCGCTGCGTTTAGTAGATGGTTTTGTAAGGGATTATTCAGAGAATGAATTGTTTTATATTTTTGTTTTATGGAGATATTTTATTTCAAAAGACTTAGTTGCTCTGTTGATACCGGTATCACCAGAATTATAGTGGTATTTCAGGAACTTTGATTATAGTCACGACTTCCATTTTGGGGGTGTGAGCTAGCAAGAAGTTTCCAGTGACTTACAAAAGTATGTAGGCTATATTTGAAGTGTGGAATCCACGAGTGAATTGAAAGGATGGGGAAAAATACAGACATATATATATATATATATATATATATATATATATATATATATATATATATATATATATATATATATATATATATATATATATATATATATATAGTAAAATGCTTCGAACATAATTGAAGTATAACTTAGACCACCTTGGAGCCTTCCTTTGTCCGTCCAAACCAGGGTTATTTGAAGTATATACCGTTCAAGTTTTAGTTTGAAGGCATAAATTTTCGTGCCATTAATTAATCTACAATCATAGTTCTCCTTGTTGGTTAGCATTAAACTAAAGGGATACTGGATAACACTTTCAATGTTGCGCGAATAGCAAAAAAACTCCTTGTTTATTGTCTCAGCTACCTTTTTGTTTTTGTAACAAGCTGCTTTTTCTTCTATCAAACTATCAAAACTTAGACCTGGCAAACGGGTAAACCCGCCGGATACGGGTAAAATCCGGCCGGATACGGGTAAAAACGGGCCGGGTAAAAATTACCCGGATTTTTACGGGTAGTATTTTTAAATGCCCGTACCCTATCCTAGCGGGTCGGATATTACCCGCGGGTAAATTATTAAATTATTGAATTTTTTATTAATAGATATTTATGTGTTTTCTTAGACTAATTTTTATCTCCTTCTTTTATCACTACAATTATCACACCACATTCTACTGTAATTTCACAATTATCACTTCGATAATCATGTTATTCTTCAATCCAACACAATAACTCGTCTCAAACTCCAAATCTCAAGCACACACATCTCAAAACAAAGACCAGAAAATTACCTAGAGATACATTCTTAAATCTAAACAAAAACTTAACACAAATAAAAATAAAACAAGTACATCTAAACAAAAATTTGGTTCACTGCTCCAGCTATGGAGTCACCAGTCTCAGAGCCGATTGGAGACCACGATCGGAGGTCCTGTACTAGCTCTCTTTCCTGATCGGAGATTGCCGGCGCAGTTGTGGTGGATCTATAGTGATATGAGGCGGATTTGGCGGCGGAGCGTGAGAGGTACAAAGAGGAGCCGTCGAGTTCGAGTTGATGTGGAGTTGCGTGGTCGCCGGCGCATCTGACGGTGGTGGGTGAGAATGAGATACACCGAGATGGAGCGGATCTAGCTGCGGAGCGTGAGAGGGACAAAGAGGAGCCGTCGAGTTCGAGTTGATGTGGAGTCGCGTGGTCACCGGCGCATCTGACGGTGGTGGGTGAGAATGAGATACACCGAGATGGAGCGAGGTCGTGGCCGTGAGAGCGAGGTCGTGAGAGAGAGAGAGAGAGGAGGGAGTACTAAAGGAGCGGCGCTTATGAAAATGGAGAAGATGAAAAGAGAAATGAAACCCTAAGTGTTATATAGTGGGAAAAAAACGGGTTGTCCGGGTAACCAGTACCCGAACCGGTCCGAACCGGTCCGAACCGGAAATTACGGGTCGGTCCGGGTACGGGTCTATTTTCACCGGATCTCTATAATATTTACCCGTACCCGGTTTTTTTGCACGGGTACGGGTAGACCCGCGGGTCCGGGTCAAATTTTGCCAGGTCTATCAAAACTACCCTTTAATATCAATTGCTATTGTGATGGATATAAGGTCGTGTGGCCGATTGGACGACCTCTATGCACAGGTGATAATGTAATGATCCTTTCAAATGTTGTAACCCTCCAATCATTATTATGACGTTGTTATGAATATCCTAGCTCGCCCTCGTACACGTGCATGTGCATGTCAACGCATGCATATTATGATATTTTATTCTCAAAATCATGTTGGTTGTATTGATGGACCAGAATTAAAATTGTGATCCATTTTTTGCAGAAATTAACTTTTTAAGTGATAATATTTATTAAGTGAGTACACCTAGAATTAAAATTTTTGGTCCATTTTTTGCAGAAATTAACTTTTTTAAGTGTTATAAGGTGAAAGGTTGTCAAACGCACCTAATTGGAATGCATTAAAAAAATCCACACCCTAAATTTCATCAACTACAGAGGATCCAAGTTTCAGAAGCGTGGATGGAGACTATAAAATGGTTTGCAAAAAGTTTCTCAGATTTTTAGAAATAAAAATTGAAGAAAAATGGGGTTTTTGGTAGTTTTAAGGTACTATGAGTCGGTCATTTCAGCGTGTGAAATCTTGAGTTTTCCCATTTCACTTTTTCATACAGTACCGACTTTCCCTATTTAACTGGATAATCTGAACAGTTCCATGCAAAAATCTGCTTTTACTTCATCATCTTGTCAAGTTAATTAGTATTTCTATGTATTTCCATTTCGGTAGGGTGTAAATGTGTAATACAGGAGAATGTGTCCTCTTTGTGAGTTAAAAGTGTAAAATTTGATCTGTTGGATCTGGAGAGTTGGTCTGCAAGAAACAACAAAAAGGAACAGCACCAGTAAACATCAAAGCTGTTATAGGTATGTACAGTAAATCCAACTGACATCTAACAGGGATGGTGTTAACACCTTCCTGTCTGCCTTGATTGGCAAGTATTAACGGTAGGAGGCTGAATGCTACTAGGCAACCATTTTAAAAGTTATGCTGCGCAATACAGTGATCGTCGGTTGATCCAAAAAGAACCAAAAAAATTATAGAAATGGAAATCCGTATTGCCTATTAATCAAGTTACATGTCTCGTCTCTTTTGCTTCTCAACATCTCTTTACAACTCTTTCGTCATCCAAAAAATTGCATCCGTTGAACGACTAATACTACTAGCACTTCCCAATTGCTTGATATGATGTATTTTGGTCCAGCTATTAAGACCGGAAGCTTCAGAATATTAAGATACTTGGACCACGGTGACTCGCGTACTCGTCACAATTCTGACAAGAAAAAGGTGATTAAGCGGATAAGATGAAGGCAATCAGGGAAAATTGTGATAAGCCATTAGAATTGGTATTTACAAAGTACAAACTTGATTATCACTCTATGAATATAGTTGGACCAACAGCCTAGTGAGGTCAACTTGCAATCAGTTATGAGGAGGTCTAAAGCTATCTGTAGGTAAAAACCTCACTCTAATGGCCAGATTAACCAAACGCACTCTTTCTCTCTCTTTTCCTTTCTCGTTCTATATATATAAACTCTTCACTTGGCTCTTTGTATCTGCACCCAAACATCTCTTGTTCCAAGTCTAAGCTTCATTTAAGACGACCCTCATTACCCCCTCACAATCTTCTGCAGGCAAACAAGTTACCTCAAAATCACCTAAATGGGTCCTCGTGCTCTAAAGGCTCTGATGTTTTTGGCGAGTGCTTTTGTGGTTTTGACTGAGCTAGCACTTGCAAAGCATGCAGGCACAACCAGACACTACAAGTTTGATGTATGTATTGCATGCCATTTTTCTGGTATAACATGGTTTGTAGCTTAACCAGGGTGAGTTTTTAGGCACAGCGGTGATGTTTTTAGGTAACTGCTCGCACTAAAGCACGAACGTGGTCTTTCAATAAAAGTGAAGGTAAGGCAGTCCATTAGTTAACCTTCGCCAAGGCTCGAGATTGCAGAAGTTTCGTGAGCCAGATCGCCTTTTTACTGTCCGACCACCGTAGGTTATATAGATTCATGCATAAGCTACCCATTGAAGATGATTCTAATTTTTTCCTTTCTGTGTGAAACAGATAAAGCTTAAAAACGTGACAAGATTGTGCCAAACAAAAAGCATTATGACCGTCAACGGGAAGTTTCCAGGGCCTCGTATCATTGCGCGTGAAGGCGACACAGTGTTGGTTAAAGTAACCAACCATGTCAAAAACAATGTCACCCTGCATTGGTATTTTAGTACTACAATCACACTACGTAACAATTATTCTCATACACTTGTTGGTTGTGTAGACAGAAAAATGGTTAATCCGCTGTCCAAATCAACTAATTTACATTCATTCGTGAGTTTGAATAATGTTTCAACTTCAAAGTTTGAAATATATCAGGCATGGAGTCCGGCAGCTAAGGAGTGGATGGGCAGATGGACCAGCATATATCACACAGTGCCCAATTCAGACAGGCCAGACCTATGTATACAACTTCACCATTACTGGCCAAAGGGGTACCTTGTTCTGGCATGCCCACATCTCGTGGCTGAGGGCGACGCTCTATGGACCCATCGTTATCCTTCCAAAGCGGGGGGTTCCTTACCCATTTCCATCGCCTCACGAAGAAGTCCCAATCATTTTCGGTACAGTACTTAATTTGTTACGACGTTTTACTCATAATTGCCCCTGATATTAGACCATTGAGTGATGTTTAACTCACTGCTTGGATTTACAGGTGAGTGGTGGAAGGCCGATACAGAGACAATAATCAACCAAGCATTGCAAAATGGAGGAGCTCCAAACATCTCTGACGCATTTACCATCAATGGTCTTCCCGGACCGCTATATAATTGCTCGGCCAAGGGTATATGTGACAGATTATTGAGTGCCACAACTATGAGTTATTTGTTGCTGTGCTTTTCCCTCTTTCAAAGACTAGGGTATTTGTCAAGTTATGTTATAGGAGCGTTTTTTAACAACAAAGCACCATATTCCATTTTGCAGATACCTTTAAATTGAAGGTGAAGCCAGGGAAGACATACCTCCTCCGTTTGATCAATGCTGCGCTCAATGACGAGCTCTTCTTCAGTGTCGCCAACCACACCCTCACCGTTGTTAGCGCCGACGCTGTCTACGTGAAGCCCTTCAAGACTGACACAGTTCTCATCACTCCTGGACAAACCACAAGTGTACTTCTCAAGGCCAAACCCCACTTTCCTAATGCCACCTTCCTCATGTCTGCTAGGCCTTATGCCAACGGCCCCGGTGCGGTAGACAACACCACCACCGCTGCAATCCTTGAGTACCATCAGCCTTCCTCCACCTCAGGTCCAAAGAGAAATATCAAACTCCCTCTTTTGAAACCAACACTGCCGAAGCTCAATGACACGTCATTTGCAGCTAGTTTTAGCAAGAAACTACGCACCTTAGCCAATGTGAAGTTCCCCGCTAACGTCCCAAAAAAGGTCGACAGACGCTTTTTCTTCACCGTAGGGCTAGGCTTGAATCCATGCCCTCAGAACCAAACATGCCAAGGACCAAACAACACCAAACTCGCAGCTTCAATTAACAATGTGTCCTTCGTGCAGCCAAACACAGCTCTTCTTCAAGCTCACTTCTCCGGACAATCTAAAGGCGTATATACTACTGATTTTCCTGCCAACCCCATAGTCAAATTCAACTACACCGGCACTCCACCAAGTGACATTTTTGTGAACAGTGGCACAAAAGTGGTGGTGCTACCATTTAATACTAGTGTTGAGCTGGTCATGCAGGATACGAGCATAATTGGTGCAGAGAGTCACCCGTTACACCTTCATGGCTTCAACTTCTTTGTACTTGGCCAGGGTATTGGAAATTATAACTCCAGCACGGATCCCTCCAAGTTCAACCTTGTGGACCCTGTCGAGAGGAACACCGTTGGCGTGCCTTCCGGGGGTTGGGTCGCCATTCGTTTTCTCGCAGACAATCCAGGTATAACACCGTGAATCCTGCTTCTGTTTACAAATATTCGTACAATTCTGTAAACAATATAAATTAACTCTATCCTTGATCTTTCTTTTTAACTTTTCTCTCCAATTGGATTTCTTTTCTATCTAATTCATCAAAAAAAATAATGTGTCCATAGGTGTTTGGTTCATGCACTGCCACCTTGAAGTCCACACAAGCTGGGGATTGAAGATGGCATGGATCGTTATGGATGGAAAAGGGCGCAGGCAAAAGCTCCCACCTCCGCCGTCCGATCTTCCAAAGTGTTGATCATGAATGTCCTTGATCTCTTCTATTTTCTTATTCCCCCCTTTCTTTCATTTGTTGTTACGTTTTGATTGTACGGTTACTGCCCACAAAAGGGCGAGGAGAAGTTAAAAAAAAAAAAATTCTACCGGCATCATGTGGTCGCTAAAACTGCTTTACTGACATTCTTTGACCCTTCGGCAACTAAAGTACATGAACTTATAAAAGAAAGTGTGAATTCAGTTCCAACTTCAATAATAAAGGTCACTCATAGGTATGCACAATATAGAATGCAGAAGGTAACCTAAAAACAAATATGGAGCTTTCATTTCTCATAACTCTCCCTAAGTAATCACTTTATTTTTAAGAAAGATTATACTCACTACCTCTGAGTTTTAAATTCAATACACTCGTTGCCCCTCTTATTCTAAGAAGTATAATGACACCGCCTCCTTTTGGATTATATTTAAAAAAAATTAAAATAAATTAATTGCTCTTACAAAAGTAACAAATTTTTAAATGTCACTCATTATAATAAACAATCTCATCTCTCACCACCGGTAGCCCATATCCCCTCCCATCCTCCCACCATTGCAAACCTCACACCCGTCACCCACCCACCTTCCCCTGTCACCCACCGGCCAATAATCTCCAGTACTAGCCGCCACTACTAAGGGTTAGCACGACAAAACCTTTCAAATTAATCAGAGTCGTGCTTAAACCAATCAAACTGAATCGGTCCAAAACTAATCTGGCCTGTCTAAATATCTTAACAGTTTGCGGTTTCATATTTCTCAACCGACACCGCTTCGGTTTATTCAACGGATCAATTTGGGAACCGATCATACAGATCATACCAAACTGACGTGTGTGTGTGTATATATATATATATATATATATATATATATATATATACACACTTTTAAGTGGCATTCGTTAATTATTTACACATACGTGGTACTAAGTAAATTTAAAAAATAAGACCAACAAAATTACAAAAAAAAAAACTTTTGAGAGCACTAAGAACACATAAGTTTAGCGATCAATGTCTCTTGTATATTTACTCATTCTTTCTCATAAATTAATGACAAAGACATATTGAGTTTTCATTGTGATGTATATCTGAAAAATTACTAATATCTTTTGTTAACACGATTTAATGTAACTTCAATTTGGATAATATTTGGATCAAAACAATAAATGTGCAAAGGAATAACTTTGTAAATGGGGAAAAACCGATCCTTACCGAACAGTTTAAACCAATTAAATTGAATGAGTACATCCACATCGATGGTGTTTGCTTCGGCTCGGTTCAAAAATTTTCAAAACGATGGGTAAAGATTAGGTTTGCAATTTGATCTTCAAATTGAACCAACTGGACCATGCCTAGCAGGCCCTTAGACACTACACGATCCTCTACATATAAGACCCACCAAACATACCAACCCATCTCCAACCTCCACAACAAACATACCGCACATACAAACATGCGCATACATACGTTGTCATCACGCATACATCCGACGAGCACACCCTTCACCCCAAAGAAACATATGCATGCCTGCACAAACACTCTCTCTCGCTCATCGCACATCCACACCTCGCTCCCCCACATACACCTGCATGAACATACATAGTCATTGCACACACAGGCACAGACTGCATGTTTGTGTCGTTTGTGTGTACGTGTAGTGGTAGGGGTGGCAATGCTAGTGGTGGAAAGGGGTCGTGAATCAGGACTGTCACTACAAGAAAACAGGGTTTTAGCGACGGGAAAATCCGTCGCTAAAAGCCCAAAATCCGTCGCTAAAAGAATTAGCGACGGATTCACCGTCGCTAAATATCCCTCGTATAAAAGCCTGTCACTAATAGTTTAGCGACGGAATTTTTAAATCCGTCGCTAAATATGTCATTTTTACCGACGGATTTATTTTTAATTAGCGACGGATATTCCGTCGCAAATTATATTTTTTTAGCGACGGATTTATATTTTCGAGACAGAATATTCCGTCGCTAAAAAACTTATTTAGCGACGGAATATTCCGTCGCTAAATAACTAATTGTAGGAATACTTTAGCGACGGAATTAATCCGTCGCCAAAAGTCAATTTTTTTTTTGAATTTTTTTTTTTATTTTTCAATTACCCATACCTGTAATACAATTTTCAAATCTCAACAACAACGCGCAATAATTAATACAGAAAGAAATATATATAATCAATTATAAAAAATAGGGCTAATTACACCTATGTCCCTGAGGTTTGGGGGTAATTACAGTCAATGACACAAAGTTTCAAAATGTAACATTCCGTGACCAAAAGTGTTTCAAATGTATCACCCGTGTCCATCCGTCAGGGTTCCGTCCAAAAAGTATACTTTTTGTATGATGTCATCAATATATATTTTTAAAATGACGATACTACCCCTTATTCTATATATATTGAAAAATATATGTTTATTATTATATATGATTTATTTATCAGTTTTAGTTTTAGGATTTTGTTGAAATCCTAATTTGTAAATTAGGATATTTTTGAAACCCTAATTTGCAAATTAGGGTTTTATGTTCTCTCTCCTATTGCCAGTGAATCTGAAGTCCCCGCCGGCCGTCGCCTCCCTCCCCCGCCCCCGCCGTCGGCAGTCCCTCCTTCCCCGGCCCCTCTCCGTCGGCAGCCCCTGTCCACACCACCCCACCACGCCAGCAGCCTCTCCCCGCACCACCCACCATGTCGGCAGCCTCTCCCCGTAGCACCCCACCACGCCGGCAAGCCCCTCCCCGCACCACGTCGCCGGTAATCCCTTCGCAAACCCACACAGCCGATAGCTCTCTCTCTCTCTCTAAAACCCTATTTCGGAAACCCACAATCCCGCCGATCTTGGCAATCCCTTCGCAAACCCACGATCTCGCCGATCCCGGCAATCCCTTCACAAACCCACAATCCCGCCAATCTCGCCGCCACTACTGGCTGCTGCCTCGCCATGGCTGGTTGGCCGTGATCTCCCCGATCTCGTTTTTTACGTCGCGGTGGGGAATGGGAGGCGCAACAACTGGAGGGGTGGAGGGAAGGTGGTAGCAGCGGTGGAGTGTTGTGCGGGGTGGTGGGGGAAGAAAGAGAGAGAGAGAGAGAGAATTTAAGAGAATTTAATAGAGAGAGAGAGAGAGAGAGAGAATTAAGAGAATTTAAGAGAGAAAATTGAAGATAATGGCATTTGAATAAATAGGGTTTCATGTGGTCCCAGGGGCAAATCAGGATTTCAACTTTTATTTAGGGGCAACTTGGTCTTTTTGTCAGAACTGTCAAGTATTTTGGTATTCCGTTTGTCAATGGACATAAGTGTTACATTTTAAAACTTTGTGTCCTCGCATGTAATTACCCCCAAACCTCAGGGACATAGGTGTAATTAGCCCTAAAAAATATTTATAATAAAAAAAATTCATATATGTACAAGTCGGGAACCGGATATAGCCGGTTAGGAGAGGGGAGAAGAGTACAAGCCGGGCACGGGGGGGGAAGCTAGGAACGGGCACGGGAAGGGGCTCATCAGGGGTTCCTGAGTCCCGGATCTGGATCCTGCTGATCCGGGGCCGGGGCGGCCTGTCCAACAGTGCCCTGCTCCCTGATCATCCGGCACACCACTGTAGCAATGCGCTGGATCTCCTCGTCGTCCAACTGAGGCCGAGGAGCCGGTGTCTGTGGAGGGGCAGCAGGGGGTGAGGACGCTCCTATCACGGCACGAGCAGTCGTGCTAGGCAGGCCGCGTATGCGGCCTTTCGGCCGATTCACGACCTCCGGCGTATCCAGCCATCGCTTCAACCCCCCAGTACTCGCAGCCGTACTAGTGGACGCTGATGGCTGTCCGGACTGCTGCTCGGACCCCCTTAGCTGTTCATACGAGGCCTGCAAAAACAGTGGTTTAACGATATGTTAGGGCATTAATTAACGAAACAGACATTGAGGATAGAAAGAAAAAACATTAACTTAAATAAATTGACTCACATCGATCCGCCGGGCAATATCTGAAATATAGTCGCCCGCCCGGTGCGTCTCGTCCTTGTCCTTCTTCCGCACGTGCGTCTGATTATAGGTCAGAGCTATGACCTCATCCTCCTCCAGATCCGGGTGCTCGACCGCGTTCATGTGTCGGACGATGTCGTGTGGCACCGACCCCCCCGTGTGCGTCGGATCTCTGTTCTGTCTGTTCTCAGCCCCGCTCTTACTCTTGGCGTCCCAACCTGGATCCGCAGCCCACCGATCTATCATCTCCCCCATACACGGTGAGATATCCAATGTGGGGGATATCTCGCCATGTCCGTCATCGGGGCACCCGCGGGCAGCGCCTTCTTCGCCCGGTCCCGTGCATCGTGGAGCCATCGGCGGTAATTCTTGCCGATGTAGGCAAAGAAAGCCTGCTGCCCCAGTACCTGCTGCTGAGGCGTGTCAAACGTGAACCCCTCCTGTAAGGCATTCAATAACACAAATTAACAACATAAAACAAACTGTAATTTAACATTTACTAACGCTGAAAAAAATACTTCACCGTACCAGCCACTCCTCCCATAGGGCCTCCCTCGCAGCGGCATCCCAGTCCTTCCAGTACAGGCGCGGCTTCACAAGAACGCCGATCTTCGTCCTCGCCATATTCTCCAGGATCCTGCCAAAGAAGTAATTAAATTAATTAATACAGTTCAAATATAAATTAACACCCCAAAATTTTAAAATAAGGCATGAGGTGATATTTTTAGTACTTACAGGCCCTCCTGCGTGAGCGTAACTCTCTGTTTACGCTGGGGGTCGATGCGTACCCCGCGTGTCGGACCACGGCCTCGTCGAGATCCTACAAAACACAGACATTAATACAGTTCAAATATAAGGCTAGCGAAAATGTATGAAACACCGTTATCAACTATACCTGAGGTAGAACCCACGGAAGATGGAGAATGCACGCGCGTGTGGGATGAATCTGCGTCGGGCTGGGGCGACGGCTCGAGCTGGGGCTGGGGCTGGGGCGACGGCTGGGGCTGGGGCTACGACGATGGCTGGGGCTGGGGCGACGGTGACGGCGACGGCTGGGGCTGGGCCCTCGATGGCTGTCCGCGATCACTCTGTGCCTCGTCATCAGTAGGCAATGACGAGGTGGGACTAACCGGGGAGGAAGCAGCTCGGCGTCCAGCCCGGCCACGAATAGCCCGTATCCTATCCATATCTGACTTCATATAGATTATATACAAAGACATTAACACGTGAAAAACAATAATTTAGGCATAAATCATCATCGGCACTATATATATATATATATATATATATATATATATATATATATATATATATATATATATATATATATATATGAACGGATGTGCAAAAACACATCAATAAACACCAAGTTCTAAAATGTTACTACTTTTTTCCCGTGATGTTACAACATTACAAGTCAATCATTTTCAGTTTGCGAATCATCTTCATCACTTTCCTCGTCGCCCTCTTCTTCGTGGGACTCGTCGTCCTCTTCATCTTCTAATTCATCCTCTTCATCAGTAGACTCGGTCACATCATCTCCAACACTTTCAACATCTTCCGCGTCATCATCTACGACTTCTTCTCCCACAAGAAGTGTTGTTGGAAGAGGAAGATCGTCCTCCTCGTTGTTGACCTCAACAGGAAACAAGACACGTGGTTGGTCGGCTTGAAAGGAGTCTAGCTCACTGTCATATGTCACGGGCAATTTCTTGGACTTGATAGTTGTATACCAATGAGATTTGGGATTGGCGACGTCCTCCGCGTAAAAGACTTGTACAGCTTGACTAGCAAACACAAAGGGCTCGTCTGATGCAAGTCTTGACTTGACATTGACATCTACAATCCCTTGAGAGCTAACACGGATTCCTCTACTGCATGTGACATCGAACCACGTACACTTGAACATTACCAGGCGGTTTTGGGAACCCAGATATGTTAGCTCAACAATCTCATCTAGCTCTCCGTAAAAATCCATGCAATTCTCGGCATAACAGTCGTCGTTGACCAAGACTCCACTGTTTTGGGTTTGTTTTGTTCGGTCATCATCTTTTACGTTAAACCTAAACCCGTTGATGATATAGCCTCCGTAACAGGATGTTTGTTTGTTAGGGCCTTCGGCTAGTAATTTCAAGCATGAGGCCACTGGTCTATCCATTGACTGAACCTATTGTAGATGACGGTAAAAATTAAGGATAAATCAGTATACTAATTGGCCACAGAACTGTATATAACACATAATATAATTTCATTAAATAATCTTACACGGATTTTGAACCACTGTACAAATTGTGATTTCCGATGAGATTCAAGTCCAGCGGGATCAGTGATTAAAGATTCCGCATCGAACTCACTGCAAACCAATATGCATTTAACTCGCTTAACACACACTTTCAATTATGTACAGCAATGTAAGTGAATTAAGACTTTAACTTACTTAACGAATGCCGAAACTTCATCGCAATTTAGAAGGGCATATATTGTTGCAGCACTGTACTCTTCATCTGTTAGCCATCGAGTATACGTTCGGCCGAACGGACTACTTGACTGCTTGAATATTGACAATTGCCCTTCTAAATTTGTGCTTGCTCCGGGATCATTTTGGCCTAATTGATTTAACCTCGTACCAACATTAGGCCCGAAATATTGACTACAAAAGTTTACAAGTTCTTCCATTACGTAAGCCTCCGCAATTGAGCCTTCAACCCGAGCCTTATTACGGACTTTTTTCTTTAAATGGAACATGAACCTAGAAGTTTAGCGAATCGAGTTAGGTGGAATATCAATGATAACAGATGTTGCATTAAGTGTAAACGAACAACTATAACAATTTAAGGATTACCTCTCGAAGGGATACATCCACCGATATTGCACGGGTCCACCCATCTTAGCTTCATATGCCAAGTGAACAGGCAGATGCTCCATTGAATCAAAGAACGAAGGTGGGAAGATTTTCTCCAGCTTGCAAATCGTCACCAGAATGTTATTCTCAAGCACTTCCATGTTACTCACCCGGATCGTAGAAGAGCATATATCTCGAAAGAAATGAGATAATTCAGTCAAAGTCTCGCAAACAACCCGTGGCAACAGTCCCCGGAAGGCAATAGGAATGAATCTCTCCATGAATACGTGGCAGTCGTGACTCTTCATCCCTTGGAACTTGCATTCCGATACATTGCAACAACGAGATATGTTGGACGCAAACCCATCCGGAAGCTTCAAATTCTTAACCCACTGACAGACCTTCTCCACTTGTTTCTTGTCTAGACAGTAAGGTGCTTTCGGAAGTATGGTCCTCCCACTGACTGTCCGAGGATGCAATTCACAGCGTAATTAGGGTTTTGATGGTGCCGAGTAGTGTTGATTAGTCCTAACTAGCGCTAATTAGGCGTAATTGGGTTATGTTAGTGCAAATTATGACTAATTAGGCTAACTATAATCAATATGCGCATAATTGGGTTCATTTGGGCTAATTTGGGGTAATTACAGCTAATTTGAATTTCATCAGGTTCTTAGGGTTAATTAAAACTAATTAGGCTCGTTAGAGCTAATTAGGGTTAATTGATTTACTAAAATATTGTTAATCAGGACTAATTAGGGCTAATTATAGCCAGCGCTGGAGCCACGATTAGATTCCAGGGGGTGCATGCTAAAAATGTCGCATTAACCTAACTAACCTAAATTTAATGCACATTCAACAACCTCAATTTCGACACCTCATATAGGGTGTCGATATGGTGTTCGATACGTGTCTGACACCTCCGGACACGTGCCCGACACATACCAACGCGTGTCCGACGCCTCTGGACACGTGTCTGATGCCTACCGACACGCACCTCCAGACACATCGGCATACGTTAATTTGTTTTTTAAATGCTGGACACCGTCGATCAAACATGGTGTCCGTGTCTGCGCTAACTAACATGTATCTCAATCCAATTGGGTCTCATCCTCCGTCAACAACCTCAATTCTGACACCTCATATAGGGTGTCGATATGGTGTCCGATACGTGTCTGACACCTCCGGACACGTGTCCGACACATACCGACACGTGTCCGACGCCTTTGGACACGTGTCCGACGCCCACCGACACGCACCTCCAGACACATCGGCATACGTTAATTTATTTTTTAAATGTCGGACACCGTCGATCAGACGTGGTGTCCGTGTCTACGCTAACTAACAGGTATCTCAATCCAATTGGGTCCCATCCTCCGTTAACAATCTCAATTCTCAATTCTCAAATGCTCAATGCAATAAAATTTACAAAAATCACACATTCAATCCAATTGGGTCCCATCCTCCGTCAATAATCTCAATATCTCAAATGCTCAATGCACAATTAACAATCTAAAATCATCAATTAATAACCTAAAATCATCAATTAATAATCGCAATTACTTCAAATGAACAGCTAATAACCTAAAATCATCGATCAATAATCACAATTCTAAAACGCACAATTAACAACCTAAAATTATCAAACAAATGATCAATGTTCAAATGGGAAAAAAAATGTTCAAAATTCACATATTTGATGCGCTTGAATTATTTCAATTTAGGGTTCGATTGTATTAGGGCATTCAATTTAGGGTTCAATTAGTTTTATTTAGGGTTCGGTTCGATTAGGGCATTCAATTTAGGGTTCAATTTAGGGTTCAATTACTTCAATTTAGGGTTCAATTAGGGGGTTCTATTGATTCAATTTAGGGTTCAGTTGATTTGAGGCATTAAATTTAGGGTTCAATTAGTTCAATTTAGGGTTCGGTTGGATTAGGGCATTCAATTTGGGGTTCAATTAGGGTTCGGTTAGATTGGGGCAATCAATTTAGGGTTTAATTAGGGGTTCAATTAGTTTAATTTAGGATTCGATTCAATTAGGGCATTCAATTTAGGGTTCAATTACTTCAATTTAGGGTTCAATTAGGGGGTTCTATTGATTCAATTTAGGGTTCGGTTGATTTGAGGCATTCAATTTAGGGTTCAATTAGTTCAATTTAGGGTTCGGTTGGATTAGGGCATTTAATTTAGGGTTCGGTTAGATTGGGGCAATCAATTTAGGGTTTAATTAGGGGTTCAATTAGTTTAATTTAGGGTTCGATTCAATTAGGGCATTCAATTTAGGGTTCAATTACTTCAATTTAGGGTTCAATTAGGGGGTTCTATTGATTCAATTTAGGGTTCGGTTGATTTGAGGCATTCAATTTAGGGTTCAATTAGAGTTCGGTTAGATTGGGGCAATCAATTTAGGGTTTAATTAGGGGTTCAATTAGTTTAATTTAGGATTCGATTCAATTAGGGCATTTAATTTAGGGTTCAATTACTTCAATTTAGGGTTCAATTAGGGGGTTCTATTAATTCAATTTAGGGTTCGGTTGATTTGAGGCATTCAAGTTAGGGTTCAATTAGGATTCGGTTAGATTGGGGCAATCAATTTAGGGTTTAATTAGGGGTTCAATTAGTTTAATTTAGGGTTCAATTCAATTAGGGCATTCAATTTAGGATTCAATTACTTCAATTTAGGGTTCAATTAGGGGGCTCTATTGATTCAATTTAGGGTTCGGTTGATTTGAGGCATTTAATTTAGGGTTCAATTAGTTCAATTTAGGGTTCGGTTGGATTAGGGCATTCAATTAGGGTTCGGTTAGATTGAGGCAATCAATTTAGGGTTTAATTAGGGGTTCAATTAGTTTAATTGAGGGTTCGATTCAATTGGGGTTTAGGGTTTTGGGTTTTGGGTTTGCGTCATCTTAATTTTAATGTCCCTTGCCCAGTTCCGTCCCATCCCATCCCATCTAGATCCAACGCCACTTAACCCGATCTTGTCTATGGCTTCCTGCCACCAAAGTAGTCGCATAAGGCCTATTTTCGGATCAGAAGCAACATCCATTGCTCTCGTCGTTTCAATATTGAAAGCGCGGAGAGCAAATCCAGCCCACTCAATCTCCAATGTCTTTAACTTTTCACAGTAATTTACATGTATAAGAGGAAGACAGAAGGTATAGCGTAGAGCAAATAGAGAGGAAGACAAGAACTTTACCTCACGAGAAATACTGCCAGACCCAGTGGTCGACGCTGCTCTCTCTCTCTCTCTCAGTCTCTCTCCTCTTCACAGATCTGCCGGAGGTGAGGGCCCGTGGTCGCCAGAGTTGCAGGTGGTCGCCGTTGTCTAGGGAGGTCACCGCCGGGGTCGAGGGAAGTCACCGCCGGTGTCGAGGGAGGTCGCCGCCGGGGTAGAGGGAAGTTGGGTTTTGGGATTTTCGAAGAGAGAAGCAGTGACAATTCAAACCAGATCTGTGAATTAAATAGACTTTTAGCGACGGATTTATTCCATCCCTAAACGTCCGTCGGTGAAGACCTATTTGTACCGACGGAGTTTTTTGCGACGGAATAAATCCGTCGCTTAAATAATATTTCACGGCGGAGTGTTACAGACGGAGGTTTCCGTCGGTAAAACGCCTTTTCACTGACGAAGTTTTTTGCGACGGAATAAATCCGTCGCTTAAATAATATTTTACGACGGAGTTTTACTGACGGAGGTTTCCGTCGGTAAAACTCATTTTAGCGACGGAATCTATGCCGTCGCTAAAACTCCGTCGCAAAAGACGTCTTTTCTTGTAGTGTGTGGAGTATGTGTGGGTATGGGTATTTATATGTGGTGTGTGTAGGATTGCAAATGAATCAAGCTGTTTATGAACAGCTCGTGGTTCATTCTCTGTAGAACTCGTTATGCTCATTTGTATAGTATATGAACCGAATATTTTAGAGTTCATCTATTAAACAAATCGAGCATGAACATTCCAAAACATGCACAAACATGTTCGCTAAAAGCTCGTCTAGATAAAAATTAGCTACAATATGTTCAAAAGAATGACATTTGCAGAAACCATCTAAATTAAAATTTAAACCTGGAAGCCTTAAAGTTTATTAGTACAAAGCCCCAAGCCCACATATAAATATAGAGCCCATGGCATAGAATTAAAGACTAAGTCCAAAACCTAATCAGCCCATTTAGAAACCCTAACAAGAATTCTTGCACTCTTCACATTTCTCATAGTCATACTCTTTGTCCTGCTTTCACCTCGATGTCTCTCTCATCACACATACACAGACGTACACATAAGCACACATGCAAGTATCTTTCCTCTCTCACACACATAAAAACACACACATATTACGGTGGAGCAATGACAACATTTCGATCCCAAGTTTGAGCAATTACAAATATCAGATCCTCGTCCCTTTAATATTCATCACGATTTTGAAGTCAATCTCCAATTTCCTTGAATATAACAATTTGGTTGATGGAGGGTCTCAATTCAACAGACATTTCTAGTACGGCAGTTGTACGGTGGTCAGAATTTGGTAGCTCAGGTCTGTATCTTGCAGTTTCATCTTGTTGAGTTCTTGACAGGGTTTTGAAGCTTGAAATTGATCCCCGAATTTAGACAAACAAGTCGAGCTGAGCCAGAGCTCTGTGGTGACGAACTCTAACTGAGTTTAGATATCAAGATTCAGCATGAAACGAATACGAGACAAGCCCAAACATAACTATAAATATATGAATCGTGTTCGAATACACCCTTGTTGCGCTCGAACTCAATTTGTATATAGCCCTTTGTGTGGGGGGGGGGGGTTGGGGAGCGTCAATGGTAGAAGAAAAGGGGTTGTGACTGTGGGAATGTGTTTGTGCACCCGTACGCGCCACTCGGTGTGTGTGCATGCACGCGCATATATATATATATATATATATATATATATATATATATATATATATATATATATATATATATATATATATGTATGTGTGTGTGTGTGTGAGTGTGTGTGTGTGTGTGTGTGCACGCGCTTTGGTGGAATGGATAGGGATAGGAGTGCCGATGTGGAAAGCTGGGGTCGTGATCATGGGGTGTGTTTTATGTCTGTGTGTCTATGGGTGCGCCACTATAAGAAACTAGCTCTTTAAAGACTGTCGAATGTGGTCGCTACACAGCACATGTCGTTGCTAAATAAAATTAGCGACTGAATGAAGTATTCAGTCGCTCATGCTGTCACTGTAGACCAGGTGTTGAATGCAAAGAAAAGTTGGTTGTTAGATTTAGCGATCTTATTGACCAATTTAGCGACCATCACAGCAGTTGCTCAAGTTTTTTAGCAATTCAGTTACTTTAAATAAGTTTTATGTTAGCGACCGTGTTGACCTTCAAGCGACCATTGTAGCAGCTACTGATGTTTTTTGGCAATTATTTTTAGCAATCGCTATAGCAGTGGCCAATGTTGTTTTCGCGTTACGCCGAGGCGGTTGCCAAATGAAAAATTATTTGGTAAAATCAGTACCCATGATCATTCTATCATCAAAGGAAACGAATTAATGTCATATAAGTCATTCCTGAACCCATAAAACGAAACTTTACAGAACCTTTTTTCATCGCATTAACTTTTCACGCCCAAAATGACAATTAAAAACATTAATCTCGGCGTACACTTTGTCTTGAACCAAAAATAAAGAAATGAATCAAGTAGTTGACAAGTTAAACACCACCAGCCAAGAAGGTTACTACCCTTGAGACCATACTCTTTAAGACACACAAACACATGCATTTGTGTAACTTCTCCAAATAACAAAGATAACGAGTGTATTTAAGTTCAAAACTCAGAGATACTGAGCGGAACTCTCTTATTCTTAACATACATCCATCATAAAGCAAACGGAAGGAGAAGCTATCCTGCACAGACTCGACACTCTCTAAGTACCATGTCATATGCAGCACACCTTGGCAAAAGCGATGCAGAGATTTAGGTTATATGACATCTTGCACCAGACGGGACATCTTTCCCACAGGCTTTAAGGAAGGAGATCATGGTAGCAGTGACATCATTGGCCGGAACGAGCTTAGTGCGTGGTATGGCTTCGCAAAGGCACCTGGCTGTTTTCCCGCCACCAAGGCCTTGGAACAGTTCGCAACATGACGCGCTGTTATTTTTTTCAAAGAACACACGGAGACATAGAGCTACTAAAGGGTTAGAACACTTTAAGCCAAATCCAGGAACCGGAATTTGGGCAGAAAATAGAGGAGCGAGGGAGAGCAAGAGAGCAGTGACGCTATGATCTTGGCGCCCATCTCTGAAAATGCTAAAATTGACTAGCCAGTGCTTGAATTCTTTTGTGAAGGTGAAGAGATTTGTAGTTTAGGGGTGGGTTCTTCCAGGGTGATAAGGAGTTTTCTGATCCGATTCTGCAGGAAGATAGTACCATATAATAAAGTATAAGTCGAGGGACGAGGAACCCATGTGTGTCCCTGGGGATTTGAGCCGGCAAAGTCAAGTAAATCAGATCTTTTGGATTGATCTTATTTCTCCGTCATTATTCAGGTAGCGTTTGAAAATATTTTTAATTTTAATTTTTAATTTTCAAAAAAATAAAAATAAAAATTAATTTATTCTTTTTTAACAAACACAAATACCTATTTAATTACTCAATTTTTATTTTAAATCTTTTTTCTCTTGGTGGTGGTTTACGGTGGTGGGGCATAGTAGTGGCCAGCGGCGATGGCTGCCAACCGGACTGCAGGCGGTTGCTGGCAGTGGCAGTCGACGCCGGCCAGTAGGCGGCTGCCAGGGGCTATGGTGGCCGGCAGCCATGGCCAGGGGCGGTGGACGGTGACTGTGGCAGTGGAAGGTGGTGGTGGCCTCAAAATAAAAATCAAAACTGAAAATCCAAAACTTCTAAATGGATTTTTCAAAAACAACTCTGTTTTAAAAACTGATTTTCAAAACTGAAAAAAAAATTATGTACTAAAAGCGTTTATTTTTTTTAGTTTATAAAATTAAAAAAAATAAACATTACCGAACAGAGCTTCAGTTAACGTTCCTTCTTAATTCCTTTTTGAATGTCTAAAAGCGTTGATCTGTACCGCAATACTACTTCAATAAGCGTGTTCGGATTTTGCTTTGATATTCAAGTGTTAAACCCAATCATAAAAGGTACTTAGAGAAAAGAGGGATGACCCAATGGGGCTTATGAAAAGGAGGAAAATGGATTGACTTTCTAAAGGTCATGTCAAACATGTCGGTTTATTTAAGTCATACTCTTAGCTGGCCTACTATACAGTTATATTCTATTTATGAAATTCTTCACCGCGTGGCACGTGGTAGTTCTCTTCGATGTTTATATAATACTCATTTGTCCCACATTTTTTTTATATCGTTTTACAAAAATTATTTAATTTTTAAATTAAAAAATGTGTAGATATTTTTATATCTTTATTCTTTTTATATTATTTTAATTCTATTTCTTTCTTCACAATTAATTCTTTACTAACTCATTTTTTTTCTTCTGGTCCACTTTTTTACTCTATTTCTCTCTTTATATTTAACATTACACTAACCTATTTTCTATTTTCTGATTCACTTTCTTCATCTCTTCTCTCTAAAGAAAGGGTAGAATGAAAAACGCATCTCTAAAGGGTAGAATGAAATATACATAATATTTGACTTATAAAATTATTAATCTGCGTGAAAAAAAATGATCAATTTATATGGAACGGAAAGAGTAATAATTAGTTCATAAGAGGAAGATAATTAAGCGAACACTAATTTTTACACCTTATTAGACTCTTTTACACTGTAATTTGCAGTTTAAAAACGTGTTAGTGACATATTATTAATTTGCTCTATGACAAATGAGAGTGTGAATAGATATGATAAGGTGTGTGTGACAAATGAAGGCATGAACAGTTGATTGGGGGGGGGGGGGGGGGCATCCCCCAACTTTTTGGATTTTTTTTAGTTATTGATTATAAATACTCACATTTCACATATTTACGAAAATATCATTATATCGTAATTAATTAATTAGAGTTTCGTTTTGTTGTATTCTTTATTCTTTGTGCCATCAGCCGTCATAATTTTCTTCGTTCTTATTCTTCATTCTTCCAAATCTCCGGATTACAAAAAAACACGAATTGGTCAAGGTGAGTTCTTTTGTTTAGAGTTTAATTCTTGGAGTATTAACAAATTCAATAGTTATGCTAATTATAGTATTAACAAATTCAATTGTTATGCTATTTCAATAGTTATGCTATTTATTGGTTTAATTCTTATGGTATTAACGTATTCACTAGTTACAAAAAAACACGAACTGAACAATTTATTATGCATTTAACATATTCAATAGTTACGCTAATTATAGTACGCTTATTTTTGTAGATGGAGTAGTTAAAGTCACGCACAATTGATTCTTTCTTTCAAAAAAAATTTTGTTAGCAATAGTAATGTTGATGAACTTAAACCTTTTTCATTTTTTTATGTTAGTCATTAATTTTTTTATGTCTTTTTGACACCCCCGATTAGACTTTTTAGATCCGCCCCTACATGAATAAGTACAAAAATATACATGTTGTATGAAAATGTGTGCGTATCTTATTTGTACACTTACTTCTGGTACTTAATTTGCTTTGGGATTGGCAAAGCTAAGATGACAATAATCTGACCTGTCTCTGGCCATCGACTTCTAATCTACTTGTATGTTGAACTAGTAACCGAAGCCTCACTTATCCCTTCAAATGTAATGATAGCCTGTGCTGATCATGTCGTTGTGCTTGGTTTTTAAGTCTGGTAAGCAGCAGGGTTTGTGGTGACTTTAACAGAGGGATAGACTGTGACCTATATCACATACAGCGACGAAGTGATTACTTTTAAAAAAGTTTTAAATGAGAGAACGCCTTAAAAGCGTCTGAAAAAATATCAACGATTCTATAATAAATACGTAAAACGACGACTTTATCATAAAAAAGTGCGGTGAATATATCAAGTCTAGAAAATAAAGTTAGTCCACTGCAGGAAAGCAAGGCAAATCATAGGCAAACGTCTACTGGGGTGGGTCTGGTGCTATACTTTAAAATGGTGAGTTGCTGCTGAAATAATCAATTGCCACCAAATAGAGTAATGGTCCCTCCATGTATCAGTGTATCGTACACTGTATCAAGATCTAAGTAGCTAGTGTGATGATTATATTGAAAACTTAGCTCCTACGTTGGCCACCAAAACTTCCTATCTAAATTTATCGCTCCCTATGTGCCGCACTAGGGTGAACTCAAGATGGGGGGGGGGGGGGGGGGGTCAAAAGTTACTCGTATAAAATTGATCTGATTGTACCACATTTGGTGAAGGAAACGACATCAAATAAAATTCAAGCATTTTATGGTTATTAATTGCCTGAGATGTGCAAAAAGAATTATACATCTATATGCATTAGTACTAGTATCACGTCCATAAGGTTATATTATTTGCGTGTATTTATTGTGAGAAGTGACTATCATTTTCATGTATATAAACAATAGGTCCGCCACAGCGCCACACCTTCTTCGCTTGTAGACTTTGAGACTTCATATCGAAGGGAATGATTACGGAATGTAGACTTGGAGCGAAGTTTATTTTCATTTTGGTTGCGTAGGTTAATCAATTGAACACCCGGATTATATAATAGCATTATCTTCCATACTAGAAAGGGTCCTTCTATCTTTCCTTTCTCTTTCTCTTTACTTAGGAAATGGTATGCCAAGCCAAGGGGTTCAAGCAATTCTTTATGAGGCCTTGACTGAGCTCAGTATCACCAACTATTCTTTTGGAATGTCGTGGTATGGAGGCCCTCGCACACAATTCAGTTTGTGTTCAGTGTCTCCGTTGGAGAAGGGGTAAGCTTCCAACCAGTTCTTTCCGGAAGGAAGCGACTTCCTATTCATTTTTGGGTGTCACGATTGGAAAGAGGATAGCCTTTAGTACTCATGGATAGCTGGGATAAGAACCTAATAGCATATTATTGGAGACAGGTGAACGACTGAGCTTTCATAAGATTTTGCCTTCCACCTTATTCAGTCTTTGGTAAAGTAATAGCTCTTTGGAAGGCTGCTACACTAAAAGAAAGGCTTTAAAGAATAGATAGATGTCGAACTTCTCCCCCCATGTCTATCATAGAAAGTAACATCTTTCTTTCTTCGCTTATATTAGGCAATACTACTTCGGACGCTCTCGCTCTAAAAAATAGTCATTGGGCATCTATTCAGCTGCTTTAGCATTTTGGGGACAAAAATGTATGAAAAGAGTAGCTCGTAGCTAGGGCAGGTGGGTATCCAATATCAAGGAAGAAAGTTCGACAAGAAAATAATAGAGGCCTTCGGGGAAAAGAATAATGACTCAATTTGCTTGAATTCGTTATCCAATTTGTTCTTTCATTTTAATTATTGTGGCACCCAAATGACACCAATTCTAACATGCGCATGTAGAGATGTCAAAAGGGCCGGGCTGCAGGCAGGCCGGCCTGGCCTTAAATAAGCCCGAGCTGGCCCGACCCTAAGCATGAATAGTGCTGGCCCTAACCTGTAGAGCCTTGGGCCTGGGCTAGGGCCAGGCCTAATATTTTCCAAAAATGGCCCGGCCCTTGGCCCGTTTCTGGCCCTCTTTCGGCCCTCTTTTGGCCCAGCCCTTTGGCCCTAAACCATTTTGAGTCTTTTTTTTTTCATTTCCTCCTTCTTTCTCACACATCATTCTCTCTACACCTCATATTTTACTTTTTTTATTTTAACTTTTTGGACATGCACATTTCTTTATATTTACTCATGTGAAAAGATTGTCTTTTTGCGAACAAAACTACTCTTTATTGCTAATTAATATTTTCAAATAGAGTAAACGTAAAGCTCTAAGGCACTTCATTAATCACAAGAACGATATTGAATGGTTTAGGGCCTATTAATTGTATTTATTTTGTGAATGAGTATTTTTTCAACACAAAAAAAAGGGGCCTGGGCCGGCCCTAGGTCCGGCCCTAAAGTTAGGGCCTAGGGCTTGGGCTTGGACAGGGCCTCCATTTCCAAGATTTGGGCCCGGCCCGGTTTACAAGGCCTGAAGCCCAAAATGGCCCGGCCCTTTTTCTGGCCTGCTGGGCTCTGGCTGGGCTGGCCCAAGCCCAGCCCGAGCCATTCAATATCGTCCAAGCGTCCATTGCAAACTATCGGGCTGGGCCCTATTTTGGGCCCAAGCCCAGCCCGAGCCCAAAAAATTAAGCTCCATTGTAAGAAACTCGTCCAAGCGTCCATTGCAAAGCAAGGTCTCTCTCGAGAAGCTATAGTCGAGTAAGTATTTCGTGGACAATATCTTATAAGACTAATCACATACGCGGAGTAGGACCGGAACACTACCAAACGCTTGTAAAGCCCATTTTGGTAAACTTCACAGAGCCAACGGCACCGCACCAGAGAAAGAGTCCCCTGGACGCCAACTCTGCCCGTCACCAATTTCCCTTCGTTTCCACCCCGCCGGAGACACCGTTGTACCACCACTTACGGCGGCGCTGCCTCCATTACCCCCCAACCCCTCAACAAATCCATTCCACTTTCATCTCAACGGTCCAGCTTTCTCTTAAACCCCGCGCAGCTCAGCCATGGCGCGTGGCTGCAGATTCTCTCTCCCTGTGACCGCCGTCGCGACGGCGGCTGCTTACATATACTTTTCGACGTTGCTGGTTTTTATAGACCAGTGGTTCGGGTTGTGGACCTCGCCCGGTGTAATGAACGCCCTCGGGTTCACCGCCGTCACTCTCATGTGTCTATCTAACTACGCAGTGGCCATCTTCACGGACCCCGGTCGGGTCCCGTCCGCCTTCGCCCCTGATATCGAGGACGCTGGTAACCCGATCCACGAGATCAAGCGTAAGGTACCTTTCTGACTCCGTTGAATCTTTAGTATGTTGCTCTTGAATTGCACTGAATTTTTAGGGCTGGTATGTCGATATTCAGTACGTTAAATTGTATGGATGCTAGTATAATTTTATATTGTTGTGTGCTGATCTAAAATTGGGCAAAATGCTCGAGTGCTACTCTGGAGTTGCCCATTGATTGGATCGTGATTGTTATTATGTGCCTCTTAGGTGATCCTCATAGAGTGGTTTTGCCGTTTAATTTGGACTATATGTGATCTAAGGCTTAATTTGCTCTTATGTTTATGCAGTGCTAGTTTTCGCTTATGGTATATTTTGGTGTTTTCCAATGGTGGTTGTTTCGAGCTGATGTTAAAGGTGCCACAAGCTAACTGTTGTCTGAGTCGGATGCCAAGTAAATCGCGCGTGACAGTTTGTGGTATGTTTGGGTATATTCTGAGGTCGGCTGGTTAGTGCTGATGTGTAGGTGCCACAAGCCAAGTGTAGTATGACTCGGATGCCAAGTAGGCTTGCAGGACAGAGCGAGGGTGTGAACAAGGAAAGAGAGCCATGGCAACTTGGCGGAGCCTAGAGGGACTGAGCGAATGCGCTAAGTGAGTACAGAGCAAACGTGGTCAAGGTCTTAAAAGCACATTCTCTCTCTAGAAATCTCTCTAGGCTTTGACAATTTTGAACATGATGGAGAAGAAAATGAATTCCAAGTTCCCCAAAATGAGGTTGGAGGCCCTCTATGTATAGGCATCCAGGAATTTGTCTCCTCGGGCGGGAGGAGGGGCAAAATATTGAAATCTTTGCTTAGTAAACTTATAGATTTGAAGAGCTACTTTAAATATAGCGGATAAAACCAAAGTACAATAATTTAGGAAACTAAAGGTAGGCACCATGCATTGGAAAAGAAGAGAAAGAACAGAGCATTATCCCCTAGTACGTATAGAGTTCCCATTACAGTTTAGTTAAATCATTTAACTCGGTTTCATAACATAATGCATGTGTTGATAGCGTGTTATAGTTTAAGTAACAGTGTGAGGAGAAACAATATACAGATCTAGGTTCCATGATATACTGCATATGTTCTTTGCACAGGTCAAAGTTGAGGGAGTGTCCAGTGTGCTTTCCCTGGAGCGTCTCAATTTTAGCGAACATTATGTTAGCTGCAGTCCGAATATCTGTTTGAACCGTCTACAGAGGTATAATGCCCACTATTTTATCGTCATGTTCTTCAGAAGCTGTGATACCTCAGCCTTCATCCTGTCATTGGTTACACCATTTTTTGTTAATTCGAGAAGAGAAACTAGAGGTGGTTTTGAAGAGTGCCCTATTGTGGATTATTTGATTTCCTATGTAAAATTGAGGCATGCTAGGATCACTAGACAGAATCTAAATATGCATCCTGAAGACCCTTCTCGAGTAAGCTCTAAGAGTATATAACATGATTTTGTGGCTGCTGAGTGATGATTTAGTGGTGAAATGATGGTATGGCATATGTGTGCAGATTTAGTTTATGTTGAGGCATGACTATCCAGTTCACCTTCTTATTACACTAGGTATTGACAACTAGATTTCGCCTGTTAGTACTATCTCACCTGCTGGCAGGGCTACCTTAAAAGAGGATATAAGGATTAGTTTGGGTTTTGTTCCCTCCCCAGTTACAGTTCACTTGGGGGGGGGGGGGTGTCACTCGGCACCGCTGAGTTTCTGTAATGGCGGAAAAAAGTGTGGTTCTATTGCGAATTTGGCACACCCTGCCTTGGTACTAATTGACAAAATAAAAGACCATTTTCGACGTGAAAAGTTGTAAAAGATATGAAAAACCTACTTTGCCTTCCAAAGCATTACATTCTCAGGGGCTTATACATATTCCAAAAGAAAAAGTAAAAGTAATCTCTTACCACAACATTCTTCAAAGCCACTATCAAAGCACCACCATCTCAAGTCTCAACCCACAGACCTTTGAAATGACCAAAAGTTGAAGGTATGCATCAGCATGATTTATGCAATTCCCTCTTTTCTGTGTGTTCTGCCAATTTTTCCTTTTATAGAAAGGCCTAGAGTCTAGGCAAAGCACTGAACCACCATTAAACAATTAGAAATGAAAAAGCCTACAGAGAGAGAGAAATCTCCTTATTGCCATGGTAATCAACATCTTTAACAAATATGTTATAATTTTGCTTGTTCATTGTCAATGCCATCAGCTTCGTTATCTTTACCATAAATACCATGTTAATCTAATCCGCCACCACCATAGCCATCCAGCCACTACATAATAGACACTAGCTTTAGCCTGCCTGCCACAAAAACACCAGCACACCCACACTCGGCACATATAATCCACAACACATCCTTTACCAAACATCAAATTAATTAACGGGAGAAAGATAAGAAAAATAGCTAATTGGTATTCATTTGCTGCAGTTGCAAGGCCACAACTTTCTCGCTATTATCAAAACATTAAAAGCTTTCGGAGTGAGAATGATTGTAGAAATTAATAGTATGGGTTTCTAGATTGGCGGACCATTGGTTTTTGGTGGTTTGATGACCATAGGAGCCCCATAAGAAAGTCACTAACTTTCTTGGAACTTGTGATTTTGTTGTGATGTAGAAAGAAAGTACTTTACTTGGGCCTCGATGAGATTATTCTTTGAACCTAGAATTGAGGAGAAACAGTTCTATGTTAGTTGACGATCCGTGACTTGTTTGGTGTATGATCCTTTGTAATTTGTTTACCTGGTGATAGTATAGCGAGGCTTGGTAACAGGAGGAGAGAAGGGTATGGCACAAGGAAGAATGGGGAAGAAAAATTGAAGGGCCTCTTCGGTGATCATACTTCGTCCGTTGAGTATAAGAGATCACATGAGACTTTTTTAAATGTCATTAAAAAAGTATTATCTGTCTTGTTACCTCTTCTCATGTTTAGAATAGTCTTTTGCCTGGCAGAATAGGAGTAGGGCAGGTGTGTTCTTGTTGTGCCACTGTAGGGGATTATTTGCACCATTCAAGACCTCAGTGAGGCATTCTCGATGTGTTGGTATAAACTATGAAGCCGCAGTCTATAGTTCCTACCCTTTATGGGTTGGTCTTGGTCTGTCGTGGATTTTGGCATGATTTTATCGGTGAGGTGGTCTCTTACTAGGGCTATAATGTTAGAGGAACACCGTGCAAGTGGGCGTAGTAGAATGGAAAGGAGATTTCTCTAGATCCCTCCAAACAAGTTGCTTTTCTTTCTGTGCTCGAACTTTATGGGCTTGACTTGTTTGCAAATTATCTTGCAGGGTGGGGACTTGAGATACTGTCAAAAGTGTTCCCACTACAAGCCGCCCCGTGCCCATCACTGCCGTGTATGTAGAAGATGTGTTTTGAGAATGGTATGCCTGCTTTATGTTATTGTTGATGCCTCGTCTCTCAGGTGTTGTTGGTAATATGTTAAGCTGCTGGCTCTTGAATTGAAGGACCACCATTGCATTTGGATGAATAATTGCGTGGGTCATGCAAACTATAAGGTCTTCTTCGTGTTTGTTGTGTATGCTGTCATTGCATGCATATACTCCCTGGTACGTTTAAATCCCTTTTGGCTATCATCTAGATATTCAATTGTTTGCTTTACATATCATGTTTATATGTAATTGCCCAGGTAAATTCAATTCTGTCCAACAGCCGACAATGCTCAAGAGATCTATTCTGAGTTTTGTTCGTTCCTTCTTATTGGAGAATTCGTGGGGTTGAGCTTGCTCAGCAATGAATTCCCCTGCCTTACTCTCAAGCCCTCGCTCTTGACATCTCCTTGCTATATCTGTTTTTCAATTTTCAGGTTTTGATGGTGGGAAGTTTGACCACTGATTCTCAAAAGGATGAGGACCAAAGTGACAGCTCTTTCAGAACTATATACGTATAATTTCATTGAACTTTCTATCTGGTTTCTTTGAGAATCTATTTTGGCAGTTGGTTTACTTACCTTTATTCATCTCCAGGTCATTTCAGGGCTGTTGCTGGTCCCGTTAAGTATAGCATTGAGCGTTCTTTTGGGTTGGCATATTTACCTTGTTTTGCAAAACAAGACCACAATTGAGGTTCATGGTTTAGCAGCATTATAATTTTAGTTTTTGCTTGTCTGCTGGCTAATAAATTGTCAGTCATCAAAATTGACTTTTGATATTTCATCTGATAGTATTACGAAGGGGTGAGAGCTATGTGGCTTGCAGAAAAAGGAGGGGATGTCTATTCAAATCCTTACGATCTTGGTGCCTATGAAAATTTGATAGCTGTGAGATACTTTTCTTTTCCTTTTTTATATCCCTTCTTCCTGTTTGTTCCCTATTACTCCGTAGCCTTTTTTTTTTTTGTGGCTGGGATATATGTATAGTTGGATCCCAGGGGAGCCTGAATGTTGGGTAACTATCCAGCTCCCTTGGTTGAGCTGTGCAGATATAGTTTCATCCTCTTATAGTTCATTAGCTTAGTGCTCAATTAGATGGCTTAACCTTTCTTCGTACCGGATATTTGAATACTGCTTGTTCTTGGACTTCATTGCTTGTATTGATTTACTGGATTGTTGCAGGTGCTGGGTCCAAATGTACTCTACTGGATATGCCCCACATCAAGCCATCTTGGTTCTGGTCTTCGCTTCCGCACAGCATATGATAAAACGGCTAGCATGCCCACATCGAAGTGAGAAAGTGTTGGTCAAATGTGGAAGTTCGTCAGCTTGAATAGGATACCAACTCTTTTGCTGTGAAGTTCGGCTGACCATTCTTCGGGTAGATATGGCAGAAGGCGGCTCGTGCTTATCACTCCTCGATGATTTCTAAGAAGTGGAAAAGCTTTTTTGGCATTCCATGCCAGTTTAGTGGTTCAATGGAGGGATTCTATTCATTCGGACATTTGCTGTCAATTGTCACGCAGAAGCCAAATCTGAGCTTTTGGAGTTCTAGGATTGTGTAGAGATTCCAGCACTGAGTTTGTTGTTACTTATGTACAAAGAGAGTTCACTGTCCCAGCTAACCAATCACCAGCCTCAAGTAGAAAAAATAGCCGAAATGTGCTGACTTAGCTACTTTCACTTGTACAACTCATCAGATGTGTGATCTAGGAACTTGCAAAAGCAGAACATGTATGGAGGCTATTGTTTCCGTTCTCATTCTTCTGCAGTTGGCTTATATGTTTACATCTGAATCAGATTCTTTTTTTATCACCAAACATCATATGTCAAGATTCATTCTCGGTTCGATGTTAAGTTAGATGTCACGTCATTGTAGTCAAGACCACCGGTAGAAACTTTAATTTGGCATTTCTGTCTTTTGGATTGGGAAGAACCTTCTGTAACTATCTATCCAGTTTGGGGAGAGAAATAACACGTAATCACCTACCGTGGTTACTCGTTAGGGTTGGACAAATAATTTCTCACGGGTCCTTCCTTAGAGATAGAAAGCCGAGAACAGCTTTAGTGACAATATATTATCACTGAAAATATTACTATTACAATTGACATAATATATGATTCAAAAAAAAATAGGATTGATCTAGGGAGGAGGGCATCCCTTTCGCATAGGGGCGAGTACGGTTTGATTTGGTTCAGTTTGGGAGTTAAATCGCAAACCAAAAACTCTCGGTTTTAAAAATCTTGAACCGAACTGAACTAAAGACCGTTGGTTTGGATTGTTTGGTTTTGTCGGTTTGGATCGGCTTGTGCTCATCTAAAAAGGTTGTCCTTCTGCAAACCTGCTATTGGATCCAAATATTATACAACATGCATATAACCTTACTACATTTAATATTGAATTGATCGTATAAACATAACATGATTTAAGTATTGTTCAAGGAATATGTTACAATAAAAACTCAGTTATGTCTTTGTCATTGGTGTTCAAGAAGGAATGAATAAATATACAAGACATGTTGATAAACAGATTTTTTTGTTATAATTACTCTAATTATTTTCTTTTCTTTTAACTTTGAAGGGTTTATTTATTTAGATTTGCTTAATATATGAAAAATATTAATGAATGTCACTCAAAATATATATGAAAAATATCAATGAATGTCACTAAATATAAATTAGTATATCATAAGTCAGTTAGGTTTATAATCAGTTTCACAAAAGTGCACAGAAAAAAAAACTGAACAAAAATTAATTTAAAAAATATGAAACTGAACCGTTAAGACACTCGAACATTTCAGATTGAACTGATTTGGGGGTTGATGGGTTTGAAGGATCTGATGCACGTCCCTGCAGCACTACTACGTTGGACGTTAATGCGGAGGCCGTTAGACATCGGAGCATGAAGGAGTGGGGCCTGCGGGCCACGTAACTCGTGCCAACCGGGACTGTGCACACGTGGACTGCGAATGGGTCCTATCCTAGTCAACACCTAAACAATATTAACCTCATGCAAACGCGCCCAGCCGGAAAGTGTGGACAAACACAAAATTGGTAATACTTACTAGCTTTTTTCTATCTTTTATTCACCAACTTTAAAAAGTAAAAAGTAAACTCCCTCTACTCACGTTACTCACATGAGAAGTTTCGATTACCCGAAATTGAAAGGGCATATAAGTGTTGGACTCCTTAACATGAAGTACTAATAAAATCTGGCGATACTCTCTTCGTTACATTTTTTTTTCCTTAAATTTCTTATATAATTGTGGGATAGATTTCGATAAATTTAAACACTGAATTGACACTCAAATAATAATCTTAGACTTGATGAGCGTCCTTTAACGATTCAAATTAGGCAAAAACAATCAACAAGATCAACAATATATTTTAATGTAGGATGGGCTCCTTCATCGCACTCGATCTAGTGGTGTTGTCTGTCACGGCCATGTGTACTGTTCAATATGCATTTTCTTAAGGAAATTAAAGTCAATGTATCACGTAAGTCGGTATATTGTTGGTACGATAATATTCAATTTGAAAGAAAATGGTGGAGCAAAGAGAAAATTTTTACGAGTTGTACTTGTTGAATATAACCACAGAAAATGATGATAGTTAGTTTGATTAGACTTCTAGAGTAAAGTTGCATATATCTTGTTTTTCTGTTACTTGAGATAAATGCAGCTGGCACAAGAAAAAATGATATAAAGAGGGATATGTTGGTAAAAGACAAAAAGTGAATTTGACGCACTAATTTTCTTTCATAAAAAATCTGATACATTATATGTGTGATTAAGGTGAAAAATGCAACTTTAATTGACTTTCAATTGATAAAAGTGCATCGCTAAATTCATTATCGCGAATCATGAACATATTGTTTTTTTCTTTAGTTTACCCATGGATAATGAATATATTATTAAAGTTTTGAACATCAGGTGTTAAAGGTTTAACCAAGAGAAAGATAAGATCGCCGAGTAAAGGATATGAAATGATAAACAGGGTGAAAGACATTTGGACAAAACAAAGGACACATAATTTTGACCCAACTTTTTAATATACGTACAAGTTAATTGCTATCATTTTTATTTTTTTTTCGAGAGGGAGTGTTACCTGGGTCCTGCTGGGCGTGTAAGACACGCTCTTCTTCAACATGCGCGTGGCTTACGTCCTTCCGACGAGGAAGGAAACCATTAAGAAATGGAAAGTTTTGTCGGATAAAGTCGGTAGCGTCACTCGGTCACTTGACCTTGCTTTCCATCTATGAAATCACAGTTTTTGAGTGAGAGAACAGTTACCGACTATATCTTCAATTTAGAGCTCACTTTAGATTTGTTTATCTGAGTATATGTTGGCAAAGATGGAGTTACAAATGATCGACCCACCTGAAATTGACAGGTTTGAATCCTTGGATTTTCTTTAATTTTACTATCATCGCCTTGTTTAGTTCAGGTTTCAGCCTCAATTCTAATTTAGCCTTTTACTCCGATATTACTGTGTTCAATTCAAGCATGTTAATCTTGGTGGGTATCAACTGGAGTTAGCGTATTGTTTGAGAACTTTCTTGATCTAATGGTGGGTAATTATTAAATATTGATGATACCTCTGTGTCTGTCGGATCTTTTATATGCTCTTATTTCTCTTTCTATTGTCGGTGGGTGAAGGTTTCTTGTTGGGTTTAGTCTTTAGGCCGTCTCTGAACATTTAGGAAGATCCGAATTGTGTTGCGTTATGGATCAATAAGTAAATGATGGTAGCTGTGTGTGTAGTCCATTACCAGTGTGGGGAATGCTAGGGATGTCAGAAGCGATGTGGTAATGGTAATTTTGAAATAGCGGTGGGTGTTCTCTTGTTAAGATAACTGGAACAAGCGTGCCATGCCTCTAGTATATAAATTGGGTGGAGTTTGTTCCACACTCTTTTTTGTTTTTTCACTTGTTTGCTATTTCTTAATTTACTTTTGGTAAAGGGTAAATGTTTGTGGTAATACACCTTCAGTGACAGATGAGGTATGGAGCTAGCAAGGAATTGTTGGTTTGAAGAATCGCGGCTGAGTTTTAATCAGTTTTTTGTAAAGCTTTTGGTTTGTTATACGTTTAATCTTGGGTTCATTTGAGGCACTCCCCTTCTCTTACACCCTCCCATCTTGGATATATCGGTGAAAATCTATCAAGTCTCTTGCTGCAATGCAAGTAGACATTATCAGCTGAACTATGCCTATAACCTATATTCAACTGGGTATCAGAGGCTCTTTTACGTTTTAATACACCTTGTATACAGCTGATAAAGAAAGAAAGGAATGCTTGGGGTTGCAAACAAGCCGAGATCTTGGCTCGTGTTTGGGCTTATTTAAGTTTAAGGCTTAGCGGCTCGCCTCGTGATCGTAACAAGCTTGGAAATCAATCTCAAGCTCATGTTCAATCAGAAGCCCACACGTCTCAGCTGGGCTAATAAACCAGCCGACTTGAACCTCGAGTTTGAGGTTGAAACATTTTGGTCCTACTCTTTAGTGTCTCCTGTAATCTTGGCCAGCAAGTGTCACAAGTTTTGAGCATCAATTTTCTAGTTTAATGCTTCTTGCTTAGCCTAGAATGTTGCAAGTTGTAGCTTTTCTCATTTCTTCTAGTTTTCATTAGCAGTATTGATCTTCGTGCCCAAGCCCATGAAGAAAGGCGAGGTATTGTTATCAACCAAGTATTGCGTACCAGCGTTGTTTACATGAACAAGAAAAGAAAGTTCCAAACGGAGCAATCTCTCTTGCCACTGCCAAAGCATAAGTGCTTTGGTGACAGCTTTAACTCAGATCGTAACTCCCCATCTAACAGAAACCTAGAAGCAGAGGAATTCTGTTTGTATGGTGGGCCAAGGGATGATGAATCAGAACCGGAGTCAGCAGGAGATAGCAACAGCATTGCTGAAGATCCTGATTCTGTAATGTCTGTATCTGGTGAAGCTAAAACCAACTTAAAGTATGTACAGACATGTCCATATGATTGGCCTTCCGCTTCATCTGTTAATTGGGGTGGAAACTCTTTCAAGAGTTCTCTTTATTCTCTGGACAGCAGATCATTGACAAAATCAAGTGCTCATACCGAGAAGTTGCCATATATTGACGGGGCGCAAAGTTCTCACGACCAGTATCTTGACTTTCACACATCTCTAAATTATGAGGAACACCTCCTTGAATTCGAAAATGAAAGCTTTGAACAAGGTTCAGATAAGGGACTTGAAGATGTTTTCTACTCCAACGGTGTGATACCAAATAATTTTGTTCTTTCATCTGGGAGATGGAACGCTCATGAAGGTATTTTGGTTATAATGGCAAATGCTGGACCATATTGCTCTAACCAATTATATTTGTCAATCATATTATTACTAATATGAAGAAATCCACTTTTAATCTGGAATGCAGAGACTCAACAGGGCACCAAGAAATTGACCATTGATAAAGAGTTCGAGCAGTACTTTTCCACACTTATGCTTTAGTAATTTACCCCTAAAATGTAAGTGTTACAAAAGATTACCGCTGTATTCTTGTCTTATCAGAACTTAGGGTTGTTTAGAGTGAACTGTTAAATGCCTTTAACTAAATTTTGGTGTTTCTTGATCCTTGCTCATCCCATCTTTTGGTTGTGTATATATATGTGCCCTATGATTTTATCCGTTTGCTTTTTACATCGTATTCATGTCTCTTTGGTTCAACTAATTCGTCTTGTAGATTGTAGGATGATATTGGCACAGGTGTGTGTATATCGCTGCTCAAAATATGCCAAGCATAGATACTACCAAAATCTCAAGGGAAACCCATTTGAGTTATTGGAGAAGCCTTGTTCAGTTCTTTTGAAGAGGGTTGTTCTAGTACTTGGACATTACACTTCTTTTATATTACGATTTTAGCTTTCAAGTTCAACATCTTTGCCGATTAGTCGTTTTACCATGCTTTGAGGGAAATTATTCAGCTCCTCCACTAGATGTAACTGTATAGCTATTTGGCTTCTTAATGGTCAAAAGTGAATCAGATTCGTTGAGAAAGCAGGAACTAACCTTATAACCCCCTTCTCGCTCATTTGAACTGGTGCCATAAACAGTTAGAATTCCGTCACTTAAACTAAAAGACTGTAGAGCTCCAACTTTAAATGACATCGGTACTGTTTCATTGTAAATTACGTGATGACAAGCAGGTAATATATTTTGGTCAAGTCAAGCCTATGCAAAGTAAAATTCGTGATGCATCGCAACCTTAACTCACTTATCGCTTATTGTTGAGCTGTTACACCACTCTCTCTTTCAGCCAACCAAACCTATTCACGTAATACTGCAGTACATCATACTTTCTTAATTTAAACACAACAAAAGAATATTATAAGTTAATATTCAGGAAAAATATCAATACAAGAGCACTCAAAAATTTGGGAATCCTCTCCGGACCATGATCAAAGGATCAACATTGTGGAAGATCAGACGGTGGTGGGGGTAGTTTTTGATTTGGTTGTGATCCATCCAATACTATCCAAGCCATCCTTAAACCCCAACTTGTGTGCACATCAAAGTGGCAATGCATAAACCATACCCCTGTTGATAAATCAAACATAATGAGCACCAGTTCTGGTAAATCTATGGCAATGCATAAACTGTACTAGCACTTGCTTAAATATATTATGTTTCGTAGTTATTTCCCAGGATTGTTCATTTGATGTGATAACTTTTTAATTTTAAAAGCATACTTTTTACATCTGTAAGTTTATTAATTTGTATAGCATTAGGGGATTAGTATGTATACCCACCTGGGTTGTCGGCTAGGAACCGAAGGGCGAGCCAACCGCCAGTTGGAATACCAGCTGTATTCCTCTCAACAGGATCCACAAGATTGAAGTTGGCAGGATCTTTGTTGGAATCATAGTTTCCAAAACCCTGACCAACAATGAAGAAATTGTAACCGTGGAGGTGAAGTGGGTGGCTCTCAGCGCCAAGAATGCTTGTACCCTGCAACACCAGCTCCACGCCAGCATTAAAGGGTAACACGACTGCACTTGTTCCGTTGCTCACCATCGTATTATTTGGTGGGGTTCCAGTATAGTTGAATGGATTCAGTGGGTTTGTCGGAAAATCAGTCGTGTAAACACCATTAGCTTTTCCAAAGAAGTAGGATTGTAAAAGAGCTGTTGTTGGAAGAGCAAAAGAGATATTATTTACTGCAGCTGAAAATTTTGAACCATTGGGCCCCTGGCAAGTCGTGTTATTAGGGCACGGATTTGACCCTAATCCAAAGGTGAATAGAAATCGCTTGTCCACCTTTTGTGGTACCTTAGCTGGGAATTTAGCGTTTCCCAAACTGCGGAACTTGTTAGTGAAGTTAGCCACAAACGCGGTCGCATTGACCGGTGGAAGGGTTGGTTTGAAGAGCTTTTTCTTGGTATTGGAAGATTGATTTGGTGGGTGCTCGTATTTTAGGATTCCGGCGACTGTTGAATTGTCGAAGGTGCCAAGGCCAGTGGAGTAAGGCCTGGCTGTCATTAAGAAGTTTGCATTGGGGTAATACGGTTTTGTTTGGAGAAGGACATTTGTGGTTTGGCCTGGGGTGATGAGAACAACATCAGTTTTGAACGGCTTGATGTAAACAGCGTCGGCCTCGACGATGGTGAGTGTGTGGTTGGCAATGCTGAAAAATAGCTCGTCGTTCATTGCAGCATTGATCAAACGGAGCATGTATGTCTTCCCTGGCTTCACATTCAGCTTGAATGTATCTGCAAAGAGATTCAGTCAGTACGCTAAAGTAAAGTAGTCTACTGTTGAAAAGACAGATTATGTTTTACTGCTTACTATTGATGACGTGTAAAATTGCATGGGGAATTAGTTGCCTACCCTCTCATAAGTCCTAAGAGAATTAATTAAAACCAACATTAAGTTACCGTCTATGTTGAAACGGGAAAATGATTTGCTGACCAAATGTTTTTAGATACAACAATCGATCATAGTGATGTGACTAGTTTTAGTACGAATTAAAATTATAAACTACAGTGTTATATCGACTCTTGAATTTCCTTTTTGCTGAACAGGAATGTATGAAATTTCTTAGGTATTTTGTTTGCTATCCATATCTTTAGCAACAAGCCGATTAGGAGACGTGCAGATATAATTCACATAAAGCAATTGTCGCTTTTTCTTATAAGATGTATCGCACCATCACTTTTTATTTTTAAGATTTCTGCAATTCTCATCTGGAAAAGAAGATAATAATAATGGCTGCCCTAGCTAAGTGGATCCAATGTACTGAGATAATCAGCTTAGCAGTATGATACATTCTAATGAAGTGCCTATGGTCTTCTTTATTGGATTCTGTACTAATAATGCAGTTCAGGGATCACGCGGCTCAGGGGTATGAACTCAATTAGAAACTGATAAAAGCTACATATGGTGCAGTTCTTTTTCTTTGGATTCGCTAGTAACCATGCACACTAGTGTGGTTCCCCTTATAAGTGACATTATAACCATTGATGATACCTTTGGAAGAACAGTTATACAAGGGACCCGGGAGTCCATTGATGGTATATGCATCTGAAACATTTGGACCACCTCCTGTCTGAAGAGCCTGGGCTATTACGGCCTCTGGATCTTCATTCCACCACTCTCCTGTAATTCAGTAATGCCATAGTCAGTTATGTTTTTCAAATTTATTAGTTCGCGCAAGCATTTTAGAAGTACTTTAACCGTAGTGAGTGAAGTATGACAATATGGGAACTCTGACGTTATTTTTGGTTCATATAGACGCTGAATGTTGTATACCGAAGAGAATGGGAATTTCTTTGTAGGGTTTCTTGAACGGATAAGATTCGTTGCGCTTTGGAAGGATGATTAGCGGTCCATAAAGGGTTGCTCTCAGCCAGGAGATGTGAGCATGCCAAAACAGGGTGCCTCTCTGCCCGGTGATTGTGAAGTTGTACGTGTACGTTTGGCCAGTCTGTATCGGACATTGGGTTATGTAAGCTGGTCCATCAAACCATCCGCTTCTGAGCTGCCGAATACCATGCCTGCATTACCAAAGAACTCAAAGAAATTAGCATGTTTCTGTCTATTGCGAACCGACGAAACTCTTTGTTAACTCTGCTTGCATACCAATGGAAGGTGACATTGTTGGCGCATTGGTTAACCACCTTCACGACGACTCGGTCATCCTCCCTTGCTATCAACCGAGGCCCTGGAAAACGTCCGTTCACGCTTATAATGCTCTTTGTGTGGCAAAGTCTGGTCACATTGTGCGACACAATCTAGCACAGCAATTGGAACAAAAAGTTCAGCCAAAAAAAAAAAAATGGCGGGAAAACTTTCTAGAACTACAAACAACATATCTTAGCTCTTTCACCAACGTACATTAAATGTGTAATGCCTTGTTATGCAAGAAGCCAAGTTAGGCAGCAGTGATAGAGCACAAAGAAGGAAGAGGAATGCTGCTGGTGCCACTGGAGAACCCATCTTTGTTTCTCTTTGAACAGCTGATGTAGTAACCTTCCAATGTGCATATAAATATATATTGTTGTGATTAGGTGACGGGACTGTAATCATGAAGAAACAGAGGGGAATGAATGTGATGGGTTTTACTGCTCGCTGGCAGTTGAGAAGGTCACCTTGTTTGCTCCGCTTCCCTCTTGGTCAGGTAGACTTTTAGAGTATTGATTAAGTAAGATAATTCTCTCTTTTTCCACCCTAATCCTGATTACCTAGAGGATCTTAATATTTCTATGACATAATAAGACAAAATGCTAACTAATTAAGGGGATTTTTGCAATTTTGTATGCCCAAAAGGAAAAACATAAACAAAACATCAAAATGCTAGGAAGCAAGGGACCCTGCCAAAGTACTGATGCTCCCAAAAGGTTACTTGCCTGAAGTTTTAAGCCGATTGGTATTTGGTCCTTGGCTCGTGTTAACCGATAGACGTTTACTGCTCATTTCAATATTTGCCTTCAAGAAATTCTCTGCTACACGCGTACAAGACGCTAAAACCAGTTTAGTAATGGCTAATACCCTCTACAAGAAGATGTAACAAACCGGTCAAACTCGCAACGCCACACTCTATATAGAGTCACACGAAGAACCAGCATTCAACGGTTTTCTAAAAGACCAACCACATCTTAAGGCAAGCTGGCGTGCGCCTAATGTAGAGCTTAAACTGATAGGTCTTGAATTGTTATATATTATTCCGTCAAAGCTCAATAATTTGTCCTTTAATTTGTTGTAGATGCTACCTTGACACTAACCCTAAAACTGAGGCGACCGAAAAAAATGCAATGAAGTTTTGTTGCCAAATAATTGTTTCACGGCATTGCATGACGGCCTTTAGGGTTATTATTGTCTCAAAATATACACCAGAACCTTCCTTTCGAAAAAAAAAAACCCATTAGGTGAAGGATGACATTAGGTTGGTTTTGAGCCAAAAAAAAAAATCAAATGTAACCGTGGCAGTGACGATATGGTGTAATCAATGACTAAAATTGAAAAATAATTATACAGTGACTCCCTATTGCCTGAAATTTTCTCCATCTCGTTATATTTGACACGCATGTTAAATTACTTCATATACTATTACCAAATGGAGTTTTTTTTTTTTCAAGGGGTCCTAGACATGATCCCCCTTTCCATGTTGGCCGAGGCAAGGCTCCTATGTGTTGATGGAATGGCGAGATAATTCCTAAAAATAGTAGGTAAAAAGTGGGATATGTGACACAAAATATCAATGTCATATGGAAGAGGTTCGGGAAAAGAAATAGGATCAAACAGACTGTTTCTTGGTAGAGGAGCTGGAGTTGTTGCATGGATGAAACTTTTCACCATATTTGTCTGTGGAGCCAACTTCGCTTCATTTCTTACTTTTCGGGCTACATGGGTCTCACTTGGGCCACGTCTCGGCTGTGATTACTTTTCAATTAAGAAAGTGATTAGATCTATTGCACGCAAAAGTACAAAGGGACTCGGGTAAAACTGCGATCTTGGGTATTATGTTAGATATTATTATTCATTAATGACCGATAGTGATGACTGGCATAGACTATTCTTAACGAGCGAGGTTTGAACATAAGAAATTTGGGTTTAGGGCAATATGACGCCTTCTCACCATGGCAATGCTAAAATTCATGAAAAAGATGGGCAAGATATAAGCTCACGGCTAAAAGTTGTCGAACTCAAGGACAGCAAAGTAATGCTTTTCTTGAGGAAAAAAATGGAACTCTAATGCCGGTCGAAAAATGCTTCAAACACATGGTTGGCAAGTGTCCGTCACATAAAACGTGTGGCCTCAGAGGCGAAGTCACTAAATCATTCTTAAGGTGAGCATCAAATACAATACGAATGAATTACTAAAAAAAAAAAATCAACGCCAGACGTTGGAGGAGGGAAAGGAGCAAACAAATGAAGTGTGCGGTGTAGCTGCGCCATTCTGTAGCTATTTGCACTTTGTTGAAGGTTGACTTTAATTATTTAGGATTTGAACATTTTTTTAAAGGACATTTATTTAATTATTTCTAGAGTATTTAGCTGCTTTAGCATGTAGAATGACCAAAAAAAAACATTTTCTATAGACCTTTCAAAATTTTTGGGTGGACACTTTGTGTCATTATGAGCTATGTACACAATATAGATGGGAAAAATGTTGGGACAGTAAGTGAACACCGGCCTACCGATGCCACCCGCTTGCTACACCAGCCTCGACACCGTTACTACTAGGCTAACGCCATGGATTTTGATGAATGTGGTTTCCGAAGCTCACCAAGAGTTTTGTTCGTTGAACCAAACCACCCATTGGTGAAAATTACTTCAAAGTAAAACCATCGGTCAATTAGTTTGATTAGTTCTGTTTTTTACTCCACACTCCTGGGGTGAAAGGGATGGATATCCAATCACCAAAGTGAAACCTGGGACTATGGATAGCATTGAAAATGACTCATATTGGCATTGAAAATGACTCATATCTACACTGGGAGGTGTACATTTCACATGGGAACTGTATTTACTACACTCGTGAACCTTCGTACTCCACACAAGTTAGCACACTATTTGGGATAAGCCTGAGGGGTGTTTGGGATTGATTTTAAATTGATCAACCCTGATTAAATCAGTTTTGAAGTGTTTGGTAAAAAAAAAAAGTAAATTGATTAAATTTGCTTTAACGTGCTCAAAACTGATTAAATTTGCTTTAATGTGCTCAAAACTGATTAAATTTATAATCCTCATTTTCTTGAATTAAGATTTAATCAGTTTTGGAGAATCAGATTTGACCAAAAGATTTACCAAAATATCCTTACATATAAACAACATTATATGCTCAATTTCAGTTTAAAATACACTAAATGGTAATTTTGCAACACTTAACTTACTTTAATTCCTTTTTATCTAAACATTTTTAACAACTTTTAATCTATTATTCTTAAAATGGATTAAAGCTGATTTTAAAAACTAATTCTGATTTAATCAAAATCTACTTTTAAGAATCAATCTCAAACGACCCCTAAATTTTCAATGTACTTTATACTAGAAATCAAGATCAAGATTATCTGTCGTACCAAAAATGGCACTTCAATTGAATTTATACCTAGCAACGCAATGAGTAACTTATCGAATCTCAGAGTATGGGGGCATGTAAACATCACGACTTGACTTAAATCTCCATCTTGCGACGGAACAAATAACTTTTTTCTTTTTCCTTTTTTTTTGTTGGATGATAATGGTACATTTAGATGAGTATTTTTTTTCTATGGATGTTGACTCTAATGCTTAAATCCAGAAAGTCAAGGAAGGGAACAATCTTCTTTGCCACCTATCCTTTGGGATTTACTTATTGAGTTGTTTGGGATTGATTCTTATAAGTGAAGTTCAAATTATATCTTAATCAACTTTCAAAATCAACATGTAAGCTAATTTTAGCAAATTAACTTTATGTTATCAATGGTGCTTGGCTAAAACATATTAAAGGCAGTTTCAATGTCGCAAAATGATTGAGACAAGCACTCGACACCAAAAATACTTTGCCTTCTCTCTAAAACCAAACTCCCCATAAAGTCACCACCACTGCCCCATCGTGCTTCTAAGCGTGTGGGGCGGTAACCACTCAAGCAATCGCTCCGGCGATTAGGTCATAGGTTATTTTCGTCTTGTGTGGTGATTTACTTTATGGCGTGAACCGTTAGTGGTCGACGCCACAAGCGGCGGGTGGTTGGTGGCAGGCGTCTCACCAGATCTTGATCGGAGACTGCGACCTCAAGGTAAGTCTCCGATCTCAGTCAATCTAGGTAGATCTGAAATAGATCTGCTTGATCGACCTATTTCCACCGTCAGCCGGAGATGACCGAATCTCGCCGGCGGTGACATGAATCTTAACGGCATTTTTTGACTATCATTTCTGAACTATATTCTGCCTTTTAAATTTATTTCTTATCTGCTTCGATATTTACAGTGGTGGATTTTTGGGTTTGTGTTCAGTTTTGTTGTCAATAGTAGTAACACGAGGGCTTGGGTCAGAAGGGCTCCGTCTTGGTTACGGGATTGACTGTTCTTGGGACTTCAGGGGGTTTTGGGTGGGCGGGATGGGGGGATAGTGGAGGGGATTCAGGACCCCGAGAGGGGGTGAAGATCTGCCTATTGGGTATTGTGAGGCAATCTGTTCAGTTTGGGGTGGTCGGGGGGGAGGGGAGAGGGGTTTTAGTGCTCTTTTCTGCCAGCCTATTTGTCTACTTTGGTTTGTTGTGAGTGGGTAATGGTTTCTCTGCTTGTCTTGCGATTTGATTCGAATTTGAATGTGGTAATTGAAAGATGAACTTTACAGTGTTGATGAGCCTAGGATGTGTGATACGCCTTCTTAAACGGTGCGCTCGCGTTTGCGTCGTGTGGTTCACGATTATTTTGTCACTGCCATATTGTTACCATCTTGTGCGTTGTTGTTTGTTCTTATTTTGTTTCAGTGCTTTTAGATTTTTGAAATTGCAAACTTTGCATGTTACTTTAAGTTGAGTTAAAGTGTATGATATGCTCTGCTCTAATTCAATTGTAATGTGTATAAGTTTATTAGGTTTCTTCTGTTACTGTCGACCATTGTGGTCATGTATACTGAGTCATGAAAATGTCGTGTCCTATAATATTTTTAAGCTCAACAGTAGAGCGACTGTGTAACTTTACACTATCAATGCAATTCTCGAATTTATTAAAAAAAATATCACAAAATGGTCATAAATTAGTGTTCGAATAGAAAATGATAAATGTCTTTGTAATTGACAGGGACTTTTGTATTTTATCTTGTCAAACATTATTTTGGAAAAGTTTGATAATTCATTATCCTTGTTTTTTTAATTCTTATATTAATCAATTTTTTAACTTCTAAAAATTATAGTTATCAATATTGTATCGGTACCATCCGGTACGTATCACTTTTGCCTTTAACTGGTACGGTATATCTTACATTTTGTACCTGTCAAAATACCGTTATGTACCGACCGGTACAGGTGATACCGGCCGAGAACTACGTACCGGCCGAGAACCTGTATCGGCCGAGATAATGTGTTTTGTACCGGTCCCTTAGAAAATGTAAAAGTGACATATTTTGTTAGAAAATTTATAAATTGATCATATACAGACTAAATAGAAAAACACTATAAGTTATATTATAACAACCAAAGCCTCTATAACCTTTTATTCATAATATTCATTACAATTTGTAAAATCTTGATAAGTTTTTAATCTTCACTTAGCTTTGATATACTTGAACCTGTAAGTTTTGATCGTATTCTTTTATTTACATAATGTATTATTTAAATATGCGCTCACACACACTCAGAAAAATATCTTATTCTTGAACTCAAAGATGTTATTATTGAACAAACCGCTAATTCTTAATTTTACATAAGAATTTGTGAAAGAGATCGTCGAAAAGGTGGGATAAATTAATGTACTGTTTTACACATGTGCGCGCACACCCAAAAAAAACGTCTTATTCTTGAGCTCAAAGATGTTATTATTGAACAAACAATTAATTCTTAGTCTTACATAAGAATTTGCGAAAGAAATTGTCGAAAAGGGTGGGCTAAACAACTTATTTGGGAACCAATAATTTATTTGAAAATTAAGGTAATTCAAGCTCTATAGGAGAAACATTTTATTCTAGAGGAGCTGTGAATAAAAAAATATATGTATATATAGTTAGTTCGCCAATAAATAAATATTACATATATATAATATTGATGAAAATTTTGAGACAGTACCTGTACGTACCATTTTATAAAAAAAAAGGTACATACTCTGGTACGATATTCATAATTATGCTGAAAACTGATTCAATTAGTTTTGTATGTTTGTCAAACACGTATCAAAGCTGATTTAATTTAAAATATATCAAACTTGTCCATCTCAAAAGTTAATTCCAAACTGACTCTAACCTTGCGTGATTAAGTTAGCTTTACTAACGCATTGATTTATTTCGTGTCAAATTAGACAAAAAAATAAATGGGCCGAACTGGGATTACGTGTTATGTAAATGGGCCTAAAGACTTGTGGCTTATTGACTACGGTCACTAGATTAATAAAGGTTTATATTTCCCAAGCTTTTGATAGCTGGGCTGGGCTAAGCTAGCTTGAACAAAAAAGTTCAAGGCCCAGCCCAACTACTCGCCTATTCCTTTATATTATATAATATACTTTTTTTATAGTTTTTTGTCACAATAATAGAGATTTTCTCGCTCTCACCGTCTTTTTTGCTACTTCACTTGACACAAAATAACTTTAAGGAATAAAGTAGCCCTTGATTAATTGACCTTAATCTAGTCCGGCAACAATTTTGGTTGCAACATAGGTGGAGAACATAAGTGGGCCCTCACTCTCTCTTACGGCGACAACTAATTGTTGTTAAATATAATTAATAATACTTCTACAAATACCTTCACTCACGACTCTAAGCATTTTTTAATCAATTTTTGCTATACAACAAGAACTGTAACTAAATATAATCCAACAACTACTTTTGCAACACGGGTCATAAGAATAGACTACAACCCTCGCTTTCTCTTTCGACAAATAATTGTTGCTACAAACACTTTTACATATACCATTAGTGACAAATCTTTGTAGCATATATATATAGGGTCGTGATCCATTACTAGCGCTAACACATTGTTAGCGCTGTTTTCCCGTCCGCTACATAATGTAGCGGACGATACCATCCGCTACATTATGTAGCGGACGGTGCTAGCGCTGCTAGCGATAGCAACATATCAGCTTCCATATATATATATATGTGTGTGTGTGTGGAGCTGATCCGTTGAGAGCGCGAACAAACTGGATTAAGTTGTCCTCCTGATCTGTGGACGGTTCGGATCTTTTTGTGTTTTTTTAAATCCGTCTGCTACATAATGTAGCAGACGCTTTTTTGACAAAATTGCCCCTTGCCCGTTCAATTGATTATCCGTTCACTTTAGTTTGTCCGCTACATAATGTTACGGACACAATACAAAAACGGAGAGGCTTTCATTTCACTTTCAGATATGTTGTGCTTCCTCGCGTACATTGTTGCCGCCGTCAAGAGAGAGAGATAGAGCCTCCTCCTGCTGCTCATCTCTCAGGTGCTTACATCCGGAGCCTTGTCAAGCAGCTAACCTCTTCAAGAACCAAAGAACATCACCCGATGGTCCCTAAAGGCTCAGACACAAATGATAATAGATGCTGCTTAACTTAACTGCAGATAAAAATAAGTGCCGAAATGCCATCGAGTCACCACCCCGACAACCTCAACCGCAGCAACACAAGAAACAGGTGAGAAGGAGACTCCAAAACAGTAGGCCTTATCAAGAAAGGCTTCTCAATATGGCTGAGGCAAGGAGAGAGATTGTCACCACCCTTAAGTTCCATCGTGCAGCTATGAAACAACAAGCCCACGATATTGAACAGCAGCTTGCAGTGTGGCCACCTGGTCCTTAACAACCATCTTTTAGGCAAGATCAAGGCAAGTTGAAACCCAGATGTAATCATCCCAAAATATATGCACCCACCACTAGCTTCTCTAATGATTACTCCTCCTAGAGCTCCGCCTTTCCGTGTCCTCCCTGATGTAATCATCCCTTATCAGGGGACAATCTCAACTCTAATTTCGCCCTGCCGGTCGAAATCCTGATTCATCGTCAATAACGCCTCCGCCATATAGAGCGGCACGGGAAAAAGGAAAGAGTAAAGCAAATAAATCTAAAACAGATCTGAAAGTGTTGTGCTTCCTGGCATAAATAATTGCCGTTGTCGAGAGAGAGAGAGAGAGAGAGAGAGAGAGAGAGAGAAGTCCTACCCTAACACATCTGAAAGTGAAATGAAAGTCTGTCCATTTTTTATATCGTATCCTAGAGTTGTCAAAGGGCCGGGCTTGGGCCGGCCCAGCCCAAGCCCATCGGGCCTGCTGTGGGGCCGGGCCAGTGGGGCTGCCAACCGGGCCGGGCCGGGCCGGGCCTGCCGAAGGCAAACCTAGGCCCAGTCCAGGCCCTGGCCCTAGGCCCAATATCTAGGGCCGGGCCCGGGCCCTTTTTTTTTTTTTTCTTGTTATTCAATTTTAAATTTCATCTCTAGGCAATATTCACAATTTAACGAACCTAATCTTTATCCTTTTATTTCATTATAAGTAATATACATATATATGTATGTATATACATATTTATTTGTTAGCCATTATATTTTTTATTATATGTTAAACATTTTCATACTCTTCTTGGTGAGCTTTATTAATAAAATCTTAACACATAACAATGCTGTTGGGGGGGTAAAAGTGGAATTTTGGAAAAGGGGTGGAAGAAAGGGGGGGAAAAGCAAAAAATTCAAACAAGTGGTGGGGCCAAAACCGGGCCAGACCCGGGCCAAACCGGGCCGACTTCGGGCCGGGCCAAAGCCGGGCCGTTTCCGGGCCGGGCCGGGCCGGGCTTTTTTGCAGAAACTGAAGGCCTGGTCCAGGCCCAGGCCCCAAGCCCGCTGTGCTGGGGCCGCTACTGTTCATCGACGGGGCCGGGCCAGCCCGGGCCAGAACCGGGCCGAGCCGGGCCAGCCCACGGGCCGCCCGGCCCGTTTGACAACTCTATCGTATCCGCTACATTATGTAGCGGACAAACTAAAATGCACAATCAATTAAACGGGCAAGAGACAATTTTGTCAAAAATATTGTCCGATATATAATGTAACGGACAGACTTTAAAAAAATGGCAAAAAAAAGATCCGAACCGTCCACAGATCGCGCGAACAACTTAATTCAATTTACTACCACTCTCAACGGATCAGTTATATATATCTTTTTCGCTATACAACATGGATTGCAGCTATAAATTTTCAAAGTCAACCCAAATCAGTATCAAGGAAAAAAAAAAAAGAAGCAATTTTCTTGATTATTTGGCAAAAGTGTTTGGACCTTGGACTATGTCGTTGCTGCATGGTTACCAAAGTTTCTTCTTGTATTGATAATCTAAGTTAGCATTTCACTGCAACGTCTAAGTTACCAAAGCACAGTGATTTCTGATAACAAAAGCTCAAGAAACCCTCATCTGTGAACACAAGAGATCTCCATATTCATGAAACTTGAAAACTAGACAAACAAATGTATGATTACACAGTTCCCTTGATCTAAAAGAATAGAATCCCCCCACGCCCAATACAAAATCTAGAACAACAAATCAAAAAGAATCCAAATTGGGTTTCACTTTCACGCTAAGAGTATCTACTACCAACCTACCTTTTTCCCTATAACAAAGACTGAAACAGAGGGAAGCTCAAGGCAGAGCCAACTACGCGTACGCAGCTCCTCGCCTCGGCTCCATAGCGAAGAACATGTCGAGATCGGGCGGGTGGAAGTACCCATTCTTCGGAGGCTTCTTCTTCCCCCGCTCTTCTACTTTCTTCCTCGGAGCGGGTGGACACACCGCCGCCGCGGGGATTCTATACTTGGGAGTCGTGCACTCGTCGGAGTCACTCATCGCGGCCGCTCGTGTTACGCAAAATTTTCAAAACTGGCAAGTGCTGAAAAGGGTTGAGAGTGGTGAGAGGGAAATTTATATGGATTGAGAAATGATTTGAATTTGGGTTGAAAATGTTTTGGCGAGTGGGGAAAGTTGGGGGGGGGGAGGGGGGGGGGGGTTACTAAAACGTGGTAACTACAGATTTATGAGTACGGGGTTGTCACCGACACGTCTCTCTAGCGAATCTGAAATCGAATCCAGTCTTACGTGGGCCTGCCTCGGCCGTGTTTTTGGTTGGTTTTCAAATAAGGCGGCGCGTGTTTTGTCGGCGGTGCGCGGGAAAAGAATTTTGGGCGTGGGGGGTTTGAACGTCCGCAATCCTCATCTATTTGCAATTTGGAACAAACAGTGTACTAATGACGCAAGTCAAGTTCAAAGGGTGGTTCTTGTAATCTTGCGTGTATCGGTGGTAGACATGATGTGATGTAACGGAAGGCTGAAACTAACCAGATGGAGGAATTATTTGGTCGTGAATCGCCTTGCTTGTAATTGCTTGCATCGTGAAGTTGGATTAAGATCATTTTACCGTAACAAAGACCCACTCTAAATATATTTTAGGGACAAAAGATTGTCACTGTAAATTTTATCAATAACAACTATATATTACTGGCCGCAATTTCTCGTAGTTAAAACTGTTATAACACAGAATTTTGATCTCATTGCTATTGTTTCAAAAAAATTGTCTCATTGTTTTGACTCTCGAATGAGATTACAAATTCTACTTCATGCATCTTAAACAAGTGGGAGGTGTTTTAAATACTTTTCCTACGATCTGTTGAATATTTGGAAAGTTAAACTTTGGAAAGGGAGCAGCATTATTCTTTCCATCATGTTTTCTTTTTTTCCTTTTTCGCCATCTTTCCCTGCATGTCAAATATTGTGCAGGATTTCATAGTTTGCTATTGAACTTGGAATGAACCAATAGATACCGCGACTTTGTTGTACATAAAGCAAAGCCCGTATATTATAGACACTTTTTAATGTCAAAGCACGTACAACTTATAATATCTAAAGATATAACTTCTGTTAAAGTAAAATACTGTTATAACTTATAATATCTAAAGATACAATTGCCGCAAGGCAAGCATTGATTTGGCATGAGTCTTAATGCTGCTGGTGTCAGGAATTCACCTAAAAGAATTCTTGTCAAAATACGTATCAAGAAGAGGACACCATTAGAAATGGCAAATGCAATAGCAGCTGTTAGTGATGGCAACAGGAAGAAGCTTGAGAGCAGTGAGCATCTTGGAAACACTGTGGTACACGCGGGAAGAAATGGAGTAGCAGCAATCGCGTGAACTCTGGGTTTTAAAAGCGATTCACCACAAGAAAATATATATTTTGCGACGGATTTTTAGCGACGGAAAGTATTCCGTCGCTAAAAAGGCCTTTAAGCGACGGAATATCCCGTCGTTAAAAATTCGTCGTTTAATACTATTACCAACGGAAGCCACCGTCAGTAAAAGTATTTGCAGACGGACTTTCAACGGCAGACTTTTAGCGACGGAGTTTCGTCGCCAAAATTTTTTTAGAAATTAGTATTTTCTGAAAGTTTTTTAATTTATTTAAACAACGGAATAAAAACATCGCCAAAAAGTCCGTAGATAAAAGTCAGACCTTCACCGACGGATTTTTAGCGATGGTATTATTCCGTCGTTAAAGATTCTCGATATAAACTCACATCGGGTTTGTTTCTCTCTCCCCGTTTCTCTCTCCGAAATTCTTCTCTGACCCTCTCTACGGCGACCCACCTCCGGCGACCCCCCTCCGGCGACCCCTCTCTATGGCGATCCACCTCCGGCAACCCCTCTCTACGGTAACCCACCTCCGGCGACACCCCCGTCCCCCACCCAACGCCGCGACACCAAGCCTTCCACTACCGCAGTGCCACAAAGCCCTCCACTTGCGCCGCGCGACAAAGCCCACCACTGCCAACGCACCACCAACGCTGCCGTCGTCGTACCCACCTCGAGATCTGTATGTCAATTGCCCTAAATTAATCTTGTTGTTTATTTTTCAAAGTTGATTATCAAGCATTTGACCATATTTGAATTTGTCTTCTCTGCCATGTATAATCTTATGTTGTTGTTAATTTAGATGTTTGGCCATTATTTTGTCTTCTGAATTTGTTGATTATGAAACATTTGGCCTAATTGAACCCTAAATTGAAGTAATTGAACCCTAATTAAACCCTAAATTGAATGTCCTAATCGAATCGAACCCTAAATTAAACTAATTGAACCCTAACTTGAATGCCCTAATCCAACCGAACCCTAAATTGAACCCCCAATTGAACCCTAAATTGAATGCCCTAATCCGACCGAACCCTAAATTGAACTTATTGAACCCCCTAATTGAACCCTAAATTGAATGTCCCAATTCAACCGTCCCCTAAATTGAACTAATTAAACCCTAATTGAACCCTAAATTGAAGTAATTGAACCCTAATTAAACCCTAAATTGAATGCTCTAATCCGGGGTTGAACCCAAAATTGAACCCCTAATTGAATCCTAAATTGAATGCCCTAATCCAATCGAACCCTAAATTGAACTAATTAAACCCTAAATTGAATGCCCTAATTCAACCGAACCCTAAACTGAACTAATAGAACCCCCTAATTGAACCCTAAATTGAAGTAATTGAATCTTAATTAAACCCGAAATTGAATGCCTTAATCGAATTGAACCCTAAATTAAACTAATTAAACCAATTAAACCCCTAATTGAACCTTAAATTGAATGCCCTAATCCAACCGAACCCTAAATTAAACTTATTGAATCCCCTAATTGAATGCCCCAATTCAACCGACCACTAAATTGAACTATAATTGAACCTTAAATTGATGTAATCGAACCCTAATTATATTACTTGAACCCCTAATTGAACCGAACCCTAAATTAAACTATTTGAACCCCTAATTGAATACCCTAATCCAATTGATAGATGATTTTAGGTTATTAATTGATGATTTTAGGTTATTAGCTGTGCATTTGAAGTAAATGAGATTATTAATTGATGATTTTAGGTTGTTAATTGATGATTTTAGATTGTTAATTGTGCATTAAGCGTTTGAGATATTGAGATTGTTGACGGAGGATGGGACCCAATTAGATTGAATGTGTGATTTTTATTAATTTTTATTGCATTGGGCATTTGAGAATTAAGATTGTTGACGGAGGATAGGACCCAATTGGATTGAGATCCCCATTAGGTAGCACAGACACGGACACCCGTCCGATCGACGTTGACACCGAAACAACATATTTTAGCTTTATACTTGTGGACACCTCTTCAATGGGTGTCCGGCACCGTGTCCGACTTTCCGGCAATTAAAAAATAAATCAGTGTTTTCGAACACCCTATATGAGGTGTCGAACACGTGTCCGGATGTGCCGATGAGGTGTCGGTAGGTCACAGACACCCCGTCCGATCGACACCGACACCGAAAAATGTTACATTTTTTTGCTTTATATGTGTGGACACCTCTTGAAGGGGTGACAGACAAGTTTTTAAGCATTTAAAAAATAAATCAATGACTTTGGACGTGTCCGGAGGTGTCCGACACGTTTCCGGAGGTGTCCGACACGTTTCCGGAGGTGTTCGACACATTTCTGGATGTGTCGAGGTGTCGGTAGGTCACGGACACCGCGTCCGATCGACACCAACACTGACACCGAAATGTCACAATTTGGCTTTATACTTGTCGACACCTCTTCAAGAGGTGTCCGGCACCACTTCAGGGGGTAATGGACACGACGCAAGGGAAAGGCGAAGAAGATGCTGCCCGAGGGTGCCCCAATGACGGAGATGACGAGATATCCCCCACATTGGATATCTCTGACTGTATGGACGGCGATGATAGATCGGTGGGCTGCGGATCCAGGTTGGGACTCCAAGAGTAAGTATGGAGCTGAGAACAGACAGAACAAAGATCCGACGCACACGCGGGGGGGGGGGGGGTCAGTGCCACACGACATCGTCCGACACAAGAATACGGTCGAGCACCCGGATCTGAAGGACGATGAGGTCGTAGCTCTGACGTATAATCAGACGCACCTGCGGAAGAAGGACGAGGCGCACCGAGCGGGCGACTATATTTCAAATATTGCTCGGCGGATCGATGTGAGTCAATTTGTTTAAGTTGTTAATTTTTTGTCTTTCTATCCTCAATGTCTGTTGCGTTAATTAATGCCCTAACATATCTTTATATCACTATTTTTTGCAGGCCTCGTATGAACAGCTTAGGGGGTCCGAGGAGCAGTCTGGACAGCCATCAGCGTCCACTAGTACGGGTGCGAGTACTGGGGCGTTGAAGCGATGGCTGGATACGCCGGAGGTCTTCAATCGGCCAAAAGGCCGCATACGCGGCCTGCCTAATCGGACTGCTTGTGCCGTGATAGGAGCGTCCTTACCCCCCACTACCCCTCCACAGACACCGGCTCGTCGGCATCCGTTGGACAACGAGGAGATCGCGCCCATTACTACGGTGGTGTTGAGGATGATCAGGGAGCAGGATCAGCACGGTACCGCAACTGGACATGCCAAGCCGGTCCCGAATCAGCAGGATCCAGATCTGGGACTCGACAACCCCTGATGAGCCTCTTCTCGTGCCCGGTCCCAGCTTCCCCCCGCGGCCCCCGCACTCGGCTTGTACTCTTCTCCCTTCCCCTAACCAGTTGTATCTGGTTCCCAGCTTGTACATAATGAATCTTTTTTATGATTAAGTTTACATATTTTTTTGTGTATTGATTATTGCGTGTTGTTGTTGAGGATTGATTATTGCGCGTCGTTGTTGAGAATTAATTTTTTTATTACAGGTTTTGGCATTAGAAAAATAGGAAAAAAAATTAAAATTTTGACTTTTGGCGACGAATTATATCCGTCGCTAAAAGTTTTTTTTTATTACAATCGGTGTTTAGCCACGGAATATTCCGTCGCTAAATAAGACATTTAGCGATGGAATATTCCGTCGCTAAAATATTTATTCCGTCTCTAATTTAACAAAAACAAATTAAATTTAAATACTTAAAATATAATTAGAGCCGGATATTCCATCGCTAATTAATAAATAAATCCGTCGCAAAAACTTAAATATTACCTGACGGATTTGAAAATTCCGTCTCCAAACTATTAGTAACGGGCTTTTATATGAGGGACTTTTAACAACGGTAAATCCGTCACTAAAACATTTAGCAACTGATTTTAGACTTTTAGCGATGAATTTTCCCGTAGCTAAAAGTCTTTTTTCTTGTAGTGATTGAAGTGCATGCGAGCAATAAATAAACAGAGAGAAGATAAGCAAATATGTGGGGAAATGGAACCGAGACCGTTGAGGAAAATCCAAAAGATTTTGTGCCTGAATTTTTGTTGCATTTAATTTTCAATTGATTGTATTTTTGTTTCAATTTCCAGTATTTTCATTTTTTCTGAAAAAGTTTGAAGACTGTTAGACCTAGGGATGGCAATGGGGCGGGTCGGATGCGGATCTCCTAAAATCCGAACCCGCCCCGCTTGTCATGGAACTTCGCCCCGCCCCGCCCCGCCCCGCCCTTGCTGAATCGAAAAACATGTACCCCTGAAACACGAGCCTTCGGCAGAGAAGAAAGCAGCGGCACCGGCGTAAGCTTCGGCAGAGCCTTCGGTGGAGCCGTTGCAAGCTCGACGGCAGCGGCGCCAGCGTAGCCATCGGCAGAGAAGAAGGCAGTGGCGTCGACGACGTAGCCTTCGGCAGAGCCTTCGGTGGAGTCGTCGCAAGCTGCGACGGCATCATCACAGGCGACGGCGACGGCGACAGCGACGGCTTGGTGTCTGATGGCTCGTTGTTGCGAGTCGCCGACGGTGCCTTAGATCAGTAAATGGTCAGTCGTTGATTGTGCGAAGGAGAGACCGGGAGAGAAGGAGGCGCGACGGCGGCGCGACACCTTTGTCGTCGGCAGAGAGTGAGAGTGTGAGTTGTCGGGAGAGAGAGATTGATTGGGAATTAGGGTTGGGAATGGGATGATAAGGAGTAAGGAATATTATATAGGTGTGAGATGGACGGCTAGGATTAAAGATGAGTAGAGTTAAATACCGGGGCGGAAGCGGGTCGCGGGGCGGGGCGGGTCGCGGGGCGGTTTGGACTAAATACCATACCCGCCCCTAACCCGCTGCGGATTTTTTTAAAAAAAACCATACCCGCCCCGTGGTCTGGTCAAAGTCAAAAAGACCCGCTCCTATAGGAGCGGGGCCGGGCGGGGATCCGCCAGTTGCGGGTCTTATTGCCATCCCTAGTTAGACCACCATAAGGGGAAGAATCAAGAGGTGGTTGGGTATTTAGTTACAAAATAGAAACCGATTTTCTCTCTTCCTTTTTCTTCTTGCTTCGTTTCTCTCTGGCCGAGAAATTGGACTCTCCTCTCTCTGTAAATCTCCACTCAAATTCTCATTCCAAGTTTCATGAACCAAGTTAAGTAGCTGTTACTTGACAAATTGGTATCCAGAGCTTGTTCGATCCTTCAATTTCCAAACTAAAGCTCAGTAAAAAGTGATGGAAGAACAAATGGGGTATAACAAAAAACAAGGAAAACAACATCAGCTCGACGAACACGTGAGCCTCATGGAAGCTCAGTTCGTCGATCACTTCCGAGCCATAGACGACCAATTACTCAACATGAAGGAAACCATATTGGATATTCCAGAACTGGAGATTTCAGTTGAGCAATTGATAGATGAGTTACCTGTAATGCGGCAGTCTCTGGCTAAAATGCAACTACTGTTGAGTTCGAAGGAGGGATATGGATCTTCTTTTAGGCAGTTTAGGCAACAGAGGGGACCTAAGTACTTCCACAAGGAATACACTCAAAACACAATTGGTAACCCCTGGCCTAAGCTTCCTAAATTGGATTTTCCTAGATTTAATGGGGAAGATTCCTACGGGTGGGTTAGGAAAGCAGAAAGGTTCTTTGAATTTAATTCTATAGATGAACAAGTCAAAGTAAATTTTGCTTCTATACATTTCGATGGGCAAGCAGAATTTTGGTAGGGGACTTACAGTAAAGCAAAAGGAAAAGTGTATTGGAATGATTTCGTGAGAGACCTTAACTCCATATTTGCTAGTCTTTTTAGAGAGAACATTGTGAGAGAGTTTCACAAACAAAGGCAAACCACCACAGTTGAAAACTTTTTCAAGGAGTTTGAGGCTTTGAGATCAATGTTTGTCAGTGAGGGTGCTCGTTTTGAAGAAGGGTATTATATAAAGAGCTTTGTGAGATGACTAAAGGATTAAATTAGTCTGAGAAAGAAATATAGAGAATTTAGAAATTGACTTTTACAATTAATTTCAAATGGGCTCAAAATCATTTATGCTTTGTTTGGATAGTCTAAACCACAAGGGAAATTAAGCCCAGCCCATGTATTCCACATTTAGAAGATACAGCTTCAGGCTACTTGATGGACAATCGGGCTTTGGGCTTTGCCCAATCCAGTTGATAGTCCAAAAGCTATACAAAAAATATCAGTACTAGTAGTAAAATTTTTTGTAGAATTTTTGTCCAGCAATTTAACAAGAACATGAATTATACGTCTATTTACTTTCATTTGTTAATATTAAATATCTAAAGATGCCAAGGTAAAATTCGTATTATTTTCTTCTGTCGGTGAAAGGGGGAGTATGTATACGTAGTTTGCATTATTCAAGGTGGTCAATTACCTTGAAGTCAAAAACGTCAAAATATACTCCTAAATAGTTTCTTCTTTTTTAAAAAAAAATATCAGTAAGGTCAATTAACTGCCTTTGATTGTCCGTGAATCTAACTCTGGATAGTTCCATCCCAAAATGAACTCACTATTAAATTGGTTTTAGCAGTTAGCACTTGAACAGTAAAATCCACACTCCAATATGCATGCAAGCACCGACAAGAAATGAGCCATTTCAACAAGTGGTCAGAAATATCTAAGGTTTCAAAAGTTTAGATAAAAGTAACAAAGTATAAGGGTCAAGACCCGTGTAATGAACTCAACGTTGCTTAGTAGAGGAAAAGTAAGCCATAGTTTATATGCCCATGTGATAGGTTCCATTGTTCCGGTAACACAAAGCGGCTTTGAAAATGATCTCGCATGTGCACTGCGCCGTGCGGGCAAGCACTGTACATGAATCGTTATTCGTTCTCTACAGAGCTCGTTCATATTCGCTTGTATAACATGCAAACAGAACATGAACAACTTTAAATAACTTGTTTATTCAACGAGTCGATCATGAACATTTTATAGTCTTCAGGAATGTATTCGTGAACGGCTCCTTTAAATTTTAATTAGAGCATGATGATTTAAAAAATATGCTTACAAATTCGTTTAAAGCCTTACGACCCTAAACTCAATTTGTTAAAACTCAAGCCCCACATTAAGCCCGAACATTCTTACAGGAAAACCAAGTCCTAAACTCTATGTGCAAGTATAGTAACAAATTCGGTATTCGGAAATTATTCGGCATGGCAATAATATGGAATTCAGAAATTATTAGGAGAATTTTACCAGTGGATAGGAAATAATTTGGTGGAATAACAAAGTTTGTATTATAAATCGGAAATAATTCAACAATTAATCGTTCAGGTTATAATAATTTTAAGTACATAAATTTATAAACTCTATGATTGCAATGATAAAAATATAACAATTCTTCAACTCTTTTAAGTGATGGGTAAAAAAAATGAATAGAATTTAGGGGTAGTGTTATATAACTACGTGTTACTGAATCATATGTAGTTACTTTTTATCAAAATTGAACAAGAATCAAGTGGTGGTGTGCTGAGTGAAAAAAAAAATTAATGTAGAATGTAGGATAGTGTTAAATAACAATATGTGGCCAAATAATATTTACTACTTTTCATCGAAATAAAACAATGGTTGTGTTTTTATTTGATGGCACGAAGTTTAGTTATCAACCACCATGACCCGGGTTCGAATCCATGCAGCTCGGGAGTTCTTTGCTTTCCCCCATTTTTCAAAAAAAAAAAATGGATGAGTTTTCACTTGCCATAAATTCGTGAATATCTCGATAAATTCGTAAAGATAGCGATATTTACAAGTTATTCGCGAAAATTTCAAATATTAGCGATAAAATCACGTTTTAGACTTTCTGCTAATTTATTGCGATAAATTCGCGAATATTGTTACTATGTGTGCAAGTGCAACCAAATAGCAAAATATATAATATGAAGCCCAACATCTCACATGTCAATTTGAAGAACCCTTGTAATATCTATATCTCTATCTTTACTACATATAAAAGTAAAAATCTTGTAAATTTTTTATTTCATTTTTGCACTTCGTCAATCACTTCAATAACAATGTGATGCCAAGGAAAGTGGGTTCACAGTCGACGTGGAGGTGCCACAAGGAATGCAGTCTGAGTCAGATGCCAAGTGTGATGATGTGGGACACAGCAAGGGCAGAGACAAGGGTTTTCCAGACAGAGCCTGAGGGTGGCAGTGCTGCAAGGGTGATGGCGCAGGGTGAATACACGACGACAGTCACAGTCCGATGCTTGGTCCAGAGTTAGGGTCCTGTATGTTTCTCTCTCCAGGATTCTAGAGTGAGAAAGTGAAAGCGTTCTAAAAATGTCCAACCGTCTCGAATGAATTCTCAAGACCCCTATTTATAGAGGTTGAGATGATGATGTCATTAACTAACACGTTGCACTCCCGGGGAGTGACACGTCACCAGGGGGTCCACGGGTGCCGATGCTCCACGGACTGTCGGATCGCATATATCACCCTGCCTACCCCACACAGCGTCACTCTGTCTGTCTGGAAAGACTGGCTCCCACAGCGTCGGTGTGGCCAGAGAACTCCCTTGATCTAGCCACCAATCCAAATCCTTGCAGAGTCCCTCAGGCCTGACAATGGTGGGGAAGACCCGACACCCAACTGTCAGGTGGACTAGGCGCGATGCCCTCCAAAGACCTGCTCCCGTCTTGGAATGACCCGGGGGTCATAGTCCATAGGGGTGCCGACGTAAGCCCCTAGTGCCGGAGCATGTAGGCCAGTCATGAAGACACCCTGTCGGAGATAGTGTCTCGGAGGAGTCGCATATCCTGCCGGTGAGTCCATGTGCCGGAGCACTCAGAGCTTGTCAAGGTAGCATCCCGGAGGAGCAGTCTACCTAATGGGCCAGGTAGCATTCTGGAGGAGCCATTTACCTAGCGGAAGGAGAGTTGAAGAGCTCCCTGACGGAGATAGTATCCCGGAGGAGTCGCCTATTCCGCAGGCCAAGGTAGCATCCCGGAAGAGCCGTCTACCTGTCGGAAGGGGAGTAGAAGAGCTCCTTAGCGGAGATAGTGTCACGGAGGAATCGCCTATCCCCGCGGTGAGTCCTTGTGCCAGAGCACTCGGAGCGCTTCAAGGTAGCATCCCGGAGGAGCCGTCTACTCGATTGGCCGAGGTAGCATCGTGGAGGAGTCGTCTACCTGGCAGAAGGGGAGTTGAAGAGCTCCCTGGCAAAGATAGTGTCCCGGAGGATTCGCCTATCCCCGCGGTGAGTCCTTGTGCCGGAGCACTCAGAACCGATCAAGGTAGCATCCCGAAGGAGCCGTCTACCTGGCAGAAAGGGAGTTGAAGAGCTCCCTGGCGGAGATAGTGTCCCGGAGGAGTCGCCTATCCCCGCGATGAGTCATTGTGTTGGAGCACTCAGAGGGTATCAATGTAGCATCCCGGAGGAGCCGTCTACCCGACTGGCCTAGGTAGAATCCCGGAGGAGCTGTCTACCTGGCGAAAGGAGAGTTAAAGAGCTCCCTGGCAGAGATAGTGTCCCGGAGGAGTCGCCTATCCCCGCAGGATACTGCACACTCCGGAGAGTGGGTCGAAGCATGTTCCACGACCAAGGCAAGGTGCCCATGGTTTGGTGAAAGGATGGACCGATGTAAGGAGCATGGTAGTGTGATGAGAGCTAGGGGCACGACTGTGCTAGTGACGCAGTGCACGGGCGTGGCAAAGTGAGTAATGTGCGGGGGCACGTCTGTGTTAGTGGCACAGCGCACAGGCGCGGCAGAGTGAGTAAGGTGCTGGGGGCACATGTCATGGTGATAGCACAGCGCATGGGCACGACGGAGTGCATTTGGTGCCGAGGGCACTGTAGTGTGACAGGGAACCAGGGGCACGGCGCATGGGAGCAGCAGAGTGAGTAAGGTGCCGAGGGCACATCCGTGTTAATGGCACGGCGTATGGGAGAAACAGAGTGTGTATAGTGCCAAGGGCACTGTAGTGTAACATGGAGCCAGGGGGCACGACCATATCAGTGGAGCGGCGCATGGGTGCGGCAGAGTGAGTAAGGTGCCGGGGGCACATGTCACGGGGATGGCGCACAGGCGCAATGAAGTGTGTATGGTGCCAAAGGCACTGTAGTGTGACAGGGAGCCAAGGGCGCGACTTTATCAGTGGCGCGGAGCATGGACGCGACATAGTGTGTATGGTGCCAGGGGCACATGTCATGGAAATGGCGCAGCTCATGGGCACGGCGTAGTGCGTATGGTGCCAGGGGCACGACATTGTGAAAGAGAGCCTGGGGGCACGATGTGACGTCCGGGCGACGACGATCGCGGAGTGACGTCCAGGCGATGGGGCTTACGGAGTGACCTCCGGGCGACGGGGGTTGCGGAGTGAGTTCCAGGCGATGGGGGTCGGGGAGTGATGTCCGGGCGACGGGGGTCACGGAGTGAGTTTCGGGTGACAAGGGTCGCAGAGTGAGTTTCGGGCGATGGGGGTCACGGAGTGATGTCAGGGCAACGAGGGTCGTGGAATAAGTTTTGAGCGACGGTGGTCGCGGAGTGACGTCCGGGCGATGGGGGTCGCGGAGTGAGTTATGGGCTACGGGGGTTACGGAGTGACGTCCGGGCGACGGGTGTCGTGGAGTGAGTTCAGGACGACGGGGGTCGTGGAGTAACGACGTCCAGGCGACGGGAATCGCGGAGTGACGTCCGACCCCTTGAAGAGTAATAAAGTTGCTAAGTATGGAAGCCAAAGGCCAACCCTTTGGGGGAAGGCCAAGGCCAACCATTAGGGGAGGCCAAGGCCGACCCCAGAGGGAGGCCGAGGCCAACCATTGGGGGAGGCCGAGGCCGACCCCAGAGGGAGGCCGAGGCCAACCCCAAGGGGGAGGCCAAGGCCGACTTCCTTCGGTAGAAGCCAAGGTGCGCCGACGGGCGAAGGACGAAGTGCGATGGTCGAAGCATGGTGAGCAGTCACGCAAGGATGAGTTACGTAGAAAGAGTGAGAAGTGCACGTGACTTGAGCGTGCACCTTTGACCGGTTAGAATCGTTGAATATTGCATGTTGTTTGTGGAGACGTGTCATGCGAAATGGGACCCCAGTGGGCCTTCGGGTGCGACCAGAATAGGTTGGGAATACAATCATACCCTTTCATAAATACTATTGTTAATTACTCATTTTGTAATTATTTCTAATTTTGCCCTCCGTTAGTTATTCTAATGACAACCTATCCATCTCTGATTAATTTTTTTTGTAATGCTTTTATTGAACATTATGTCATAAAATTAATCTACACTTACATTTACACATTGGGAAACAAAATGCGTGGTTACAAAAAAATATTTATATGTGTGTGCGTGTGTGGTGTTCACGTGTGTGTATACACTACCTATAAATGTATGAATGTTGTAAATTATTTTTGAACGATTATATCTTCCGTTAATTATATCAATTACATTCTTACCCTTATTTTATTATTCCCTTTTAAATTTTGATAAAATTAAAAGAACATTGGGTAATGAATCTATTCAATACATTGAAAAATGAAAATTGCGATGAGAAAGAAAAATATAACAAAGAAATTTTTTTATTATTCTCTTTTTAATTTTGTTAAAATGAAATAAACATTAGATATTGAACTGGTTAATGAGAACTGTGATTTTTTTCCTTGCATTTTTAGGTTAGCAAACAATTAGCCAATTGAAAAACTGAAAAACAAAAACAAAATAAAGAAATTTAAATACGTGAAAAAACAATTAAGAAACAGAAAATTGTAAAAAAAAGAAAGAAAGAAAAGAGTTAGATATGCATCAAAAAACAAGGTTTAAATATGGTGTCAATTTGAACTGATAATATGTTCGGTTATTGCAGTTGAAGACCGATTATTTTGTATTTCTTATTGATGAAATGCAAAGCACCTAGTATTGAAAATTATAAATCTTAACCATAAACTAATTTAACAAATTACAAAAACAAAGACGTAAATTCATTCTTTTAATTTATCTATTTGTTTTATTTTCAGCAATACCATCACATTTTTTCAATTCAGAAGTTTAAAAAGAATATTTCCAAACACTGAACTGATTACAATTACGAACATCATATATATATATATATATATATATATATATATATATATATCTTTTAAAATAAGTCACAAAAGAAATAAGAACATAATTGAATTATTATTTTGATTAAAAAAAATAATATAACATCAAACATTACTCTCGACTACATTCACGTATAACGCACATGCTCCGTACTAGTAACCTAAAAAACTTAAACCTAAACACTCACAATAGCCTCTCTCTCTCTCTCTCTCTCTCTCTCTCTCTCTCTCTCATACGCACGCACGCACACACGAACGTACGCACATCGCGTCTTCAATGTTGTCATCGCACCGTCTTTAATGCGATCATCTCCCCGTCGTCAACGCCTGCATTGATCACCCTATTGTCGATGACTTCATCGCCTATTGATCTCTTGTTCTATGTTCTTAATTTTGCATCCGATCCTTCCTTGTATGTTATGTAGATCATTTTTTATTCTTCAAAGTTTATATAGCTTGATTGCATGAAAGATTAAGGAAATTGAGTAATTTTAAGGATTTGGTGGGAATTTGAACGTGAATATGAGCCGCATTTTTGAACTCAAGTTCGGCGTATAGTTAAACAAGTCGAATAAGTCAAGCTCAAGTTTCACAGTCACGAATGAAGTCGAGTTCAAACATTGATGTTTTGGCTCTTAACAAACTCAAGCCAAGCTCGAACATGCTAATTAAAACTTAGACGAATCGAGTTTGAACACATACTTGTTGGGTTCGAACTCGGTTCGTGTACAGTCCTACAAGTAGGAGTTAGCATGAACATGCATTGCCGCACTGTGCACATGCTCGTCGATAGCAGCACTCGCCTCGATTTTAACCTATCTTTTTGGAGCGAGCGAGACTTTAGTCCATTTTAAAGGATTGTGATTGCACTTTCTTTTTTCTCTTGATTTCTTTTAAAAGATTTACGTTATTCTAGAAAATCCGTTATTTTGTGACTGTCGTCTCAAGTGACTCTTAAGTGGTGACTGTTGGATCCTTAACCATTAATAGATTTTTGCACCAGATAAGAAGCACCCTTTGATGCTCTTTAAATAGTCTGTCAAGTTTCCCGCAAAAATTGTGAAAATTCTCTCAACCTTTCTCATTTACATAAAATCTAATGGTTTAGCAGTAAGTGGAATTGCTTCTTTTATTTTAAGAAGCAAATGTCTTGTGACTTGTTGCAGTATTAGGGGCAAATACTATCTTAATGACAATGTGCAACATTCGACTCACACGTTCTCCATTTATTCTGCAATTATTTTCCAACACGCACTTGATCCAAAACTAACACCATTTATGTGAAATAGTATGAGCTGAATCAGCTAAGTAACTGCATTATTGTTTTGTTATTTCCTTTTGACTTTCTTAAACCCAAAATTCTTTAGAATTAGTCGGTCTAATTTTGTTGTTTCCTTTTAACACTCCCACTTTTTAGCGTTTGCCTAAGAAAACTTAGTCAGCCTAATATTGTCATTTGCTTAACTTGATTCCCAGGATCAAGATTCTATGCCGTAATTTAGAGGTTTTGTAATTAAAAAACCTCACTATAAGTTAAACATCAACAAAGCTTGTCGCTAAAAAGTATAATAACAACACATACATTTTCATCCACCGGAAAAAATGTTGTTATAACTTTTCTAACACCTCTCCCATTGTTGCAGTTGCAGTAAATTTTTCACCATGTCAGGCTTGAGCCACCAACTTCCCCCGTGTAATGCCTCACCCACAGCCAAACTGGCTTGCCTATGGAGTAGCATCCGCGCTAGTTGACAGCATGTGCAGTTAAACCTAAGCCCACTCTCAGAGTCAACCCCTTTGTCCCTTTCTTGGCGGTAGGACCTCAAATGCCCTATCTCGGAGGAATCATCGAAGTCAACCCTACACAGGGACAAGCCTTCCCCCCTGTCATTTAACTAACGACTCAGAGATCATCTTGTGGATTTGGGACTCTGCCCTTTGCCATATGTGCTAACACTGGAAAACACAATGGGACATGGTGGTTGTACCATATATGTTAAGAGCAGACAGCACCAAGTTTGGACCAGTTTCTGGGTTTGGAAGTTTGCCATGAGTTTCTCAAAGAGTAGAACTCTTCTTTTGTTTTCTTTGCAATGGAAGCATTTTATATTTTTTTGTTCTCGAGAAAGTTATTTTTTCTTGCCAAAAAGTTATACGACTAACACAAAGTTATTGATATGTATATCATCATCGCTGAATTTGGTTACTGATTTTTTATGACACATATACTCGCAATCTCATTTCTTCATGTACATGACAACTAATGGACTTCTAGTGCTGATACCAGAATGTCCGGTCTGAAATATACTGTCGAGTCTATCATATGGATTCAAATTATCAAAATATTTTGTTCGTCTCTTCGCATTAATTTGTGGAACTGTCAACTTTTTATAACTTGTCTTGCACTATTCAGCTCAGAATGAGCATATATAGTGAATAAATTGCACTCTTAACATGATAACTGTAGATAATAAGGTGATAGCCTCTTTTATGTGCAAGGTTGTAAATTTGAGTCCTAGTGACTAGTGAGTACACAATATTTTCGCTGAAGCAGATGACAACAGTTCTCTACAATAATTTGGGCTCTGAAGAGTGAAACTTTACATCTTTTGTTATACTTTTTCGCACTTAATTTTTTGGTGACAAGTCCAAGAGTATTCTTATAATGACAAATTAAGCAGTCTCAAACCGTTGAGTATCATGTTTAGTACGTTGTATTTTTTTCCTCACCAACATGTTGAATTTTACCGTAAGTTACAATTAGATACAATTTCAACAAGAATCAATCAACCAAACTAAATACGTATATAACATGCACTACATTCCTCATGGACACAAATTTCTAACTTTAATTATCACTAGGGTTTGAAAGCATAAACAATAATGTATACTCAACTACCCTAGAGAATTTTCAAGACATTAAAAGAAATTCAAGAATGCTTGGCAAAGAATCAAATAAAATTGAAGGATATCTTTCAAGTCCCTCCATTAGTGGTTGACTTTTTTATACTGAACACGGGTCATGGTTCAGGTACATTTGGTCCACCTTAACATTCATCTCTATTGCATGAAAGCAAATGTAGTAAGACAAATACCCACAAGATAGAAAACAACAGAGAGTACAACCAAGGATACTTCAAAAGAAAAATGGGAAACTGTGACAGATCATCTCTATTAGGTCTCCATCATCTTGTCATGGTGTGGTCACAACTCTCGTACCAGTTGAGCTTCTTCAAGTTCAGATGAACCCATCTTACCAACAATAGTTACCAAGTGGAATTCATGAAGTTAACACCACTTGAAAGTTCTTGCTCAACATGTTATTCTTAAATAAATGGGTGAAAATCACCCTTCAAAACAGCGGCTATGATTGATTCTTTTGCACCTGTTCGTGTCAGCGCGTAATTGGCTTTTACGGCTGCTGCGTGACAGTTTCTCTTCATTAGAAATATTATTGATTCTATACATAGCGGATCGGAAGTTTTTTGCTTAATGATGTGCTATGATATTTCTAGAATTTACCGAGAATGTACGGACACACGGAGGTCTCGAGAAGTCAAGTGCAAACAGCATTTTATGCATGTATGTTTGACCTTATATCTAGAGTTGCATAGGAGTACCAATTAACAAGGGATTACTCTCCATCTGCTCCACTCTCCTTCACCTTCTCTTAATTCATTTAACCACTTCAAATACCACTCTACTTAACAGCTGAAAAAGTCAGCTCCTACTACTTTATAGTTTATCAAAAACCTTCTAATGGAGGAGTTGACAGCCATCACTACTAATACTTGGTCGCATGGGTATGAAGACGAGCTCGTGAAAGAGCTTCTCGACGACGAATCGCCGCTAGTTATTCAACCCCAAGTGATTATGGATTCAAGCCTTAGTCCCCCAAGTGAATCTCCCCTTCATAGGCTCATGTCGAACTTGTACTCAGGTCCAACAATCGAAGAGATCGAAAGCGCTCTGCTAGTGACCAGTCATCAGAACTACTCCGAGGAACTTTCACAAGCTAGCAGGTTTGTGCCCTTTCTTTGGCCATCATGGGTAACTTTTGTCGCTTAACTTGGATATGAACAAGTCTACTTGTTGCAGGGTTGCAATGTTGGAAAGAGGAATTGGCAAGACTGAGCACAAGTATACACTGAGAATCAAGAGCTGTGGCAATGCCTTGGCTGATGATGGTTACAAATGGAGGAAATATGGCCAAAAGTCTATCAAGAATAATACAAACCCGCGGTACGTAATTGGTTCGGTATGGTATTCGTCACGATACTTTCTCCATGGATGCATGAAATTGCCATGGTTGTGCAAGAACTTGCAGACCGTACTCCTGCACAAATTGCCAGCAGTGTCTGTGCAAGAGTACAACATCTGAGCAGATTTCAATGGATATATATATATATATCAAGAATGGAACCACATTTTCATAAAGGAAATTTACTAGGGCGCTTTATACAACTCTTTAATAAACGGGAACACCAAAATTTTGCACCAACTGTTCACCAAATCATTCAGTGCATAGCATATTTAATTCTCTGTCTTTTCTAACATACCTAGTTGGTTCAAAGCTTCAATACCATTAAGCTTAAAAGATTCCCACAAAAAAAAATTTACAACATAGTTTTTTGTGATTTACATGTTTACATGAGCATATGTATAGCATTTTTTTGTTTCTCATAATCGATTTAGCTGCCTCATTTTATGGAAAAGGATTTAAAATTGGCATGATCATGGCTATTACATAAAAGTGCAACATCTATATGTTATAGAGCTTAAAGTACTCTGTTTTATAGTTAAGAGATTCTGCCTTTAACCACTTCATTGTGAATGCCATCCCTATCAAATTCCACACGAGTTATACAAATAGAAGTCACTTAATCGGAAATATAATAGGATTCATAGGCGAAAATGCTGTTAGTTAAATGTATAACCATTAGTACCGCACAAGTTTACTAGTAGCCATCCGGACCCCAACGTCACTGCATGCTCCTATATGGTAGTAATTATGAAGTAAAATTTTCAACACGTCATTTTTAATAACAATTAAAAAGAGTATCAGACTTCTAAATAAATTACAACTGCAATTGACTTTTATTGCAGACATTTCTTACGATAACGAGCATCCATGAGTTGTAACCAGCGACAATATGTTGATCGTCTTAAATTTTACTTCACTAGTTTCGATCATTTTCAAATATTGACCTTCTTGTAATGTCATCGAAAATGCAGGAGCTACTACAAGTGCACAAACCCACGTTGCGGGGCGAAGAAGCAGGTAGAGCGGTCGGGCCACGACCCGGACACTCTCATCATCACCTACGAAGGGCTTCACCTCCACTACGCGTACCCGTTCTTTCTACCCGGCCAGCAGCAGCCTGTCGATCCACCTGCCAAGAGGCTCAAGAAGTCCACCTCACAGGCCCAAGCTCCAGCCCAAGAAGCCCCGGGAACACAAGAAGCAGGAGAAAGCCCAGACAATACAATTGATGGCCCACCACCTATCACACTTTTGGGGTATGAATATGGATTACCACAAGAAATGATTGGCGCACAAGGGTTAGGGTTGCTTGAGGATATGGTGCCTTTAATTGTCCGGAACCCAATGATGATCCACACACCTTCCTCATATTCCTCATCTTGCTCTTCTCCCCCTCCTTCACCGCCTTCTTTGTCTTGGTCTTCCCATTATTCTTACTCTCCTTGTTAATGTGATGATATTGGCACATATAGATATTCAGCATGGTAGTGCATATGTGTTCTAAAGTTTAGAATTCAATAAAACCCAAGTGTTTATGTTAGTGTTGGACCATAATGTTTGATGAAGATTACTTATTTAAATTAGTGACATTTTTTCTATGCTTCAGATATTCCGTATAGATTTTGATCGGTTTTAACCCAGAACAAGTTGAAGCATGAAGGTTTTTCTTTTGAGTTAATTACACTCATGTTCTTGAGGCTTGGGTGAAATCACATGTGTGTCTATAAGTTTGAAAAATAAGCACTTATATCCTTTGATTTTACGGTGTACCGAAAAACAAAACAGAATGATCAAAATGACCATATTGCCCATAAGTAGAATTATAATTTCTGATTTGTCCATGGACATCAGTCCTTTCGTCTCAAAATCTTCTCCCCCCCTCCGCTGCTACCCCTCCCTTCCCCCACCCCATCTAATTCAATTACAGCACATCCCCTTTAAAAAACAGGAACAATGCAAATCCAATAATATCAACCGCCAATTTCTTCCCTTCCACCACCACTTGCCTCTTGGGCTTCCTGCAAATGGTCGCGGAATTTTCACAAGGCTGGAATCCTATGTCGCGGCAATGGCTCGTGGATAGAGGTCACGGTGGGGGTGAGTGTGGGGCTGATGGGTGGGTAACTTGGTGATGGTGGTGGTGACGGGGTAACTTGGTTGTGGCGAGCTATTGTGGTAGCAATGACGACGGGGTAAACGGGGCCGCCGTGAGTGGTTGAGGTGGTGCACAGTAGGGTGGGAGGGAGAGAGCGACGACGAGGTAGGGCGGGGGTGGGTGGGTGGGGCTGAGAAGGGGTAGTGGCGACATGGGTTAAGGGGGAGGGGGCCCGGCGGCGTGAGTTAGGGGACGAGAAGAATGAAAATTAAGGAGGGGGGGATTAGAATTAGGGTTTTTCATATAATTTTTTTTTGAAAAGAAAGGTATTTTAAGGAAATTAAAAACTATATTAAGAAAGACAATGTTTTCAAATAGAAAATTTGGAGAGAGATAGAATTAGAAATTAGAGTTTCTAATCTTAATTTAAAATTTTAGGTTTAAAATTTTTATAAAGTATATACAATTTGAAAACCCTAATTTTTAAACTAATGTTTGGTTTCTTAATTTGAAAATATACATTAAAAGGGTAATATTATCATTTTAAAAATGCGTTTGATGACATTATGAAAAAATTACACTTTATGGATGGATACCTAACAGATAGACAAAAGTATTACTTTTTTAATGTTTGTGATCACTTTCTGTGACATTTTCAAACTTAGTATCTTTGACTCTAATTTTACTCTAACCTCGGAGATATAAGTGTAATTAACCCTTTTCTTTTTCTTTTTGCTTTCTCAACTCCAGCATAGAATAATGAACAATCTCACTTTGCTGTAGCAAGTAATGTTTGAAGGCGGAATTGGAGGTTCTCCTCAAACTACTTTTTCCGGTCTTTCGGGCTGAAGTAGAGAAGTTTATTTTCTAGCATACCAAATGTAGCTTAGGGAAACCTCATGCTTAATCGTTTTATCTAACTAGTTCGTCAAGTGCAGTCCTCTTAAATGAAGCATTAAAAGATTCGAAAGTATTATCAACAACAATTTGGTCCGATGCTTGGAGGCTCAAGACTAGGTCATATTAGTCTTAGGAGTGACAATTGGCGTGGATTTACCCGCTAAAAAACAGAGTCAAGCTGGTGCGGGCTGGGACTGCTTCTTGGCTGCAATCCCTGAGAATGGCCTACAACGAGTCATATGCAACGACGGGTCTTTATCCTTAAAAATTTTAGTGATAATTCTATAGACATCTTTAGCGACGCTTCTAATAATGCATTTCTTATGTAACAAAATATAAGTAGTATATCGAATAATTATTATTTGTCGCTATATCGAGTCTGCAGCCAACTCCATTACCCGATTAATCATCTTTGCTCGTGTAGCTCGCATTCCATACTCATGCAACGTCTCTCTCTCTCCTTCCCTCCCACACGCTGAATGTGCAAAAGACACACACTCGCTTCACATCATGGCCTCTCTATTGATCCATTTGAAGCCTCACTAAGCCCGATCAAACGAGCCAAGCGCAACACTGTATTGTAATCACAATCACACCACCATTCTAGGGTTTTCCAAGATGATACTCTCACGTGTTGCGCGATCCCTTTCTCGCTCCTCTCGGTCCACATTACGAAGGGTAAAGCTCCAATTTACTATCTTCTCACACTAGTTCATTACCGCCTCCATTTTGAAATTTTTGTCCTCTTTGCTTCTTCGGAAATTTCTACGATTGAGTTCGAGCATCTAAACTTTGACCTGAACTCGAAATACTCTGCCCATTCCATTTTACTCTTTCTTTTAGACAAATTTTGAGTTTTTACTGTAAATGTAATATACGTAAACATTGACTTTGCTCATTTTTACTGTAACTTGACATGTCAAACAAAGCTTCTAAATAATTCCTACTCAACCTATGATTGCTATTTGTACCGATTCCAATATTTACGTGTACCAAATTCTATCTTAGGATTTTGTAAAAAGTCAAAAGGAAGAATCTAATGGCATCGAGGGAGTAGTTTTCTAGATCGCATAAGTAATGTTTGGCAAGTCATATTTACTTGACGTTAATGTTTGCCGGTTCAAATTCAGTTTTAAAATTTTGCAAGAAGTCAAAATATGACGAATACTATGAAACAGATGAGTATTAGAAGTTTCTTCGTTTCTCAATTGTATGTTACGTATGAAATATTGAACGATCGGGTTTCTCAATTGTATGTTACGTATAAAATATTGAACGATCGGATGTCACGTGGTTTCATCGTGACTATCAACTACATTAAGAAAAGAAAGCGGAATCATGCTCCAAATAACCAAAATTTGATCGGACGAAGAAAGTGCTTACAAAAAGAAAGTTATTTCAGGAGTCTCTTTGCACCAGACAGTGAGACTATTTCCCTAAGTTTTGACGATGGGGACTACTGGACTAGTACTACTACCCCCAGTAGTGAAAATACCTACTATCATGGCAAACAGATAAGACGACGCCTAATAGTGTAGAATAAAGAGTTGAGAGAGAGAGAGCAGTACATTTGGCTTGTTGATAATGGGATTGGGGTACGTGGACTACTTGGAGACACGAAAAATCGAAAGGGTATGAATCATCTTAAAAGAATGAGTGACCTAATATGCGCTTCAACCAGTTAATTTTTACTTTATTTTGAGAGTTGTTCTTGCAATTTTCTTGTTATACTTCCAAACAATTTAAGATGACTCCATAGTTGATTCCACCAGCTCGATCTTCTGCGAGTCCTACTACCAACTCAAATGACTAGAATAAGTCATTTCCTTTTGGCGGACAAAGCTTTAAAAGATGGGTTTACAAGGTAATGTTTTACCTTAAGTTGATGGGTGGTGATTTGGATTTTAACCGCCAAGAATCCAAAAAAGGTGGACACAAAATATAAATTAGAAACAATTGGCGGAGTATGAGAAATATGTTGTAAGGTGAAAAAATGACGAAGAAGATTATCGTAATTATTTACTAAATTGTTTTTCCAATAACCGTTATGATTATTATTCTCATACTTACAATTATGTCAGAATTGCAACAAAAATACGACACTAAAAAAGTAAAAAAAAAAAAAAGGGTGTATACATGTAGCCGCCTTTTCAATTACAAGATGACGGAAAATATGTCAGTTGTTGCTCAGACGCATGACTTCAGAGATTGTTCATATGCAAAGGAATCCGTATAGTTGAACGAATACATTCGGGTGCCATCATCGACAAAGTGCCGAATTTGTGGAACGAGTTCCGAAAAACCCTCTGTCACAAGCAATTAGAACTGTCCATTGTAAACATCGTGGCACAAATTCAAATAGAGGAGCAAACTAGAAAGCAAAACAAGAAGAATCAAACTCTTGCTAACAACACACATGTCAACCATGCCAACAACAACCAAGGTGATAATAACGGTAATGGTGCAAAGGTAAACTTTCTTAAGACCAGTGATAACGCTCCTAAGGGTTAAAACAATTTTCAATGGCAAAATTATTTTTTGAATACTAGACACAAGCATATGAAAAACAATAGTTACAAAAATCAATGTTCATCCTTTGCCTCAAAGAAGTGGAATCAAGTCATCCTTCCAACCATACAAACAACAACAAGAAAAATGAAAATCAGAATAACAATTCTGGAAATACAACCATTTTGGAAATGAAAGTTTTGGAAATGGTGCATATTTTATATGTGGAAAACCTGGCCACCATGCTAGAAATTATCGTTATAGAAAACTAGATTCAACCCACAAGAAAATGTTAACGAGAAACTACTTGTTGCTATGATTTCCAAGATAAATCTCATTGGAAGTAAAGAAGGATGGTGTGCCTGATTCAGGGGCATCAAGACATGTTTGTCATGATAAAAATTAGTTTAAAATATATATTCGTGTTAAAAAAAGACAAGAAAGTTTTGCTTGGTGATTCTCACTCGACAAAAGTTTTAAGTATCGGAGATGTTATTCTAAGCATGAGAATTACTAGAACTCGTGATGGCATAAGCTCATTATGTAGAGACAATTTTGAAAAAACACAAAAAATATAAATGTAAAACTGCATGCACTCCTTTTGATCCTTAAAATTAAAATCATTATGTCCTACTGAGCTTAATATATAGAGGTAAGAAGTATCACAGCTGGGTTATTTCCATCCCAAACACATGTACACTTCCAATCTGAACAAAGTCATATTCCTTACCCAACAACTAATAAATAGCAGAGAATCACAACGGAAAATAAAGAGCCGGTAACACAGCAAGTGCAAACCAAGCTCAAGCAGGAGATTCTTAAGAATGCTAACATATACATTGGGTTTATTATCAGAGGTTAGACTAGACAATCCCCTCTATTACACTGAACAGACCGGAGTTTGGTATGCAACCATTGAAATTTCTGAAGCAGCCATGGTAAAAACATCAGAAAGTTGATGTCGACAGGGCACAAAGAAAACTCTTATGGGGCCACGAGCAGTACATTCAAGAAAAAGAAAAAGTGAGAGAGCTTCTATATGCTTTGTACAAGGCCCGATATTGTATATGTTGTTGGTGTTCTCAGTAGGTTTACAAGTAAATCTAATATTGAACATTTGGAATGCCATGCATCATATTATGAGTTCGTAAAGAACTATTAACTACAGTTTGATGTATCAAAGGTAACCAATTCTTCTTGAAGGTTTAGTGGTGCAGATTGGAATTGTTAATCTGGAGATTTTATGTCAACAACAAGCTATGTGTTTATATTAGTTATTGGAGCTATATGTTGGAGATCAATAAGCAACAAGTTATCGCCAAATCCACCATCAAAGCTGAACTTATTGCCTTGGTTTTGGCAAGTGAATGTACATGTTGGTTACGTGATTTATTGTTCAAAATACCTATGTAGAAAATACCAGCGTCACCTATCTTGATCCATTACGACAGTACTGTAGCGATTGGCAGAGTGCAAAACAACTGCTATAACGCCTAATTCAAATATGTGAGAAGAAAATATAATATTGTGAGATTTGACCTTAGCAAAGGCGCGATCAATATTGATATATGAGATTATGCAATAATCTCCCCGATCTATTGACAAAAGCTTTAACTAGAGAAAAGATCTGATGCACGTTGAGGGTTATGAGACTTAAGCCCAAAATTGTACAAATCACCTATTAGGATACAATATCTTAGGGACTAAAGATCCTAAGAACTAGGTAAGAAGACTAACGAATTATAGAGTGACTTTGTACATGTACTGTGCTTGTCTTATGACATAATGCCTAGGAGTGAGTACCAGTACATTCAAATCGTTCAAACCAACTAAACTGAATCGATCCAATACGACCGGTCCGAAAATCTTAATGGTTCAGTTTCAAGTTTCCTAAACCAACCTTGCTTTGGTTTGGTATTCAGTTCACGATTCATATTTTTGAAACAGATGTCAAACCGATTCGAACCAACTTATGGTATGTTAATATATATATTTAGTATCATTCATTGATAAGTTTCACATATATGGTATTATGCAAATAAAAAAAATAAAAAATAGTTAGAGCAGTTGTAATACAAAATTTTGATGACCAACATCTCTTTTATATTTACTCATTCTTTCTCAAAGATCAATGGACACTTATATATTGAATCTATAAGTTTATATGCAATTTAAAAAATATGAACTCAAGTTTTAATTATTAATAGATCCAATATTAGTATATAAAGAAACGATGTCTTAAAGTGGACACACATTGATCCAAATCGAACCGTTTAAACCGACCAAATTAAAACGTCCAATTTGATGGTATTTGGTTCGGCTCTGTTCATAATTTTAAAACTGAGGGGTAACAGTTTGGTTTACGATTTGACCCCAAAGCTGAACCAAACAGAATCTCCCTCATCCTTAATAATGCCCCTCCCTATGGTGTAACTATATGTTTCTCGTAGCGATATCAGAGCTTAAAATTCTTTGTAATCTTTCAATAAGTTCTATGGCCTGTACGGGTGGGATGTACTAGTTACAAGAACATCATTGATAAACTCCTATATGAGTGTGGAAGTGAGGTCGCTTCTTATGAGGATCGAGCTAATTCTCCAGAGCACTCGTGGTAGCTAGGATAAAACACATGGCCATAAGGTGCTGGCTTATGAAGCTTGAAATAAGATACCTTGAATCTCATGTGTGTGATGTTCTTTTGTATCCACAAGTAGCTATCCTTGTGGATACAAAAGATATAAGGATACAGAGGTCATAAGTTGTCCTTAAAAATTGCTAGGGACATTTTTGTTGACACCTTTCAAGTTTCAATGACTATCCTTAACAAAACTCTTATGTGTATTTGGCGATGGTCATTTGTTCGGTTGCAAGCTCTTCCGATTGCCATTACCCGGTTAACCGCCTTTGCTCTAGCTCGCGCCCCGTACCTCTCTCTCACCTACACCTAATGAGCAGAATTTACACACTCCATGTGAAGCCTAATTGAATCTGATCAACGAGCCAAGCGCAACGCTGTGCCGTAACTACACTCACAGTTCCGTTCTAGGGTTTCAGAATGATGCTCTCACGTGTCGCACGATCCCTTTCTGGCTCCTCTCCGTCCACATTACGAAGAGTAAAGCTCGAATTCACCATTCTCTCGCTCTAATTTATCACGCCTCCGCCTGTACTTTTTCTGGGATTGAGTTCGAGCCTATAAATTTTGGATTAACTCAAATACTCTTCCAGATTCCGTTGGATTTTCTCCGTTAGACGTTTTGCGGGTTGTTAGGATAGATTAAATAATACACGTTAATATTGTCTTTACTCGTTTTGATCTAAACTTTAATGCCAAACAATGCTTACTTAATCTATAGTTGGTATGTGTGTTCAATCCAATGTTTACATGTACCAAACCCTACCTCAGGATTTCGCAAAAAGTGAAAAAGGGACAATTCAATGGAACCGAGGGAGTAGTATTTTAGATTGAATAGCTATCGTTTGGCATGTCATGGTGCGGTAAAGTCAATGTTTACTGGTTGAAATTATGTTCTAGGAATTCGTTAGAAGTCAAGATAGGACAAATACTACAAAACGGATGCAGTATTAGAAGTTTCTTATGTACTTTTCTCATTTCCTCTTTTTGGTTGCAGAGTGTGATTTCCTGTAATTATGGAGTTCGGTCGGTGATTTCAAACGAATTGCTTTACTCACCTGATAATGCGTCCGTGAATTGGGTACGAGGGCTACTGAGGGGGTACATGACCTCGATTGGAGCTGGGAGACCGAGTGTTATTAATAATGCGTATTTGTTGGAACTTAGTTTAACTCGAAGGCTATATTGCAGCGAAGTGCCAAAGCAAAGGAGTGAGTGAATTTCAGGGCATATGGATTGAATTTGTTTATTATATGTATGTCTGGGATAGTTTTACATGGTTTGATAGTAATGTTTCTATTGTGTTGTTTGTAGACTATGAACATTATTACCCGAAGGATAAGAAGGAAATCCCAAAGGCAAACAATGATAAATCAGGCTCTAAAGGTATGTATTCGAGCATTGAGTTGTTTAGAAATTGAAATGGACGTGGAAAACTGTGCTAACTTGACATGGTTGCTTGTAATTGGTTGAAAATTTATTACAAAAAACCATAATATATAGTGAGAAAGCAAGTTGATAAATTTGAGATGAAACGATTCAGTCACTTTTCAATAAAAGAGAATAATTAGGGAAAAGCCATGAGATGAACAATGTTTGTTAGTAAATTACAAATTTGTTCGAGGAGGCCAAGTGAATTTCCGGAAGGCAAGGCCAAAAGTTGATGAGTGGGACAAAGTGAAGGAGGGACATTGTTATAAGTCCCCGTACTGCAGAGCAAGATCAATTGTTTCTTTCAAATTGTTGGGTAGACTATAACCGCTCTTGCTCCTCATGTTGATTCACCCTCTGATCATCTTACATGAAACCTTTGTCTGTGTAGCATTTTACAAGTGCTTTTTCAAAACTGTTTGGAATTGTACACTCGTATTCTTTTTAATTTTGGAACTGCAGTCTCAAAGTAAAACTAAGGGTTTACTCTCTGAGTAGGTGGAAATAAGCTGCTTATACTTAACCATGCAACTATGAAGGTTTGTTGCGGTGACGTTGCCTCATAGTGGGGGCGTGCAGCCGTTTTTTTGCCCATTATCTGCATGAACACATGGTAGCGTTCAAAGTAATGTAAGCTTTCCTTAGATCATTGAAGATCATATCTGATGGGGTCTCACTTCCCTCCCTTTTCTATGTATTGCCTTTTTTAAGTTTTTTCTTGAGGAAAGTTTACTTTCTGATGTTTGGCAGAGAAGAAATCAGGCGATCATGGGAATTTTCAGGATATCTTCAATAAGAAGTATAAAAATCTAATTAGCCCCTTTATTCTTATTGCATTTGTGATCTTGGGGATGCTTTCCGATACTGGTGACCAGAAGCAGGTACATTTTTACTAACTTTCTAGTTTTTTTTGTTCACCTGTAGTATGCATAGTTGCTGGAAGTCGGGATTAATGTCGCTTGAGATGACTTGCTTGAAGTATGGTAATTGCCTTAAATCTTATCCTCATAACATCTAAGAATAGATTCCTGGACATGTAAATCCAGGGGCTATAAAAAGAGCCACGCTGCTCATAGTAGGACCTCAACTTCTTAGGTTTTTTAATTAGTAGGAACTCAAAACTTTTTTCTGGGTTTTTTCAACAGAATGACCTCAATGGCAGCGTTAACATCTTAGGACCTAAACATATGAAAGCGTGCATTATAAGGACTTCCGTTTAAATCAACTGAGCGGTTATCTGACGAATATTTATTCCCTTTCCTATGAACTTCTATATTGGACATTTATTTAGAGTACGATTTATACAGAAAACCGACCCACTAGACCCCGCCCGGGTCACTGTTCCCTACCGCTGCCAACTGTCAGTTTTGGGCATGTAAGAGGGGAACCGCCTCCCAAAGCAACCATTGTAAACCTTAATTCGATCACTGTGCATTAATCGACCATAATAATGCAGTCAAAGCAATACATAGACCAAGATGATAAGCAACCATCAAGACCCACAACAAATATAAACTCACCTACCCTCACCATTTTGTTGCCACTGCCTAAGAACATATGATAGCCAGTAAGTTACACTATGGATAAATTAATTTGAAGCTTAGAAATAATTCAGGTTGCGAAAAACTGTTTGGATATATATGACAGCAGCTTCTTGCTTGCAATTGTCTGCTCATACGGATGTGAGAGTAAATAGTATTAACGTGTATGCAATAAACCATGCGACTGAATACTTTTAGGCACGAATCAATATATCATTGTGGTGGAGGATAATGTTAATACTTCATTATTTAAGCAAAAGTTGACTGACTTTGTTAAGGTATGAAGACAGGGAAACTCTAATATAAAAGGTTTATTTAGATTAGTCTAACTGAAATCCTTATAATGTACAGTGTTTCTATATGTGTTATCTTAAAAATAATAATTAAGGTCCATCTTTCCTAGTTAAAAATCCTTTTCAGTTTGATGTGGTTTTTAAATATTAATCATAATAAGAGCTCCATCTTACATATTACCTGGAAGTCAGATTGTTCGTGTTTGGCAGCTATGGTATGCCATGTCTGTAGACTATGCTATACTACCAGAGATGGCTTTTATTGGTCACAGATATGGCAAGGTGTTTATAAGTTGTAATATAGATACTGGGATGATATAGAATCGATAAATTTTGATTTACCTCAAAATATTTTTTGCTTTGGAAATTTTTATCTAGACTTGTTAACTGCAACATATTAGGCCATAGTCAGATCCTTCGACTCATAATGCTTTGCTCATTTGATGTTCGTTCATCAGTGCTCACTGGTCAGAAAAAATGTGTACCAGGTTCGGATGCATTTTGAACGCAAATTAGCATTCCTTAACTAAAGCATGAACAATAATTTCAAGATAAGGCGCTTCTTGGGCACTTCTTGAACACGGAATAGAACCAGCATTTCTACTAACTCAATGATGGACATGCCCTATAGTATCCAAGGCATAAGTGCCATTGATTAAGCAGACACGTAGTGCCATTGATTGAACAGACACGTAGTGCCATTGATTGAACTATTCTTATCGTTGGAGGATTAGAATGCGCCTCAGAATTCAAAACAAACTGGAAGAGGTAGAAGCTCCATGAACCTAAACCCTTATTTTTATGGTGTGTTTGGAGGGGAACCATATACGAGGGCTTTGAGAACGTGTAGATGTCCTTATCTGAGTTAAAGGCCTACTATGTAGTCTGCTCTTTTTTGCTGCGAAGAGGAGTTTTCCCTTCCAATTATGACTTCTTAGCTTTTTCGACAGCCTCCGGCTTATGACTGTATGTAACTTTTGTATGCTTTCCGCGCCTTTTGTTGGCAGTTCATGCGAATAAGGTTTATTTATCGAAAAAATCCATAAATAAAAGTAACAGAAGCATGGACATTCCTAGGGAGGAGCTTTGAATGGACACTATTTGAGCACCAACATTTCTTCGAACATGTGCTGACAGATTACTTCAGGTTATAACCCTGTTTTAAATGGCGCTAGTAGTGGGAGGGAGGTCTTCAACGCCAGAATGGAAGCAAGTTCCTGGTGTGTTTCATAAACTTTCAATTTCCATCCCTTCTCAGCCTCCAGTATTTGGTACTGCTGGAAGATCCAGTCGATATTAGTTCCTCCGAGATTTAATTAAACCACAACCACAAGTTTGTTCTTCCAATTTGTTTGCCAAATGAAGAAATATGAGGGCAACTATGTTTGACATGCCGAATATAGGTATTGCCAATTTTTAAAATGGTTTCATAACCGAGATCTATCCACTCCTTTTTTGGCTTTTTGGAGATTGAAACAGAAATATTCCAACTACCATGGGAGTACAAAAGCAAAGATTTACTCTCTCATCTCCAAGTTGCCAGTTAAAGCTAATAGTTGGCCTGCATACTTGCAGTATTACAGTGGTCCTGTGGATTCTTTGAGTTGCTCCCAGATCGGTGTTTCATCGATTATTAGTTCTTCTAGATGACTTTCATCTTTCTGACGACAAAGCATGAAAGAAGCTTAATCCACTAACCACGGAGTGCATCCAGAATGGAAGTCCTTTCCTCAATTCTGCCATATCCTAGCATATACGTGTTATGATCACAACTATCTCCTGTATTCCACATTCTAAGCCATCGGCCTTAATCTAACAGTAGTCTTGAAATACTTTGATGATAAGATCCTTAATGTGTTGCTGCTGTTGAGTTCTTAGGAACTCCGGGAATCTATTGACGCCCCCTATTACGTGTGCAGTTTTTCAAATGACACAACATTTCCCTTTAATCTGTCAGGGTCATCAGTATGATTTGAGAAAATCATATAAGGAGGGTTAATTTACAAAAAGCTCAAGGGGGAATAGATGAAGGAAGAGAAAATAATCTCCGATCTAAGCCTAACTATTCTCTGATCACGGTTGCCATACCTAACTAAAGTGTAAAACTATTAGCCAATTGATTTGAGGAACATCAAGGATGGATCGGGCTAAAATTGTTACTTTCAAGACTAAAACACCTCTTCCAAGAACAGATGGCATTTCAGAGAGTTTTGTTTTTATTGCAGCAAGATTGTGATGGAGACCATTGGTTTCCTTTGAATGCTACGGTGTTTGCTTCTTATCTGGTTTACATTACAGCTTTAAGGATATTTGTGAGTTGGCGTAGTGCTGATAATGGCAATACTAGACTAGTTGCATAGTTGTGACCCATTGGGAAGAAGGTGTGTATTATTGTTCAATGTTCATTATGTGCAGTTGAAAAGATGTATGCTTTGGATATTCATGTTTCCCATATTCTAAATTGTTTGGTTCATAAGTTGTGTATTTGAGGATTTTTTAATGGACATAAAACCAATTGTTCGTGTAATGGGCATGGCATGAGTTACACTGCTTAGTTTATGACTTGTATGATTGTCACACATCAAAGCAAAATCTGTTGTTGATAATGTGCATTTGACATGATTAATGATGAGGATACATATATTTGTACGTCTATCAAACGTATAAATGGAGTAACATGTATTTCTTGTTTCCTCATGGTTTTGATCTTTTTCCTTCTAATAAGTCAATGAATATCTTCTCCAGATCAGTTTTCAAGAGTTCAAGAACAAGCTACTTGAACCTGGTTTGGTGGATCACATTGTCGTTACTAATAAGACAGTTGCAAAAGTGTATGTGAAGAGCTCACCGTCCAATACCAATCAAACCAATGATGAGATCATTCAGGGTCCTATGGATGGTACTCCTGCTAAAGGAAATGGAAGCCAATACAAATACTATTTCAATATTGGAAGCATCGACTCTTTTGAAGAGAAGCTGGATGGAGCCCAGCAGGCATTAGGAATAGATCCTCATAATTATATTCCTGTGACATATGCATCTGAAGTGAATTTGTTCCAGGAACTGATGAGTTTTGGCCTTATAATCTTGCTTTTAGCAGCCCCCTTTTTAATAAGACGAAAACTGTCTGGTGGATTAGGAGGTGGTTCTGCCGGAACAGGTTCCCGTGGCATATTCAATATAGGAAAAGCACCAATTATGAAACTGGATAAAAATGCCAAAAACAAGGTAGCATTATTTTATTTCCCTTAATATTTTTCCTTTTTAGGTATCTTGTTCTTTTGTGGCTACTTAAGCTAGTGCCTAGTGCTTTACTGCTAACAAAGTTTTGTATGATATCGATCTTATCATAAGTTTATTTGGTGAGCCAGGTTTTTTTCAAAGATGTGGCTGGATGTGATGAGGCGAAACAAGAAATCATGGAATTCGTGCACTTCCTTAAAAACCCAAAGAAATATGAGGAGTTGGGAGCGAAAATTCCGAAAGGTGCTCTGCTTGTAGGTCCTCCTGGGACTGGAAAGACCCTCCTTGCTAAAGCAACTGCAGGCGAATCAAATGTGCCTTTTCTTTCGATATCTGGGTCAGATTTCATGGAAATGTTTGTTGGAGTTGGACCTGCCAGGGTACGCAGTTTATTTCAAGAGGCAAGACAATGTGCACCTAGTATAGTTTTTGTCGACGAGATAGATGCCATTGGTCGAGCAAGAGGGCGTGGAGGCTTCTCAGGGGGCAATGACGAGCGTGAAAGTACTCTGAATCAGTTGCTTGTGGAAATGGATGGATTTGGGACCACTTCTGGAGTAGTAATACTTGCTGGGACAAATAGGCCTGACATTTTAGACAAAGCCTTGTTACGGCCCGGTCGGTTTGATCGTCAAATTACCATCGATAAACCTGACATCAAAGGTCGTGACCAGATTTTTCAGATATATCTTAGTAAGTTGAAACTTGATCAGGAGCCATCTTTTTACTCTCAAAGGCTTGCTGCTTTGACTCCTGGATTTGCTGGAGCAGACATCGCAAATGTCTGTAACGAAGCTGCTTTAATTGCTGCAAGGGGCGAGAGTACACTGATCACGATGGAACATTTTGAGGCAGCTATAGACAGGGTTATTGGAGGCTTAGAGAAGAAAAACAGGGCAAGTATTTTCTCTAATGTTACAGCTTAATCTACTACTCTTTAACCACCTCGTATCATTTTTGAATATCCATATTTGTCCATTGCTGTGAGTCTTTGCTTTGACCTGGAAATTAGCTATGGTAGAGTAAGAAGTAAAATTTTACTAATGCGCTTTAGACATTTAGTTTTTTCCTTATAGTATTTAAGTGAGTGCATATCCAGAATAGTTGTTTGCCATTGAAAGATACTAATGTATAATATAAAATCCAAGGGAGACTGTGAGGGTGGAAGGGAGCCTTCTCATTTTGACGGAGTTGTGCAACAAAAAGTAACATATTGTAAGTGATGTCAATGTTCTAATTAAATCAAATGAAACTATTGGATACTCATTCCATGCCCTTCTTCTGGCGTCTAATATCTGTCACCGCTACTTGTTGTTTTCTGAAGAGTCCATGTAATGTGGGTTTTCACATCTTAGTGAGTATTTAGTGATTATTGTACTTGGGAGAATCTGAAACAGTGCGGAAGCTGTATAACTTATTGGTCATGCTATAAATGTATGTTTTGCAAATGGCTTTAGTAGTTGTGAATTGCTTGAAGGTTGTGAGTCTTCAGGTGAGAAGTAAGGAAATTATGAGAATCTGTTGAGACAAAATCTACTACTGTTCGTATGCAGGTCATAAGCAAGCTGGAAAGGCAGACTGTTGCTTACCATGAAGCAGGTCATGCTGTTGCTGGCTGGTTCTTAGAACATGCAGAACCTTTGCTTAAAGTCACAATTGTTCCTCGTGGTACTGCAGCTCTTGGATTTGCTCAGTATGTTCCCAACGAAAACCTTTTAATGACCAAAGAGCAGCTCTTTGACATGACATGCATGACACTTGGTGGTCGAGCAGCCGAGCAGGTGAAGTTGTTGAAACTGTCTTTTGCTCTTTATATTGACCAAGAATGTTAGTGTCTACTTTAAGGGTCTTATTATTGGTGTTTTTGGCCCTTCCATTATGCAGTCAAAGATTTATATATTTATGTAACATAGCCTCTCTTTATGTCAATTTTTCTCTTTTATGTACGAAATACACAATCGAGGATTAATAGAAACTCAAAGATGCTTGGCACTTAAGTCGTCTTATATTTCTTAGTTTTTAAGCTTCCTATTATTCTGCAGTGGCCTCTCAGAATTTAAAAGGAGATGTATAAGAAAGACCATGCCGGATAATACCATTGTGCAAATGACTGCTGATTTAAGACTTGCACTGAGTACCAAATATAATCAATAGTAAGAAGGTTGTTCTGAAAGAATTGATTTACTCCCAAGAATGTGATATTGAGCAGAGACATATTAGTTCTCTCGAGAGAGGCATTAGTTTCTAAAGCTCACGGGTGAATATAATTCATGTTCGTCAAAAAGATTCTGTTACTTGCCATTTGTATGTCAATTAGCAACTTTAAAGCGGTAAATGTAGCTAAGAGATGACTATTCAAGTCATTTAATTCTGGCGAGTTACTTTTTTGTTTGGATCAGGTTTTGCTTGGGAAGATCTCTACTGGTGCCCAAAATGACTTGGAGAAAGTGACGAAGATGACGTATGCCCAAGTAGCAGTCTATGGTTTCAGTGACAAGGTAGGCCTCCTTTCTTTTCCTCAAAGGGAGGAGGCGTTGGAGATGACCAAGCCCTACAGCAGCAAAACTGCTGCAATTATTGACAATGAAGTACGAGAATGGGTCAGCAAAGCATATGACCGCACGGTACAGCTGATAGAGGAGCACAAAGAGCATATAGCTAAAATGGCAGAGCAGTTACTTGAAAAGGAGGTCCTACATCAAGAGGATCTGGTTACGTTACTGGGTGAACGGCCGTTTAAGAGTAGTGAGCCAACAAACTATGATAGGTTCAAGCAAGGGTTTCAACCAGAAGATGGAGAAACTAAAAACACCCCTGAAGGTAAAATCAGCATAGTGACTCGAGATGCCACATAAGACGGTTTGTACATTGTATATATGACCGCTTTTGCACATTCATAACGCACGTAACCAACGAGCAACTTTCGACTGTGGACCGAATAACATACTCATTCTTCATATTCTGAGATTGTCTTAGACATGAATGAGGATGTCAGCTTTTCAATGTTGATGGACGTATAGATGCATGCCGATGTTGTTGACTAATCTCAAGCGCTATAGCTTATTATCAACCGTTAGATTTTCTAGCTCATTATTTAAGCTTCATCTGTTTCTTAAGATATGATCTGGTAAAGGCCAGATGGTGTTTGTGTGGACTATGGCTATTGGGCGGTTATGATATGATGATTAAGACATGAAAAATAGTTCTGTCTCAGGCATCTTCTGTGAAAGATTCTGATTTCCTGGTTTTGTAGTGCTTTCGGTGTTTGGCAATTAGTTACCTTTTCTTTGTGACCTGAGGTTGAACCAAGTGAATGGTGTCCGCAAACTTGGGCTTCTTTTGGTGTCACATGATGTTGTTGTTGTTGTTGACTTGCAGTTGGGTCAGCACAATGTCCAGCAATTCTTTAGCACATTAATTGGTGGCACTGCCTTGGACGCCACCTCTGCGGGACCCTGGCAGATGTGGCAGCGTTTAACAAGTCTTGTGGCCTCCATTCTATGCACCTCCTTTGATCTCTTGAGGTGCATAGAAAATGCAAAGCTCCATGGAACGGAAGGTCCCAACCTCAAAATAAGTCTTGCTTACACACTTGTTACCTTCTCGAATTTATGTTTGTGGCTTCAGGGAGTGCCCGTTTTTGCAGTCGTTTGTCGCCTTCATTCGTTTATTTTACTTATAAGAAATGAGCGATAAATTGTCACTTGGTTTCATCTTCACTATCAACTACATTAACGGAACTTTTGATCGAACAAAGAAACTGTCTTCGTACTATATGGCGATACTATTTCCATTAGTCTGATGGTGGGGAGTGGTGACTAGTGCTACTACCCCCAGTGTTGAAAATTCATAGCATCATGTCAAACAGATCAAACGATGCCTAATTGTGTAGAACACAGAGTTGAGAGAGAGCACTACTTTTGACTGGCTTTGTAATGGGATTGGGGTAAGTGGGCTACAAGGGGACATACTGAGCTAGCCATTGTTGCTTTTGAGAATGAAGGCACCCATGAGCACAGATATAAAAATGGCCTCCAAGTTGGAAAGAAGAGGAGGAAACATCCTTTTCAACAGTACAAATCCAATCATTCATGTGATTGTTGGTTGTCCAAGTCCTTGTTGAAATCTCCGTTGTAGTGCTGCACAAAGGTGTGCTTCTATTGACCCAACATGTTCTTCTTTCAGCTAATACAGCTTTAAAATAAGTAGCCATTCGTACCACAATTTTTGTACAATTACTTGTTTTTGAGAGCTGCTGTGCACTTGTGCTTTGCTTTAGTTTGATTTAAGCACTAAAATATTGTCTGCAAAGAAGTTAAGAAAAAATGACAACTTGTACACTGAAGTACAGGCTGTTCATCGCCTATTCCGGAGAAAATTATTATTATTTTTTAAAATAATCAGAATTGTAATTCATATGATCCGGTAGAATTGGAAAAAAGTAGTTGAAGATAAACCTTCCCACTCCACACCAAGAGCCAAAGGTGCGAAAGAGCCAGCAGGGCATTCACAGGTCTTACCTGACTCGGTTGTATCTTTTCTTTTTTTCTTTTTTGCTTTTCTACTTTGCTTTTCTACTTTGGTTTTAGAGGAAGAAGTTCTGAAGTAGGCTGGTGTATCTAAGAATCAGCTTCTGCATAAAATCACCACTTGTTCTACTTTAAAAAAGGATAATTATTACTAGTTTGTCCCGACCTCATTTTTGTCGCCAGAATTACATTAGTGAGAAAATACAGTTCTGTCAGCAATGAATCAAGGTACTAATATTGAGAAGCGTATGAGGGTGTTAAAATAGGCATTCGTCGTGTGTAATCTTTTGAAATGCACTTGTTGGTCTGATAAATGTATCAAAGCACGTCGTGTGTTTCTTAAAAAAGTTAATTTTCCATTTGCGCTTGATTGGTATAGAAACTAATATGAGTGCGCTATACTAGTTGATTTTACGAGTTTAAAGCACACACACTTGGCGTTCTAAAGTTTCAAATGAAAAAGTTGCACGAGCAATTATCGACTTTCTATCATTTCTTCCCTGCCTTATCTCCTTGATATCCCCCCCCCTCTAAATCTAGCCTAATCATGAATGGACATCTCAACTAGATCTGCCACAATCATAAGCCTGGACTATTATTTCGTTATGGGTCATTAATTTCAATAATTGTAGTGCTTTCTCCAAAAAATAAAAAAAATAAAAAAAAGCTCATGGCAAAACTCTCAAGCAACAATTGTATATCCATTGAAATGCATTATTGGTCATATAATTCCAAACTTGTATGTTGATGTGGTACTTCAAATCATGCTCCACCAAAGGACTCAAGCCTAGAACTCCACCTGATATCTATCCGGTTCAGTTGCCACCATTATTGGCCCTCTTCAATCACAATAACTTGCACAACTAAGTTTCTCCTAATCAACCCACATTTTGTTTTAGATTTCCAAATGATTGCTTGTTGTGATTATGTCTCAGTTCTCCCAACCCTAGGTCCAACTGCAAGGGCCGGGCTGCCCGTTCTTCAATTATGCGCTCTATAACTCCTATTACGATGCATAAAGAGCCTCGAGGTCTTTCTCAAGCTATGAAGTTATGCTATTGTGTAGCAGAATATTCTGGGTTTGTAAATGATTCTGTGTCCCGGATGGAGGAGGCACCTTCGTTTAACATGCCTTCCATCTTAACAAGACGTAAACCCCATTTAATTGTGGCAATAATATCTCAGAGTCCTAATAAGACAAAGGAGTGTTATGAGTGCTCTATCATAAGCGTGGTTGTGTCTCAGAGTCCTATTATAATGAAGGAGTGTTATGAGTGCTCTATCATAAGCATGGTTGTATTGCGATCCAGAGAAATACCACAAAACACTGCTACAAGTCCTTTAATCTTCGCTAGTATAAAGCTCAAACCAGATCTGAGGCATTGACGTAGGTCGATTCTACAAAACCACGATAAGCCTTTGTATCGTCCTTTAAACTCCACAACATTGCTATATAGATTATGTATCAAGCTGGTAGTATATTATGTCGCTACAATATGATACCCATGAAATGAAAGATTTTAGCTGCAACCAAGATAATAGAGAGCTATCAACTCCACCACCCCCCCCCCCCCCCCCAAACCCCAAAGTAACCATTAATTGTCGCCAGAAATTGATACTGAGGTCTTTATCAACATCTTTAATGACAATTTCTAATAACACCCTCTCAGCGTTACCGATTCAAATTCAAGAAATATATTTAACAATCATCGTTTGTCGCTATACCGAAGGTTGCAGGCTTTTTCTGCCATCGTGGTTGCAGCCAAAAAATTTTCATCATGACAAACGATGCTTTCTATGCCCCCGTTGCCGTAGCTTTCGTGGTCAACCAGCCTCACCTAATGAAGGACACGAGTAGAACTATAAACTACGGAACCAGAATAATGATGAAAAATAGTAACAACTATTTTAAGTACGTGTCTTGGTCAGGGCCAGCCAGCAGGTAGACTAATATATTTTTTGGGTTAATATAATTGAGGGAGGAGAAGGTTTCAAAGTGAAATAGTTAGAAATGGTGCTTTCAACTTATGCCAGCCTCAGGCACCCACTGCAATATAAAGTTCCTTTCAACCACGTAACAATCTTTCCCAATAACAAAGAACCATATGTTATTCAGCAAATTATTAATGATTAATCAAAAGGTTCTCGTCTTTTTCCCTTTTTAGGCCTTTCTCCATCTACTTCCTTTGTATTTTTCTCAAGTTTCTGAGCTGAGGGATCTAATTATTGTCCTCCCATCATTTAACAACTCAATGAGTTGTGTCACATAAGTTGGTCACTTTCACTTCCTTCTTTTTTATGGTGGCGGCACAGGCTACACACACAAAAGCAAAAACAACATATATACCTTCATGTTGTAATGTATAGACCTACATGCACAAGCTAGCACAACCTTCCAAGTAAGGAAACGTATCAGTCGTGTCATGCGTCACATATTCTATTCCATGCAACCGACCCCAAACTATTCTCGTCTCACTTTGACGTCAGCATCGGATCCGCTTACGACTACTCGTTAGAGGACACTAATATTGTTGTCAGGAGCTATGCAATTTTGTTTGAAGGTAATGACAACTGCATGAGTTTGTTGCATATTGCTATGACATCAAGGAAGGTAGCTAGCTATCGAGGGGTTCTGTTGGTTATTCAACTAATGAAGCAACGAGCTTTGTTTGGTAATTGTGGTGTGTCTGATTTTGAGTTTTTTGCCCACAGAAATGACTAGCAATTTTGCTTTCTCTTCCTTCAGTGATTGCTTCAAACTTGGATACCACTATTCTAAGAATCTCCACGGCTAGTAAGGGGGTTTGATTATCTTCCACTCCATTCAGAGTGGTTAAGAAAGTGCAAAAATAAATGGTTAGTTTGACAGCAAATTGGGATGCTTTTGACTGATAAAAACAGTATCCACTTCAGATGGTCACTTTCAAATGGAGAAAGCTTCATGTTCTTAGCTGGAAAGTGGTCACTACAGCCAAGGGAAGTCCTTTACTGGTGCCAATAGTTGTTAGTCACTGAAGGGAACAGCCTTACCAAATCATGACCTTAAGTCACAATTGGTATAGCCTTACCCTATTGTCATTTACTAAATGAGAATGGGGGAAAATTACAAAAAAATGGGTTTAGGGGTAAAATATTTGTAGATGAAGGGTTTATTTTGGAAAATTGTGAAAAAGTGGGGTGACTTTTCAAAATTTCTGAATAATGGGTAGACTTAAGAAAAAATGGATTTTTTAAAATTAACTAATCTGGACTTCCCAGATTACCCTTCCCGCCAAAATCGTTGGCCACTGTTCTAGTACAAGTCGTTTTCTGCAAGAAAGCAAGTATGGTTATACAAAAATACTTGTCAGTTTGTACAGATATACAAGTCGTTTCTGCCATTCGAACTGATGCAATACTAACTTTGTCCTAGAGAATGGCTTATATTATAGCACCCAAAGATTTACCTGATATGAACATAAATCTTGACAGATTTGTGGGAGTCATTCCCAAATGACGTTGATTCTCCGTAAAACTTATGCTGAAAAATCACTCGGACGAATCTCATTAGCACTCTAATTACTTTTAATCAACACTCAACCAAAGAAACTGTTTCCAAGAACACCCAGATTAGGTTTTATCTAAACTTTTATATCGTTCTGACTGTAAATTTGTATTTCCTAAGATACTTTTGAGATGCATAAAACTATAAAGAGTTTTGTGGTAATGCTTTAATGAAGACCAGTAGTGCTTGAAATTTTGGAGCATGTCAAGCATATAACCAGTATTGACAACAAACCATTCAATGTTCCCTTCATCGCCAGTATAGACAAAAGATGGTGCTCCATGGTGCCAATAATGATCATTAGTAAGATACTTTTGGTAGAAGATTTTGGAGCTCTTGGGTTGGAATATGAAGTTGTCTAAAACTTGGGAGAAAAAATAGATTTTGTTTGGAAATATTGGTTTTGTTTTGTTGGCTTGTTTTGGAAGTGAAGTTTGATAGGCATTAGCGAGAAAGTATGCTAACATTGATTCAAGATCTATGTATATTGTACCCCACCCTGTTCATATTAGGTAAATCTTTGGGTGCTCTAATATAAGCCCTTATCTTAGGCAAAGTTAGTATTGTATCAGTATGAATGGCAGAAACTACTTGTATATTTGCACAAACTGACAAGTATTTTTGCATAACCGTACTTGCGTTCTTACAGAAAAAGACTTGTACCAGAACAGTGGCCAACGATTTTGGCGGGAAAGGTAATCTTGGAAGTCCAGATTAGTTGATTTTAAAAAATCCATTTTTTCTTAAGTCTTCCCAGTGTTCAGAAATTTTGAAAAGTCACCCCACTTTTTCACAATTTTCCAAAATAAACCTCTCATCCAAAAATATTTAACCCCAAAACCTACTTTTTTGTAATTTTCCCAATGAGAATTTACCCTTCATTACATTTGTCTTGGAAGAGAGATTATTATGTAAGAATGACCATGTTCTTTGTCCAAACCTGAAGTTGAAAATATTGTATATGATCTGATGAAAGCAAGGCGTCTTTGCAAATGTGGAGTCTTCTTTTGTTCCTGTCTTTACTTTCAGTCTCGCAGAAATACTTTGGTTTTACGTTTTTTTTCCTTGTATAGTTTAGTAAAACTCCAGAAAAAATAAATAGAAAACATTTCCCGCTTAAGTGCCTGACGCTTGGGCACCACTGCTCCCATGTATTGTTTTCTTTTTGCTATCCCGAAGCTAACCTATTAGCTCTGATTAGCTAAGTCAGCTAGCAGTGATATTACTGTTTTTACTTCTTTTGTCCATCGTCCGGCTAGTCTTACTCCACATTTATGTTGGCAGGTGTACGGTAAAGCTTTGCCCCCCCCCCCCCCCCCTTAGAATTCCCACTATTTAGCTGTTTTCTATGTTATGTAAACATCCGTATTACATGACCAAACAAAAAAATTTGTACATTACCAAAAAAGAAAACATTGGACATTACAAAACACCACCTTAATTAGACGCAAATATCTTCACAAGCCAAAATAAATATCGGGCCATTCCAACCATAGTTAATCGTGCGTTACCAAATTGGGGGAAGAAAAAAAAAGAACATGAAACGTTGTTGAACGTCACCTCATATTCCAGAGCGCTAAGTATCTTTGTGGGCCTGACCGTGTGAGTGGCAAGTCAGTGTACTAATTCTACTAGCTAATTGTTGGAATTGGGTTTTAAACCCATTGTGAGAAGTAATTTTGAATCAATTTTTAAATGGGTTCTAAACCATATTTTGGTTAGGACCAAATTGATTCATGTTCATCTATTGGAATAGATGATCATGGTATATTCACATGTCTAAAACAAATAGAAGGTGAATGAGAAAATTGAAGTTAAAGTTGGTGGATCAACTTGAAGGGAAGAGAGAATCCCACATAGAAGAATTAAAGCAAATGTTGTCTCCTTATAAGGCTTAGCCTTGAGCTAAGGGATGGGCCCCTTGGGGGTACCCATGTTTTGTAAGGAGGGAGGACCTAGGTTGACCCAAGGTCCACCACGCGCGCCGCCCCGTCCCGGGCCGTGGCTTGGGCCCATTAGGCTTTATTCTTTTTGGGACAAAAATATTTAAATAAATAAAGTTTATTTATTTATTTATTTTCTTTTCCGGAAAGTTGTGACCTTTCCAACTAAACAGTTTTTCCTGTGAAGAGTTGCACCCCCCAGTGGATACTGTGTATAAATACGAGTCAGTTTTACAAAAATAAAAACTTCATCCCGAAATTATCTTCTGCAATTTTTTTGCTGTCTCGTTCCTGTGTCCGAAAGAGTTCTGTGCCTTTGTTTTGGTTCGCCGGGTCTGCAATTTGGAGTGCTCCTATTTCAGACGTATTGTCGTTGTATCCTGGGAGACTGTCGTCAAGAACCGTCAGCACCATTGCGGGACGAATAAGTCTTAAGGACAGTGAATCAAATTCACGCTTCGACCTTTTTCCTTTGCTGTTCTGCAATCTTCTTGTGAGTTGTTAAATATACTATCATTTCTTTCCTTACGTTACTGCTGTTTTTGGAACCTTAACATATGCATGTTAGTATATTTTCGATATTGTTTTTCTGCACAAATATACACAAAGTATACGTAGCAACCAACACTAATGATCTCCACAACATCGAAATTGTTCCTTAGTGGACTGAATTGGCTTCTTCCAATTATTGGTAATTAAACTGGGATGCCATCAGTGTATTTGTGGCTGCTCTGAATAAGCATCCTCTTTGGATGGTCGCAGTGAATTGAAGGAAAGCTTCAGCTTCTTAGCTGGAAAGTTGGCACCACAGCCAAAATGGGCAGGTAGTTCAGGTTCATAGCTAGCTAGCTATAAGCTTAATGGAATCCTCACTGATGCTCTGCTTGTGATGGCCAGCTCATTGGATGTTATGCACACTTACTGGTTCAACCTGAACAGCTAAAGCATTCTAAAAGATTGGGTAAAGAAGCCAGGTCTTTGATACCAGATGGGAACTTTGTTGTACAAAACCTAGCTAGATGTTGAGTTCTTCAACAGTGATTATGAAAGAGGCTAAAATCCTTGTGAGTTTAAGCATTTGCAGGTTCAACCTGAAAGGCCAACATTTTCACTTTTGGTAATGAAGCTAGCCAGTTGTTAGATACCATGAGGAAACCATCTTATGAAAAGCCTGCCTGGAAGCAAGATGTTGGGTTGAGAACCTTTGTTGATTGATGGCACTTGCTTTTTGGGGAACCAGGGGCGCACCTAGGAAGTTAATTCGGAGGGGGGAGATAAGAAAGACGTTTAACGGTTAATATAAAAAAATTCTAAGGTTCAAGTTAACATTAAACATGAAAAATAAAAAACATTAAGCGTACAAGTTGTTTATTAAGGCTTCACAAAGAAAGGCGTCACGAAAGCTATCAATGATAGTGTTTATAGTAAACTCCTCCACAATATCTTTGTTAGTGTGCACAATCAAAATATCCGTGTAAAATTCTTATCCAACTTATTTCAGAGTTGAGCTTTGATCATCATAGCCGAAATGCTCGTTCAGTTTGCAGTATCAGTTACTTTAAGTACTAGTCATATAATTTCACTATTCACAATGATGTATATAACTTTGTAAGATTAGTCAACGACAAATCAATAATCTTGTCTGAAAAAAGCTTAACTAGTACATGTACATATGTACGTATTAGTAATGTAGTTATTAAATTATATGATGAAATACACTATAAGAACTTAAACACAAAAAAGGCTAAGCTTGATCTATTATTTTTCTTTATAATTTGGAAATTCAGAACTAGAAATATTAAAGATGGGGCAGGGAAAACATAAAAGTTATGATAGCTGGTGGTACAAAAAGGCAAAAACTTAACAAAAAGACACCCAAATTGATTACTACTACAATATAGTGACATTTTCGTAAATATATAGCATATGAGTACCCACTATATAGAAAAGCTAAAAAAATTTTAAAAGTTTGGGGTGACCATGATCCCCTGACTCTTCTTTAGGTCCGCCCTTACGTGGAACACATGCTAAATGCGCGATTACTAAACCACATGCACAATAATAAGAAATGTGTGTGTTCATGGGGATGTGTGTGTTCATGGGGATGAATCGCTTTCCACCTAGCTAGCAAATGCTGATTTTTGTCATAGGGAACATGGCATTATGTCCAGCACAACACAAAATTGAGATGCACCATGTGCCCAGAAGTCTCCAGATGCTGTTGTTTGGGTGTGAAATCAAAGCCCAGCATATGTTTATTGTTAAATGCACCCCTATTAGCATCCAACTATTAACAAAAGCTGATTCAAGGGAAGGGTACCCTAGACTTGCCTACATCTCCCAAAAGATAATTTCAAACCATGAGATGCATGTGAGTCTTCACATTTTCATGTCCATTCTCAATGTTTAGGATGGAACCTGTGTATCTAAGCACTTGAACATCCAAGATATTATGTCACTCCTTGATTACTTGCATTCCCTTGCAACGACGCTTAATTTTCTGATTATTTTAAATTAATTGCACAAAAAATATCATCAACTAAAGAGAGAGCACCAACAAAAGCACGTAAAGTTTATCCCTCAAACTAAATATCTTCACAAAATACCGCAAACCAAGTCGAACGAACATAACAATAGTGAGCATATTCTCTTTGTACTTTCAAAAATAGATACTTTACACAATTTAGGCCATTTTTGTACTTTAAAAAACAAAAATATTATGTCCTTAAACAAGTCTAGTCTAGAAAAAATATTTGTGTTGTACGTCAGTGATGCAGTCACGTGACCATCCAGCTTATCAATTCTTGTACTTATTTTTACTTCCAATTTCCAAACATCCTCCCTGGGCCAATTTTGTTGCAAACGGCATCATTTGAGGGAAAAACTTGATTTTCATACAATTGTACACTTGAGAAATGATATTCTCGCTCCATATATATTTCGTACGAACTACTTTAATAAATTTTGACTAAAAGTTAGATTTTAGGTACAAGGCTGTGTGTGAGTAAGAATTGTTTGTCTGATCTACAACATTTCAACTGTAATAGTTTTTTTGATAAAATATTGTTATTAAAATTATATTGTTACTGTTGCTAAAAATAATTATGACGATTTTTATTACTAAATTTTCGCAAGCGATATACTTTCAATACAGCGAAAGCGTCTACGCTATATGAAGCGTTGTGGCCAAAACATTTCCGTCCATCGCGGGTCAAGAAGTACGACCCATTTTTTAACTTAAACGTTTAACATGATTATAATATCTAATAATTAAATAATCTTTTCAATTAGTTCTGAAATTTTAAAAGACGCAACTGTTTGGCTATTTAAACCCCTCCTCTGTTTCATCTTCCTTCCTCCCTCTCTCCTCTGCAACCTTCCAATCTTCTTTCTGTGGACTCTCTCTCTCTCTCTCTCTCTCTCCAGAATTAGCCCTCTATTCTTCCTTCTGTCTTGTCTCCATAGCCATTTCAACTAGTTTCCCTCTCCAGCATTCTGTCATTTGAATTGGTACGTCCTGTTCTTGAAACTCTGAATCTCTTTCTAATACTCCCATTGTCCATTGGCGTTTCATTATCATGCAGTTAGGCGGATATTAAGTTATGGGTTGTCTTCATTATGGTACAAATGTCGAGAACTTATTCCATTTTTTGAAGAATGGGATGGAAGAGAATAGAATTCATTGCTTCCACTGCTGATTTATAACATTTGGTGTTTGCTAAAGAATGGTCCACTGGGTATGAGACTTATGTGATCAACAGAAAAAAGAAGAAGAAGGGAGATGAAACTTAATCTTACAGTGAAATAATTTCAAGTTGGTTATTAATTTTATATATTTGTAGACCAAAATAGGCAGTTTATATGTCCACATTTTATGATTTTTAAAACGTAGAATCCATTACCTTTTTCAGTTTATCCCCCCCCCCCCCCCCCCTCTCTTTTCCTGACTAAAATGCTCCAAAGGCAATGATGTATTCAATACTAGTCTTCTTGTATGTGATTATAGCTTAAATGATTCTTCCATCTGCCTGTCTTTGGAGCTTGAAGTTCTCACACTTTTCTTTTTTGAGGTTGTCTATTAAGTTAGTGGTCCACCTTTCTTGGCTTAGTTTGAGGAAGTGGTTGTGGATTGTCCAGACAGATACTCAGCTAGGCCTCAACACAAGTTGTAGGAGCTGGAAATGAAAATATGAAGTAGCTGTCGAAATGAAAATATGAAGTAGCTGTCAAAATAAAACCCTCTTTATTGTCATATTGATTTTCTGAGTCATTGCTGTGTGACATTAGCTTGAAGTTAATTTTTGACAAGCCATGAAACTTTGTAGATTGAGAGTTAAATTGAACTTTCATATTAGCTTGGATGGAGCAAAGTTGTCCTTGAGTGTGATGCTCACATATTTTTGTTCTCTATTCAAGTTACCATAGATCAAGATGGCATATGAGGACCGGTACAGGCAGGCACAGAGGGCGAAATACGATTGCCTTCTTTTTGGTATGCTTTTTTCTCTTTTTTTTCTTCAATAAGATGGTTGTAAATTGCATCAATGAATGTGTAACCATCTGTTTGAATATCCAGATTTAGATGACACTCTTTACCCCCTTAGCTCTGGATTAGCAGCTGGATGTCTCAAGAATATTGGAGGTAGATGTCTCTGAGTATCATACTCCTAAGTGTCATTGAAGGTGTTATATGCTTCTTTGTTTCTGATGTAAAACTGTATTCCTTTTGCCAGATTACATGGTTGAAAAACTTGGTATAGATGAAAGCAAAATTTCGGACTTGTGTAACCTACTCTACAAAAACTATGGGACAACCATGGCAGGTCTTAGGGTATGGCTTTTGACACTTGTTTAAGATTTTTCTTATGATTAGAGCAAGAACTAGATTGAAAGGTATTAATCTTTGGGTTTTCGTTTTCGCAGGCAATCGGCTATGACTTCGATTATGATGAATATCACAGGTGAGCAATTTTTACCTTCTATCATACCTTTTTTCGGTATATTAATGATAAGTATTTATTAAGTTGATTAATATTTTGACTTCTCATTTGCAGTTTTGTTCATGGAAGATTACCTTATGAGAATCTAAAACCTGATCCTGTTCTAAGAAGTCTTTTGTTAAGCTTGCCTATTCGGAAAGTTGTAAGTCCTTGTTAGATGATAAACAACACTTGACAGAATAAGTTTGCAGCTGTTTATAGTTGATGATTATTTTCCTTGTCTATTGTGTAAATTAGATCTTCACAAATGCCGACAAGATCCATGCTGTCAAAGTTTTGAGAATACTTGGTTTGGAGGAGTGCTTTGAAGGGATTATCTGCTTTGAGACTTTGAATCCCATTCACAAGAACACTGCATCTGACGATGAGGATGACATTGCGTTCATGGGCTCATCATCTTCTTCTAGTATCTGTACTAGAAGTGGTGAGATTTTTGACATTGTTGAACATTTTGCTCAACCAAATCCGCTCTCAGTTTTACCGAAGACGCCAATTGTATGCAAACCATCCGAATCTGCCATTGAACGGGCTCTCAAGATAGCGAACATCGCTCCTGAGAGAACAGTAAGATAATTACCCCTTTTGGAGTTGAATATCATGCCTTTCAAGCTAGTTGCTTTCATATGTACTCATGTCTTTCCACTGATGGATCTCTTGCAGTTGTTCTTTGAAGATAGTGTCCGCAACGTGCAGTCTGGAAAGCGCGTTGGTCTCGACACTGTGCTGGTAAGTCGCTAGTGACTTTTGTACCCAAGAGAATGTTAAGTGCTCAGATTAGATACAGTAAGTTGGTCTGTGAATGAAAACCGCCCTAGAGTTGTTCAAGTTTGGCTCACAAAATCTAAGCAGCTTGGCATGTTTATTGCTTAAGCTGGATCTCAAGTGAGCCTGACCTCGAATAGATTGAGTTGTGCATAATTATCTGCTCATCTAGTGGACCAGCAAGTATTGTGTCCAATCTTGGTTATTTATTTCACAAATCAACTTCAAAATAGCCTCTAAGAGTAGCTCGGTTTGTCTAGGCCCTAACGTCATCCCTTTCCCCTTGTCCACCCGATGAAGACAAAGATTAATGTTGACAATCTGATAAAGCTCTTATGACTGAAAAATCTATGCAGATTGGAACTTCTCAGAGAATTAAAGGTGCAGATTTTGCATTAGAAAGCATCCACAACATGAGGGAAGCACTTCCAGAGCTCTGGGAAGCTGATAAGATAACTGAAGTTGTTTACTCTGGCAAGGTGCCAGTGGAGACATCTGTGACAGCTTGATCATTTTCGCACTAATTGTATGATTGCAGATATCATGTTCATGTAATCTTGTAGATCCCAAATCATGCCCAATCGATAAAATGATGTAGATCTTTGGTTCTTATCATCAATTAAATATAAAAGCTTTTGCCATCAAGCGAGTGCTCTATTGTTTATGTAAAACCGCCTTTCCTTCTCGTTCGGGTGCTATTTTAGCTTCTACTCCAGGTTGTCGCGATCAATCTGTGATCACAAATAGCAACTGGAATGTTGCGCGTTAATCACACACATAGCTCAAAAACTAGCTGTTCTTTTGTTGGACAAGTTGTCAACATGTATCCTTGTTATTTTAAGATTTGGTAGATGACCTCACCAACGTGTGGAAGACAGTGTTGGCATGAATTGTTTAGTTCTTCACCAGATTTACTTGAATCTGTTCCAACCCCTGAAATCGACCATATACATGGTGCCAATCTTGGTTAAAAATTGTACGAATCTTATGTGGCTCGGGCACTGAAAGTTTGTTTAACAACACAAAGTGTGATGAGCACATCCTTCTTCATTTTTGTTTCTTTATTTTTTAGGAAGGAACTTGCATACAACCATCAGCTGTTTGCATAGAGATTCCAGACGAGTAGAAGATTTAGAATACTGATTCATGAATCATGAGAAATCCCATTGCCCTTCACGTTGCCTCACACTGGAATCCAGTTTTCGTACTAGAAGATTGGAAGTTCTCGTCTCCATTCCTTGGGCTTCTGAAGCAGGTTGGCAAACAATTCCTACAGGTTATCAACCATGCCAAAAAGCCTTCAAAGATGCTGCTAATTGATTCTTTAACAGTAGGTACCTGTGGATTTATATTTGACGGCCACTAGAATAATTTGGGGCCGCAGAAAATCTTCGTGCAGTTCTGCATGCAGTTCCGCCTTTTAATGTTGTCTGCAAAGTTCACACAGCTGTTAGTACGATTTCACAGACAATTAAAAGGTGCAATTTGGACGGGACAACTTGTAGAGTTGTCAATGGGCCGGGCTTGGGCCGGGCCGGCCCAGGCCCAGCGGGCCTCCAATGAAATCGGGTCAGGGCCGGGCCTAAAACCTGGGATATATGGGCCCAGTCCAAGCCCAGGCCCTAGGCCCAATATTTAGGGCCGGGTTTGGGCCGGGCCCGGGCCCAATTCAAAATTTTTTTTTTCCTTTCTTCCCAACTTTTTATTATAAAGACTTCTTCTTCAACAAAAGGCAAAGTTTTTGTAAACGGATCACTGAGTATACAATCATTTTTTCACGAATTAACCCCCTTTCGAAAAGGCAAATTGATGTTGATTGACAATTAACCACGGATTAAGTACAAAAACTAGTTGTTCTAGCCCATACATACTGATTTTAAGTGCAAAATTCAATCTCTTTCGTAATATGGTGTAAAACATGTAAATGTCAAAGAAAAATAGAGTAGATCAAACAAAAACAATAACGAGATCGATGAAAATAAAATAACATCTTTTCTTGTTACATTCAAATTCTTTGGTCATTTAAAGAAACATGAGATTATTCTTCAAGACTCTTTAACACGTCACCCACTTCATGAAATTAAATTTAGAATTCAATTCACCTCTTTTGGTTTGAAACAAAAAGAATACATAATTTTTATTTATGTTTAGAATACATGATAATTGTTTTTATAATTATTCCCTTAGCTTGTGATGTAGAACACAAAGCAAATTCTGTAAAATACATTAAATGAAAGCCTACTCAGAAATCATCAAAAACACGTCACAGTCACCACACACCCATACTTCTCTGCGTATGTTAAAGAAAATACTGATCATATGAATTCAATAACACCTCAAAAACTATTAATTTAACTAAAAAGATCCAAAATATCAAAAAAATAATAATGTAATAAAATAGACTTCAAAAAAAATAGAAAAGAAAAAATTAGGGGGGGAGGCTAACGGGGCCGCCGGGCCGGGCCGGGCCGGGCCAAACCCGGGCCATTTTAGGGCCGGGCCTAAAAAGGGCCGTTTTAGGGCCGGGCCGGGCCCGGGCCCGTTTCTCAAAGAATTCGGCCTGGCCCTGGCCCTGGCCCAAGCCCTAAGGGTTAGGTCCAGCCCGGGCCAAAAACGGGCCGGGCCGGGCCAGCCCGCCGGCCACCCGGCCCATTTGACATCTCTAACTTGTGTACAACCACAACTTGTGTACAACTTACGTAGAGATACAAGCTTACTTTTAGAGTAACTATGGTGAATATGGGTACAAAATTTTTGGCCCGTCAGAAATATGGGTTGGGTATGTGCAAAGGTTTCCAAAGGCCCGCCCAGTCAATGAGATATCCAGCATGTCCAACTTTTATATAACATAAAACATGTATATAAACTTTAGGTGTATGTGTTTTTAATTTCTTAAGTCTTTAAAATCTTCCAAGACATATGAGTTTGGAGACCTTTGATTATAGGACTAGACTTCTTAAGATTGTTTCGACTTGTCTTTTTCTTTTTTATTTATTTTGTCCTAAAACATTATTTTCATGATAATATTTAAATCTATTTTGAGACTTCACTATATTTTTCTTCATCATAGTAATTACTAGACTTATATGAATATTGATAATCAAAAACTCATGACTAATTGCTAAACTTGACTGCTAATTGATACGCGTAAAAATTAACTAATCCAAAACTAATTTATAATCTTGGACAACTCGTGGGTAGCTCATGCCCACTAAAATTTTCATGGGCTTGACCTTGCAGATATTCTTCGGCCAGTAAAAAGGTTGCACTAGGCATAGGCCCCGGGTTTTTTAGAGTGGGCAGGCTATGATCTGGCCCTTGGGGCCGTCCAGCCAGCCCAAGTTGTAGCCCTACCAACGATGTATAAAAAGTTTTTGTGTAACCTAAGATTAAGTGCTTGAAGTTGTACTCGACTTCAAGCGATGCCTCTACTACGCTTTTCGACTGCGCTTAGACATTTCAACCACGATTGCATTGGTACGAATTTCAACACATAAGTACAATCAAAGCCGGAGACGAGGGAGAGGAGAAGACCTGAGTTAAACCTGGCACATTGATCAAGTGAACAACCAAGGAAACAAGAGGAGTGTTTGCTTGAAGAAGGTGGAGGCGCAGAGCTGCTCGAGTCGCCGGAAGAAGGGGGAGGCGCAGGGCTGCTCGACTCGCTGGAAGAAGATGGAGGCGCAGAGCTGCTGGACTGAAGACACTCTTGTTTGCAAACCAGAGCACATGCAGAACTTTTGACACAAACCTTCTCGCATTCTCGGAAGCACTGGTGATTGGTTCCAAAAGTCTCCCCCTGCCAAGCCATTGCCATCATCATTAACGTTGCAACCATCACAGCGCTTCCCTCCATTGTTGTGGTTCCGGCTTCTCTTCTGCGGTTTCTCTGGCTGTGAAACTTGCGGCTTGCACTAATGCAGGTCAGGCCAGCCACCTTAAGAGGCTATTTAAGGTGCAACTTTGCTGGTTTTCTGCTACAGAATGTGCAAAGTCACAATAAAGGTGAATGTTGAGATCATGGATATCTAGCTTAAGTAAAACAAAAAAAAAGATGAGATTACTGAAATCTTGGAAGATTAGCGTAGTCAAGATTTACGCGTTTTGTTAGAAGAGATTCCGAAAGTTCATGACAATTTCTCCCCAAAAAACCATAGTTAAAGAAGATAGGTTGGAACCCCCCCCCCCCCCCCCCCCCCGCGCGGCGGTAGGTCTTAAGACTTACTTCATCTTTTTTTTTTGTGATAATGATGAGAATTGCATTGATAATAAGAGATTACAAAAGGTTATTAGAGGCAGCCTTGAACATAGTTATGAATACCGTACCGGAGTGCGTATTTTTTTTTTCTTCATAAAATGGTACGTTCCGGTACCGGTACCGTCTCGGTCCTGCCTTTAATTTTTCATCAATAGTATATATTTGTAGTATTCATTCATTGGCTAACTAACAAAATATACATTTTTTTTTTTACTAAGAGCTCCTCTAGAATAAATTATTTATCCTATAAACCTTGATTTACGTTAACTTTCAATAAAGTAAATAGCTTATTCAATTGAATTACCTCTTCTAGGATTATCTCCTTTTCAACGATCTCGTACGCAAATTCTTATGTAAGAATAAGCTGCTTGTTTAATAATAACGTCTTCGGATTCAAGAATAAGCTGTTGTGTGTGCATGTGTGTGTGCTCACACATATATGTGTAAAGCAGTACGTCATATATATGAAAGAATATGATCGAAGCTTACATGTACAAAGTAAATCAAAGAATTTAGACTGTTTTTATGAGCAAGAATCTATAGAAGCTCTGATTGGTATAAAAGAATTTAGACTGTTTTTATATTTAGTTTTTATACGGTTAATTTATAAAATTTCTAAAAAAAATTATTATTTTTACATTTTTTAAGGAACCGGTACAAAACAATATCTCTGTCAGTACATAGTTCTAGGCCAGTATCACCTGTACCGGCCGATACAATAAGTATAGAGCAATATTTTTATCGGTACAAAAATGTAAGGGGTACAGTACCAGTAGAAGGTAAAAACGGTACGTACCGATGATACTTTACAAGTAGGGATCATGACGATACTCGCCAATAAAAACACATATATAATACAAATACAACTAATTCGTGACACCTGTAAAAGAAGAGTTCTTGCACGCTTACATAATAACAAAATAAAGGAGAGAGAGAGAGAGAGAGCTCATGGCAGCATATGCTCATTAACCTAGTCCTGATAGACGTCGATGTAGGCATGACATGCAAAAATTGCTAGAGATCTGGCCTCTTGAAGATGCAAGACTGTAGTTTTGTCAATACTGCAATAGTGTAATGCAGGTGCAAAATGACATATATCATAGAATATCGGTGTCATCCTATCGGATATATCATCAGTGTCCGTCATTTGAGAAATTAAATAGTTTGAGTTAGTATAAATAAGGATGTGTATCAAATTGTGTCTTTTGGACCACTTTATCACAGTTAAGAGTCCTTTTGCCAGTACACTTTCTCTATCAGGGGCGGGGAAAGATATAGCAGCAGATCCGCATCTCTGCTATAATTGATTATAACACGATATCCCCACTCATGCTTTCAGACTGTTTTTGTTGAAGCTTATAGCCATAAAAAGCCTAACAGGTTCTTTTTTGAGGCAAGTGCATGTGGGGTGTCATAATGGTAGATAAAAGGTAAGTGATTTAAACGTTGTGAAGATTTTTTGGCTAAGGTGTGAAGAGAGGTTTCTACCTTAAAGGCATTGGTGATATTAAGGGATAAATCTTTAATGAAATGGATAACTAAGGCTCTGTTTGACAAAAAAAAAATTAGTTTTCAGTTTCCAAAAAAAAATTATAGAGCAGTTTAATTTTATTTTTTTTACAAAAACAAGTGGGTGTTTGATAATCTAGTTTTTTTTTTGGGTAATTGATAACCCAGTTTTTTTTTTGTGGCGGTGGCCGACAGTGGTGGTGGTCGGCTGTGGCTGGTGGCTGCGCGGCGGTGGGAAGGTGGTGGTGGTCTCAAAAAAAAATAAAACCAACACTGAAAAAAAAAACTAGTTTTTGGAGTTTTTAAAAACAGACTTGATTTAAAAAATGGTTTTTTAAACTGAAGGGGGGGGGGGGGGGGTTACCAAACACGCTTATTTTTTCCACTTTCAAAAACTGAAAAAGAAATTTAAAAAAAATGAGTGTCAAAAGGGGCCTGAGTTTGGATTGAACTCTGTTTGACGAAAGAGAAAATGGTTTCTATGTATCCAGATTCCCCAAAGTGTAGAGAAAATGGAAATAGATTTGCTCCTAAAAGTGTTGGGATTGGTCTGCCAGAGCCATGCATTGAGCAAAGGATCCGTGAGAGCATCTGTTTTTATCCCCGTTGGGCCCCCAAACCAAATTGGTCGTATTTTTGGACAATGCAGAAAGATGTGATCTAGTGTTTCCGAAGCAGTGTGACAGAGAAGACGCGTATCCAAGGTGATAATATTGAAGCGTCAAAATTTTGTTTGTAATGGCAAAGGTCCCATAGGATTTGCCAAAGGAGGAGCTTCATCTTCTAGGGTACTCGCAGAGACCAAAGTGATTGCCAAAACTTATCTGTTTGAGTGGGTAAGGAATTGAGGTGTCCCAATCTCCGTAATTCCTCCGTTTTGTGTTGATGTAACATTTGATAAGCAGTTTGGGCAGACTTGCTTCTTTTAAGGGTTCGAATAATGGAAATGTAGGCATATTTTTCCCATAAAGCCAATACAAGTATAAAGGTTATGGAAATTTATAATAAAGACTTGAAGTATTATAAGAAATTAAATTTCCTCGTGATATTAAAAGGCGGTAATTTGAAGAAATTATCGGTTAGCTTTCACACTCACATTTTTTAGAGATATATTAATACCAAATCAAGAATAAATAATCTTCTCTCTGTGCATTTAGAAGGGTTCAATTTGTCATGTCACACGTGTGTAACGAAGAAAAAAGGGACTGCTCTGGAGAAAAATGTAACCATACGTTAAGCGTGTACCTAAACTCTAGATAGTTCTAAAAGACCGTATGCAATGTCAACACCTCTTTTTATGACGTTATTAGATGCAACAGTCGCAACTTTGATTAGAAAGTTTGATGTTATAACTGAAGGTATTTGTGACTTTAGCCAAAAGCGTGCATGTTTACACATACCATTACTTGGCAAATGTCACCTGCACAGTCCCCGGGACCTCATTATTAATTCCCTGCATAAAAAACACGAACAGAAGCCCAGAGGCGGAGCCAAAAAGTCTAATCGGGGGTGCCAAAAAACTTTTAGAAAAATTAATGACTACCGTAGAAGAATTCGCATCTTATTTGATGCGTTAAATGCAAAATAGATTACTTAATTTGACTACTAATCATACAAGTTCACTATTCATACTGATTTACTTAAATTTGTAAGGTTAGTCAACAACAAATTACTAATCTTTCATAAAAAAATTACTTCTTATTGTCGGTCTATTATGTATTACTATTAATTGTACGAGAAAAATAATCTCGCGTAAGTTAAAATGCTGCAAGAATTTAAAGAACTAACTTTGATCTTTTCTTTATAACTGGAGATTTGAAATTTGAAAGAATGAAGATGAACAAGTGAACGAGAAAAATAAAAAATATGACAGACGGTGAGACAAAAAGTCAAAGATACAACAAATAAAATAATACATTAATGTTATAATATAATAACAAGTTTCTTAAATAATTTAAACTTGATTAACCATTACTTAAAATATTTAAACACAAATTTCAAAAAAAAATAAATTTGGGGGGGGGGGGGGGGGGTGGGGGTGCCATGGCCCCCCGGTCATGCTTTGCATCCGCCCATGCAGACGCCTCACGGTAAGTTAGACTTTGTAAGCTCGACCCAGGATACTATTTTTTTGAACTCGGCTACAGCTATGACCTCAGGTGTAGATATCTCTTTTTAGTTCCGCATGCCAGGAAAAATTGAAGTCTTCCTCGAAAAAAGGGTTAAATACAAAACTTTCCTTTATAATATACACGTGTGCAGTTCACTCTTCATAATTGCAACTTCGTCTATAATGTCCTCCTATAATTGACAAAACCATTCCTTAATGTAACTTTGTTCCGAAAATGCCCTTTTAAGTAAGCATATGTCGTGCATGTGCATAAAGTAAGAGTAATAGTGTCATTTTAGTTACATACATTTAAGTTAAATTAAATTTATAGAAAAGACTTTTTATTTTATTTTTTTATAGTCATGATTCTTTATTTTTCATTTTGTTTTCTCACCACCACCACCACCACCACCATTTGGACCTCGTCCCTCCTCATTGGCATCCTTTTTTCCAACAAATAGCACCATCAACACCACCATGCCGACGTAGCCACAACCCTCAACAATCCACTATTGTTGCAACCATCAACAAACACACAGAGAATGCACCACCAATGCCATCAACACTACCATCACACCAGCAAAGGGCGGATGGAATTGGGGGGGGGGGGCGGGGGGGGGGGGCACAGGTGGGCCGGTGCTCACCTACTTCTCGGTGAATTTTCTATATTATATGGTATAGTTTATCCTTAATAGGAAAAATACCCACCTAAAATTTTAAAAAACATTTAAAATAGATGTATTTTTAGTCACTTTATATGTTAAGTTATATGAAAATTCTAAAAATAATTAAAAAATAGACTTTTAGCCATTAAAAATGCTAAACTTATTAATTAAAAAAATCTACTCTTAAAGTCAACACAAAAAAAACTCTTATATTTTCTATTGTTTTTAAAGTCTTCCTATTTTCAAAGCCTGAAAGCCACATAATGGAGAGAGGCACGGGGCACACTGTCTCCTCAGGCCCTTCACCCGCCTTACCCTCAACGCCACGGCCCATTGCCTCCGCCGGCAAGTCCACTTCTAGTGACCGGCATAGTCGCATAGATGGTAGATTCAATCAGGACAGAATGGTTGAAGTCGTGTGTGTTACTTGAATCATCGATTCATCTATTCCTCCAGTTTTATCGATTCGTCATGGTGTATTTGCAATAATGTTCTCCTCATATTTTCTTTTCCAAATTATCAGTGTCTCGCCTAATTTTCTCCACGACAATCCCTTTAACCTAAAAGTCATGAACAACCATCTTTTTTCTCCAATTTAAAGCCACCATTCTTCCACTGATTACTAGAATTGCTCCACAGCCTCCATGCAAAGTCGCAAACCATAATCTTCAACTTTGAAAGCAAGGTAAGATCTAGACTTCCGGTGTTTATTCTTACAATTTCTAATTCCTTGAACTTGAACCCTTTCCTTTTTGTTTCAAATTAGAATTTGATAATTGAGTTTTGAAATTACAAGCCAATTGGGAACTGAGGCCAGTAGTGTGATTCTTAATTTCAGATTGAGATTTTGAATTTTTATTTTTTGATGATTGTAATTGCTACTCGTGGGTGGTGAATGTATAGGTCTCAGTTAAGGTTTGTTGGGATTTTTATTTTGGAATGAGAGATTGGCAATTGCTACTTGTGGTTGCAATTAGGAAGTGGGAATTTGGCATTTAGAAGAATTTAGCACTGAATTTGGCAATTGGGGTTTGAGAATTTGGAGCTTTCATTAACAAGTTGAATATGTTGCCCACCTGATGAGCTAGGAAGTTTGCATTGCAGAATTAGAGTTCTTGTTTCTTGCCCCTTTAGCCCACGTTTGTCAGTTTGTTAGGTTTAACTCATTGACGAAGGTATTTTAAACAAAAAAAAATTGGCTATTAGGTGTCTACCTTGAACTAAGTTTCTGGCTCCGCTACCGACACCAGCTACAACACCATTGTCAATAAACCTGCAACATGCCCAGAGCCAAACCCACAACAACTATCGTAGCCGATTGCCAAACCCAAAACTGCCACCGCCAACCTCCATTAACCACCACCACAAACCTCAGTAGCCTACCGCAACAAATTACCCCTACCACTAATCGCCACATCCGCAGCAACTGATTGCCTCATCCACCATGAACCTCCACCATCTCTGTATATTGCTCACCACCACCAATCGCATCAGCCACAACCATTGATCTCATCCACCTTGATCTCCTCACAGCTACCACCACTCACAGTCGCCTCCACTCCTCTTTGTCATCTTCATCGATGAGACCATCGTCCCCCTCCCTTCCCCCTCATCACCATCACTCCCCATCACGTCCGTCCCTGTCACCACACCCTCCCACCCTTTATCGCCACCATTCAACCTAACTCACACCCAACTACCTCGACCGCCATACCCACCATTGTCTGTTGTCAAACACATTACCTCGAATGCCAGACCCACCACCTTTACTGTACCTACCTCCATTATGCCCCTTTCTCCATATCTAAGAAGGATATTGACGAAGCCAACTAAAGGCATTGATAGTGGCCTCCCTCGGTGCATATTGTGGTAGTGATGATTTAGATGAAAGGTTGTGGTGGTGAAGGGAGAAGGAACGGGGATCTGGGCTTGGGGTTAAAAGGAGTGGATAAAAGAAAATTTAAAAAAGAAATGTTTTTATTAGTTTAATTGCATGGAATTAAAATAACACTATTACCCTTACTTTATGCACATGCACGACACATGCTTGCTCAAAGACACTTTTCGAAACAAAGTTACAATAAGAAACGGTTTTGCAACAGTTTTGTCAATTACAGAGGATATTATAACCAAAGTTGTAATTATGAGGAATAAACTGCAAGTACTTAAATATTATTGGGGATAGTTTTGTATTAAACTCTGAATAAAGCTAAGCTTTACCTGAGAGTTTTGAGTGTTTCAAAGTATTGAGACACATTGTTTCTAAAAGAATAAATGAAATAGTGCTACTTTATATCAGAGTCAACTTCTTTATAATCTCATTTATCTTAGGATTACGCAGAACGCTTCTAAGTTTACCTGAGAGTAGCGTTCGGCATGCCAAAGTTTATGTTAGCTATCCTGGACCATAAACTTACATATATGTGGCACCAAGTACCCTCCAATCATATTTGACCAAATTTTGGGCAAAAGTTTTAATGTGGCTAAACTTAGGGGGCATTTTTCAAATATCAAGTCAAAAGAAAAGAAAAAAAATGGGGAAACATTATAACTAAGGCCCCGTTTGACAGAATTTTTTTTTTTTCAGTTTTGTAAACTGGAAAAAATAAACTTGTTAAGCGCACAGTTTTTGTTTTTTTTTTCATCAGTTTTTAAACCGAGGCTTTTTTTTAAAACTCCAAAAATGAGTTTTGATTTTCAATTTTGTTTTTATTTTGAGACCACCACCACCCTCCCACCGCCGGCAGCCACCACCCACCGCCAGTGACTATTGGCAGCCCGCAGCCACCACCAGCGACTGCTGGCGGCCAGTGACCACCACGGTGGCCGGTCACCACCACCGTCGACCACCGCCACCGCAAACCACCACCAAAGAAAAATTCAAAATAAAAACTAGGTAATCAAACATCCCAAAAAAACCTCAAAATAAAAACTGGGTTATCAAACACTCACTTGTTTTTGTAAAAAAAAAAAATTAATTGGTTTTAATTTTTTATTTTTTAAAAACAGAAAACCAAAACTGAAAATGTTGTCAAACAAAGCCTAAGGCTTTGTTTGAATCCTTTTTTTTAGTTTTTTCTCCAGTTTTGTAAACTAGAAAAAATAAAAGTATTTGGCACACATTTTTTATTTTATTTTTTCAATTTTGAAACCAGTTTTTAAAACAGGACTGTTTTTGAAAACTCTCATTTAGAGTTTTGGATTTTCAATTTTGGTTTTTATTTTGAGACCACCACCATAGCCACCGACCACTGTCAGCCTACCAGCAGCCACCTTGCCGGCCACTGCCATGTCCTACCACTACCACCGCAAGCCACCACCAGAAGAAAAAACTCAAAATAAAAACTGGGTAATCAAACACCCATTTAATTTTGTTAAAAAAAAAACTAAACTGATCGTAATACCCCGATATATCATTTGAATCTTTTTGGTTCTCTGCTTATTTTCCTTTGCGAGAGAGAGAGAGAGAGAGAAGGCTTGGAATGTTTGTGATTTCTAAGGTGGAGCTTAGGAATTTATATTCACAAAGCTTGATTAAGATAAGGGTTTATTTTCGAAATTCAAATCAGTGATGGACCAATTGTTCATGTAAGTCTTTAGCTTCTTTTTGAAATTCGAACTTTTTCGAATTGAGTTAAGTGATTCTTCTACTGCTTTTGCTTTGAGCTTTGTTATCAATGACTTGTTCTCAATGCTATGACTTGTGAAATTCAATTTTCATCGAATTCGTTTGACTTTCAAATTTGCCATATTGATATCATTTGTTTCAGTGATTGTCATTATTTCGTAAACTCCATGTATTGTTTAACATGTCCGATATTTGATTGTGTGTTAAATTGAAATGTTTGTTTTGATAACTTTATGAGCCATATCACAGTGTATGTGACTTATGTCTGACTTACCGGCGTGGATTGAAATGTGGGCTAGCTCAGGAAAGTTGAGCTAGAGATCGCAATCTTACTTTATGAACCGGCCTCATATGTCAATGATGATGTATGTAATCACTTTCTGAATAGTTCCCTAGTGTATGTCTCTATATTCAGATATGTTTTGACATTCGAAATCTAAATTGATTATCCGTTCCGTTGAGATCCTTTGTGCTTCCGAAATTTCGTTTCCCATATGTTTTTACGTTCGTTTGATTGGTCATTTGAGCGACCTTACTAGGCATTTTGGCTCATTCCCTTATTGTTTCTCCTTTCAAGTGATCAGTAGGTGGGACTTCGGGATCGAAGGGCTAGCTGAGTGATCAAGAGTTAGCTGCCTTTGTTTTTAGAGTTAGTACTGATATTCTGAGTGTAATGATTGAGACGGATTGTTATTATTTAGGTTTTATTTTGAAAAACTCCTTGTTGGAGAACTTGAATTGTACAAAGGCTTGGGGCCACAGTATTAGATATTGATGTATTTTTTATTAGCGTATGCTCTGAATTACCATTTTGGAGTCTTCTGATAATTATAAGATTTTTTTTATTTCTGTTTATTCGGCATTAACGCTCTGGAAATAAATTTGGGGCGTTACATATTTTTATTTTTGTTTTTTTTAAAACAGAAAATCAAAACTAAAAGTATTTTCAAACATTACCTAACTCTTTTATATTCTTCTTTTCCAAACAAAGCACGGAGAGTGACTTTATATAAAAAGGAATCAAGGGTTTTTATTATGATCAAAACCGAGAAAAAAGGGGTCTAAGCTTCATGTATGGTAAATATTGATAGTTGTGGTGGGTTATGAATGACATTAAAGTGGTGGGTTTCAGCGATGGCGGCTGTGGGTTTAGATGTGGGGGTGGGTGGTCTATGATGGTGAGGCAGTTAAGAAATGATGTACATTATGGTGCTTGGGTTGGCTGCCAATAGTAGGGTTATACGATGCCCAACAAGTCTCCTTCCTAAGGATTTGGGTTGGAGACACAGAGACGTTCTAGACAGAAGCACGAAGGGAGTAAAAACAACTTGGATATATATATATATATATATATAGTCTTTAAAAAGCATGTGAATAGATGTTACAAGATCATTGTATTTTCTTCTTTCTCCCTATATCCTCTGTTATGTATAACGAGGAAGAAGACAACAAGGATCGCTAATCTCGTTACCATAGTTATCAATATTGTATCGGTACCGGTCGGTACGTACCGTTTTTATCTTTTACTATTACGGTATCCCTCACATTTTGTACCGGTCAAAATATCATTCTGTAACGGTTGTACCGGCCGATACAGGTGATATCAGTCGAGAACTACGTACTGACCGAGATATTGTGTTTTATACTGGTTCTTTAAAAAATGTAAAAGTAACAAATTTTGTTAAAAGTTTTGTAAATTGATCATATAAAGACTAAATAGAAACACACTATAAGTTCTTTCTCATAATATTCATCACAATTTGTAAAATATTTCCTAATATTTTTCAGTCTTCACTCAACTTGGATTTACTTCATACTAGCTTGGAAGTTTTGATCATGATCTTTCATCTATATGATGTACTGGTTTATACATATGCGCACGCACACACAAAAACAGTTTATTCTTGAGACATTTTTGAACAAACATCTTATTCTGACATAAGAATTTACGAATGAGATCGTTGAGAAAAGGGATAATCCTTGAGGAGGTAATTGAATTGAATAAATATTTGTTTTTTGTGTCAATGTATCGGAACAAACAGCTTATTTAGAAAGCACTAATTCATTTAAAAACTAAGGTAATTCAAGCCCTATTAAACAAACAATTTATTTTAAATGAGGGTACCGAAACGGTACCGGTACGTACCATTTCACGAAAAAAAACGGTACGCACTCCGATACGGTATTCATAACTATGCCCATTACAATCTAGCTTGCCTCCACTTTTTGGTTAATCCGAAAAAAAGCTCCCCTTACTATAGTTAAATGACCTCACCAGCGAGGCTCTTTGAAGCCATTCTTTTTATAAACATTATTACTTTTACCAAATACGAGTACCATAAAAAAAATTCTAACACTATGATTTTTAAGATTTTGTCACTATAAATCTATGGTAAATTGCTTTTAACTTTTCGGGATACTCTATTGACACTAATATTCAAAGTAAAGTATAAGTACAAAAAATAAAATACGGTATCTTATTTCTCCTGGCAACATTATAAGTTTCATCTTTATTTACTTTTTAATTGAATACATGAAGACACCTTTCCACCGTTTACAAGATTTTTGGCTTCGCCGCTGCAATGGTCGATAAACCTAAAGAGTTTATAATGTATGATTTCTCATTTCTACAGAGGCCTTCCCCGGTTAATGGCGGTTAAATTTACTAACCCTTGCATAATATTATTCTCTACGTAACATTTACTGCCTTCAAGTATAGTTATAAATGGTTAGTTGGTTATCATTTGCTGCCTTCGATTATAGTTATAAATGGTTAGTTGGTTATGAATGTCATAAAAACTTATTTTTAAGTCAGATGCGAAGTGTCATCGACCTCAACAATTTTCGCGTTCCAAGCTCATTTTTTACTGGTGGGTGTAGGTTGGATGTAATTCTTTTTGTGAGAAGGGGTAGATCTCACACGATGCAACGAGGCGAGATGCATTCACCATTAAAAGCTACAAATCAAGTATATGGTTACATGTTCAAATTTATTCTAGAGATTCACCAAAAATCAAAGGAGACAGAGGTTATGAAACTAGAAGAGTTTATAAAAGAAAATTAAGGCTAATTCACACCATCTTGTCAATAAAGAGTTAAATGTATATATTTAGCCAAAAAAATATTTTGGTCAGCTAGATAAAGCAAGATGAACGAGAGGGTTTTCTTGCAAAAGAACATGATTGGGAGAAGAACGAAGGGTTGCATTGTAGGCATTTGATGTTCAAATTTTAACAAGGGAAGGAGAACTCAACAGTATCTGTTTTGTATCTGCGTGCGCACCGTGTTTGTAACATGCAAAGTGAGTTGGAAGGCTAAGTTAAAGGAGGTGCGACTGGTAGACACTTGGGAGAGTAATACTGCATAGTTCTAGACAGTCTAGAACAATTGAACCGAAGGTTGTGATGCCACAAAAACAGAAAGACAAAAGATGACTTGAGATATTTCTGACGGTCTTAGGCTAATAACCCAAAATCATACTATATATATTTTAATCCTAAGAGGACACAACGTCCTCATGCACTGAGTCATGTTCCCAACCTCCTATGTTACATAAGGTCTAAGTCCCCGAAAATATATCAAGTAATATTTGTGCAGTAAAATCAAAACTGATCTCGTAAAGTTACTAGACATAACCAATTATAGCTCGGACCAGCGCTGAGGCCAAGGCCGAATAGAAGGCCATAACAACGGTCACTGCTGAACTCTGAACCCTGTGTTTCGTGTTCATACCTAGCACGTTGAGGCCGATTATCATTTTGTCCATGAGCGTGTGGCAACATAGAACTTCGGACGTTTGCCCCATCTCAAGCACCTATCAACCCACTGACATATTCACTAAACCGTTTTTGCCGTCTTGATTTCAGCTCTTTCTCGTGGGGGGATATCGGAGCGCATGACAGCAAAACAAAGGTGCATCTGAAAACCACCTTTTTTTTTGCTAGCCCAGGATCCTAGCCATACGAAGGGCGGACCTATCCTTTCATGAGAGGGGGGGGGGGGGCGCTAATATAACCCCTCAACATCTCGAAAAAAAAATCCGTTACACAATTCACAGCCATAGGTCTGGGACTCTCTTTCTCTCTTCTCTGTGCGACAGCTCTCAGAGTCTCACCCTCCCAGCCTCACCCACTCGGCCACTCCGATAAATTGCAGACAGCAGCAGCCAGCAGAGTAGCAGACACCCACCCCCGACGCTAACGGCAACAGTGGTCTGCGACTCTCTCTCTCTCTCTCTCTCTCTCTCTCCCTCTCCCTCTCTCTCTCTCACACACACACACACTCACTCACATAATAGCAGCCACGATCTAGGGTTCTGATGACCATCGACCATGTCTCTCTCTCTCTCTCTCTCTCTCTCTCTCTCTCTGTGTGTGATAGCACCAGCCGACGGCCACAATCTTGGATAGCCGTGGAACTAGAATGAGACGGGGAGGAGGTATTCTTCTATTGAAATTTGACCCTCGATAGTGAGGCAAGGACTCCACCAGCGGCCAAGAACCCATTGCAAATGACGATAACCGATGATCTGTAACGTGTCAATTGCCTGAGGTATGCATTTTTAGATTTGTTGATTATTTTCATTCCCAGTTGAGCATTGATTAAGGAGTTTATGTTGTTAATTGAGCATTTCAGATTGCTAGATTGAGCATTTGAGAATATTGATTAAAATATGTGACCTAATTGGATTGAGATATGTGACCTAATTGAATTATTGATTGAGATATATTGCGTAATTAGATTGAGATTATCAATTGAACCAATCAATTTTAAAGTAAATTCATTTTTGATTGATGAACAATATCCGAAAACTTTGCAATTTAAAATCTACAACTAAAACAAGATAACCACATTGAAGCAATAAAAAGAAAAAAATCATTCAATCCAAATGAGGATAACCAGAAGATTAAGTGGTTTTTAGAAAACTGATCAGAAATACAAGTGTTCTTATCACTGGTCTAGCTTACATCTAGATATTGAAAATAAATTCTTGCTAGATTAAGTATAGTGAGGACTTTGTTACTGTTTTGGGTTGAATTCTAGATACTAGTGCAGACTCAACTACTAATTTTGTTGGGTTAACATACGGTATATATATTTAAAAGCAAAATGACTTCGCCCAAAGCAAGGTACACTGAAAGAAGCGCATGGTACAACTCCTTAAACACATGAGATTACTTTGACAGAAGTCGCCCCTAGAATTTATCTTTAACAAGAAATGCAATTGAACATGTGGTAAGATTAAAAAATTTTGATAATTTTACTTTAGAACTGAACTAAAAAACTATATTGAACCAATCAATTTTAGAATAAATTCATTTTTCAATAAAACAAAGAAAAAAAAAGAATGCGCGTCAGGGCTTTACTAATAAGAACAATAACTATGTCTTGCAAATATTAAACCCGCTCAAAATAAAAGAAAACAGTGCAAAGAAGCAGTAATTTAAACGTCAATATGGCACGTGATGTGTATCTTTCTCAAGTAAACTGAAATTAACTAATTGCACATCACATTAGGTAATTAAAAATTCAATATAGTTGCTTACGAGTTAGCTTACTGTTCAAACTTGTCACTAGAATTCTCTATGTACTTGAGCTTGTTTGGTCATTTAGTTTTAAAATTGGGGGGTTGAAATATTTTTTAGTTGTTGTTGAATAAAATATATTTTTTTCAGAATGGAAAAGTTTTTTAAAAGGAAAGTAAAGTTGGAAGAATACTCGCAATCTAATAAGAATGAGTATAGAAATCAAGACAGTTTTCAACAGTCCTCAATTTCAACAGGAATGAACAAGCGCTATCAATCTTCGGTATCTCATCGACTAGTGATTTAATGTTTTTTTTGTAAACACTGAATTATCTATTTTGAATTCATTTTTTTGTGCTGGAAAGAGTCTTTAGTGGCTCTTAGGAAACTTAATAAAACCTTTTTGGATGCTTTTTAGTATGTCTTTTGTATATTATCAAAAAGTGTACTGTGTTTTTGTAGTATTTTATTTATAAAAAAATTTAATAATTTCGATACATTTTTAGCACCTTCTGAGATGAAACTCTAGTTCCGCCACTAAGCCATACCATGTATATATTGTTCATTCTTCACAATATTCAACAAAGAACGGAGATTTTATCGGTCTCTTGAGCTAGTACAGATGGGGCAAGATCCTCTCATTTCGGGCAAAGATGCTGTAACAGTTAGCTACGCATTTCCATCATTAGAAGTGTTAAATTATAAATAAAAAAAAAAAAACTTTGTCTGCTACCCTGATTTTAGGAAGATATCTACAATCATCTGTATAGCTAAACTAAATATTTTTAATAATTTTTCTGACAATATTTTGAGCAACAAATTCTTAACAATACATGTTTATTGTCATTAAAAATATTTAGAGATAATTAACTGTCATTGTATGAAGAGTTGTAAGTATTTTTCTACAATTCAGGTAACAGTCAAAAAAAAATTCTTATATCATTATAACAATGATTTATACACAACATTATTTTGATGCAATCATGTTTAGCGACACTTTTATGCTCATGCTTATCCTTATTTGACTATTAGGTACACGTACATAGAGGCAAAGATAAGGTGACATGGCAAAAGAGGATAAGAGAATCAAAGTAAGAGCAGTAACAGTGCGTTTAACGGCTGAAACGAAAGACGGCACACGGTACACGTAGCTCTTCCCTCCCTGCTTCGCGAATCTTCGGCACCCGGATGGATACTATTTCGTGCTACCAAGACCTGCTCCTTTAATGGCTTTGGTGACACGTGTCCCCCTGCTCTCAACTACCACTTCACCTTGTGCTTCATTTCGTCAATGCCGAGCTTTTAAGTGTGAGAGGAGGTTCGGAAGACTGGCAGCTGTGGTTTCGTCGACAATGGCGGATTTGAGCACCGTGCTTGTTACCGGCGCCGGCGGTAGGACGGGTAATATTTACTGACTTCTTCTCCGCATATCTCAATTTTGATATCTCGGTATATTTCTGTATTTAGGTGAATTTAATATGAATGCGATACACTTCCTACGTTTCGTTGGATTTTTTTCATTTTCTGTGAAATTCTAGGATATTTTAGTGCAGGTAAACATGGAATTGACCTCTAATAGCAATCGTAGATTAAATAAGAATCGTAGGGCAAATCAAGAGTTAGAATAACGAGCAAAGTCAACTTTTACCTTTGCAATCAAACGAAACGGAGGAAGTATTTCGATGTACGTTTCAAATTTGACTCTTTGGATGATTCTGAGCCTAGTATTTCAATATAATGGGGTTTGCCGTTTTTATAGCGTGGATTGGAGTGCCGTCGGATGATATGTTTTAGTCTTTTCGGACTCCACTATTACGGGTACGATAAGAAAATGTTGGTTCTGGAATTTTTAAATTTAATTTCATGGGACAGGGTTTTTAGAGTTAAATTTCAGACCTACAGCTGGGTTTTCGGTTTATTGTCGTTAAGTCTCAAAAAAATTGCACTGAAAATGAGCTCTAACATTGGAAAGGAATATATTGCGACCGAGAAGCCGGATACTGAACCTGGTGATGTTGTTGGACTACTGTCTAAGGCCTCAAGAAAAGCTCTTTCTTCTTTCTACTTAGTTTTAAGTAGTATGTAAACGCGGTGGTTCACAGAATGCAGTCAATCGTAACTCAAACTTATATAGAACTAGGAGAAAAAGAGACCCAATGATCCTATTTCTCTTCTGTATTCAAGTAGTTTGTACTACTCTTAAATGGAATCTTGTATATCGAGTCCTGTATGTTATCAGTAAGTTTGCATTTGCTGATAGTACTTATCTGGAGACAAGTAAGATCTCCTCTTTTTCTTGTTTATTCCACGACAAGAGGGTTTGTTTATTCTCCCTCAAATGGTTGTTTTACTCTCCCTCAAATGCTCAGGCCAAATTGTTTACAAGAAACTGAAGGAGAGGTCAGATCAGTATACTGGAAGAGGATTGGTCAGAACAGCGGAAAGTAAAGAGAAAATTGGTGGAGCTGATGATGTTTTTGTTGGGGATATAAGGGATGCTGATAGCATAGTTCCTGCAATCCAAGGAATCGATGCTCTTGTAATACTCACAAGTGCTGTGCCCAAGATGAAACCAGGTTTTGACCCAAGTAAAGGTGGAAGGCCTGAGTTCTATTTTGAAGAAGGAGCATATCCTGAACAGGTATAGTGCTACAGTATCTTTTAAGTGTAGGACCCTGGCACTTTTGTATTCTCCTCTGGTATTTTGTGTTTCACTGATGGTGTTAATTCTGATACAACAGGTTGACTGGATTGGGCAAAAAAATCAAATTGATGCTGGTGATTGTTTTGCTACTTTACTTTGTTATATATGTTTGAATAGTATCATTTGTTCACTGACTTATGTTCTTATTTTACAGCTAAAGCTGCTGGAGTGAAGCAAATCGTGCTGGTCGGCTCAATGGGAGGAACAAACCTCAACCATCCGTTAAATAGTTTGGGAAATGGAAACATATTGGTTAGTAGTGCCTTCTCTTGGAAAGCATAACTATTCGCTTCCAGCTTGTGTTTTTCAAGCTGAGGTTCAATTCTTGATTTAAGCGATAACCCTTGTTTGTTTTTTAAAGTGAATGAAGTTGGGTCTCTCTGGAATTAAAATTTCCGTTTACAAGTGTTTATCTTAATTCTAGAAGTTTCTTGAAACTGCATAAGGCATATTTCTCTTGTTAACATCAGAAAAGCTTTGTGCTTAAAATGTGGATAACCGAAGTTTGAAATCTAATGTCATTGAATGACCGGCCGGTGTTATACTTGGGAGGTGCAAGAAAGTCTTGTAAAACTTGTTAACAATTTTTAAGTAGCAGTACAGCATACTTGCTTCCAATTTGTCTCAAACCCTTGAGACGATTGCAAAGGTCATACTTTGAGTTTGCCACATTACAGGTATGGAAGAGAAAGGCTGAGCAATATCTGGCTGACTCTGGAATCCCATACACAATCATAAGGTATGTCCATCCACTTTTGGACTTGGCATTTGACCCTGGGTGCACTCTCTTTGGTGGTCATTCTTATATTTTCTGTGATTGTTCTTCTTTTAAAATTGACAGAAGACGAGAGAGCATCAGATTTTTCTTTCTTTAAAGACTTTTGACGATGATGAAATCACTTCATAGGGATGTTTGTTTGGGAGGGGGGCTGGCTACAGTATATGGTTTATCGTTTCCTACCTGTGATGTCAAACATGTACAAACCATCTCAACTAATGCTCTCTCTCGTCTACTCTCAATTTTAAAACATTTTCTTGCCTTCTCAGTTCATAGTTCGTGCCATGCCTCAAGTCCTTAACTACCTCTTGTTACCATGATTTGGGTCTCGTGTCATAATGAATGTTTCTGGAACTGCAAATCTCCTTTACGTTCCCACTTCTACTGTTGTTCTTGTTACCCAGGTTTTCGAGGTTGACTATGAGACTTACTTCTTTCTTGGATACACAGGGCAGGAGGCTTGCAAGACAAGGAAGGTGGTGTTCGAGAGTTACTTGTTGGAAAGGATGACGAGCTTCTTCAGACAGAGACGAGAACCATTGCCAGGGCTGATGTTGCAGAAGTCTGCATTCAGGTGCCTATCTATGAGTGCTGAGATTATGCAAAACTTTCTGCTTGTTAGATCCCCCGGATTAGATCTTTTGCTTGTGCTTTACTTGTCTGAGTGGCATCTTGATTGCTTATTTATGAACAGGCACTACAGTTTGAGGAGGTCAAATTTAAGGCATTTGATCTGGCGTCAAAGCCAGAGGGGACGGGCACACCAACAAAGGATTTCAAGGCTCTGTTTTCCCAAATTAGCACCCGCTTTTGAGGTCCAGTCGGCTGTGTTAGCTGTTGGGTGCATGCATGTCACCCATTTCCATAGTCACTTCGATAGAGTTATATCAGGATCCTGATTTTGATCTATAAAGGTACAAAACCGAACAGGGATGTTGATTGCTGTTATGCTTTCGAGCCTACGTATCACTGATGCTCTAATCGACGATAGTAATTTTAATAGAAATAATGATGGCTCCTATTGTAATTGGACAGCTCATGTCCCTTATCTTCTGATGAAAACGTTTGTGCTTGTGTTGATGCTTCACTTTGTCCAGTGGAGGGGGATGCAGAAATGCATGTACAAAAGTAGTGTTGCTGAATCTTTTTGGCTTGAAACTGACTCTACTCTCATACCCTGAAGACTGGGTTGAAGCCGTAGGTTTTGAGTGCCATCGTTTGTTGCACCGGGCACAAACGCATTCGCGACATTTTAACTGCGTAATCAATATCATCAGCATCGAGTCCAACACTCCAAATCAGCTGGCTGTTTAGTTTGCCTGGTTGTTTCCAACTAGGAAACGTATCCGTCCATGAAGCTTTTTTAACGTTCCCAAACTGAAAATTACAGTAAATGCGCCTACGAAATGCTGACTTTCTCACCAACTGTTGTGATTTGGTGTTTCAATGTACCAATTCGATGTATCTACGTGTTTTCGTCGACGTCGAAAGGTACGATCTATGATATATATGTCAAATTCCACATCTGAAAAATGCACCAGTATTGTGTGTTCGCTAAATCAAACATGTTTGTACCTTTGGAAAGTCCAAAATGGTGAGCACAACCCAAATAGTTTGCAGATAATTGATCTTTCTTGGCTACTAGACTACGTGGTAGATTCAGAATTAGCTTCATCAGGAATTGCTTGATACTTGTGTTTCAATGCAAAGTTTTGGACTCCACATTACACTACAGAAATAGGACCAGCTCCACAGCTGCATTCTAACTGATTCCATATTCCAGTTTGGTACTTTTTTGGTTGTATATACGAATGCAAGAACACGATACGAATGTGTTACTTGATACAATAACTGCTCACTATGTTGTTGCCCGTATACCATCTCCCACTATTGTGCTTGAATTGGTTTGTTTTGAGTGTTAGGACCCCAAAACTTCAATAAGAAGGTAACAAACAAGGAAAAGTAACTTCGATAGGCTTTAGGGACTATGAACAGAAACAGCCCATAACTTCAGTACTTCCCTCCAAAGTCGCTAAACAAAACCGAGCAAAGTATCAGACCGCAACTCAACACTAATCTATCAACAGCCAAACTGTATTACCACGGCAAAGAACCCCAGAAGAAGGGTCATTTTGACATGATAAACTTGATTCCGAACAAAAATTAGGCTTCAATCTTAATGTGAATGACATCATAGTCCTTGCTAAGCGACTGTCAGATCCAGTCTTTTTTATTTTCAAGGCCAGTCTGGTTTGCTTGCATTAGAATTCTCTTGGTAAGTCTTTATACCTACAGAAGCTTTATGGGCATGGAGAAAAGGTCTACAATTGAGAGCCTGCGAGACCATATTTATAAATCAAGTGGGTATTGCAAGCTCTACCTTCCTAATACAGAAACGCCAAGTTCAGGGTTAAAAGCTTGGCGAATCAAATTAGCGTTTTCTGAACAAGGTTAAAAGCTTGACGACTTAAATTAGCGTTTTCTGAACAAAAGAAAAAACACGAAGAAGTTACACGGAACCGCGAATTCACCCAGCCCTGGCAAGTCTAGGATCCACATTCATTTGGAAACGTTTCACCTGGGAACATAGTCTACAACAATCATGTAGTCTAGATGTACTTGGAAGTATTTAGACCCAAGTCACATGAATAGATTTATTCTCATCACGGAGCTAGTATCTAAACTACATCATCACCTGGCACAAAACGAGATGACGATGAAAAAAGTATAATAAACAATTTTTCTTTCGTACTCGATATGTGAACATCTTTCTGCCCATTTACCATTAAATACAAGTTTAACACATTAACTTCTCATATTCGCCCCTTCAAGAAAAAGCCTAGTAGTTTACCTTGTTCTACTCTGGTTCCTTAACCCTTTGTGATGGATGACTGACTAACCTTCGTCGTCGTGCTAAGGCTCATTCACAAATTGGACTTCTAACTAGGCAATAGGCATGTTTCTCCTCTTCCCACACATCGCTAACTAGGTATGTTTAAGTAATATTCACTCTCCAGTAAGAATCTACATACTCACGTCTTCCAAAATCCTCTTTCCTGAGTCAAGAAGGCTTCAGCATTCTGCCTTTTACTTAAGCAAGTAAACACAAGGAGAAGGGATCCGTCATACGAAGGCCATCAGAGAGTTATCCAGCCAGTTGCCACCTTTCCTTAGAAGTCAATACTTTCATCACTTGACTTGGGGCTAATAACTCCATGCCATACTACGCTTAGTTCCTACAGCATCATTCCAAGAGTATAAGATGATAACATAATAACAAAGGTTGAGATAAAGAAGGGAAGGATTATTTCCACACCCTCTTTTGCAATTTCCCAAGTCATTTATTGCTAGAGGTCCATGAGCTGAAATTCTATACCTTTAAATTAGAAATGGGTAATGAAATAACAAAAGAGGAGATGCAAAATTTGCATTTTTCTTAAGAATTCGTGTTCTAAATTGATCATGATATCAAACAGTTTGGTTTTAGCCATACAGTACAAGGAAAGGATCCATGGTCTTATAAAGCAACTCCACCACAAAAGCTTTATGTTTCAAAAACACAACCAGAATAAGGCATACTTACAAGGATTCATCAGCAAAAAGCAGATAGTCAGCCCTTATAGAGGAAGATCTTTATGAAGTGCTTTCCGTGCTTCTTCTCTAATGCATGAAAGGTTAGTTGTTATCTCTCTGCAAAGTCTGCCTTCAACCAGGCGAACAGGCAACCACAGTTTTGGCTCCACATCAACAACATATGACAGAGTTGTATGAAATTCTTGGGATACCAAGGAATCAATCTGTTCATGTCTTTCTGTCTCGTGCTGACATTGAATATAGTAAAAAAAATCATCAGCTTCTCTTGATGGGATCACAAGGTTCTTTAAAGTACTTAATATGTAGACATGCTAAAGTTATTCTCTTTAGTATTTAACCTTGACATACATGCATGCACACATATTCGTGTATGAATATCTATATCAGTGCATATGCAGTAGCACATAGCAGTGTTGCCTATACACTCGCGCACACATGTAGCAAAGCTTTTCAAAATCTTGGGAGTTAATTTGATTTACCTCCTAGGCAAAAAGATCTGGTAGGACGACTTAAGAGTCTTGGATTAGTAGGAAAGCACATTCGCGATTCAAAACTATTTGTGCAGGCAGTAAAGGGTAATTAAGTTATGGTCACTCAGTGATTGCAAGACATTGTTTCTGAACTAGCTCTCTTAACTTGTTGGCTTGTGACTCTAGTCACTAACTGATCCTAATATTAAATAAGTCAAAACTCAAAAGAAAGCCATATCAAAAATGAACATTATTGATAGAAGGAGGGGAGGGAAGTAAACAAAAATGGAGGTCCATTGCCAAGCAACATTTTAACATGGAATAAGCAGTAAAAACAATGCTAAAGGAACTTTTTTTCCCCCAATGTCCATGTAAAAGCATGTAAGGTTGGTGTAAACAGTAACAACATATCGACATGAACAAACAGCACAGTCGATGACAGCAGGAGCTCTTTCAAAAAAATGAAATTCTCACCATCAAGCGAAGAGCAACAATCCTTTTAACAAAATTTCCAAATCATAATAAAAATAACGCAGAAAAAAATTAACATTCCCAGCTCCAAAGATCACTAGATTTGCAAAATTTCTTCTGTCTATACTAGTCCAAGTTGTCCTGGTGAGCACTCCCATTTCGTAGAACAATTGAGTACGTTCTGCAAAACAATAACTATTTTCGACAAGAAACATGGATAACTGGGATGCGGAAAGAAGAGAAAAAGAAAATCATCTGACCTGTTCAATAGACCACTTTCCTTCGAAGAGTTTAAAGTCACCTTCAATCATCTTAAATTCAATATCACGCCTTTGGCCAAAAGGAAGTGTCTCAAGATCTTTTTCGTAGCAATCAACAACACCTTTAGCATTAAATTTCAGCCCAAAGGCCAGACTCTGTTGTCCAATCTGTTTAAGGAATGTAGGAGTACTATCAAGGATGAGAGGGCAGCACCAAATTTCAAGGGAATATCTAGGTAATCTTTTAACTAAAACTACTTAAAATCTACAAAGAATAAACAAAGTTATCTATGGAATGGCTCGGAGATCTTGAACATGCAGGAAAATAAACACCAAGCATAAGATAAGTGCATGTCAGTGCTAGTAAAATGACCTGAACCCATAAACTTAAGCACCCTCAAATGTAAGAGCTAGCACCTACGTCTTAGTTTCTCGAGATTTACTGGAGAAACAGATAAGTATGTGAATTCAATATTAAGACATCCTCAGATGAGAAATTTAAGGCTTGTCTCCTGTGTGTGTCTGGGCTGAGAACAAACTTGAGTAAATGTGACGATCATTACGGTCACTGAGGTGAGGAAGATCTTAGTTGTGGTGATTGCTGAACGCTGAACAGCAACTACACATTACTCATTAATAAGCCCAGGATGATTGTGATTATTAATTAACTACAGTCTATTCATTAGAAAGACGATCATAGAATTAAACGATACCATAAGATCCGAAAGTATGACATTTGAAAGTTGCCTTAAACCTACATATGACATAAGAAACCTTTGAGCATCTTGTGTACCCAATGTTATCAAAGGCGGGCCTAGGCGCAAGGCGCACTCTCTGCGCCTAGCAACCCTTCGGAAAGGCGCGCAAGCGCGGCTAGGCACCTAGGCGCAAGGCGATGGTGGATGTGCAAAAAAAAAAGCCCAAAAATCCTTTTTTTTATTTTTGCATCATGGCATCATCTCAACCGTTCATTGTTTTTATTCTTTGTTTCATAACATAATAAATCAATATATAAACCACAAAAAAGAACTAAAACCCCAACTTCCTAATCAATCGATTTTCTTATTGTTACTACTCTCCATTAAGTGAATCTATTACTTCACTTCACCTTGAAGACAAAGATAATGAAATTGAGGAGGAATCTCTACCAGGCTTGGAGCCTATGATTCCTTTTTGAGGAAAACATTGTTGCCTTATCCTTCACTGATGATGAGGATGATTTTGTCAATTCACCTAGGATTCACTACTTCTCTTTGAATTTGAAACTTTTTCTAGTGTTAAAAGTTTGTTAAATTACCATGTTCTGAATTTTTTTACACGATTTTATTTGTTTAACGCATTAATATCTATTTATTTTTATTTTGCGTCTCACCTCGAAAAGGCGCTCTCCTGTGCCTTGCGCCTAAGCTCCAGGGACCATTTGCGCCTTATGTGAGCCTACGCCTTTAATAACCATGTGTGCCCCCAAAGATCAGTCAGTAGAGCCCAAAGCAAACTACTTCTAGAAACGACTTACCCCTGCCTTCTGGTTTTATTTCGACTTTGAGAATCCATTGTAGCATCTACTGATGTATTTCATCAGAAATATGCTATAGTATGCTCTTTATCCTATATATAAAGCATACAAAATGTAAATTCCAAAACCTCAGTATGAGATATTTTTCCCTGGAGTGTGATTGACTGTATTTACCTGAAAAAGGCGTGCAAAGTTGTCCCTCTTTTCAACCAACTGGCTGACAGCGAGACCAGGGATGAAATCCACCAATCTCTCATAATCTGTCAAGATGTTCCAAACTGTTTGGAGGCTAGCCTCCACGGTAGCCTTTGACCGAATTCTCCGGCAGTTCTTACCAACCTTCCCTATCTCAATCTCGATGCCAAGCAAATTACTGGCAATCTCATCATCTTCTTCGTCATCTAGGATGGCTTCATCTCCGTCGTTGTTCTCAGGAGATAAAGTAATGGAATCGACATCAGAAGAATTTGGAGACAATCTACAGAATCTGGGTAGAGGGCGCTTCAAAGATGTATTGAATGCTTCAGGCGATAACACTGACGAGATTGTTGGTGGTGGTGATTGTGAGATTGGGTTTTTCAGTTCTCTGCCTATGGGGAATAAAGATGCTGACGCATGGGCGTGAACACCACTACGAGAAGCTTCCACATACAGTAACGGAGGCAGTGAGTACCACAATAAAGCATTTGGGAAGGCGTGCATTTGCATTTGCATTTGCATTTCGTTCTCAACCTCTTCCCTGCAATCTTATATCCTAGAAATAAGTATTTTAATTTTTAAGTACTAAATTGACACATACAGACACTACAGATTTGTACAAGCACATGTCACTTCCGCCAATGCATAATGCCATACCAAATTCTACAATCCAAGACTAGTGTGTGTGTGTGTGTGTGTGTGAGAGAGAGAGAGAGAGAGAGTACAGCAATACAATAATAAGGTACTCTCATGCAAACTAAGGAACTCTTCTTAGAAGAGAGAGAGAGAGTACAGCAATACAATAATAAGGTAATCTCATGCAAACTAATGAACTCTTCTTAGAATTGTTGCAGTATTGAGATAATCATATCCATCGATTAATTCTCATAACTTTCAAAGATTTTCGAGAAACACATATACACTCAGTAACGGACCCAGGATTTGTGTTTGGAGGGAGGGGGTAGGGGTGGGGGGAGGAAGTAAGAACATGAGAACGACAATGTTTTATGGAGTGAATCCTTTTGTTCCACAATTTAGGTTTCTTATTGGAAGGGTAACATTAATCAACATAAATATGTGTTTAGATTCAAATGGTAAGAAAACATAAGCAACACCGAGACAGAAACTTGTTAAAAGCTCTACCGATTATTCTGATAATTTGATCGGGTCACCACCAGGATGCAAAATTGTGGTGAAGCTTTACAAATTGGAATGCAAGTGATGCGGCTTCATAGTCATTCGAGTTGGCCTGGGGCTTATGCTTTCAGTAAAAGGCCGTGGGGGCGCGGGCTTAGGCTTTAGATAAGTCAATTTTAGATGTGAACACTGCATACAGCTAATGAACTGTCTAGAAAGAACAGTGCAGGGGCGAAGATACGAACATGAATAAAATGTAGAGAACAATGCATGTCACTTTCACATGCGACACACACAAAATCAGTCCCCACATTCAAATGAGAAACACGGGAAAAGAAGAAAAGATCTGGTTAGCTATATATTTGTGAGGTCGCCGCCGGCAGGTGACTTAGGAACGTAACAATCACATTTTGCTTGACAATGCCCGGAACTACTACCACTTTTTCGTTTTAGCTCCAAAAGTGTTGCTGAAGATGATTAAATCGTTCTAGCAATACTTTAATTAACTGCAAAATTTCTTATTAGCGATACTTTCGGAGCGCCAACGAAATTCGTAGAGCTCAAATTACGATTCCTAACAAATTTAATTAGATCAAGTAAACATAACAGCTGACCGAAAAGTAGAATCAGACAATTCAATTACTACAGTGAAAAACGATCAGCGACCTAGTTTGACGAGGCCAACTCTTGGAGTGCAATTAGCAAAAATCTCAGTGCGCAAAAAATCTGCAACATTAGAGATACGTGTATCTTGCGAACATACATATTTATACATGTATATAATGTGTATGTGTGTGTGTGTGTGTGTGTGAGAGAGAGAGAGAGAGAGACCTTGGTGGATTGTAGAGGTGACGAGTTGAAGCGGTGGCGAAAATCGTCTGCCCACAGGCGAAGTGGTGGTTACTATCGCCGGATGTCTGTTTGTTTGGAAGTAGGTGACGTGGAATACTGGCTTGCAGTAGTACAGCTTCTGTCTGTCCTTTTTTTTTTTTTTAAAGTTAAACAGACCATGGATACAGGGGTAGCGTAGTTACTTTTTTCATGGATATAAAAGTTATAATTAAGTTATACAGCCGTATTAAAAAGTTTAGAAAGTTTGGATAACTAAGAAAGTTAGAAAGGAGAGCCGTAAATGATGGAAAAAAAAAAAACAGGATTGAGGAGACTATTAGGAGTCTCCTAACTCTGCAACTGAGGTCAAAAGTTGCTCCGCTGTATCCTTTGCTAGCTGGATCTGATCATCTGTACATAAGCATATCTGGAGAAAGTGATATTCTTTGAGGGCAAAATGAATATCCTTCAAAAGTCCAGAATAATGAGCAACATCAGTCCTGTGGGTCTGAATAACAGAGAGAGTAAATAAATCATGAATATATAGGGAAATATGCGAGGGTGCTAATCTGGTAAGTCAGAGAAGACAAATAAGCAGGCTTTTAAGACCAGCTTCTTTATGGGAATTAGCATAGAAAATTCTATGGAAAGAATGAAAAGGGGTGGGGGTGGGGGATTATTTACAACAATGTAAAGGCTAAAATTGTGAGAAATGGAATCAAAGTGAAAACCTAGAAAAATTGGTAGGTTATTGGGAGCAAGGCAAGAGCAACTTCAAGAGGAGAGGAAGGGGGTGTTAGAAGAAGGAGAGGTTTTTTGGGGAATTTGCAGGGAGGGATGAAGAGGTGCTGAAGGTTTACAAAAAGCTTGCCGAAACTGATGGTAGAGAACACGGCGTTGGTTTAAAATATCTTTAGTTATGAAAAATAACAGAGTTTCTTGATTTCCATAAAAGCCAAAGAAAAATTAAAATTATATTACGAAGCGAAGATAAGCGAGAGGAGTTAGGGGTGGAAAGCCAAGCAATAAGACATTCCTTAAAGGAGTCAAAATCGGCGTTGTCTGGGATAGACATGTTTATAGAACGCCAGACCAGTGAAACTTTAGGGCAACTAAGGAAGAGGTGAACAACCGATTCTTCATCAGAGAGGCAGAGGGGGCAGAAAAGGGATGGGGTGATGGCTATTTTGTTGAGAAATTGTCAGGTTGGGAGTCTGTCCAGTAAAAGCTGCCAGAGAAAGTAAATTAATTTGGAAGGCAGCTTTAAAGACCAGACTGCTTTCCAAGTTTTTTTCTGGGAAGGAAGGTAGAGAAGAGTGAGTGGACTTAAGGCAGGATAGCTTTTTGGAGTATAAGGAGAAATAGGCTGATGAGACAGAGAAAAGGCCAAAAGGGTTAAGGTTCTAAACCGGGGTATCTAGGGTTAAGGAGAAAGGAATATGGATTCCCGCTATTTTAATAGCTAAGTGGAGGGGGAAGATATGAAGAAGGAGGGGGAAATTTCAAGAGAAGTCCACGATAAGGTCATATACATAAGATGGGGTGGAAGAGGATGGAAGGAAAGGAGAACTAGAGTCAAGTGGGTAATCAGGGATCCAAGAGTCTTTCCAGATGTTGACCGACTATCCATTACCTATTTCTTAAAAAAAATTCAGAGAGAACATTGAAGCCAACTTTGAGAACTTTCCAAGCCCAGGAAAAAGGCCCCGAGAAAGGAGGAAAAGAGAGGGCTCAAAGCTTTACAGTATTTGCTAAGAAAGTTTTTTGCTAGAAGACAATTAGGGTGGGAAAGGATTTTCCAGCTAGATTTAGCTAAAGGGCAAGATTAAAAAGATGAGGCTCTTTGAAACCAAGACCTCCATGAGATTTATCAGTGCAGAGGGAAAACCAGTTTACGGGGTGTAGACTACATTTAGAGGTATCTCCAGACCAGAAGAAGGTACTGAAGATGGACGAAAGTTTGGTATAAACGTAAATCGGGAACCGGAATGCCTGCATATGGTAGACCAGGAGACCATTTAAGATTGAAGAGATAAGATTGGCTCGACTCGCTTTGTTTAAAAGAAAAACTTTCCATCCCGTACAACGAGAGTGGACTTTTTGAATGAGGGAATCAAAGAAATGCTTTCGATTTGTGACAATATCAAGAGATGAGCCCAGGTAGGTGCCAAAAGATGGGTTGCGGTAGATACTAAAGCATTCGACTGAGGTGTTGGGGCTACAGAAAAGAGAGGATTTAGAGTGATTTATAGCTTGTCCAGAGGCATTGCAGTATATGTCCAGAAGAATTTTAATCATTTTGCAATGCAGGGGGTTAAGTGAAAAAATAGAATGGTATCATCTGCAAACATGAGGTGAGAAATTGAAGGCGCAAAAGGGCAAGATTTGATGCCACGAAGACCTTGAAGGGACTCCGCCTTGGAGAGAGCTGCCGAAAGGACTTCTGAACACTGGACAAAAAGATAAGGTGAGAGGGGGTCACCTTGTCGAATACCTCGCTGGGGGCGAATTCTTCTGGAAGGAGAACCATTGACTATTACGGCATAAGATACTATCATCACACATTGCATGATGAGTTAAATCCAAAAAGGAGGGAAATTGAGCTTATAAAGGACAGCCTGGATGAAATCCCACTGAAGGCGATCAAAAACTTTGCTCATATCAATTTTGAGCACAACTAGGCCGGATTTTCCTGTCTTCTTGGTTCTGATCATGTTAGTGAGCTCATGGGCTATAAGGATGTTGTCAATGATGGCTATGTTTTTTACGAAAGCATTTTGAAAGGGCGAGATAAGGGAGGGGAGAATAAGCTTGAGGCGGTTTGCAAGGACTTTGGAAGCAATTTTGTAAATAGAGTTGCAAAGGCTAATTGGTCTAAAATCTAAAGGGTGTTTGGGGGTTTTTGCATTTAGTGATTAGGGTAATGTATGAGAAGTTGGTTTTTGTAAGGAGGTGGCCTGATAGGAGGAAAGAGAGAACACCAGAGATGATGTCGTGCTTTAGGAAATGCCAACATTTTTTATATACAACGAGAGAGATTCGAATGGGACTTGGGGCTTTAAGGGGAGGATAGGTCGAAAAGGGCAATTTTTACTTCATTTCCGGTAAAAGGGGAAGTTAAGAGAAGGTTTTGGTCATCAGAAATACATGCCTCAAGGGCATTTAAGATGGAGAAGTCTCTGGTAAGGGGAGAAGGGGGTGATTGCAGCTAAATATGGAGTTGAAATAAGACTCAAAAGAAAGCATGATGTCTTGATCAAAGGTGCACCAAATATTGTTGTTGTTGAAGATGTCGTAGATATGATTGTGGGCATGTGAATTCTGGTGGTAGTGTGAAAGAGCTTGGTACTACGATCGCCTTCTTTGATCCATCTAGGTTTTATTTTCTGAGCCCAAAAGAGTTCTTCACAATTAAGGAGCCATTCAAGCTGGCGTTGAAGCTGCCTGCATAGCGTTTGAGAATTCAGGTTGGGAAGATTGGCTTGGGCAGTACGAAGCTGATTCAGAGTGTCCTCAATTCTAGCAGGGATATGACCAAAGTTCGTGGAGCTCCAGGAATTCATAGAGGTCATAAAAGTTTTTCCTTTATGAACGATTTGGTAGAGGGGAGATCCAGGGATAGAGTAATTCTAACATGAAAAGATGTGAGCTAGGCAGCAAGGATGTAATAGCCAAAAAGCTTGGAAATTTATGGGTATTCGAGCGAGGGACCAAGGTTGAAACAGATCTAGGAGGATAGGGGCATGATCCAAAACTTGAATTCCAAGGTTGTGGATTGTGGCTTGAGGAAAAAGATTAAACCAGTCTGCGTTGGCCATGCCTTTGTCTAATTTTTCATAAGTGCAGGCGCCACCTGCTCGGTTACTAGACCAGGTAAAAGTAGGACCTAGGCTGGGAATATCTATCAAGCCTAGCTGGAAAATGAAGTCAAAAAAGAAAAGCATGTCGACCAGGGATGTTAGAGGCATGAGGGCCAACCTTTTCAGAAGAGTTTTTGACTTGATTGAAGTCACCAAAAATCAGAAGGGGGCTAGGGTGGAGCTTTATAATGGTCGAGAAGTGCATCCAAGTTTCTCTACGAGCATGTATGTGAGGGTGACCATAAATAAAAGCTCCCTACCAGGTAGGGCCAGAGGGAGGTGAGATTTGTAGCAAAAGAAGGTGATTGTCTGATTGAGCAACATAGATAGAACAGTTAGCACGCCAACCTATCCAGAGTCCACTGCTTGATTCAAGTCTTATACCAGAGGAGGGAAGTGGTTCAACCCTGGAGGAGGCAGTGAAACCAGAGCGGGAGAAAAGGTAATTTACATCTGAAATAGCTATAAGGGTTTCTTGAAAAAAATTATGTCGGGATTAAATTTTTTGTTGTGCGAACCTTTCGGGGATGACCTAAGCCCCTTGGGTTCCACCTGAGAAGTTTCATAAGAGGTGAAGGGGTTGTAAAGCGACAACACCCGAAGCCCAGGAGGGAACGGAAGAAGAAAAGCACTTGGCACATTTTTTTTAAGGTGAAGGGGAAGGGGAATTTATATTAGGAAGAGAGGGGGCAGGAAAGAGTAAAAAATATATTTTTCCTTTTTCTCTTATGAAGCAAAGACGAATAGTAAGGGGAAGATAACAAAACCAATAGAATAATAAAAAGGAACGTAAAAGGAAAAGGGAAAAAGAAACATGAGGTTCCTCCTGAGCTATCAAGATTGAGGTCAGATGGCACCGAGAAAAAAAGTATTTGATGAGGAAGAGCTAACTTTTTTCTTGGGTGATGCGAGGGGACATCTGAGATCTTCAAAAGAGGAAGATTTCCGTTTGTTTGATGAGGGAGCTAAGGATAAGTCATCTTTACCATTAGGTGAAAGATGAAGAATATGGTTGAGATAGTCGTCATTAAAGTCAGGTGCTTGACAAGAGAAAACTGTGATTAAAGATAATTTTTTCTGGACTAAAAAAATATCAGATGTATCAGGATGGAGGTTGAGATGGTTGGCAGCTAAAAAGAAAGGGTCCAGGTGGAAAAGATGAGCTAAGCAAAAATTTTTTGGAAAAATGTGGGCTTTGAAAAGGGTGGGTGGCGTGGAATTTGGAGGGGAAGATATCGAGGCTTGGGCTATGTTTGACACTCTTTATTTTTTCTCTTTTTTTAAGTTTTAAAAATTGAAAGAAAAAAAAGGAGCGTTTGGTAACCATTTTTTTTCAATTTAAAAAATTACTTTTTAAATTGTAGAGTAAAAAAAAGAGAAAAAGCTCCTTTTTTTCACTTAATTTTTTTTTTTGAAACCTCCACCACAACGCACCTACCGTCGGTAGCCACCTCCGGCCGCCGGCAGCCACCACCGGGCGGCGGGGGCGGTGGCCACCACTGCTGGCCAGAGGCCACCTTTGGCCACCACCGACGGCAGCCACCTCCGGCTGTCGGCAAGCACCACCGGCGGCAGCCACCTCTGGCCACCACCGCCGGACGACCGCCACCGCCCACCACCGACAGCCACCTCCGGCCACCACCGCCGACAGCCACTGCCGGCGACTGACCACCACTGTCGACCACCGCTACGCCCCACCACCGCCACCGCAAACCACCCAAAAAAATTCAAGGGTTATCAAACACTCACTTAAGTGTCAAACATAGACTTGGTCTCTAAGGTAACGGTTTAATAATTCAGGGGATACATCATAAAGAGAGATAGATATGCACGTGAGGGATACGGGGAGTGGAAGCATAAAGTGACAAGGGAGGAGAAATTTTAAGACCTTTAAGTGACAAGACTAGAGAAAAAAAGGAAATCACGTGGGGTAGGGGAAAGGGGCGCGCGGCAATAAATGAGGGGAATTAAGGCTAGAATAAGGTCGGTGCTTTACCGGGTGAGTGGATGGGAGTAAATGCTTGGAGGTATGACGGCTGGGCAGGCTCCAAATTAAAGTCTTCTTCAGCTTCTCATTCTTCACCATTTCATGGGGTAAAGGCAGCGCTGCAAACGCGTGGGGTCCTTGGCATGTAGTCTTGTGCTTAAAGTTGTGGGAAGAAAGGACATTTTCTTTTTGCCTTTTGCAGGTGACCGTGACTTCCTCGAGCTTAGGAGAAAAGAGAGATCTTGGTGCAATTTTCTTAATTTCAGCTTTGAGAGAGCATAAGAGTCAGAGGGAAGTACCGTGAGTACATCAGGTTTCCTTTGCTGTGAAAAATAGCAATAATCGGTACATGCATGTTCACTAAGACTTTGCTTGAGACTGAAGATACCGCCATGCAGGAAAAAACCTCTTGGAGTGTGCATTGGAACTTCTAAGAAAGTAGCTTTCTGTTTCTTTTGGCGACGTTTGCGTTTTGACTTGGGCTGCGAGGTAGCTTCATCATCAAAAAGAGAACCCCGTGGTCCACAAACAGAAGCATTGTCACTATATTCGGACTGAGGATGTGGGCGTTTGGAGTTTGGTGGTAGCCAGTTGAGGGAATCAGAGTTGGGTAAAGTGGGTTTCTCTTGATGAAAACGACGGCCAAAATGGGAGTTGTATATTTCGAAACGGGAGCATCTATTTCGGTGAATGTTAGCAAGTCCACGGATATCCCCATTATAGAGCGGGATACCATCTTCAAGAAAGTGTTTATAGAGCCGCGAACCATAAAAGTTAGCCATTCTCTGTTGGAGATGTTTAACTACGAGCTTAGGGTCATGGCGACATTGGTGGTAGGAGTGGCCGATAATACCGCAACAGTAACAAACACGAAAAACCTTTTCATATTGAAATTTAATCCAAATAATCTTTCCCGTCGTGACTTAGAGATAGATGCCCGGAATGAGAGGAAGACCAAGGTTTATTCGGATGAGCATATGGAATTCATCAGTCTTGTGTTTGATGCTGTCCATCCATGGAAGACATAACGGTTGGCCCATGGCTTTTGCAAGAGACTCGACCAAGGGAGGAGTCTTGTAGTCGCTCGGAATAGGTCCTGCTCGAAACCATAGGTCTGCATATTGGATGGTTACTTCACTGAAGATTGATATCATGCCGGGGTTCCAAGGTTTTAGAACCAAGAGTGTGCCCATGATGTTCCATGGGCTGTTACAATACACTAAGCGGGCAACTTCCGGTGAAACCAAGCGGAAAAGGATGATATCTTTTTGGAGAAGAACATGCGTTCGGCCGCCGCAAATCCAATGGTTATTGACGAAGGCTTGGAGCTCGGCTTCCGTAAATGTTTTCTTGTCGAAGATCCTTCCTACAAGGAAGCAAGATAGAAGGTTTTGGGTTTCAGCCATGTCAGGTTTGGTGTGTAGATGGGTCCTTGAAGGACGGGAAGGTGGAAACGAGGAGATGGGTCCTTGACGGGGTGGTTGGTTTTAAGAGGATCAGTGGGTGTGTAGTCATGGGAGCGCATGGTGTAGATGGAGGGAATGAAAAGAACAAACAGGAATTTACGGATAGGTAATCAAGCTTGCTGTCATGTTGCAGCAGGTGAGAAAACATGGGAGTTCATGGTGAAGTGGAGGGCAAGAGGAGATAACCAGAGAGAGCTCTCAGACGAAGAGCTTCGGTGTCTTCAATTATTATTTTGTCCAAAATGTAATAATAATAATAATAATAATAATAACAATCGACCGATTGGTTCGAGTTCTTGCAAATCGCTATATGCTCCATTTTTTTCATTTACGATTCAGACACGCTCTTATTCAATAACAATGGATCGATTGGTTCGAGTTCATGCAAATCGCTGTAGGCTCCATTTTTTTCATTTACGATTTAGAGGCGCTCTTATACACAATAGAAATCTGAATCGACCTTTCTTGTTTAACTTTTTTGAATTTTTTCAAATTAAATCAAATTCATGTTAAAAAGGGGAAATAAGAAAGAGCAAATTATCCATAAATGTTATCCAATATGAACCATGTAAAGGAGTATTAAATTGAAGGGTAAATTACACTAAACCCCCTGAAGTTTACATCGATTTTTTACCTAAGACCCTCACATTTCAATTTAAACACATAATACCTTAAGGTTAAGGATTAGTTCTAATTGAACCCAAATTATTTTTCTATTTAAAAAGAGGTGGAAGGTCGTCTAAGTGGAGGGCCAATATGTGTAACAAACGAAAATTATGTTGGTCTCACTCTCACACACATGCACATAAATACCCAATCACCCCAAGTGGTCCCCCCCCCCCCCCCCCCCGGGGTCCCCCTTAATCTCTTTATCCATATACACCTCGCTAATCCATTTCAAGCACTGGACTAGAGTTGTCAAATGGGCCGGGCGGCCCGCGGGCTGGCCCGACCAGACCCCTTTCTCACCCGGGCTGGCCCGGCCCCGTTCATGAACAGTGCTGGCCCGGCCCGGCCCGGCCCGATCCATGGCCCGGAAAAAGCCCGGTTTTGGCCCCGGTTTGGCCCGGTTCAGGCCCTATTCATTTAAAACTGGTTTGCAATTCTCCTTCTCTTTTTAATTTTTTACGCAAATTATGTTCTTATGTATGTTTTTTATTTTAATTTTACACATCAGTGTTCATCAAAAGCAATCCAATAAACATGAAAAATTCAGCTTAAACTGATCTCACAATATCAGCAATCATAATCACAAAGGTTCGATATTTGCTTATTTGTTATTTGCTCACGTTTAGGTGTTGAAGATGAAATAGGTAGAACAAAATGTAAAAATACTTGGTTGATTCAACTGAAACTGGCTTCATTGAAGCAAGGAAACCAACCCAAAGAGGCCTACTACCATCATCATTTAACAGCTTACTTGTCTGCTTAATTTTCAGCCCAAAGTCTAAAAAAGAAGAAGATTACGGAGCATTAGACAAGGCCAAAAATCTAAAGAATTGGCCAAATATAGGACTATTTGTAATATCTAAAAGGTTGACAATTGTCAGCAAGATTTGGCAGTCAATACAACAGTTTGATCAAGTGGACTAACTGGAGCAAGTGGTTGATTTTAGGCAGCTTATATCCATCGATTTTAATTTGTTGTTTTCTTCATGACTTTTTGCAGTGAACAGTGACTGGATTTGTTGAATGCTCTATGAAGGTTTGGACCAGAATGCTCTGAACATGCTTTGAAGTTTCAAACTTTGACTACAAGCATTTTCAATATGACTTCTTATTAGAACGTTATTATTATGTTCGGTGATGTACAATGTATTTTGAACATTAGTTTGACTTTGATGGTGTAATCTACTAATCTTTCCCTTTTGGAATATGTTCTTTGGATATTAATTCAATTTATGTGCAATCTACTAATCTTTCCCTAGAGTACAATTTGCTTAAACAATAACAACAAATTACCATAATTAAAACCCTTACCTTGAATAACAAGAAAATGCCAAAAAAAATTGGGCCTAGGCCCGGCCCAAGCCTGGCCCTAAATGTTGGGCCTAGGGCCTGGGCTTGGACCGGGCCCAGATATCCCCAGAATCAGGCCCGGCCCGGGCCGTTTGGCAGCCCCCTTGGCCTGGCCCCGGCCAGATTTGTTGGAGGCCCGATGGGCTTGGGCTGGGCCGGCCCAAGCCCGACCCATTTAACACCTCTACACTGGACACACTTCCTGAAAGTCAACCGTCAATAGCCACCGCCTTCATCAATCACCATCGTGGCCCCTTCCCACCCCCATCATTTAACCACCAAATTCGATCGTCAATAACCACCAACCAGTCGCCACTTCAATGAAGTTCTAACAAACGTTTGTGATTGTCCCCGATGCCGCCGAATAGAGGTGAACGAAGAGAGAGATACATGGAGTTTGAGATCGATTTTTTACCTGGAAATGACTAGCATTTTTTGCTCTGACACTCAAACACCATTTTTCAATGTTTTGGTGACTTGGCAGCACGTGGAGCGTTGAATTTTTGGGATTGCGTCCATTTTTCATGTGCTCTCGGGGGGGGGGGGGGGGGGGTTGAAAGGATATGAGATCTGTTTGTTTGTTTTTTTGTGTGTGGATAAAGGGGCAATAGGCGACAGTGATAGCAGCGACAACGGGGAGCTAGAGGATGGCGGTGGTGGTTAGATCGTGGGTCGGTGGTTTAGTGTGGGTAAGGGACATACGATAGTGGTGATGAGCTATTTGTATGTATGATTCTCAGGGTAGCCTGCGTGTTTGTGTGTCGCCGGTGTTGGTCGCCGCTATGTGTGTAGGCGCGCCCGTCGTTGATGTGTGTATGTGCATTGTATGTGTTTGATGAGTAGTGAGTGGGCAAAAGGTGGTCCGTGGTGGCTGGGCTGGGCATCTACCGTGATGGGCGCGATGGATGGTGGGTATTGTGATGGTAGGTGCTAGGACAAATAGGCGGGTATGCCTTTGTGGTGCTTTAGTGTGAATGGGATTGAGAGTAAGGGCGGCAAGGTCTGTGTATGTTTTGTGCGTGATTACGGGGGGATGGTGGGTGGATTGGTGGGGCAGAACCACGGTGCGTAGGTGTTTTTGTTTGTTTATGAAAGAGATGAGAATTTCCCTCCAACTAATGTCTTTTTCTTTTTTACCCAAATTGCCCCTTGATATGGACGGCCATCTACATATTTTTAAACGGGAAAATAATTGTGTTTAATTGAAACTAATTCTCAACCTTAACGTGTTGTGTTAAACTGAAACGTCAAAGTCTTAAGTGAGAAACCGATGTAAACCTCAATAGGTTTAGTGTAATTTATCCTAAATTAAAATGAAAAATGTATTTATAAATAAAATAATACATTGAGCCGAGTAATGAGTCAAAACACGCATATTATCAAACCCGCTCCAAACCCCTAAGAGTCATTTTCAAAATTACGATCAAAGTCAAAATAAATCGCTCCAAACAGATTGAATCGATTGCTAGGGGTAGCAATCGGGTAAAGGATCAAATTGCCATCCAGGGTCGAACTCCAAAGTTTCCAAAACAATGAGGGCCAACAGTAGCAACGATAACTCGTTTCACTCGCCTCCGGGCTAACCTGCCTAGTGCAAAAAATGGCGCTAGTTTTTCCCCTTAACAGCATTTCCCACCAAAAACCCTTCAATCTCGCAAACCCTAATTCCAAGTTACCTATAGTTTCCGCTAATCTGAAGCATGGCCCGATGCTCTGGTCTTCCACCAGAAAAGTAGCTCCTAATTTCGCAATACCCATCTCTTGAATTTCAGAATTACCCCATAAATCTTCTGTTAATGCCTTTTTTTCTCTACTATGCAGCCATTACGCCAGCGCCGTCGGAGTTTCACAGTCGCAAGTGGGTTGGACAAAGATTCTGACCAGACCCCCCAACTGGGTTAAGTCCCTCTCTCTCTGCTTGAGCTCCATAATTTTCTTTCTAACTGTCGCTGAAGGCCTTTTCAATTGTCACTAAAGAGTCTTAGCCGAACTTTTTGAGCTTAAAATGAATATTTTTATCGTCCCATAGTAATTCCGCACATCCCACACACATATACATGCAATTATGTTTTTGTTTTCTATATTTGATTAAATTGGCCGTGGAATATCTATCAGATGGTGAGGTTAATAATTTGGGGGTTAAAGCTGCATTGTCAATGCTGAAGTTCTACAAAAGTGAGTTCTGTTTTCATTTTTTTAATCATCTGAATTGCGAGAGTCAGTTTATTTTTGGTTTAGCAGTTAAATTTTGATTTTGTTTCATAAATGTTCCGTTTAAAGTTAAGCTCATCCCCTATCAATGTTATCCTTTTCCGCGACAATAATGATATAGGGAGTTAAGAATTGTGCTGATGTCGGGATTCAATGATTGTGAGCAGGGGAAATATCGCCAGTAATGCCAAATAGTTGCCGGTATCTTCCAACGTGAAGCGAGTATTCCATGATTACGTACAAAAAGTATGGAGTTGTTAAGAGGACTGTTTTGACTGCTTGGCGTCTCTGTCGTTGCAATCCCCTAGGTATGACTACTGCACACTGTTGACTCAATCAGTTATATTGCTGAGACTGTTTGCTTGTTGCTTACACGGCCTTTTTAGAAAGTCGAGGAGTTGAAAATTTTGCGTAAAAACAGTCACAACGTAGACAAAACCAGCCCCTTTACCCCCCATCATTGGTTACTCCAGTATCATGTTTCTTTCCACATTCAGCTCATAAACTCGAAATGCTTTATAATTTTCAGGTGGCTCTGGGTTTGATCCTCCAAGATGGTTCAATGAGACAAGTCCACCAGAGCAATGAGACGATTCAATGTCGAGGTTTGAAAGTTGGGGTACTTCCTTTTATTTCCTTTTAACGAAAGAGAGGGATGGGGGTGCATGTTCTTGGCGGTCAATGACTCATAGAGGGTTCATTTATGTGCACGTTAAATGACATTTTAACTACAGCTTTTTGGCTGCATGAATCATAGACTGGTAGTGGATAAATTGCTTGAATAGGCTCTCTGGTCAGTAGATTGTTCAGCTTTCTTTCATGTGAAAACATGACATCATTATGAAGGACTTTTAGGTCTCCTGACTTCCAGCCTTGGAAGTTATGTGGACGTTCTGAAGCAGCCATGAATCATGTTCATAGAGAACTTCTTGCAAAGTTCTATGCCCCATGCCTGTCTAGTACTAGAGCATCTCAAGGAAACGCAAGGTTAACTCTTGTTCGGCAATTATTGGATGGTAGGATAGCGTGGCATGAATAACTCAAATGTCAGGAGCTGTTGGAGTATGTAAGACCTTAAGGACTGATACATTACTGATAGTAGGTACAATGACGAGAATCCATTGTCTAACCGCTTTGGAGAAAGGGACAGATTAAATTGCAAGGGCTAAAAGTGCACATTCTGAAGCGTTTGCATGGTTTCCCAAAAACTTTAAAGTTCCAACTGTTGATTTTGCTTTTAGCTTATGCTTTAGGCTTTGATAACTTGAATTGATATTTCTGGTTAGACAGTTTTTCTGCAAGGACATTGCAATTCCACGTTAGAAGAGCTTCTGTGAAGATTTTCTTAACAAAACATCATTAATTTCTTAAGGCAATGGGGCATCAATTGTTTAGTCTTTTTCAGGGGTAGGTAAGCTTACCTGATGACATGGTGCCCTTAACACTATAGTGATCCTATATTGAGGTAACAGTAGCGGCCCAATCAGTCGGCAGGATACTCTGGATAACTCTTTGAAGTGTTTAAATTTATGTTCAAAAGATAATCTTGGAGTCATGGTAAGGGAAGAAGTGAGTGTTATAAAAAAACTGCCCAAAAGCATGTAGAGGTATACAATTCTGACCCAATATCGCATATCTGTAAAAGTTTCAATGCTTTCCCATAGGACCGCCAAGATTTACATCAGACCAACATGTATATACATTATATAAGCCTTGTGTTCTCTCTACTCAGTTGTCATTTCATTTTAAGTTGAATGCTTTAACGTGGTCCGCAAGCCTGTAAGCAGTCACTTCAGCAATTATAAAATTCTCTGTGATCGACTTCAATCCATCCATGCGTTAGGTCCAGTCCCAGAAGTCTTGCTGCAAGTGAGGGGTTGTTTTGAGTCCTTGCGAGATCCATACCCAAGCCTGGAACTGGTTCCGAGTTGTCTTGTATGTCAAAAAGCATTCTTATTACGGGTCCGACTCTGATTGCACTTTTATGGCAAGGTTGCAAGTTGGACCTTACACGGCAAATTGTGGGGCTTGCCTGCCTTAGTCCAATTGTTAGTATCATCTTAGACCTCTAAGCTATTAAGAAGAGGCTTGTAACCATAGGAGAAAATTTTGCAAAACCATCTTCCACCACAGTTTCTTTTCTGCAGATCACTGTCGCTTATTCTATAATGTCCTTTAACTGAAGGTGATAGCTATTTTCTAAAGGCCAAGCTTTTCTCGGCACTTGGATTGTAAAGCCCGTCAGCATCTCCAAATTTTTGCTCATTTTAGTTTCCACTTTGTTTCTACTTCCCTATTTATTCCTTATGATGGTTCACCTAAAGAATTCTGATCGAAATCAAGTACATATATGGCAGCCATTAATCTATTAGTACCGATTAACATATGTTTCTTTTTTGAGCTGCCTAGGTTTAACATTTTCCTCTGTGATGGGCTTGATAACATTACAACCTGTAGGAGCTCCAAATTGGAGAATATGAAATTGCACACTTCATTCACCTTATGGTACCCATCTGATGTGGTTGTATTGCTTTGTTCAGTTTTCAATTTAAGGTCATGAGTAAAAAGGTTGATTGCTTTATTCATGTCCTAAAGTCATATCTCTCAACTACGTTCGAGTTGTTTCATAACGGGGACGAAGGCCGTTAAACACAATGTCAGTTGAGTTGTATAGGTAGATTTTAGAATCAACAAGGGCAATTTAAATAACTAATGATTTATCTCAGACCCTATTCTCTTCATGGAAAACGGCTTGTCCTGAGCACTTTTCCCTAATGTGGATGCACCGAATTAACAAGAACCAGAAACAATGAGTCATCCCCGAGTTGGTTTTAATTGCTATAGTCATGCCAATTGCATTTTCAAACCAGTCTGAGTCAGTGTCACGTTCAACCAATCAGAGTCGTACGACTCTAACACTGACTCATGATTTCGATGACTGCATGGATGAAGTTGGACCCCAACATGAGAGGAACCTCCAGTGTGATATAAATATCATTGGGGTGCAGGCAACGGCGTGAGGGAATCAGCTTGGGTCAGCTCGAACTCGGCCGTTTGAACTCACCGAGGTTGTCAAGGGCAACAATCTTCTCTATTTTGTGATTTTTTGAATGTAATGCTGAATTAGGAGTTGCTGAGAGATGAGAGCAAAGGGTGGTGCTGAGAACTGAAAAGTGTATTACAGATTTTAATACGGGAAGTCGTTTTCCGGCATTTTATTTGAATTCAAACATTTTCCGTTGATCATTTTGCCTGAGACGTCAAACACCTGAAAATACCGGAACATATTCTGAAAAATATTTTTAATGAAACAAACAGGTCCTTAGTCTTTTCAGTCAAAGAGTGCAATGCCAAAATGTGTGAGCTCCCTCGACAATTGTACTTTTCAGTGTTACCACTTAAATGCAAAGCACGTAAGCTCTCTGTTCTGCATTTTTTTTCTCCGTCAAGTATTGAGTTATCTGTTATGGTAAAGGGAAAACTGGAGAAAGTAGGAAGACAAAGAGATGCTAGCCTTTTGTTCTTCTGATAGCTAGAGATGCCAGCATTCCTGTAATGGGTAGAAGAACTTGATCCTGTGTTTACTCTTACTTAATATCCTCAACCATTTATAGTAAAGGAGTGGCAGTTAGATGTAAAGGATTCATGCTGCATAGGTTACCTTTGAACCTTTTTATGGATCATATACGGATATCGAGTCATTGTTAACTTCCAAAAAATCCTTAGTGCATATATCCATCTTCTTTTGATGAACCCTCCTTTTTTCACCCTCCTTTTTTCTTTCCTGCTCAGATGAGAGAATGGTCTTTAATTAACTGTTTCAAAGCTTTCTCTGTTCTTAGAGACCATCAAAGTCAACCAAGTAGGTTGATTCCTTATCCATGAATTAAGTATACGATCATCATTTGATTCCACGTACATAAAATAGTCGTCCAACCATTGTATGATTACATGCCCATCACTTAATCATCTCTTTGTTCAGTCAACACAAATAGTTCCATGTTCAAATTTTTGGTTACGTAATAAACATAACATTTTATGCTTTACCTGGAAACATGATAATTCTGTACTGCCAATAATCAGCCATAATGCTCTTTATCGTTCTTGTTTCTGTGATATATTAATCAACTTCATTGTGCTTGACATGTCAGAATCCTTATTTGCTGCATATAGGTACTTATCTTTGATGCAGTATGGCTCAAGCATGGTGAAAACTGGATTTTTAAGTCAACCAAATTGCGGATTAGGCACCAAGAAAGCTATTAGGATTGTTTGTTCAGACGATTTATGACATTAGATTAATCTGATGATCTGATTTAGGTAAATAGGACGCATTCATAGTCTGAGATGATATTATTGGAAAATGACGCAGGTCACCAAATACTCCACGTTTTAGTTGAAGTATTAAAGTCAGAATAATCAGTTCGATGCTCTAAGATGAGATTATTGTAGTTCTGATGGTTCTTTCACTGATCACTGTCATGTCTCTCCCTTTCTGTTGTGATTAGGTTTGATGTGATCCTGTTTGTCACATAATCATATACAACTGCAGGATATGACATTTGGAGCAAAAGCTCATATCAGCACAATAGATGGCACACTGGCAAACTTTGACTGCAATGGCCGACAGAGGGTTGTTAATCGTCTTCCTTTTAATAATATGGAAGGTATGTGCATATGGCTTTGAAGCTCCAATAGAACCAGGGTGTCCTGTAGAAGCTCGTGTTGAATTCGTAACCATACATGATACTGGAAAAGAAAGATTTAAGTATTGCATGATGCAACTCGCAATATATATTTGCTTTATCCTCGACGCTGCAGTGTGCCGGGCATCATAACCATCTGTGCCTTTTCATTTTACATGTACTCGAAATCCTATTTGTTCTTCCCCAGTGCAAAACAAGTAAGGGGGCCTATTAAATATCTACTTTAACAAGCACAACGCCTTTTTATCGCTAGTGTCTTGTCGAATTTTGTTGTTTAATTTATTATTTCTTGAACAATTAATTTGTGATTGCTTTTAAGAATCAATCTAATCAAGGTACAGCCAACGTATCATAGAGTCCCAATACTATGGCACCTCTGCTCCTTCATTGCTGAACAAAATCAAGTTTATTGCATAGTGGATCTGTGGAGGGCCATCTCCATCCCAACACTTGATCAGTTCAGCTTAGGACCACCCCTACATGGCATGGCTACAACCCAACTCCAGGTCTCTCTTACAATGACAAGGGTTTTCTTTCTAAACCTGGTTTTAGTGTATCCACTTTTAAAACTACTGTGTCAGATTGAAATCTTGAATAATGTGTGGATAACGTGGGTGGCACAGAGACACATCACTAATTCATGCAGTGTTAGTTAATTATGATTTAATAGTCCCATGAAGCACAGTTAAGTGTGGTCCCAAAGAAAAGCATAAATCGAATCAAAGTACTAAGAAAAGGCTATCATGAAAGCGGGTTGCGAAAGCCATACCGTGCTGGGATGGCGAATTTTTCGCCTTTTGACGTGTAAGTAAAGATTCTTTATTGAAGTAGATTGTGCCTGTTGTTTAGAAATTTTGGTTCAAATTAGAAGTGGGTACAGTGAACTCTCCCCGTTGTCCCAATAAATATGTTAATCCTGACTTCGTCGCTGCCCACGTACATAGTCGGCTCGGCTCATTCAGCACTCTAATCTCACGGAGAATTCATGTGCAAGCATATAACATATGGTTTAAGTACTCTCTTCTTAATGAAAAGAGTAGCTAGAGATTATAGAGAATCAGTGTGATATGTTCCATTTACTTGGTGCTCTTTGCCTTGTACCATACCTGTTTGTATCTTGTTATTGGTAAAATGAAGTTCTAAGCTTTTTACCAAACAGAAATAAATTAAGTGACAGGTTCCTTTCATGTGACATGTCGCACAAAAGCATGCAGGATTCAAGGTCCCCCCCCCCCCCCAGAGTATTTTCTCATAGTTAAATTGAATTATTAAAGGTCTTAGCATCATGGATGTTGAAAATGATGTTTTTTTGGCAATATTTTTTTATGGAAGAAGCTAGAAGTAGAGGGGCCTTCTTGCAGATTCCAATCTCGACACTTGAAACCCTTCTCAGCGCAAATGGGAAGAGGAAACTGTCGATCTCAAATAAAGAATTCATGGTGATGCTGCACTTTTAGGAACTTTTGAAGAATAATATTTGGCATCCTTGTAAGTAGCATCTTTCTATGTTGATAAAGGAGACCATGCCACGGGGCTTATTATAGTCTCTACCTTGATAAAAGTGAAATCATCATGCGAGGCAAGAAGCAGAACGCAGAAGCCAAGGCAAGTTTGATAAAATACAAGTGGCAACATTGGAGCATCTTGTTGGTTCAGAAAGTTGTAGTTCAGAACTTGGGTGTGGTAACAATACAGTTGTCCATTGATGCAACCCCATCTTTATTTCCATGAAGATTGGAACTGGAATTCTTAGCTTGGTCGTGTATCCAAGATCCATTGCTGGCGCTTTGGACCAGGAAATTTCTATGGTCAAAGCAGACGGTCAATCTGTAGACGTGCACGATCAAATGTGGAATCATATAATGCGCTTATTTTTATTTCCTGGGTCATCAATTTTCAATCCCTGCTGAAGTCGTGTTTCAAAAATCACACGCGCAAGCACAGTGATACAAGATTTTAACAGCAGCAGCAAAACATCATTTCATATTTCATATTGCATTGAGTAGCGAAGTTTTCTACTTTACATGTCAGGAATTCTGGATCATGATAACATGTACATTATAGTACTATCGACTTGTCAACATATGTCTCAAGGACTATGAGTGCTCGGTCGAAGAACAGAGTTATCAGGTAAGACTGTTAGTACTAAATATGCTACTATCTACTGAGTTGGCAAATCAGTCGAAGCAGGCGTACTGGAAATTGGGAAATGAATAGCGCCATGGTCTTTTCTGCGTTAAATCATCAATGAAAATGCACAGAGGCCTAATCAGAGTCGAGATACACATCTTTTGAGTTTCCTAAACAGGTTTCCAACAAGAAAGGGCATAAATAATTCGCCCTTTCCATCCCTGCAGCAGCCACTGGCTGTCTTCATCAATCATAAAGTCCTTGTGATAGCTTGTCCTCACCTTCTCCACTGCCCTTTTCATGAAACCTCGGTCAAAAGCGAGCTGCATGAAGCCTGCCCTCAGATTTCGGACGTGCCACTGCTTGTATGTCTCTGGCCTCTCAACTCTCTCCCAGCCCTCGCAAGCTATAACATTCAGAGCTTCCCTCCCAATGATCTCTCTTTCAATTAGCATCCTTTCATTATGCTCACGGGGTACATTAGTATCAAGCATATCAAAGAGTGCCGAAAAGTGGAACAGAGCTTCCCGGAAACGAGTAACAAAGAATGGGGCACTGTACGAGCCATTGATAATCCCATGGATGAAGAGATCCGGGTTGATCTTCCTCATTAGCTTGAGAACAATAGTTTTGGGACTGTCCACTGACACTGTCTCATCAAGTAAGTTCTTAGATCGATACAAACAGTTCACCACGAGAAACTCATCCTTGTCAATCTTAAGCTCTTCAACATTGACCGTTTCCCACTTCTTTGCTATGGCACGGTACTCAAATGGCACATTATATGTCTGAGCATAATCCGCTAAGCGACGACCTGCCTCCTCAATTCGCTCTGCTGGCCTAAAGCCAGGTTGGGGGAAATCTATTCCAGTAATCCGAAGCTTTGGAGGCCCACCCTCTCTTGCTGAGATACGTTGAATGAAGGTGGGCCACTGGAAACCATAGAGGATACCAAAGTCTATGATGTGGATCCTCGTGGCATTCTCTGCTCGATCCATAATGGTCCTATTTGATGCAAAATTTGATATCTTCCTGAATGGGCATGATGCAAGATATAGATGGTAAGCTTTTAAGTAATTATAAGCAGGAGTTCTCTTACTAATGAGTGCTTTATAAATCTGGCTCCCTGTGCCAGCCAAGCGTGCCTGAAGGCCATCTGCAAATTGAAGAGCCAATCTCTGACTCCCATCACCAAAGGGAGAAGAATGTTGCCTAATCTGTTTCAGCAGTTCAGTTGCACTATTGCGGTCATCAGCTGCAACAGCCTGTGCACAAAGGATTAGGAGAGTTCTTAAATCTATCACTTCCTTCTTCCTGTTCTGTTTCTTAGCACGACCCTTTCCTCTACTATAACCCTTTGGTTGCCCATCCTGCTGCAGTTTCTTGTTCGTTCCGTTCCGCAATGTTTCACGAAGTTTTGACAAAGCAATCTCACCTTTACCCATGCTAGAAAGCAAGACCAAATCAAACTCCTCCGAACGCACGGTGGATTCTGGGTAAACTGCGGCCTGCTTGCTAGTCCTCTCTTCTTCTAAATCTACATCATCCCGATGAGGATTCTTCCTCCCTCTTGATGCAGATGGTGAGTACTCCCCCCCATCTTGTTTCTCCACCTTAGGCAACAACCCACAACCATTAGTGTTAAGAAGCAATTGGTTGCCGCTAGGAAGGAACTTGCTCGCTTCTTCAACCCCCTTATTGAACTGCCAAATTGACTGGCTCTCATTATATAAATCACGGATCTGGAGAGGACTTATAGGAGAGTCTATCAACCCATCGACAAAATTACTAATGCTATTTGATGACCCAATCGATAAGGGGGAGCATGATAAGCAGAAAGATTACGTGCTTGAGAGATAATAGAGTCGGTGGGACTGTTAATCCAGCTCGGATTGGTTGAGTAAGCACTACCATTACTGCTACTACTAACAGAATTACTGCAGTTTTCAGAGAAATAATCATCAGGACTCGCGCTATGGTGGTCAATGAAAGATGGGCGTTTTTGTTGAGGGGAAGGTGGGTACTTCTCGCCAAGGACATCGTAGAATGGCTTCTCTGCAGCTTGAAGATCCGACGACTCTTGTAACATACAAGTCTTGTCTTCCAGGTCTTCTTCCATAAGAATGTGGCTTATATACCTTAAAATCTCATCAGAGAAATCGCAGTCCTCGTGAAGCTCTTCCTCACCACTTAAAGTCAAACTGGGTACCATAGAGCCGTGCGATGGATCATTTTCGAGAAACTGAACCCCTCCGAAATTCTGATCTAGAAAATTACTCTCAAACCTAATATCACTCACAGGCTTCAAACCCGGGTACAAGGTATCATATCCATGACCATTGATTAGTTTTCGATCGGGAGAACCCATCACAGGTTGACTACCCTTGGAACCCGAAAATCGAGGGAATCTTGGATCCATTTCTGCCTAAGTGGTAAAAATTTCACACCCTAATCATGTTAGAACCGTATTGCGTTAAAGAACCCTAAAGTTTTCCACTATTGCGTTAAGTAAAACCCTAGTTTCAGGCCCTAAGCTTAACACAATACAAATCTCTTCCCCAGGTAACAAGGATTTTTAAACACCCTTCTAAACGATCAAAGCAGTACACGAAAGACAGTATACATATAATGAATCAACAAGGCTGAAGTCTCTGGGGCACAAGAGGTGCTTATCAGCGGAACGTGCTGAGTAGAGAATCAGATAAAGGGTATTCAAAGAGCAATTCTTGCAACACAAGATTATAGCGTATGCTAGTTCAACAACTGTAGCAAATGACAACAACTTTGTGACCCTAAAGAGGCGGAAAAGAACTCAGGAAAGATGAAAACGGCGTACCTCAAAGAGACCCACAGAAAGAGAGAGAGGGGGAGGGACTGGGAGGGAGGTTTGTTAAGAAGTGGGAAATGAGGTATCAAATATGCAGCGCCAAAAAGAGCATCTTAATGAACTCTGATGAAAGGAAACCGGAGCGAAGCTATTTTTTGCTGAAGACTGTGACCGGTTACTGGTCATTTTAGTGCGGGGACAATAGTGACTGACTAGTAGAGGTGTAAGGACAGAAGTGGGTAACCGGCTGATTGGGGTCGGTCCGACTATTTAACAGTCCATATGACAACATGAGAAATTAAATACCGCTCGGAAACTATTGATCTTGAACTACGCAATATTTTTTATAACTTCTATGTAATTTAATTGCCACTGATAATTGTTTCGTTGTGCCTGGCTTCTCAGCCACATGAATAGTTCAATGTGTTCATTGGCGTCAGGACTTGAGATGTGGATCATCAAAGACACATTAGCATGACGCACTCCTCTTGTTCGAATTGGGGTTGAAATCAAACCTGTCCTCAGGGGGATAGATGGGGCGATTCAGGTGAGATCTAATATAGATCCAACTTTCGATTCATTTGTAAGATCCTAGTGGTCCTGAGGGGAATTTTTTTTTTTTTTTATATCAAATACGTGTTTGGTTTTGGAGTAGTTGTATTATGTCTGCAAGAGACTATTACTAAAGGCTCGTTTCCCTCGCCAAAATACTTGTGTCTAGATTTGTTAGACATAAGGGGATGAAATAGGCAAGCGTTGGACAACAATAGGGTCATGTATATTGGTATGTCATTATAATATAACTTGACTTTCAGCTTTTATACGGTATTTGTTGCAAAGTCCAAGGCATTCTAGCTACTACACGTATAAACAAGCTTACTCATAGTATTTCGTGGCCAAAGAACGCTAACAAAAAGTAAGAAAAGAGGGCAAAAACACTCTGTGGATTGGGTCTTTTTTTTTGAATTGGCTAAATTGCAAATAACTCTCTAAAGCTTGCAACTTTTAGCAAATAAAATTGAATCTTTCAATTTGAGCAATAAAAATCCTGATATTTTTAATATAATCAATTGAATCCAAAATTATATGACCGTCTAAATTACATGGACGATTGTGTGTCCGTGACACGCGCGTGACCTTCTAAGAGGGGAATTTAAATAGAATGACAAATAAATAAAAAACCCACTAATTATGTGTTGAAACAAGATTAAATGATTTTCTTTGAATTAGTTTTCTTTTCACCAACAAAAACACCACGACCACCGTTGTATTTACTGCCGAAACTTTAACTCCAACAACCACTGTCAATACTCAAAATTCATTCTAAATGCCCTATATATCAATGATGTATTTCGTTATAAAAGATTAAATCTAAATAATTTTCAGGACCGACAGGTTAAGGATGAATATTCACGTAATGGTGGATTGACTTGAATCAGACGTGATTGATGAATTGGCAATGGGTTAACTGTTATGTTTATCCGACTCTGTGTAGGTCGCGTTTGTTCAATAAAGTTGTGAGATCGACTTTGATGGTGTGGTGGCCGTGATGGATTGACTAGAGTAGGGCGGTGAAGTTGTAGGATGCAATTATAGTGGTTCGACGGTGGTGGATTGACCTTGCTGGTGCAGTGGTGGTGGATCGATTCACATTGGTGGATTGACTTAGTGGTCAGTGGCGTGTGTTTGTGTGTATGGCCAGTTTATGATTTTCTTAGATCTGTGTTTGGTGGGGGGGGGGGGGGGTGTCAGTCACAAATAGAGAGGTGAAGAGGAGGAGGTGTTGGTAATAAAGCACTGAGGGAAGAAAAGAGCAGATAGTGGTGGTTCAGTAGTGCTGGGTTTATTAGCGAAGGAAGAAGAAAACGAGAAGTCTCGTGAATTGACAACGGCCATCCACTTGAATTTATACGATCATTCTGGGTCCAATTGCCTTAAATTAAAAGCTTCAGCGTCTTAATTGCATAAATTAAAAAGGGCCAGAGTTCTATTTGCTATAGATTACAAACCTTGAGAAGCTATTTGCAATTTAGCCATGTGAAATTTTTGCATCTTTTTTGTGGTCAAATTACTACAAGTATCCGTCAACGATCCACGTGTTACATAATGAATGGCTGCACGTGATTCTTGGGGACGAAGACCGTAGCAGAATATTATCAAGGTCGAGTGGGACAAGGGGACAGATAGGTGCGGACGAGAAGTTGATTTGGACAATTTGATCCGCATCATCATCACCACAAAGCCTCTGATTTAGGCACCAAGTGTGCTCCTTTTACCCCACTGTTCCATCATATCACTAGAGTGGTGGGCAGCCACTGTGTATCGTAGGTTGACCGCCAGTCTCTTTGGGGTCCCTTTCTAGAGCCTAAACTGTTCCAATTTCTAATCCACGAGGTTGAGACCAGGGAAGATTCTAAGGAGAAGTCTGAGACACGTCAAACTGCTTCAAGTCGGTTCCATCACCGTTTTGAACTTTAGACTCAATTGTTTGCATCTTAGTGGATTAAGTTTTAATCTGAACTGATTAGTGTTAATCATGCTCGCTTAACTCTACTCTATCTGCAAAGCCTCGGATGTACAGCTTATGAATGCACGAACGACGAGGGTGGATGAAAGTGGATAGAGTTGAATCCGATGCATTATTATAAAATGAGAGCTTTAATACAGTGTTGAATGAGCTCAATCATATATTGAGATGCTCAGCTGAAATGTCTAACCGCTAAAAGTCAAAGCGTGAAAGCTTTTGACGGTAAAAATTTCAGGATTAAATTTTGCAAAACATTCTTCTCTATAGTGTATCGCACTTGGGTAGAGCAAGACGGATTTTTGGCTTCTGTAGAGAATTGGGTAGGATGTATTGGACTGAGGGCAGTGGCAGTCAAAATGGATACCGATACCCAACCTTTTTTTGACAAATAAGAAAATAACATTGATAAAAAAAAAAGATTACAAAGTTACCCAACAACGGATGAAGGTCACGACATTCTAGTGACTTTATGTATATACGAGCACAAATGTCAGAAACTATCAACTAAACCTATAAACCTGATACAAATTACAATTAAACTAGAACAAATCATATCTTATACTTTAACCTAACTTTAAGTAACGTGCGGTCGCCTAAATGTTAAGTAAAAATTCTAAGACATTAACTACGTAAGACGAAACACCATAAATTTAAAAGACATAAATATTACAACGAGGAAGACAACTGAAACCGGTCGAATAATCGAAGGTGTAATTGACAACCAACGAGATCACAACGCAAAGACAAGAGGCAATCAACCTTGCCTGGTGCACAATATTGTATCGGCATTGTCACCTAAACCACGACAATTGTAAAACCGAACAACAAGCCAACAATAGGGCTAAGCCAGACAGGACATCCCCCCCCCCCCCCCCCCCAAGCTTGGAACAACGGAGGAGCTGTGAATTGAAAATGGCTAGTCCTATTGCCAAACCATACCTTGGTTTTGGTCAAAACAATATCCTTTTTAGCGCTAATGCAAATGCATTACACAATTTTAAATGCAGATGTACTTCCTAAAACAAGCATTCCTTGGCAGAAAATAGTTTTCAGCGAACATTTTTCTGAAGACTTACCCCATTACACATAACAGATCCTGGTCGCGATGCCTACCAACCACAACATTACGCAAAAGTAAGATAACGGTAACTGAAAAGAGACTGATTGTAGCAGATACCCTTCAAAAGTCCTGTTTGCTTGCATGTCGACTCTTTTCAAAAACAACCGGGCACCATTTTGATGCATCAAACTTTCAATACTGGAGATATGTATTGTACAAATATATTACAGGCCTAGCTCGGTTTCATGATGATCACAAGCTCAAATTCTAGACTATAACTAGGAAACCAAATACGATGTAGAATAGATTGATTGGAACTAAAACCTAGTAAGAATACAATGATACACCAACCTCTTTAAATGGACGAAAGCCAAAGAAAAATATGCAGGAAAATAAACATAGGATAGGTATCTCATTCTGCAGTCAAATCTCCAAACTGCCAGGGGTTGAACTCTGTTGTTTGAACGTCAACCTCCTCAATGCTGTCTGATTTGTCAATAGCAGCCCGATGTTCAGTATATTTGCCATTGTAATAGTACAATTCCAAGTCTCCCCACGGTGTTGGAGCAGTTTCACTAGATGCGTCAAACCATCTTGGGACGAATTCTTGACCCTTAGCTTCTCGGATTTTCTTCTCAGCTCTCTGCTTCTCCTCAAGTCTGGGGAAAAAAGAGAGAAAATAGCATTTCATTTTCTGATCAACTCGCGCACACTTTTTAGTTTTTACAACAGGATTCCTATCTGGAGAAAACGGACATGGGATTTGATGCTGCTTTCAAATAAGCTCATGTGTGTTTCTTATATACCTAATGGCTGTTAACTTCTTTTGTTAAGGAACATTTCCAGCCGCTAGAATAGATATACACTGATTGGACAATCAACAGCTAGGTTGTTATGTCTCTTTAAACAGAAGTCGTGTAATCGTGTATGTTTGTTAATCAAATTTAAGCTAGAGATGCACCCCAGTATAGACTAAAGTAACAGTTTTGGCTCATAATAAAGGCAAATAACGCCAACTACAAGCCCCAAATCTTCCTACTGAAAAAGAAGGCAACTGAATATAACACAAGTAGGTATGACATAACCCTAGTTAACTCCCACCACCACCACCACCACTGAAACAGCATGCACACATGAAAAAGAAACACCAAGGAGGAAAATATTAAAGCTAAAGACAATTCTCTAGTTCATTTGTAAGGAAGAGAGAGAGACCTGCTCTTTTCTGAACCAGCTTTGGACAAATCACCCTTCTCAAGTGCATATCTATCTGGACGCAAGCGAGCATCTGATGCCAATAACTTCTTAGGTGCAGTGTCAAAGCTGTTGATCTTGTGTGCAAAATATGTATACTGGAATTTGTCATTTTCTGGAACATCAGCTACTCTCCAAACCTGCAAACAAGCAGCACCAGTATTACTTAGACCACGTTTCGTGCACTGTTGAATTTCTTTTGCTAGCTAAGATATCAAGAGTTTGAACCACAGAAAACCAAACCAAAGCCAGGCTGGAAAAACATTTTCTGCCTGACTAAAATGACCAGAATGCCTCAGGCAGATTTCCACAGACAAAGATCAAATCCTTTTTTTTCCTATTTTGAAAGATATAGCAAAAGCAACATCATCAATGTATCTCCTAGTCCAGGGAATATGCCACAGATAACCAGAGATATCCTTAGCAAAGACTTGGCCAAGCTTGCATCCAGTTTACTTAACATCGACTATACCGTAATCAGAAAAAAGAAAAAACTGACTTTTGACTTTTTCGGAAGATTAAAATGCACACCTTTTATAGAACGCATGGGACTTACAGTAACACAAAACAATATACAAGATTTTGAAACCATGTTCAGCTAAACAATTGTAAGAGAGAGCAGTCATCACCAACGAAATACCAACTCTAACGCTCCCAATCCAACATTAAAGGTTAGCGTTGCCAACTAAGTAGAAATAAGTACATAAAGATATGCACATGTCTTCCAGTCAATCACACAATCGCCCAAAATAACAACCTGCCTCCCCCCACTCTCATTCAAAAGTTGAAGAGCTACATAAACCACTTAGAACTCTAGTTAGCAATCATCTCATGTTCTAAAAGATATTCCAATAAAAACTGCCAATGCCTTGTTTGCCCTCAAGCATCTGCTAATTTCTTTATTGATCTTCTCTAACAATACCATCCTTACTCTAGCAGAAAAAACAAATTACAACATCTGATGTGATAAGGATTCCAGTAAGATACTACATCTTCATCCCATTATCTCCACGGGCTTGACGTAATTCATTTAAGATGAATCAACCTGCTTCTTGCAGTGAACACCTTCTTATTGTATTTCTTCTTACTTTTAGTCTTAGTCCATTCTCTCTTTCTAATTTCTGGATACTTCAGATAATATCCAGCTTAGAGTACACGTAAATCTAGCTATCGTGTTTTTTTCTTTCTGAAACATCTTCATCCCAGAATCTCCACGCGCTTCATGTAATTCGTTTAAGATCAATTACATCCTATCAGCCTGCTTTCTACAGTGAACACATTCCAATTATGTCTTTCTTTTACCCTTAGTCTTCATCTCTCTATCTAGTTTCTGGATAAGACCAATAATATGCGGCTTTGAGTACTCATAAATCTAGCTATTAAAAATATAAACTCTCAACTATGAAGGCATGACCAGAAGCTGTCCAAAAGGCTAAAAGAGCGTCATGAAAGACCGAAAAATACTCTTTGGCCCAGCTAAAGAGAGATAATAAAACTCAGTTGAAGACAACTCCACACACTCAAAAACTCTTCTGTTACTCTGTCTCCAAATACACCAAAAGAGGCAGGGAGGAATTAATCTCCGCAACTTGCTGGCCCTCTTACTCTTGAAAAGTGACCAAGACCTTAAAAATCTACAACTAAACACAGCATAACCAAACATAAGCCCAAAAGACTTATTTCCTTGGTAACTTAGCAATGGAGGAGAAGACGGTCCTGACTCTCCGTCCGCCTACACAAAAAACTACCACTTAGCATAAGCAGTTTGCGGCCTCTGAAAATTTCCTCAGCAAAAATTGTGTTACTTGCTGCCTCCAAAGAGAATGACACACTCTTTAGGAGCCCCAGATCTCTAGGTATCCTTCAAGGGTCAGAGCCATTAACTGCCGATAATGTTTCAATGAAGCCTATATATACCTCGATTACATTCGCAGCTCATGTAATGTATATAATTGCATCACCGCATATTAACAATTGTGATCAGTGATAACAAATTATGCCCACAATCAGCAAATATGAAAGGTCTTAAGGTGAAAGGCTGAATTAATTTCCAAGTGCCCACCAATGAAGTTTGCAAAACACTTTCAAGAAGGTGCCCACAAGGGTGTCCAACAAAATAATCTATGGATTGATGTTGATCATAGGCGTGAACCAAATGGGCATAATTGGTGACTAAAATGGGTGGGATTTGATGATTCGGTGGCTTGATTATGGATTCCATGATGGTGTATCCATGAAAGATGTTTCTGTGTCCATTTTTTCTTTGGAACTTTATATGCTTGTTATGATTATCCTTCATTCTCCACAAATCCTTGTTTTGTGTTTCAAGCTTCTTTACAAATAGCATTCCCAACAGTTCAGAATTCTGACGCAGCGTATGGGCTGGAGCGATCGCTAGTGGTCAGAACTCGTTCAAAATAAGTTGATTAACCTATAACATGATGAGCTTAGCAACGGTAGTCCAAGTGGTCAAGGGGCAAATGGAATTCTGATGCCACAAGAAGATAAGTTGTTCGATGTCGTTCGCATGGGATCTCAAAAGAGATCCAATCCAGATCCAGAAGTACAGTAGACAAAAAATAAGAACTACTTTCTGAATGATGCAAATGAAATGGTGGTTATCATGACTTAGCTTCAGTAATTATCAGGGGTGCGATTTGTAAATTCAAGCTGAGGAGATGCTTTTAAGGGCTTACTGTGACGTAAGTATGGTTTTTCTCTATATATGCTATAAGTACAATTATGCAACTCAACTTTAGGAAGCATATTAGAGAACCTTTGTTCCAAATACATTAGTTTTCCACCACTGGTGGCAAAAAAATAGACAACAGCCAAAGAAAGCTTCACAAGCTAACCTCTTTCATTTCAGTGCCTGAAAGGGGCTCTCCTTCCAAGTCACAAACTTGGTAGCTAAGCGAGTCATTCCACTTCCCAGTCATCAATATTTTGGGTTCTTCAGCAGCATTATACACATATCCATCCACTTCATAACGACCAGCACTGCAATCCAACACACATGTATATGGCGATATGAAAACAAGGAGAAATATGAAAGTCCAGAAAATATACCAAAGAAAAACGAGAATAAGCATTCTTGTGAGACCCAAGGCTCCAGTCTATATGGGTTCACTATGTAGTTACTTCATATGTATAAACATCTACTCATGTAGCAGATAAAAAAGAACTTCTCTTACATAACATTTGAGTTTTGGAAATCCCACAACAAGCACTGATATCATCAGCCCCCATTTTATTGCGGAACGACATAAAATAAGCTAGTCAACAGTTGTATTACGCAGATGGTTAAAGAAAGTGAAATCTACCCGATAATTATACAGCTGTCCCACCTTACTGGAACTCCCTCCAACACCACACTGGACATTTAACACAGCAATACTCCAGCAATTCTCTATAATCAACAAACTTTTTATTTTTTGATAGATGACTCACCCAGAAATTAAGCCTATGGAAAAACTTTAATCATACATGTCAACTATAAGGTTCAACTAGGAAGTATATATTCAAGTGGGCAGCAGTCAAAGGAGGACAAAGTGAATAGAGTGAAGACTTTTGTAAGCTTGAATCAAGAATTTGTGTACACAAAAGCAACAAATACCTATTTCACATGAGCAGCAAGAAGGAAAGAAAAATATATGTGCCGAAGTCATAGTCTTTTACCCGAACCATCCGCAAGGTTGAAAATATAGCACAACTTTGTCCCCAGTCGTCAGGTTTGTCAAAATCATCTCCCCAGGTGAATCAACCCAAGTTCGTCCAAAAATTAGGTTGTTAACTTTTGAGGGCGGTGGCACCAAATCAAAGACAACGCCATCCTTTTTCAGCGTCAAACGTGTTCTGCACAAAATTTATACAATTGAATCATACTCGGTATCTAACACCAAATGAACCTCCCAACAACCTGTAGTGATAATTCAAAAGACAAGCTTGAAATATCTAAACTAAACACAAACTCTGTTATTGACTTGAGAATTAAATATGTCAATAACATTAGGAACTTCATAATATCTCCGTGCAAAGTTCCGAATGCATGTCCATAATCCATATCTTTCCTACTTAAGGGCTTTTAGGCCACATAGCTAAAATACAATGTTCAGCTCAAATGCAAAATCTAGGTTGCATAGCTACACCTAAAGCCTTAACTCTCTTCAAAACGTCAAGTTGTTAAATAAATGACATAAACAACTGACGTATCACCAAAACTGAACCATTAAAAACTATAATTCCACTGGAAACAAGAACTTGCTACAAAAATTCCCAAACTATACCAGAAATCGAAGACGCGTATGCAAAATTTCTGGCTCTTTTCGTTCTAGCTTATGTTAATCATGCCAAACAGTATTAGAGACTCAATGAGACTGATACACCAGAACTAAGTCTTACCTTCCTACGGGATAGATATCAAGTGAGTTCCCCAGAAATTTGGTCTTCACCTTTGAAGTTATGTCATAGATGAAATGTTCATTTTCAGCATGTGCAGCACTCATTGGGGGGTGATGACTAACCTGGTTTCAAAACAACTTGTTAAGTAATTGCAGAATTCAAAAGCAATCAGACTGAAATATCATGAATTAAGTTTTACTAGGGAAGGTAAGCTATTTCCCAACTGGAAATTGGGAAGTCTTATGAGAAGAATCATACAGCAGAATAAGCATCAAAAGGTCAAATATATTATTCCCATTGATGGAAAAGGTATCATTAGGGGAGAAAAGCTACCCTCATTCCTTGTTGCATTTGGTAGAGAAGGATGAAACAAAGTCAATATCAGACTATCAGACTCCTGATACATAAAGTTACACGTAGATTGTAGGGTTAGTAGATAAAAATTGTTCCGCCCACTTACCTCTAATCCCCCCCCCCCCAAGACAGAGAAAATAGTGTGTCCCACTTCCCCACCTTCCAACTTACTCCCCCCCCCCCCCCCTTCCTCTCTCTCCCCCCCCACCAAAAAAACAAAAAAAAAAGATAAAAGAATCCTGCCCACCTGTTTCCCCCTTCTTCTATTCTTACAATTACAAACTGGCAAGTAATGTAGAAAGAGAAAGATATCATATGCGAGCATAATACTTCTGAACTCACCTGTTCTGCTATAAATGTTATACCACCATGATTGACCATTTCGTAAGTTTCACCAAGAATTGGATTAAATGGCTTCCAGGCTCGCTGCAAGGCGTAATATACGGATATAAACCAGGAAGCTGCAATGAGTAAAGTGTTAGTTGCACGGCCAGGGAGGGGGGGGGGGGGATTAATGGAAAAGAACACATACCAACATACACCAGCCGCATGTATGGATCCTCGCATTCATCTGCCAGATCTAATAGGTATGAGTATTCCATCAGCTGTTACAAGAAATTCATAGCTTAGCAGACAGCCAGAGGAGCATGGTAAACAACAGCGACTGCGAAGGTGCAAAATAACAAGAACCTCTGCCATTTTTTGAGTCATTGACATGGGCTCAAAAATTAGAACCGGAAGTGTCACCATTGAAGTGATATCAGAACCGATATACTTCTGCATCATCTTCCAATAACTGTCCCGATCCTGCCAGGAGGGGTGGGGAGAGAGAGGGAACCAATGATAAGAATGTGCTTTAGCGCAAAAATAGTATCCTTTAACCCACTGCTACTCTCCTAAATTTCAGCGAAAGAACGTGGCAAAAAATCTAAAAGAAAATTACCTCTTGCCTCCATCTCCCTTTTTGTGCTTCCACTTCAGCATCCTCAGTGCCTCCATCAGGATTTATAACTTCAAGTCCTTCAGAACCAATCATACTAAGGTAGATAGGTAACAACCAGATTTGTCAGCATATAAACTTAATATGACCAATCACACTTCGACTTCATTTAGCAGACTGAAACAAAAATGCACTGATTTCCGTCACATAAAAATAATGAAAGTACCCAACATATCAAGCAAAATCTGGCACAAAGGCGCACCACTAAGAACATCAATCGGCACTTATCAAGCCATTGGAAATCAATCTACAGACAGGTCTACAGACATTGGCATTGAGAAGATTGTTTTTGTAAGAGACCTGAGTGGCGGTAAAAAGCATTGTAAAAATTTGTCTGCTTGCAACTAAAACTCAAAAACTATACCCCTCACGTTGCCAATTAAGACACGCATCAATACCTAAAATCAACTGCGAGCCTCTTTTCACCATAATATTTATCAAACTTGTTGGGTTCTATATTCGAATTGACTAGGCACAACTTAGCTGGTTCACATTATACCTTGAATTCAAATACACAGCCCATCCACCAAAAATTTATATTATACATGTATATATACCTCTATACATACATATTCAAAGGCTCAATAAAACAAAGGTTCAAATAATATAGATTTTGCTCAATTGGAAGACAAATCACAACGACAGTTCCCATGAAACCTCACATATCAACAATTCACCAACGCCCGTTTGATATCCATGGAAAAACAAGTCAAAAATAAGAAAAGCTGAGACCTAGATTTGTTGGTGTACCTAACTAGTTACCATCAAAACAAGAGTGTAAGCCGGGTCAGCTAAATTCCACGTAAAAGCGATTCACAAGCATACAAGGATAACAAAAGGGTTTTAGACCTCTAACCAGAATTGAGCAATACAAACATATACAGAAGAAATCAAAGCACCGCAAAAAGAATGGATCGAGACATTAAAACGAATTGGGGCAAGTATTTAGCAAATGGCGGGGATTAGGGTCTACCCGTTGACTGATTTCTGCATGGCGCTACCCCAACTGCGTATCGCCGAGAAGAACCCGCCGGAGCTTTCTGCCTTCTGATCCCTAGAGCCCATTTTCTGCAAACAGTAGAGCTACCTTTTGCCCCTGAATTGAATCAATCGGGTCGAGGCCAGATCCCTCAAACCCTAAAAATGATGGATTCGATTGGGCACGTTCAAAAGGGAAAGAATTGATTTTTATAATTTCGAGGGAGATTTAGAGACAGCGTGGATTCGAGAGGGTACTGGTTGGCGAGGGGCGAGGGGCGAGGGGGCTAGCCTTCTTGTTTTTGGAAGTCAAACAAAAAACGACGAGACTTGGAGAGCATTTTCCCTCTCTAGTCCCCGATCCGGAAGAAAGAGCGAAGGGGGCTACAGAGCTACGCGTTTCGGGGCCCACCGTCCGAGAGCTTTGTGCTTGCAGGCCAGCAGGATTGTTGTTCAGCGCTGTGTGAAAGTCATTTGTCGACAACTTTGAGGTCTCACGAGTCAAGTTGGCCATGTTTGAAAATTCAAAATAAGGTTATCTCAGCTCCCATTAATCTCGTTTGTTTGTGTGACGATATTCGTTAACAATCCGAAACAAATTTTGAAAAGTACCTAAGATACTGAGTTACAAGCATTTTTTGAGAGTTTGGGATTGATTGTATAATGATCAAACCTGACTCAATTCTGATCAAATTAAAATGTTTGGAAAAAAATTAATCTGATGACATCTATTCCAATGTGTTAAAACTGATTAAAAGATTTAATCAATTTAAAAAAAATCAAATTTGACCAAAAGTGATATCAAATGTCTTTACACCAAATGCTCATTTCAATTTGAATGTACTATATGATAATTTCGCCACACTAAAATTACTATACTCTCTTTTTATCCAAACGCCTTGAACAACGCCGAAGCCGTTTGGAATTAATTTTCAAAAGTAGATTTTGATTAAATCGAAATCAGTTTTTTAATTTTAATTCATTTTAAGCATATTAGAGTGTGTTTGGAATTGATTCTCAAAAGTGGATTAAAATTAAATCATAATTAATTTTTAGAATCAGCTTTAAGAATAACAGATTAAAAATTATTAAAGGCGTTTGGATAAAAAGAGATTCAAGTAGGTTTAGCATGACAAAATTAAGATATAGTGTATTCAAATTAAAAGGAAGCATTTAATGTCTTTTATGTATAAGGATATTTTGATAATTTTCTTCGTCAAACTTGATTATCCAAAACTGATTAAATATTAATCCAAGAAAACGAGAATTATTAATTTAATTAGTTTTGAGCACATTAGAACAGATTTAATCAAATTTTTTTTTTTGCCAAACACTTCAAAGGTGATTTAATCATATTTGACCATTCTAGAATCAATCACAAACACCCTCTAAATTAAAGGTTGTTAAAAGTGTTTGGATAGAAAGTGATTAAAGTAGGTTAGTGTGGCAAAGTTACCATATAATGTATTCAAATTGAAAGGAAACGTTTAGGGGCTGTACGTTTACGTTTTTCAGTTTTCATTTTTGTAATGATGATGAAAAAGATGTCTTTTTTCGTGTATGTTTACGTTTTTCAGTTCCGTTTTGGATAAAAATTTTAAATAGTGTCAAAAAAGCTGAAAACACCACATTTTTTCTCGAACTGTATTCTCCTAATCAGAACACCACCTCTTCTCTCTCATTTCTACCACCCTGTTTCAACAAACACTCACCAAACTAGACCACCCATTTCACTGGGTCTTCCTATAAATGAAAATAGTGGGGTCCATTAATGAATTGATTCAGAAAAAAGTTGGTAAAAATGAAAATGAAAATGATAAACGTACAGAAAAAATTGAAAAAGTAGATACGGAAAAAAGTAAAAGTACACAATACAATTTTAGAACTGAATACTAAATTCTGGAAATCAAAAACAGAATATAGAATACAGAAAAAAATCTCGTAAGCGTACGGACCCTTAATATCTGTTTATATGTAAAGATATTTTGATAATTTTCTTTGTCAAACTTGATTTTCCAAAACTGATGAAACCAGAACTCAAGAAATATAGGGATTATCATAATCAGTTTGGAACACACTGAAACATATTTAATCAATATTTTTTTGACCAAACACTTCAAACCTAATTTGATATGAATTTAATCAGATTTGACCATTTTAGAATCAATCCCAAACATCCGATTAAAGCTGGTTGTGATTCAGAAAATGGATTATGTTTTAATCAAAATTTACCTTTAAGAATCAATTCAAACGACCTCTTAATGAATTGATTTGTGCCGTCTTCTGAGCTAAGAGTACTCTTCCTTACGTGGTTTCACTGAAGACCTGATGTACGGTTACTCTTAAGAAAGTAAATACATTGCAATATTTCATTCGATTAACGGAAACACGCCCTCCAACTCACATTGCCCAAATCATTCTTAGCCTTTACCCACGCCCGATCATTCCAAGTCATCAACCTTACAAACTTCTCCTCTCGTCGATCACCGACATCGTATGTGGTCAAAACTTTTGTCGCAAAAGATAAATTACACCGTACGCAGGCCTTTCGTATTCGGCAAAATTGTAGTAGGCTTTTTGAGAAAACGGCTCATTTTTCTTTACTTGGGCCGTCAACCAAGCCTAGCACAAGTTGGCCCCGCCATTTGGTGGAGGGGCAGCATTGCAATGATGGTTCTGATAGGCCCATTGGCCATTGTGTACGTTTGTTAATTGGGTTTTAGTGTAGTTAATACAGGGCCTGCCTTGTTATAGAGATTTGAGAGCCGGAACGGGGCCTGCCTTTTAGTTGAGTAGGCCCAAGCCACGGCTCGTTGATACAGCGTTGGGCTTTTAAGGTTGAACAGATGGAACTTGAATTTCTACCCCAAACGAACTACGATACTTGAGAAGTTAAATTAGCTTGTGATTTTAAGTTAAGCTCAATCGACACTGAATATGTTTTGTCAGTGAAAGGTGCGGCTTTTTGGTGTCGATAGTTGTCAAAAATGTCGATCACTTTGGTGTCGTTGAATGGTAAGCCTCATAAGATAAAGCTCATATGAGGCGACGCATTTAATTAATGGGTGCGTTCACGAGTAATCATTCTAGTCACTTAAAACACAACATTGGATGATCCTTAAAAGAATGACATGAAAATTTTAAGTAGTCTTACGTTGTATCTCATGCCAGCTATAAATAAGTTGTGGGTCTGTTTCTTATACATGGTAGATTGATCATTTTTATGAACATGTTCTTGAGTTAGATATCAGGCTTTAACACGAAGAAATATGCCACCACCCTGTCAGGAACTTATTTTTGTGGCTGTCTTATATGCAGAGGTGCACAGTGAAAATGAAGACACTAACCATGCAACGGGTTCAGCGTGTAATGTCACATCGTAATGTACTGGACTTGCATCGACTCTAACATGGTCCAACGGATTTATAGAAAGAAAAAAAAAAGAATCTCGAGACCTCATGTAGATGTAGTCAGCCGTATCTGAGCAGGAATGTCCTCGTAAGTCCGTGACAAGTCGCTACGGATGTGTGGACATGTTGTGGACAAAGAACTCAGCTTCTAATTACAGGAACCGTGTGTTGCTTGGTAGATTGGTGACCAAATCCATTCACAAAAAAGATGGTGTGTAAGCTAACCAAGCAACAATATTCAACCCCTAATTCACACATAAGGTGGATGGATTAGTTACGCCAAACAAATGCTTCTTTTCAACCAAGTTGGTACACAATTTGTCAAACCGAAATAAATAATGGACATTTTTCTTTTCCAAAACCGGCTTCGGTTTACACGTGCCTGTCGGAACACGTCTTGGCTGGCTGTTGCACGTGCGTACATTGCAGGAACTGGACATTGCGTGTGCTTCCCCCTTTGTTGAAGTCTTGCCGTGGTAATCATATGGATGAGTTGTTAAGCCAACTCACAAAGGAAGCCATGTAAATGTAGCTTTCACAAGGCCTTGACGTGGCATTTAAGCGGCCTTGACGTGGCATTTAAGCAGCCTCAATTCCTTAAGTTGTGCTTGGCATATGGTTTATTTAAATTTCGCTATGTTGGTTGGTGTGACTGAAATATCGTGACACATTAAATGTTTTTCGGGTTTAATTTAAAAAAAAATTAGTGGTAGAATATTCAAGAAAGTTATAAGAAAGGTTTCTATAATGCATTACCGAAATGGCGCACATGCGCTTTGTACTACTTTCTATCCATAATTATGAACATCTAACCACTTTAGTTATATTAGTTTAATACATTATGTTGCTAAAACAAAAGGTTATAAGATGATCCACAGCGTAAAGTAGCTCTCTAATACTTGTAGCTCAATTTAGAGCAAGGACCCTTATAAATTATCATAAATTTTTATGCCAAATAGGAGATGAAAAGGTCAAAACTTAAAAGAAATAATGTTCAAAATCACATCTTTCAAAGCGGTATAACTCCGCTATACTTGTCGTATAGTATTAAGATCATGTAACATCATAATTGAGTGGCACATGATACTAAACTTTCTTAAGTAATTATCCTCTTGGAAAAAAAAATCCAAAAGCCTCTTGGCCCTGTTTGATACAGTTTTTTTTTTCAATTTTGAAAATTAAAAAAAAAAAGTTGCTTTTGGTAACAATTTTTTTTCTCCTTTAGATTAAAAATTTAGTTTTTAAATCAAAGTCGTTTTTAAAAACTTTAAAAACTGGTTTTTTTTTAGACCACCACCACCACCCTCCTGGAGACCACCACTGTTGGCCATCGCCACCCCCCGCCACCGCAAACCACTACAAAAAAAATTGGATTATCAAACACTCACTTGTTTTTGTAAAAAAAAATTAAATTGCTCTTTAATTTTATTTTTTTTTAGAAAAACAAGTGAGTGTTTGATAACCTAGTTTTTTTTTTGTGGTGGTTTGCGGTGGGGCGTGGAGGTGGCCGACTGTGGCTGGTGGCTGCCAACGGTGGTCGCTGGAGGTGCGGTGGAAGGGTGGTGGTGGTCTAAAAAAAAACTCAGTTTTGAAGTTTTTAAAAATAGTCTTGATTTAAAAATTGAAGGGAAAAAAATGGTTACCAAATATTTTTTTTTTCAATTTTCAAAACTAAAAAAAAAAAATCCTGTCAAACGAGCCTAAATAACTACAGTACTTTAAAAGTCAAATTTGATTTCTCTTAAAAATTTTAACAACTTACTTTATTTAATTTTGCAACAGTTATAAGTAATGAGATCATGTTGGACTTCGTTAGATATGGCTCATGACTTCCACGCGAAGACCTATATTGCAATCGCATCTATATCCACTGTAATCTCCTTTTTTCAGTGCCCATATCTCACCGGCGGAGACCCTCTGCCCGCCGGCAGAAAAGGCAAAATATTTTTTTCTTTAATTCAGATACGCGGAGCAGTTAATTGTTGACACTTGACTTTAACCTCATTCTCAAGCCAATTTTTGAGCATTTCAACACCCACACACAAAGCACAACCAACCAACCCACTTGCACGTCACAGCCAGCCTTTCATCCCACTGATTCAATTCGGGCCACGATGGCCGGAGATCCTCCACCGCCGGAAATCCAAATCCAGGTCAACTCGAGAAGGGGCGGCAACATGATCCACCCTGTGGAGGTGGACTCGCCGGTCAAGCCCTCACCGGCCGCGCCCACCCCACCAGCCCACAACCAGATTGTGTTCACGGAGATTAAGCACTTCAAGAAATGGACACCATGGCTGATACCTTGCTTTGTTGTTGCCAATGTCGTGATGTTCATGATCACCATGTACGTCAACGATTGCCCCAAGAACTCGCTCTCCTGCCTCGCCCGCGGTTTGGGCAGATTCTCCTTCCAGCCCTTCAGCGAAAACCCTCTCCTGGGTCCTTCATCTTCCGCGTAAATTTCTGAACTTTACCCCCTTCCCGGTTTCAATTTTCGCATTTCAATTTCACCCTTTTGCTCATCTTTTGATTGGAGATTCTTGTGTAGTGTAGCTCAGCTGTTAGATACATACTACTCCTCATAATAGTTGTACCGTTTGACTTTTCTTTGAATTTATAGGGTTGAATTTCTGTCTCCAAAATGACTTAGTTTGGATTGATTTTTCTAATGAAATGGAGAGAAAGAACATCAATGATTTAATGCTTCAAATTTTTAGGAATGCTGTAAGCTCCAGGCCAACTAAAGCTACAATAAAGTTTACGCAATGGATATTTGGTTGCAGGTGCTATATAGGCCTGTCTAACTTTCCATTTTGGCTTTATTTTTTGTTTAGGCTAGAAAAGATGGGGGCTTTGGATGTGAGCAAAGTGGTTGAGAAGCACCAGGGTTGGCGCCTTATCAGTTGCATTTGGTTACATGGAGGAGTTTTCCATTTACTGGCAAACATGTCGAGTCTTCTAATTATTGGCATCCGGCTTGAGCGAGAATTCGGATTTGGTCTGTGCTTACCCGAGTTTTGATGTGATTTTCCTCTAATGCGCATATTACTACTTAATATTGACACATTATTTTTAGTTGATAAGTAACACCATTTAATAAAGTTTCTGGACAAGGTGATTCGTGGTTTGGGGTTCTAGATTGAAGTTCTGGTTACCTCAAATTAGTTTATGTTGTACAGTCCATAATATCTTACAGTGTCCTTGCCAATTTAAAGAGGATTGCAGAATGCAGAACCTGACATCTAGTGATGGGAAAATGAGGGATTTTGTTTATTCACGAGTTAGATAAAACTAATAAAATTTGCAAATTTGACCAAGTTACGGGAAGATGATTGATTATTTTAATATGTTCAACTTTCAGTGGGATTGAGGGTTTTCAGGCAGGGGGGGATATCTTTTTTGTTTTTCATTAGTTTCCTCTGCAATTGATTGAATTGTTTGAAACCAACACTTGAAGTGATTTTTGCATCGACATCTAGTTGTCATCTGGGATCTTGAATCGTATGAAACCAAAACTGGGTATGTTTCTCAGAAAGAAACAAAGGAAATCCTGTATGTTGCTACAACTTATCAAAAGACGGAAACTTGATCGTTTCTGGAAGAACTAAAACAATGAAGAAAATTGTTCAGATAATTAAATATTTTTAATAAAGTAGATCATCCCCTGGTTGAAGTCACCAGTCGTGTTACCTATTACTGCTGGCTATGATGGCCTAACATCTACAAGAGTGAAGTACTGTAAATTGTACTTGAACAGTGACGTAATAGTACATCACAGCCGTTCCTTGTAGTTTGGTCTTCATCCTGTTGTTGATCGAAGGATTCTTCCCAACCTGTTTTGAGCTTCCTGGATTTGAAGAAAATATCTTTGCATTGGAATCAGCATATTGTATAATAACTTAGTTCACTCACAATGAACCTAGTGCGAACCTTGATTAAACTTGTTCCTGATACCTTGGTCAAAATGCGATGTTCAATTGAATAGATGTTAGCATCTTTATCACTGCTCCAAAAACATGCCTAGCAGTTCCAAGGCAGCAGCTCGTTGATTTGAAGTTCTGTAGAATCAAACCTCACGCCATTTATGGTACTCACTGACCAGTAATCATTGAAGCCCTTTGATTGATTTTGCTCTAGGCTGTCTTTGCTTTTATACCAACTTCACAGAACTAAAGATGTGTCAGCATCTTAAAAAGGCACTACATATAATGTGAAAGTGGACTGACTGGTTAAGTCCCAGTCGAACTGCAGGGAATCTCTATATCAACTCTGTAATTAGCCAACGCGAAAAAAGGTATTCTATCAGCTGATATACCGTTTTTTCATATGTAGAGAGGTAGTATCTTTATCCTGAGCAAATGGCCTATTAGGGGGCATTCATTTTCATGAGCACTATGAATATCCACAATACCAGCTCTGCTACAATTGCCTGATAACCTTATATGGTAAGTGGTAACTATCAAATAATCTAGTCTCAACCATCCACCACAAGTGTAATTGAAGGATAACAAGAAGACAGCACCAAGGTTATAGTATTCTTCACAAGCCAAGTTGATTTATTTTCTGTTAAATCCCATTTGCACTATGATTAATGGTGATTTCTTGGTCAAAATCTACATCAAGTTGGCAACTTTAGATTTCTTATTTAGGAGGCGAGCCCTGGCTCAGCAGTGAGGTTGCTCCACCGTGACCAGCAGCCCGCAGGTCACTAGTTGAAAATAGCGTCTTTGTAATAGCAAGGTTAAGAGTGTGCATCATCTAACTTCTCAAAAGGGGGGCCTTCTGCACTGTAGTCCTAAATCAAATTATCAGCATACAACATCCGATTTAAGGAACTATTACGTGTTGTACGCTATGTTCCATTTTCTTATAGAATTTCATGGTTGAAACAACATAAATATTCAAAACTTGTTGGCTTCAAGTGTAACCCCGTCCATTTCTTCTTTGCAGTACGAATAGGGTTGCTCTATCTTATCTCTGGATTTGGTGGGAGTTTGTTGTCAGCTCTTTTCATCCAGTCAAATATATCTGTTGGTGCTTCTGGTGCAGTTTTTGGATTACTAGGAGGCATGCTTTCTGAACTCATCACTAACTGGACAATATATGCTAATAAGGTACTTAAAGCTGTTTCCGCTGACCTTCCTGAAGATTTGAGCTCTAGTTACATATTTATCTTATGATGTCGAATTTTGTATGTTTAGGTTACAGCACTTTTGATCCTTGTGGTCATAATTGTTATCAATCTAGGAGTGGGGATCCTTCCACACGTTGACAACTTTGCCCATCTCGGAGGGTTCGCTTCTGGTTTTCTTCTTGGTTTTGTGTTCCTCATTCGTCCACAGTTTGGATGGGTTGGTCAAAGATATGGTTCTCCCGGGCACTCTTCTACATCTAGACCAAAATTCAAGATGTATCAGTGCATTCTTTGGGTCATTTCCTTGATCCTTCTGATTTCTGGGTAAGTCTAGAGAAGTCTATATTTTGTGTAGTCACAATCATGATGCTTTCTTTTTGGTACATTAAACAAATGAAGCAAAATCATGTAATTTGCAGCATAGCCTGAGAGAAAGTATCTTTGAAAATCTCATAGAGTTTAATGTCATGTATTGTTCACATCTTACGTGGATGTGTGGGCAATGAATTTAGCAGCGGGACAATGTCATCTTATTTAACAATTCAATAGTGACGTTGAGATTGTAGCCCACGTGGTATTTGAAAATAATACCGACATTGAGACCATTACTGTCTAGCAAGTATCAATGAAAGCCACACGACACAACTAGTATATGTCTGAGTTAATCTTTTATTGTTGTATCCTTTGGCTGGCACATCAACTGAGTTGTTCACTTCTTTGCTCTAATTGATATGAATAGCTTTTTCTGGCAGGATGACTTGCCCCTCTTTTAGGTTCTATACAATGTAAAGCTAGATTTGGGTATTGTAGTCGGGGCCTGTGGCCAACATGAAAAGGAGGAACTTCTTTAATTAAGTAAAAGAAATGAAAGTTGTCAGTAATTCCCTTTGCAAAGCAGAGATCTTTATGGTACATCAACAGAATATATTTGTATGAAGAAGAGATTGAACATGACTTATTGTTGCCCTTAGCATTTCATGCAGAAGAGATTGAACATGACTTATTGTTGCCCTTAGCGTTTCATGCTTTAGTCACGTACCTCTTGCCTGGCACTGGGAAATCAACTTCCATTTGACTTGTAAGTTTTGATGATTCAACAGGTTAATTACTGGCCTGGTTCTGCTTCTTCGTGGAGTTGATTTGAATGATAATTGTTCGTGGTGCCATTATCTGAGTTGTGTTCCTACTTCAAGGTGGAGCTGCAACACAAAACCTATTTCGTGCATGGTAAGTATCCGCTGAACTCCTTTTCCCAGTGTAATGCACCTGAATGGGGGCTGCTAGAGTTTTGTCTTAGAAGCTAAACCAACCTTTCAAGACTTGGCTGTTAATGCCTGCGGAATGGGTTCTGTATACCTTCTGTGCCTTGTGAACTCTTATGAATAAATTCCTCTTTAGGAAAACCCAAGGAAAGATAAGCATTTTAAACACGCACCTGCTATTTATGCAAGATCAAGATGGGTGTCTTCACTCTCTGGATGCAGGCTGTGCAGGTCATGGGCCGACCTGTATCTGGATTCTGGGCACTGTTCGGACCTTTCTTGCTTACCTTCTTTCTTTGCATGTTTTTCTTTGGTTTATGCCCTCACAAGATATCCATATACCTATTAGATATTTTACAAAGTGGTACATAGCATGGTTTTCTTTCTTTTTCTTCTAGGGTTCTTAGAAGTTTGACCTGTTTTGGTAAGTTCCAAGCTGTAAAAGTTAGATTAGCCTTATACCAGCCCTTAAAAAGTAATATGCTTAACAATTTATACTGACGCAATTACATGCCATGCAATCCGATAAATCTCGTGAAGTTTTTGTCCTTGTGGTGTATATGAACTTGATGTCATTCTTGCAGTCGGAGCAAACCGGTAATCAGCTCAGCTTAACCTGCTCAAACAACGGTAAAACCAACACGTACCCGTTACTGAATGCAACTGCTTCTGAGATTCGGGGGCTATGTTCACAGCTTTGCCGTTGATCTACAAATCATATACACTGAAGGTGTTAGCAGTCGCTTTGATGTATAAATACAGATTTTTGAAGTTGTTCTGGTTCTTCCATTATTACATGCTGTTCATCTGTAAATTCGACACATGGCAACGTTAACCATAAATTTGCCTGATTATTTGCCATTACAGAGAAAATGATTTTGTATTTTACGAATTGGAATTTATGAGCTTCCAGCTGATTATAAAGTCCATATATATCATCGAGCACATTCCGTTCGATGGTAGTAACATTCATCCCAACATCCACTGCCGACCACAAGGTGATAGCGAGTTATAAGCATCAAGAACATTCGTTGAAGTCTTATACTTTGGGGCAAAGAGAATTCTCTCGTTGCTGCAACCTGAAAAAGGAAAAATGATTCTGTTACCGATTTTTATCCGAGAGCTGTATTAGTTGACGATGCCATGTGAATCGCTAGAAATATGTAAAGTATATGAAAGTTTCGTAATCAACATCTCTAATATATTTTGTAAAAAAAAGTTGATCTCTTTTTACACCTGTCCCTGAGGTTAGGGTGTAATTACAGTCAAGGACACAAAGTTTCAAAATGTAACATTCCGTGACCAAAAGCGTTTCAAATGTATCACCCGTATCCATCCGTCAGGGTTCCGTTTAAAAAGTGTACTTTTTTATGATGTTATCAATAGGTATTTTTAAAATGACGATATTACCCCTTGTACTTTATATACAGAATATTTTAAAAATTCAATATACCAATTAGGGTTTCAAAACCCTAATTCCTAATTTGCAAATTAGAGCTTCAATTCAATTTGCAATTTCTCAATCTGCAATTTCTCAAAGGGTCTCAATCTGCCAATTAGGGTTTCCAAACTCTAATTTGCAAATTAGGGCTTCAAACCCCTGATTTGAAAATTAAGGTTTCAAAACCCTAATTTAGAAATTAAATTAGGTTGCAGATCCCATCTTTGTAAAATTCAAGCTACTAAGCTTGAATCTTCTGTAATTTTTAGAAGGACTTTTGTGATGAAAGTCTCAGAAGGTGAATTCCAATTTCTTGGCCAAGGAAGAAGAGAATGAGAAAACATAGAGATTCACACATCCCCAAACACCACATATTGTCATCATTACACACAATAATACCATTACTCCACCCGCCATCACCACCATGACTCCATCGGCCATCACCTACATCCAATTTACATTATTTTCTTTATCGCAAATGCAGCATCTTCCAACATATCTTCAACCTCAAGCATTCCCTGGCTGGGTTTTGAAACCCAGTGGTTGTCGCCTCGCGTGGCTGGGTTTGGGTTCGCCGTGGCTATGTTGCGGTGGGGAATGGCACCGGCTACGTCGCGGTGGGGAATGGGTTCGAGTTCACCCACGAAGCCGTGTCGATGGGTTGTCGAGAAGCAAGATTCCGGGATCTGTTGCGGAGGCGACGAGGTGGGGCTTGGGTTACCGGCGACATGGGTCGAGGGATGGGGCTGGGCTGTCGGCGGCGTGGGGTGAGGGAATGGGCGGCAGATCTGGAGAAAAAGTTTGGAGAAGTGGGTATTTTATTTTAAAGTAAGGGGCAATCAAGTCTTTTGTCAAACCGTTAAGTATTTTTGTATTCCGTTTGGTCAACGGACATAGGTGTAATTATCACAAACTATTGTCCTTGCGTGTAATTACCCCCAAACCTCAGGGATATAGGTGTAATTAGCCCTTTTTTTGGTGGTGAGAATTTGCGTAGCGAGTTATGTCTTATTTACAAGGATGATGTTGCTAGATTGAACCTATGGGTGGCGGAGAAAATTAGGGGAAGAAGTATCAGTTAATTTTAGGGAAAATTACGTAAAATACCCCTGTGGTTTGGGGTAGTTGCAAAAAAACCCTTCTGTTATAAAAATTGCAAAAAGACACATGAAATAATAAAAGTGTTGCACCGTAAAAATTCCGTAACAGAATGGTAAAAATGGCTAAACTGCCCCTCCATATAAAGGAGAATAGCAGGCTGAATGAATAATTTTCTTCCTCCTCCTTCATGAGATCGCAATGGTGGCTAGCGGGGGCGCAAGTGGGAGTCGCAGATTGCGGCGCAAGTGGCGGAGCAAACGATGGTACTGGAGGAGCATATGATGGGACTGGCGGAGCAAACGATGAGTCATAAGTATCTTATACCCGAATTGCACAATCTTAGTCCAGGGTTTCAAATCGCAATCTGCAATTTGAAACCCTAGATCTGAGATTGTGCGATTAGGGTTTCTAATTGTTGTGGCCGCAACGTGATTGGCTCGATTAGGGTTGTGCGATTGACATAATATAGGGTATGATTAGGGTTCGATTAGGGATTTGAAACCCGTCAATGGAATTTGAAACCCTAGATCTGAGATTGTTGGGGTTCAATTAGGGTTATTGTGCATTGGTTTGGGTTTGATGGTTGTAGTGGGATCGGCAGTGATGGTGGAGGCGGGATCGGGTGGCTGTTGGCTGATGCGATTATGTGCAGTAGTTGCCGACAACGGGATTAAATGAGGCATATGGTGGCGCCGGTTGTGGGTGGCGCAAGTTGCAGACGGGGTGATGGCGCACGACGATGGTGGTAGATAGGGCTGCGGCTGGGCGATTTGGCAGAGTAGATGGCTGCGACGGTGGCAATCGTCCGAGGCGACGGTGGCGATCGTCTAAGGCGGTGGTGGTGGTTAGGGCTTAGGATTTTGGGAAGGAGGAAGACAAGAAGGGCATTTTTGTCATTTGTTTAATTAATCTTTACCAAACGTACTTTTTAGGAGCGTGAACATTACGCGCCGTTAGTTTGAACGATATTTTTGACGGTTGTAACACTTTTGCAACCTTAGGTGCCTTTTTGCAATTTTTATAACAGAAGGAGTTTTTTTGCAAGTACCCCAAACCAAAAGGGTATTTTACGTAATTTTCTCTTAATTTTATGCCAACAGCGCTACGAATATGTATTAACGATTATATTCACATACCCGATTTTCATTTATGACATATTTCAAAATCAAATATCAAGATCTTACATATAAAAGGACAAGTTATTAAGATATTATTATTTACGGTACCTGTCAATCTATCTAAATATTAAGATATTATCATTGAACCTTTTAGCTAAACGGGTTGCACCACAAGGAACGTTGGTTTATTATTTCGGCAAGTGAAAAAAAACCCGTAAATGTTGGCTTTTACATGTTTTCTTTTCCTTCTTCTTTACCGGTTTATCAACAAAACCATCGTCGTTCTTCCTTCTCCCCCTCTCGCTGCAAAAACTCTCAATGTATGAATACTCACTAAGTTCTCACTGATGAACATGGCGGCTCGATCCGTGAACAACTTTTCCATCTTCCGCTCCGTCCCGTCGTCGCCGCTCTCCACCATCCGCCGCGGCGAGCTCCATCACTTCGGTTCCGTCCGCCCCAAATCCGCCGCTCGCTTCTTGGTTCTCCTTTCCGAGCGCCACCTCCTCCTCGGCGGCAGCCATGGCTTCGGATTTCGTCGATATTCCGTCCTGAGCTTGGTCGACTCCATCATGGAGGAGTTCGAGGTTCTGCCCCGCAGGCGGCCGAGGATTGTTCGAGCCGCTAACAGGTACGTCCCAACGTGTCTCTTTCGTATGTGCGTAGTGTGCGCATAATGTTTTGTATTGCTTTGGTTATTGTTTGAACGGATAAACATTGACGGTACTCGTCAATTCAGTGGTGCTTGTTAATTTTTATTTTCTTTAGTTCTCGTTGAGCTTAGTGGAATATCCTGAACACTCATGGGGATTGGAATGGATTATCTAGAAAGAGAGGACTCAAATTTTTGAACAGAAGTTTATTAATGTGTGTGTGTGTGTGTGAGAGAGAGAGAGAGAGAGAGAGAGAGAGAGAGAGTACTCAGAGTTTGAATGAAGAGAGTATGCAGTAGTTTCTTATTGAGAGAGAGGACTCGGATTGTGGAGTCTTGGGGAGAGACGTAGAAATCATATGCACTGCAAGGACACAAGTGGATAGCTAAGCTTGGCTACATATACTGGTGAGTCTGCTTCATCAAATATTTGCTGTCTTAGGGTGTTTTTTGTTCTCTATAAGAATTCTTATGTGCTGGGGATAGGCAAGAGTTCGATAGAACTACTTCTGTAAAAGATTGAAGCAAGCAGGGAGATAAAAGCCATCATATTTGAAAGAAATACTGACATTGACATGTAGATTAGGCGGCATGTGATGTTCAACTTGGAGTATTGACTCGGGGTTGAGCAACCTGAGCAGTTATTAAGATGAAAAATTTGTAGCCTGTTTGTGTCTTATAGCAGAAAGTAAAAAACACTAGTGTACATTTATACGTAGCAGATGTGCATGCATAAATATACAGGACATAATATGCGATAGGATTAATGACCCTATATCTGGTTGTGAAGGAGAGTACCTACTTGGCTGGCTAGCTTGGTTGATATATCATAAACACACACGCCTCTTATTCACGTATGGCCTGTCTTTTTGTAAGCAAGTGAATGCACCAGTGATTTGGGACGCATTAAATGGAGTTTGTTATTACTCTAATCTGTGGTGAAAGATGGTTGGTCAAAATTGTGCCCCCTTACCACGCAGTTGGTAGATATCTCACTACATTAAATAAAGGGATACTTAGTGAGAGATTTTTATGGTGGAGATGAGTACTATCTTGAGTAAAGCTTTTTTCTTATTTTTGTCTAGAATAATATATTTGAAGAACACTGATTAGGCTTTCTATTCTGATTTTAACTCTCTTGCTCAAAACACCAATAAAGTTTAGTTCCCAATTAAAACTCATCCAAATACCATTGGGGTATAAAGGGTATTCTTATTACATAATATGGCCCCTTGTATAGGCATAACACTTGAAAAGTTAACTCACTGGATGCGTACTACTACTGCCATTTCTGTTGTTGGATAGATAGGGAGATTATGAGACTACGACCGCCTGTATGAGCTTTTATGTTTGGAGAATTAATCTATTTAAGTTCAGACACATTAGCTTTAACAGCTCTGAAGTTTTCCTATTTGACGATTTAGGTTTGATTGTGTTGTGGAAGAATGCATAAACTTGGTGGGTGTCGCGAGTCCACATCATGGATTTCATTTTGCAAGGAATCTAGGAGACTTTATATTGGGATATCTTCTCCCCACAAGACAGGCTGAATTTAGGTCCCTGCACAAGTATTGGAGACCTTGGAGTCTAGTTCGTGGGTAGGTAATAGTGAGGAGTGGGAATGTTTCAACTATTGCTTTTAGGTGCGGAACAATTTGGCTAGACTTTTATGGAGAGGAGCAACTCTCTAAGTCTTTCAGTCTTTGCCAGGTGTGTTTCCGTGTAGCTTTTGATTCTGAGGTTTCTTTGCAGAGATGTTGTTGCTTTCTACATCACTTTGTTGAGATCTGGAACCATTTTCTGGCTCCTTTTGGGCTGCTATATTCGACAAAAGTGTGCAGGGGAGGAAGATAGGGTGTCTGGTTATTTCTTCTGCAGGGTCCCCTTGGCCTTGTGCGGTGTTGGTTGCTATTAAAGAGGAGTAGGGGGTAGGAATCTGTAGGGGTTGATGCCTTCTTGTATGTTCCGGTGCACCCCAAGATCAAGGAAAATGAGAGCTGAAGACTATCATATGGACATATCTTTGTAGTTGGGTTGAGGATGACTGTCCTGGATCTGATGAGGCCTTCTTAGATTGTATTGATGGCTTCTGGCTGTGCTTCCATACTTGTGTCTAAGTTTTCCTGCTTATGCGCTCGCCCTTTACGAATAACACTTATTGTGAAGTAAAAAGAGGGGGGCTCTTTCAATGAACCCAACATAGAATCATTCTTCAAATGTGTCTCAAGAGTCAAAGAAAAAAGGATTAAGAACTTTAAACTCAGATGTGCCTTGAACACTCTTTATGCAAATTAGGATTGAAAGACCATAATCTTAAGTCTCCGGTAGACAGCCTACTAGCATACCAAACATATATTTTTGGAGAGAAGGCAATAGCTGTAGGCAAATATACCACAGCTAGATTATGTGGGAGAACCTCATATACACTTGAAGAAGGTGACGTGGCTGACATACGTGTATAAACACCACTATTTTTCAGGCACTTATCAACGTTGCGACACTCATACGATGTCCACAGTTCAAATATAAGCTTCTTGATTCTGTCAACCTCCTACTTGCAAGAAGCACAGGCACGAGCAGGATTGGTTACCAGGTTCCAGAGCGGGAATCATATGGGTATTGGGATGGGAGCGGGAGTGGGTGTCGGTGCGACTTTCAGGAGCGAGATTCCAGGGTGGAAGTGTGGCTAGAATGGCATAATCCTGCAACTAAGGTCAACCTATTGACACTTTTTGGATGCTTGACTGCAAGACTACAGGATATTATGACGTATTCTTACATAGATATTCCTGCGAATAAATTCTTGTACACCTTTGTAAGAAGGATGCTTTATCACATGGCATAAGGTTATAACTGATACTCTGTTATAGACATGTAGATTTGTTGCCGCGAAGAATTCTGTTTTATGGATCTGTTATGTAGACATGGCAGTAGTTTGTTGTCATCATGTCCATGCTTAATAGATCAAAACATCAGTGAAGTCTACATCTCATGTTGCTTTTGAATGTTAGCTTTGGAATGTTATAGTAAGAATGTGCCAGCTTATGATTGAACAGTCTCTGATTTTCCCACTCGCGTACAATCTGTGTTTTAGTTGCTTAATGACTTGTTGGACTACGGTTAATGTATCACCGACTTTGCAGATTGGCTTTAACTAGCAGTGGAGAGGTCATTCAAGACAAACTGGTAAAGCAAGCACTGCAGAAAGGGTTGCTGCTAGAGTTCAAGAAAGATTCTGAGAGAATACTGCTAGCTGTTGCTCAGAGACCTGATGGAAGGAAGAACTGGATGGTCGCCGATCAGGTTCTTATAGAAACAACTAATGCGGCTTGTTGAATAGGTTGCTAGGTGTTGGAGCTTTTGGTTTTATGTTTATTGGTTAAGCAGTAAGGAGGTTTGGAATTAATTTGATATTTCTTGCTTTATGCTGCAGAATGGTGTCACAAGTTCCATTAAACCACAGCAAATCACTTATATTGTTCCTGGTGTTGAAAACTTTGCCCACACTGAAATATCAGAATTTATTCAGAGAGCTCAGAATAACTTGGTTTGTTTTTCCTGCATAACTAAGTGGAGCGAGAAATAAATGTGTTTTCTTGTCTTTCTATTGATAAAGAGTATTAGTTTTGAAACCTAGTGCAGGATTCCACGCTCCTTGAGTTTGCTTGGGTTGAGCTTCTTGAAGCGAACAAGCCAGTAACTGCTGAAGAGTTAGCGGAGGTATAATTCTTTGAGTGTAGTAATAAGATCTCATTGTTCCTCTGATAATCTTAGCTTATTATAACAGATGATTTTTGGTAGTTCGGAGCCTCTTGAAAGCTATTGTGCTCATCTCTTGCTATCAAGGGATGATGTCTACTTCACAGTACTAGAGAGCAAAGGTCCTTGTTCTCTTTATGGGCCACGATCAACTGTTCATGTATGTCTTGTTTTAGCTTTGATCTTAATGTTTTCGAATGGAATTAATGTGTAGTTGTTGGTGCCTATCACAAGCAGATTTACATGATAAAGCGATATCCTGAGTTAGCAATTTTTTTTTTTTTGGGCATTGCTAGTAAAAAAAAAAAATAGTTTTCAGCTGGTTACTTTTTCTGAGCTCGGCCGGAAACCTGGAAGACTTTCCTTACTGAAAGAAAACAGATCTTTGCAATGATAATAACCTCAGTCATGAATGGTCACTCTCAGATATGTGAAAGTTGGGGCTTGGAACTTTCTGTTTGTGTTTTGGATCTAGTTTAAAATTGATAGTACGCTTTTTAATATTTAGTATAAGTTTGTAATGGTTAGACACGTATATTCTACTTTTTACCAGTGCATTTACTCATTGAAATATTAGTTTCCCTAAGCTTGAAATATGGATGCTTCCTTTATTAATTAGTGAAGATTGTGTTCTTCTTCACTTTAAATAACTAATTCAGTGTATGGAAGATTTCTACATGGTTCATTGCTTACTTGAGTAAAGAAGAGAAGACATTTAGGTTTTACTGCTTTTTCTCTTTACAACCAGTAAATCTGGGTTCCCACCAATTTGAATACTAGGTAGAAGAACTTCAGCGCAGGAAGCTTGCCAAGGAGATTGCTGATAAGGAATTTGAGGAGTTTGTACAGTTATTGAAGTCCGCTAAGGCAATGCCTCCACATGCTAAACCAGCAAAATCTTCATGGAAGGTTGAAGAGAAAATCCGGCACAGGATTGAGTCTCTTCAAGCTTATGCCATCGATGCTTGCAAGAATGACGACGAAAAGAAAACAGCAGGGATGGTAATCTGTCTGGCCCCACTTTGTTAGTTTCTGATGTTGTGAATCCACATACTATTCTAGCAGCGATTTAATTTTGAAGATCAGATCAGATGCTGAAGCTTCTCTAACATCGCTTATCGACAGTGATACAAATATGTGAACTGGAGATCTAATCATGTATATTTTGCCAAGTATTGCTTTACAAATACAAAAAAGAGGAAAAGACGGAGGTTTCTGAAATCTCTTTATTTTTTATTAGATCCTGAAGGCAATGGGACAGGCAAAAACGGCTTCTGCAGCAGTAAATCTCCTCATAGATATTGGGTATTTCCCAGTACATGTGAATCTCGATCTGTTAAAGTTAAACATACGTACTGATTATCCAGATGACATTTTATCAGCTGCTGAAAGTCTACTCTTGGAGTCTTCTGACCCAGATGAGGTTGGCTTGCTTCCTAGTTATACTACCTATCATTACATAAACAAATCTTTGGTTGGTTGAACTATATTATCATTGTTCTTGAGGAAATAAAAGTAGTGATCATGAGAAACTTCTCAAGGAATTTCAAGGATTTTGGTACTTATTTTAAAAATTCATTTTTGGTGTACATTTGTGTTTTGGGGTGGAAGGACATGAATTTATATGCTCATATAGATTTTCTATTCCTACGTGCTTCTCGATAATGATAAAGTACATTGTCTCAAGTTCATCTTTCGTTTTCTCTTTAGCCTATCACCTTTGCTGATGTACTTGAAATGAAATAACAAACCCAACTTTTTCTTGCACTGTGCTCAGTAGAGGGTTGTCTTGTGCAACAAAGGCCATGACTAGAATAGCAAGGAGCAATCTGATTCAATTAAAGTGTTTCATGAGTGAAGACCAAAAGGAAAGTGACGCATTGAATGAGAAAACTAAAGAAATAGAGTCCAATTAGCTAAGTGTATCTGAAGTCCACTGCCCTTGCTTCTTTTTCTATCATAACATCGGTTTTTTAGTCTAGATTTTCTTTTGTCCTGAAGGACCTTCAATCTGTTTATCTTATATGGTCTCATGTATACACTATACATAGTTGGGTTACGTCAGCAGTCTTCATTCTCAACTTTGTTTGTCATTTTAGAACTAGAAAGCGTTGATCATATAGACTAATTCGCGAACTTATATTAAAGAATGGCTTTAATGTTGTTAATTAGATCCTAACTAATAAAAATCTTCTTACCATTCCACTCAATACTGGACCCCAAGAGAAGACGGTTATTAAGATTCACCATTACCTTTTATTTTCTGTGGTATATGTAAATTAATTCTTGTTACCGCATGTTTATTTCATGTTTCTTGTGTTTAGATTGACAGAATCGATCTGACTCATCTGAAGGTCTATGCAATCGATGTTGACGAAGCAGACGAGGTAAACATGTACTCTCTGAATGCTGTTTGATAGTCCACATTGCAATATTACTTCATTTATGGGGTAGTTCTCAATCCACACTGTATCTCTATTACCCATATGCAGCTTGATGACGCGCTGAGTGCGACGAAGCTGCAGGATGGTCGGATTAAAATTTGGATACATGTTGCAGATCCGACTAGTTTAGTTCAACCTGGGAGCATCATTGAGAGGTATTTCTGAGTTTCGGTTAGACTGCTAATTTATATTTTTGCAGTAAAGTGCTTTTTGTCATATAGTTGGTGCTCTGTAGAGAGGCAATGAGAAGAGGGACTTCTGTGTTTTTACCGACTGCTACTTATTCAATGTTTCCCGAGAAACTTGCCATGGAAGGGATGAGCTTGAAGCAAGGAAAGTTATGCAATGCTGTTTCAGTATCTGTTGTACTGCGGTCTGATGGCAGGTAAATTTGAAGTATCATTCGAGTCTCTATGATTTGACACAAGGCGGAATCTGGAAGAAGCAGCATGTAAAAATAACTGACGAAAAAGAGGGAAACTAGGGGACTGGAAGGAAGAAGAAACCTACAATTTAGGAACCCGTCTGTAGCCGCTCCTTACAGCCTCCTTGTTTGATATTAATGTTAAGGGTGAGAGAACCTAAAGGATTAGGCTCATCAAAAAATGTCAAGAACGTAAACATGCTAGGACCCGTCAGATTTGAAGTTTGGTTTAAAAAAATTCAAATGAATGTTGAGTTACTAGGATGATTGTTGCAGGGGTTTTAAGTAACTGCGTATTCATCTCTTGGACTGCGTGATCCTTTCCATTTTTTTGATGAGTACAGTGCTGCAGATTTTAAAACGGTATGACTTGTAAAAGGGGTTTGCAAGTCTTATGTGGACAATTCGTCATATTTTGTGGACTACAGGAGCATTCTATTTCATCACCAAATTATCTTCAACTTCAATAGAATATGTTACCATCCCATGTAGGTCAGTATTAGTGTTAACAAAGGATGGTTTAAGTCTGGAGTAGACTCGATATGCTTATCCAACAAAAAGAAAGTGACATTATGCCGTAATAATTGTTAAGCTAACAGGCACCATTCCATCTATCATATCATTTGAGTCCAATGAAAGAATGAGGTTTTCTCACTCCTTGTATGCTTTTTACAGCATTGCAGAGTACACGGTATGTAATTCAGTTATTAGACCAACTTATATGCTGACATATGAGAGTGCCTCTGAGCTTCTTCATTTGAACCTGGAGGAGGAGGTGGAACTGAGAATGCTGGGTGAGGCTGCAGGTCTTCGGTTACAATGGCGTCGCGAACAGGTTGGCTATGGCTTCATCAAATTAATGTTGGAACAATAGTTAGAGTTTTAAATTCGACCATCTGGATTTCCTTTCTTCTTTTGGTTCGGAAGTTGGGCTAACACCTTGTTGTTCACTTACCAATTTAGGGAGAGCGATGCCCCATCAATCTTCATTTAGGTGGCGAATAGACTAAAATGTAATTACGTAATGTGTTGTTTTTAACAAAGTCACTCACATTTACAGACACACATGGAGACATACATACTACATAAGTGCAGAGGGCTTTTTGGACATTGCAAGATCTTGATCTATGCCTTCTGTGCAGTATGGGGTCTCAATGCAGCACTCTAAAGGGTGCTTAAACGACATATTTGTCTTTCTTCTTGGATCTAAGCTGCATTTTACATTTCCGCACGCTTGAAGATGTTCTTCATTGGCTCTTCTTATTGTTCTATGGCAGTTTACTTGTCACAAATTTTGTTCCTTTTTTTATGTTATTTTCCTGTTAAACTGGTTTTGTGTATCACATGATCTATCTGTTTGATGATACCAAATTGAAGTGACATCTATCATCTGACCATTATCCAGGGTGCAATAGAGACAGCCTCTTTAGAAACACGAATCAAGGTGGCTAATCCAGATGATCCAGATCCGTTGATTAACCTATATGTAGAAAATCAGGCGGATCCTGCAATGCGGCTCGTGTCGGAGATGATGATACTCTGTGGAGAAGCTATAGCCACTTTTGGTTCTGATAATAACCTTCCTCTACCCTACAGAGGACAGCCTCAATCCAATATTGACGCATCTGCATTTGACCATCTTCCTGAAGGGCCTGTTAGGAGCTCTGCTATTGTTAAGATAATGCGTGCAGCTGAAATGGATTTCAGGAAGCCTATACGCCATGGAATTTTGGGGCTTCCCGGTTATGTTCAATTTACATCTCCCATTCGTAGATACATGGATCTCCTTGCTCATTATCAGGTGAGTTTTGACAGTGGAACTTTGTAGTGTTTGCTTAAAAGTCCTAATTGTAAGCTAGTTGATGAGTTTCTGCACTGATTTTTCTAAAGTGAACAATGTGATGCAAGCAGTGGCGCGTTACGTGCTTTACACTTGTACAAATGAATACGAATTATACTCAGCTGGTGAGATTGGCTAGCTGGGAGAAGCCTTTTATTTTTATTTTTTAAATTAATAACGTCTGCAGCAGTCTTCATGTTGAAGCGACAGAATTTTTCTAGTGGATGATTATATCCAACCGGCCGAGTCCTAGGTGAATATAGGCAATTTACTTTTGAGCATGGGATTTATTTTGGGTTAATTTGCAAGTGTTGTTCTTGTTTCAATCACTTAAGGGTATTATTCTCTATGTCGTCTTCTTGTTCATTCAGAATCCAATTTCTATGAGCTATGCAGTCAACATCTTGTCAGCTCCCCACCCCCCCAAGCCGCCGGGTACCCCCCCAACCCAAAATATCACCACATTCCCACCACCTCTGAGGACAAAACATAGTGATACAAAATTGTCGAAATGGGGGATGAAGTGGTAGGGCTCAGGAAAAAACTTGGAACTCCAATTTAATGGGGGTATTTGAATAGTAGAAATTGTATCTTGTAGACTTGGTCCCAAAACTTAGTATTATTAGAAGTGGCCCCACTTTTTCTGGCAAATCCTAATCATTTGAATTATATTGGTCACTATAATGATCTCTGATATTATTAATTTGACAAAGCTCTACTAAATTTGACTAGAAACTATGGTCTACTTGGTCTCTCAAACCCATTACAAAAGCTAGTTTTTAATGATCTCTTCAACTATATCACGTTTTCTGAGCATGAAGTTCAGTCTGCTATTGAATCTGAAATAAGTTAGATGTGTAGTTTCTTAACATGTATGTGTGTGCAGGTGAAAGCATTTCTCAGAGGCGATTCTCCTCCATTTTCAGCTGGCCAGCTGGAAGGAATGGCATCAATAGTAAACATGCATGCTAGATTGGCAAAGAGGCTCTTTAACAGCAGTCTACGGTATTGGATGTTAGAATACCTGAGAAGGCAACCAAAAGACAAACGGTTTCGTGCGCTGATCCTTAAATTCATGAAAGATCGAATTGCAGCTTTGCTTCTAGTAGAGGTATGCATACAAAGTTTCTTTCCCGTTGCAGCTGTATATCACCAACTATATTAGCTAAACTATATAGTCAGACTCCATGATACCTCATCTGTTGGGACTGAGACTTCTCAATTGCTGACTATTTGCAGGTAGGATTTCAAGCTTCTGCATGGGTGTCTGTAGGGTCACAGATTGGCGATGAAGTGGAGGTTCAGGTGGAAGAAGCTCATCCACGTGATGATATTCTCTCTCTCAAGGAGGTTGTGCGTTGAGCATGAAGATATTCCTCTTGCAGGCCTCAACTCAGAGCTGCCATCACTTTTCTAATATGATCAACAGGGTTTCTATGGAATTCCAAGTAGACCAGTTGATCTTTCTATGCAGTCCCAGAAAACACCTAAAGCCTACGCTGTTGAAAGAGAATGACTGGAGTCAGATAAACAGTGCCGTACCTCCACTTTTGGAAAGCTCATACTTTGGGACTGATTTAGCTGACAAAGAGACAAGCTGTATCTTGGAAAAATCAGGTTTTGCAGAAACTTGCTGGATTTTCAGTTTCTTCACAAGTTTACATTACTTAAACTGCTACTTGCAACGTGGTTAGTGATGTCTGAATTCTGAAGATTTTGTCTACCTTTTGCGGGGGAATACACAGGCTCAGGCCGCTTTCGAGTTCCTTTCTTGTGATTATTGGACCTCCAGACGAGGTTATTATACCAGAAGAAGAGGGGAGTTGATTGATTGTATATACAGATGATGGTAAGCCTATGTACCAGTGGAAGTATGATTGGGGCATTACTCTTGTACGTTTAGCCTCCTATTCAGCGATTATACAGACAATGACAATGCATAGTTTCACTGACGAGTCTGTTTACAACAACATAATACGAGTTTCAGAATCATGGCCTAGAAATGAGCCTTCTTCACGGTGGGAGGGATGTATATGATGAATGTTTAGAGTGCTTACGACCCTGTGAATCGAAAATGTTGGGTAATGAGTCGTTCTGGTAGCTTCTCCACAACACCCTCCGAGCCCCTTCCAGGGGACTTGGCTAGCGTAGCTTAAAGGCTGGAGTTAGACAGAGTGCTCAAGAGAAATTTTTGGGACTCAATCCACACCATCCAGCACGAGGAGCATGTCTTTACGCAATACTAGTTCTCTTAGGTGTCACATGATTTAGGATTTGGAGTCTAGAGAATTTGTCAAGGGTGGGCTAGGGTTTGTCTCCATCATTCATGATGCATGAGCTTTGTGCTCGCAATAATTCGAAGCAACCAGAGGTAACTACCATGGTCCCAATGGCCATCACAGGCTTGACACTGTTACCATGCTTTTGTGACCACCCTTTTTAAGGCATTTCAAGAGGTAGCTGGGTTGGTGATTTTGTTAGCTGTCCTCGGCTTTCCGCCACCAAACCTGGCAGTGTACTGAGGACTCCTCCCACCCGTTTAAACCACAGATTTGGACTAAGAAGTCTATACTGCACTTTACTGTGTTTTTTCACATCATTTTGTCGCTAAAGGTGCAACGGCCCCAACATCTGAAGCTTTTAACAATAAAACACGGGGTGGACAGGTATGTGAAGGTGTAGAATTACTCGCTCCCAATGAGATTTACAAACTTGGTGATACTTTAACTGCGCATTAAATCCCTATTAGTTTTTGCATTAGACTGGCTAGATTCGATGGGGGTGAGACGGGCCTTCTCTCGATAGTATAGCATGAATCAACACTTGCTTCTGATCACCAACACTTGCTTCTGGTCAGCGCGTAGGACACTCGTACAACGTTGATGATACGTCAATACTCTCTTCAAGCACCGCTCTTTTTTAAACTAAATTTGGAACTGTGCTACGAGGACTTCCTAATGCAGATCTAATTTTGTCAGTCTCCTTTCCACAGCTTGCATACTTTGTGCTCTTCCAAGGTTACATCTGTACTGTAGGGAAAACATAGGTACACCTATGGTCCCTCAGCTAGCATATGATATGATTAAGCATGCTTTAAGCATTCACGCGTTATGGGAGACAGATCAAGGTGGACATTCTATTCTCTTTATGTATAATCCCAATCCTAGTTGATTATCTCACGAGCAAGATGGTCGAAGATATCTTTTAAAGAGGAAATGCTATTTGTTTTGTTATCCCGTCATATCTTAAGCCTAACTTTGTTGGTAATGTGCATCCTTTCCTAATTTTGATAATATAAGTAAATAAGGGTCTATTGGACTCGACAAGCTTTATAGAACTGTCTTGATTTTTGAATAATTATTATCAAGTTATTATCTCTTACACCCCACGCTAGACATTTGAACTATGTTAGTAGTTTAACTCACAATTTTAGCGAGGCTTTTATGACATTTAGCGACAAAGGAAGACAAACTTTTGAGATAGCGTTCACATATCCAGCATAGGCCATTGAACCGCCTAGTTCCGGATCTAATATGGCATATGAGAGATGACAGAAGGGGACCAAAACATCATGTATTATGTCGCTTACGCATTTATGAGGGCCTGAGGGGCAGGACCATGAATACTTTCTCTCACTAATCGAGAGTTAGAATAATGCATCGAGAAACTGTTGGGTCTATGGCCAAAGTTACCATCACAATTGTCAAAGCAAGTAATAATTCAGTATACTGTAACAAAAATTGGTCTTGTCAACAGAAAATTAGTAGGAAAATATTTCAGATCCGTAGTAAAGGCTTTTCCAAACGAAAAGTTTTGTTATTAAAGATTCTTGAGCAATATATGCTCTTGTCCGGAAAAGTTCCTATGGGATTTACGATCCCGTCGCAAAGTACAGTCAACTTTACTAAATTTAACTTGACAAAAGTTATCCTAGTAGCTTTGATAATAGGCCCACTCTATAAACAACTCCTTTAGTTTTGTGCAATGGCTACATGTTTAAAGGCGAATGATGGAAAATACAGAGGAGGAAATGCAGAGGTGTTGTGGGTAGCTAAGGCATTCTCCGTTCGCCACTGAAAAACTCCATTTGTCGTTAAATATGCGGTCTCTGTAACAGTTTTACCGTAAAAGAGAAAACAGTTAATACTGGACCGCAAGAGAAAACAGTTATTAAGATTCACCATTACCTTTTATTTTCAGTGGTATATGTAAATTAATTCCTGTTACCGCATGTTTATTTCATGTTTAGATTGACAGAATTGATGTTGACGAAGCAGACGCGGTAAACATACACTCTCTGAATGATGTTTGATAGTCCACATTGCAATAGTACTTCATTTATGGGGTAGTTCTCAATCCGAAACGAAACAAGCTCCTTGAACTTGGTATAGTCAAATTAACTCATATTTCATCAATTAAGGAATTGAAAGGAGTAAAAGTGAGCCTACCTTGTATATTAAAAGGTAAGGTAAATCAGATGCTCTTATTGTTTCCTTGTATGTGGATGGCTTAATTGCTACCCGAAGTGATGAGAAAATGGTTACATGAATTTAAAAGTAAAATGATGAAGAGATATAAAATAAATGACTTGGGCTTGCTATATTATTTCTTCGGTATTGATGCTCAGCAAACTGAAGGTGGAATTTTCATTAGCCAAAAGAAGTATGGTGAGACGATCTTGAAGAAGGTCAAGCAAGATGTATGGATGTAAATCAGTTGGAACCCCCTTGGTGGTGGATCAAAAACTTATTAGAGATGATAGAAATGGTAATGTAGATGCTTCATTGTTCAGAAATTTAGTTGGAAGTTTGTTGTATCTTTCAGCTACAAGACCTGACATCATGTATGATACTATAGCTTGTTGTCTAGATTGATGCATAAGCCTAGCCGAATTCACTATGGGGCAGCAAAAAAACTCCTAAGATACATTCAAGGCACTCTTGATTTTGGCATAATGTACCAGAAGAATGAAAATCTCCAGGTGAGTGGTTTTTGTGATAGTGATTGGGATGGAAGTGTTGATGATATGAGAAGTACTAGTGGCTATGCATTCTCACTTGGTTTTGGCATGATTCTTATGCATCAAAGAAGCAGCAAACTGTGGCACAATCTTCAGCAGAGGCTGAATATGTGGCAGCTGCAGCGACCACATCTCAAACAATATGGCTGAGAAGAATTCTTGAAGACATGGGAGAAGAGCAGGCTGAAGCAACTACTCTGTAATAATAAATTAGCTATTGCAATGACAAATAATCCAGGGAATTATCATCGAACAAGGCACATTAACATCAAGTACCATTATGTGAGAGACGCTGTGGAAAATAGAGAAGTGCAATTTCAGTTTTATAAGACAAAAGATTAAGTTGCTGATGTTTTCACCAAAGCTATTCCTAAAGAAAAGCTTAACTACATTAGACTGAAGATGGGTGTTCAACGACAAAGTATTAAGGGGTAGTGTTAAATTAATATTTTGTTGAATTAGTTTATGAATACTATAATTTGTGGTGTTATCTAAAGTAGCTTATCAAGGAAGCTAGATGTAAAAAAAAAGTTAAGCTTTTGTCTCTCACAAGAGGTGATCAGAAAAACAGAGTGAAAAGAAGAGAAACAGAGTACTCCGTATGTTTTTTTTTTTTTGCCTCTTCTCCTCTTACCCTTCTCAGCTTCTTTAACATCTATTCCAACGGATATTGGATATTCGAATACCTGAGAAGGCAACCAAAAGACAAACGGTATCGTGCACTGATCCTTAAATTCATTGAAGATCGAATTGCAGCTTTGCTTCTAGTTGAGGTATACATACAAAGTTTCTTTCCCGTTGATGCTGTATGTCACCAACTATATTAGCTAAACTATACAGTCACGCTTCATGCTACCTCATCTGTTGGGACTGAGACTTCTCAATTGCTGACTATTTGCAGGTAGGATTTCAAGCTTCTGCATGGGTGTCCGTGGGGTCACAGATTGGTGATGAGTGGAGCTTGCAGGCCTCAACTCAGAGCTGCTATCGCTTTTCTAATATGATCAACAGAGTTTCTATGGAATTCCCAGTAGACCAGTTGATCTCTCTATGCAGTCGGAAAACACCTAAAGCCTACACTGTCGAAAGAGAATGACTGGAGTCATATAAACAGTGCCGTACCGCTACTTTTGAAAAGCTCATACTTTGGGACTGATTTAGCTGGCAAAGGGACAACTATAATGGAAAATTCAAGTTTTGCAGAAACTCGCTGGATTTCAGTTTCTTCACAAGTTTACGTACTTAAACTGCTACTTGCAATGTGGTTAGTGATGTCTGAATTCTGAAGATTTTGTCTACCTTTTGCGGGGAATAACACAGGCTCGGGCCGCTTTCGAGTTCCTTTCTTGTGATTATTGGACCTTCGGACGAGGTTATTATACCAGAAGAAGAAGAGAGTTGATTGATTGTATATACAGATGATGGTAAGCTTATGTACCAGTGGAAGTATTGTTGGAGCGTTACTCTTGTACGTTTAGCCTCGTATTTAGCGATTATACAGACAATGACAATACATAGTTTCCCTGTCGAGTCTGTTTACATCAACATAATACGAGTTTCAGCATCATTGCCTAGAAATGAGCCTTCTTCACGGTGTGGGAGGGATGTATATGATGAATGTTTAGAGTGCTTACGACCTTGTGAATCGAAAATATTGGGTAATGAGTTGTTTTTGTAGCTTCTCCATAACACCCTCCGATCCCCTTCCAGGGGACTTGGCTTGCGAAGCTTAAAGGTTGGGGTTAGGCAGTGCTCAAGAGAATTTTTGGGACTCAATCCACACCATTCGGCACGAGGAGCATGTCTTTACTCAATACTAGTTGTCTTAGGTATCACATGATTTAGGATTTGGAGTCTAGAGAGTTTGTCAAGGGTGGGCTAGGGTTTGTCTCAATCATTCATGATGCATGAGCTTTGTGCTCGCAATAATTCTAAGCAACCAGTGTTAACTACCATGGTCCCAATGGCCATCACAGGCTTGACACTGGTACACCATGCTTTTAAGGCATTTCAAGAGGTAGCTGGGTTGGTGATTTTGTTAGCTGTCCTCGGCTTTCCGCCACCAAACCTGGCAGTGTACTAAAGACTCCTCCCACCCGCTTAAACCACAGATTTTGACTAAGAAGTCTATACTCTGTACTGCGATTTATAGTGTTTTTTCGCATCATTTTGTCACTAAAGGTGCAATGGCGCCAACATTTAAAGCTTTTAACAATAAAAAAACAGGGTGGACAGGTATGTGAAGGTGTAGAATTACTCGCTCCCAATGAGATTTACAAACTTGATGATACTTTAACTGTGCATTAAATCCCTATTAGCTTTTGTACTAGATTGGCTAGATTCGAAAATGAACTAGACTGTACTTTACACTTCTAAATTTTATCAATTTGGAAACCACCCTCAAAGGGCTTTAGCTGGGTGGTTTAACACTTGCTATCTGGTAAAGACCTCGTGAGGGTGACCATCGCTCGATAGTATAGCGCGAACCAGCACTTGCTTCTCATCAGCTCGTAGGACACTCATACAGCATTTACGATAACGTCAACACTCTCTCTTTCAAGCACCGCTCTTTTTAAACTAAATTTAGAACGGTGCTACGAGGACTTCCTAATGCAGATCTAATTTTGTCGGTCGCCTTTCCACAGCTTGCATACTTTGTACTCTTCTAAGGTTACGTCTGTAGGGGAAACACAGGTACAACTATGGTCCCTCAGCTAGCATATGATATGATTAGGCATGCTTTAAGTGTTCACGCGTTATGGGAGACAGATCAAGGTGGACATTCTATTCTCATTATGTATAACCCAATCCTTGTTGATTAGCTCACGAGCAAGATGGTCGAAGAAATCTGCTAAAGAGGAAATGCTATTTATTTTGTTATCCCATCATATCTTAAGCCTAACTTTGTTGGTAATCTGCATGCTTTCCTAATTTTGAGAATACTTTATGAGTAAATAAAGGTATATGGGACTCGGTAAGTTTTATAGAACTGTTTGAATTTCGAATAGTTATCTTCGAGTTATTATCTGCAAACTTTTTAGATACCCTTCACGTATCCAGCGTAGACCAGTGAACCGCCCAGTTCCGGATCTAATGTAGCATATAGGAGACGAGAGAAAGGGTCCAAGACATCATGTATTATGTCGCTCACTCATTTATGAGGGGCAGGACCTTGAAATACTTTCTCACACTAATCGAGAGTTAGAATAATTTTCGTTATAAAAAAAATACTAAACAAAAAATGGTCTTGTCAACGGAAAAATAGTAAGAAAATATTTCAGATCCCTAATTAAGACTTTTCCAAACGAAAATTTTCGTTATAAAAAAATATCATGCAATATATACTCTTGTCAGGAAAAGTCCCTACGGGATTTGCGATTCCGTGATAACGTACAGTCAGTTTTACTAACTTTAATTTGACAAAAGTTACCGTAATTTTGACAATAGACTCACTTTCTAAACAGCTTATTCCAGTTTTGTGCAATAGCTACATGTTTAAAGGCAAATGATGGAAAATGCGGAGGAGGAATAGCAAAGGTGTTGTGGGTAGCTAAAGCATTCTCTATTCGTCATTTAAAAAATTGTGTTTGTTGTTAAATACGCGATCTCTACAACAGTTTTAACTGTAAAAGAGACTTTTAGAACGCGACGACACTTCTATAATACTGCGTCAAAATTCTAATCCACAATCAATCAAGCGTAACGCGTACTCACCTTACTATTTCAAAATCATGCTTGCACCGCTGCGCCACAACATATGAATTAAGCACGTCTACTTCACCTCCTTTTTATCTTGCCCCAGCATGTGCTCTTTGCTTAGCAAAAATGCACGTTAGCGTTTTTAATGGCTGATGGTGACCATTTCACACCCATGGACAGGTTCCTTGAGTACCAAGTTGCATTTGTCATTGTCAAGCATGTCTTGGGTCCATGGCTTAGCCCTCTAAGTTTGAGCAACATCTAGCGTTGCTGCTATAGCTGCCTGCAGAGAGCAACTGAACAAGACCAGGTAATTATTGCACTGAGGGTCTTTTCAATTTCTCTGTTTTTTGGGGAGCTGTTCCTAGAGGCTAAAACCCAATGGATGGGCAGGGGTTGATTAATTATAGTCTCCGGTTAGTGTTCATGTCTCCTTTGGGAAAGGTCCATCCGGATTCCAACACCATGCACTCCTTGTTTCCTTATCAGTATTACATTTCTGTTTTAGGCCATGTAACGTGGGAGTTGATGAACCCAACAGTACAAGAATTATGGCACGCTTAGTACAGTCTTTTACTACATGTCAAGAGCCATGCAAGTCAAATGGGAAGAAACCAGATGGACGAACACTGCATGCACACACATAAAAGGAGTTCAAAATGCACCGACATAATGGGGACCAAATGGAAGTCAAAACTTGAAAGCATATTTTGAACTCCGGCCTCAAGACCTTTTTAGGTAAAAAGATGTATCTTAATTAATACATGCACAATGCGCTTGTTTGAAACTTTAGTTTTTAGAACGTTAAAAAAAGGGCATATAAGACCGTTAACGTTAAGTAAAAATTGGCTTTTGAAATGCAATTTTGGTGGTTGTACTCAAACTGATAGATAACGCAATCTTATGTTCGTAAAGTTCATCTTTTGTCAATTTTGAAAATGAGATTTTGGTGATTTTACACAAGCCGAAAGATATTACGTTCGCAACATTCATCTTTTGCCGGTTTTTAGTTAACAATACGCAAATAATTCTTCACAAAATTAAGAACACTTAACGCATGGTGAATTATTTCAACGTCAAAGTTGAATGGCAAATTTAAGCCACTCTGCGAGGTGAAGAAAACCTTTGATGTTCATGGACAATACGGAGTGGTGATTCTTACGCCCGAATCGAGACTATTGCCCCATCGAAGCGAAAGCAATTGAAACATTCTCAATACGCTGCTAAAAGCAACAAATGGCAAGTGCACGTTGTATAAGTCTTGTTTGAATAAAATTTGAGGATACGTGCCACACTTGACGTATATCAGCTCCTAAATTTCTTTTTCATCTTTCACCAAATCCCTTTTAAGCCATCTTTTTTTTTTCCTTTTCTTTTCTCTGCTTCTTCTTAGGACGACAAACCAAGATTTCAACCATAAATCAATCTGGATGTAACGAAAAATAAACAAAGTTTTTGTTTTACGCAGCATCAGCTTGATGTCAAATGCTCCTACAGGGTTAAATCCTTTTAAGGAATATTTGCTTATAGCCTAATATTAGGCACCTTCTGGACATGGTAATTGTTCACAAAATAGAAATCACATCGTACATCAAAGTCAACTGCATCAAATTATTGTTTGCTTCTTGAACTTCATTTGTATATGCCAATGACCCAAAAGCTAAGGTAACAATGCTCATTACTCTTATGTAACTTATATATTAATACAAGCACATTCATTCCTTGCCAAGGTACTTCTATAAGAAAAAAAAAAAAGCACATTCATTCCTTGCCAATCAAGAGGTAGGAACAGATGGTTTCCAAGGGACAATCCTTTGCTTTAAACGAAGAATTAATAATGTACTTTCTCAATTAATCTCTGGCAACCAAAATGTAAAATATATGCTTATAGTATTAGTCTATGTAGGGGATTTGTGCCTCTAATTATTCTATTAGAGTACCATTTTTTTTTGTTAGCTACAAGATTGTTGATAAATTGAGAAGCTAAGTTTCGGACCGCGCGGCGGGTCAGACAAAATCAAATTAAAAGTCGTGGAGTCGAATTAAATTTGCTGCAGGTATATATATAGGTCATGATCCATTATTAGCTCTAGCCAGTTATCGGCGCGATTTGATCGTCCACTATATTATATAACAGACGACGAAAAAAATGGCCGTTCAAGCTCTCAATCTGACCATCCACAGCTCGATCTGGACGGTCAGATCGTTCTGACAACTTAGATTAAGTTACCAACGCTAGTAATGAATCATATATATATATATATATATATATATATATATATATATATATATATATAGTTATGAATGATATCTTGTGATGTAGTGCAAACTGTCTTAGCATCCTTAACAATCAAGTTCAAATCGTCAATTTAAATTATTAAGAATGCGTTTGGATGAAAAATTTTAAAGTACATTGCATTTTAAAATTCGGTGGTTTATAAATTTAAGAAACTGCGCATGACCTCGTCCAATTTAAAAATACACTCAAGATGTTTTCAACTTTCAAGGTGTTTAATTATTGAACCATAAACAAATTTTAGAACCGAGTGAAATTTTGTGTTCAATTACCTCGCCTAAATACACTCATGATGATGTTTTCAAGGTAAAAAGGTCAATACAAAGCATCATGCCTTACAGAACTTGTCCTTTTAGCTATGGGATCTACGAGGGTGCAATCTGGGAGGCAAGCAAAATCATCCTCCGTGGGAGGTTTCAGGTCCATCAAGTTATGCGTGGACCCTTTTTGATGCTCCGATCACCGCACACTCAAAATATTTTGAGCCCTCGTGAAATAGAACAGGCTCCGTTGGGAGCGACAGGAGGAGTAGCACGTGAGAAGGACAGCGATAATGGCGAGAAAGGTGACGGTAAATGTTATTTTTAATGTGGTCCGCTAAAGCGGCCGATGCGCAAATATAGCATATGACGGTCGAATATATGAATGGTGACGCAAGTGGAGGGTCTGATATGAATATAAAGCGGTGGCGACGGGCAAATATAGCGTATGACAGGCTATTAATTTTTTTTTAATGACAAATAAAATATGAACAAATATGACCAAATGGTTAAGGAAAAGATTTGGCTGCTACTCAGGTGGAAGAATCTTTCTCCTACTCTCTATATAACGACAATCAATTGTCCCTAATTGATTTTAGTGACGCTAAAAAACTACTGTTAAAAATTATCGCTGAAAATATTAGAAGAAAAGTCATTAAAAATATTTAACGATTATTAATTGTCACTACACATAATTGAAAGAAGATTACTGTGGGTGGGGGGGGGGGGGGGGGGGGAGTTTGTGTAATGGATAATGCGACGCATGCACATTCACATGCCTACATGTTTGACCGGGAGAGAGGGGGGGTCTTGGTGACACCATCACATGTCTTGACATGTGGTGTTGGTGGAAAACCAGTTTGATCCTCTCGATGACGTGGCATATCTACTGGATCTGGTTGGTCAATACGTGGGACACCTTTCTAGGCTTTTGCTTTACCCTTCCGTGTTACAAGTGCACCAACCCTAACCACATCGCCCCCCTTGGATTAAATGAGCAAGTGAAGGTAGGCCTGTTTGATGTAGAAATCTATATCCGCACTTTCGCAAAAGTTACCATTTTTCACACTCTTATCAAGTTTTAGCCAGCATCTTATAAATGATCATTAAAAGAGTTATTGTAAGTGACTTACAACCAAGTCAGACGCTCGACGATTTATTTGTGTTGATGACCAATGAGTGACACTAGAAGACATTAGACAGATCTAAAAATTTTACAGAAAAAAAGAGTGATCAAAGGCAAAAAGTATTGATGAAATTGTATATTGACGGTGAGGGTGGTTGATTCACGACCTTTTTCTTAAATACCAACGCAATCTTCATCTAAAGGATAATATATAGACGTCACGTGTACATATTTTAACAACCATTGGATGTCGGTTTAGTATAAAAGTGTGTGAAAGTAACTAAAAGTTGATAAACTCTCTCAAGACTTCACTGTTAGCCATGCATTTATGATAAATTTTCAGACATGGGACAAGAATGAGAAAAAAAGTAGAGTGCAATTATCAGTTCTTTCGAACAATTGTCAAATACATGTAGGTAATACTTGTTGCTATGAACTTCATTGTCACGGGGAACAACTTGTACGGTTATACTCAATGCTGCCGGCAATAAGATTTGAAACATAAACCTCAACCATTACTACGCTACGCAATCAATGTTGAACGATGTCCTTAGTTTGAACTAATGATTTAATTGGATTTCCTAACAGCTTCTACGTCCTGCTCTATTTTAGGAACTTGGGCCATTCCTATCCAGTATATCCATAAAATATTGAAACATGAGGAACACAACCTCCCCAAATTAATTAGTCCAACTTGGAAAACTTAGAGAAAAAGACATGGAAAAGGAGAAAAGCACAAATGCAATAAGTGAAGGCACATGGAGGTGGGTTGTGCAGATGGGACGAGGGAAGAGGGAAGAAGACCAAAGAGGATTTGGGAAGAGAAGAAAGAGGCGAACCAAATCAATAATTCGGTTCACATGTGAGCTGAGAGATCTTCTTTCTGATGGTTGGGGTTTGAATCATCAGACTCCCCTTCGTTTGGTTTGTTACGACTCTTAGCTTAGCCATCTGAGGCCACATGGCCTCAATAGTCACTCACTGATGTGACACACCCTACCCCAAGAACAAGATCACTCACGTTCCTTGTCCCAACTCGAATTCTTCAAACGCAACAAATATGTCATGCGAATGGGTATAGTTTTTGTCTTGTAAATTACCTGATGGGGGTAAAAGTGGAGGTTGAGAGCGACAACTTCAAGAACAATTTGGTGACTTGTTAACGTGAAGTACAGGCTTTTGCTAGCTATCTGATCCATGGACATGCAATGCGTCGTGCCAGTGTTTTTCTTTTGTGACCCGAACCAATAACTGGAAAAAGGAGATGCTGTTCGAAGTCGATCATGCATCTATACTAGCTTAGTTATTTAGCCTAGTTATTCATGTAAGTTACTGAAGTTCGGGGTGGTCATGCACCGATCACCATTAGATCACCATTAATCTATGAAAATCAACAACGCTTCACACTTTATGTCCATTGTTGTCACATTTAATGTTCATATGTGTATACATATATAGACACTAGAGAAATATGGTTTCACCAAGCTTGTATTTGCGTCGAGGTGGAAACTTCTCAAGCAAACAAGAATATTTATAAATTAGATAGATACTTTATATTATCCGCTTTAAACATATACAGGGCATACAAATATTTGGCTATCAATTTATTGCCCTTGCTGCTTTTGAGCCTAATTTCTAAAACAGATGCATGCACTATCTTTTCTTGAGTAAATATTGCATGGGTTTAGACCATTAATCCCTACCATAGTTATGAATACCGTACCGGAGTGCGTATTGTTTTTTTCGCGAAAATGTATGTATCGGTACATGTACCGTCTCAAAATTTTCATCAATACTATACATGTATAATATTCATTCATTGGTGAACTAACAATATATTATATATATTTTCTTACTCACCGCTCCTCTAGAATAAAATGTTTGTCTTATAAAACATGAAGTATCTTAGGTTTCAAATAAATTATTGGTTCCCAAATAAATTGTTTATCCCACCTTTTTCAACGATCTCGTTTGTAAATTCTTGTATATGAATAAACTATTTGTTCAATAGTGACATCTTTGGGTTCAAGAATAAGTTATTTTTCTGAGTGTGCCGCGCAGGCATGTGTAAAGCAGTACATTATGCAGATGAAAGAATATGATCAAAACTTTCAGGTCTGAAGTACATCAAAGTTATGTGAAGATTGAATTATCAGGAAAGATTTTGCAAATTGTAATAAATATTATGAGAAAGAGGCTATAGAGACTTTGATTGATATAATAGAACTTAGAGTGTTTTTCTATTTAATCTTTATATGGTCAATTTACAAAATTTCTAATAAAATGTGACACTTTTACATTTTTTAACGGACCGGTACAAAATTCACTATCTCGGCCGGTACGTAGTTCTCGGCCGGTATGACCTGTACTGGCCGGTACAGAGCGGTATTTTAACTGGTACAAAATGTAAGGGATACCGTACCAGTAAAAGGCAAAAGCAGTACGTATCGACCGGTACCGATACGATATTGATAACTATGATCCCGACCATTTAAGATGATTGCAGTAGAGGGACTGATATAATAGAATCAGTAACAGACCACCAGGGGGTTGGTGGGGCCATGACCCTCCTTGAAATTCATGAAATTTTGATTTGCTTCCTTCAATCTCTGTACAAATTTGATGCATATTTGCCGTTATTCATGTAGTAGGTCCCTCAGTTAAGCTTTCAACTAAGGATGCCATTTCAGATTAGCAAAAAAATTAGCCGTTACCTAATTATATATACTTTCCAAGATTTATTCGTTAATCTTTCTTTTTGTTAGACCACCCGGTATCCGGACACTACATTGGGAGCCGGCTAATCCAGGTTCAAGCCGGGCAGAACCACATGGGCAGCAAAGCTCTCCCTATCAAGTTTAACGCAGCTGCATTCTCAGGGCTTGAACCCGAGACTTTTGATTAAGTTAGGACAAACCCTTACCAGCCGACCTACGCGCTTGACGGTATTTGTTAATGAATACAATGTTTAGTCAAGAGTTACTACAAAGAGTGGAATTAGTTTTTTTGGTGGATATTAGTTAATTCAAAGCGGCATTCAGCTGTAGGAAAAGTACCATGTCTACCCTTTTAAACATTTCCTGTCCTTTTATCACAAAAAATATACTGCAATACAAGTGTTAACATTTTTACATCAAACAGGAAGGTAAATTAATATATCAGGACATAAAAATAGCATATTCTTTGTTTGTATTGTTATCGGTCTAACTTATATAGTTATTTGATGCAAAAGATACATTTACTTATGAAATCTGCTACATATCATAACATAATGTTTCAAAAAATTCGTAACGTACTATGCCTCCTTCCTCCTTCGATAAACGGTCCGAGGCAGTGGCGGAACCAGGATTTCATCTCATGGGGGCTAAAAATATATCGAAGGAGATAAATATTTTAAAGTAAAATAACACACAAAAATAAAGTGCACTTTTTGATAATACAACCTTTAATTAACAATTAATAATCTCAATTTTCAAATGCACAATTAATACAATCTAAAATTATCAATCAAATAATCAATGCTCAAATGGGGTAACAATCCAATTGGGTCCCATCCTCCATCAATAATCTCAATTTTCAAGTACTCAATGCACGATTAACAGCCATAAATCATCAATTAATAATCTAAATTCTCATATGTACAACTAACAACCTAAAATTATTAATCAAATAATCAATTCTCAATAACAAAAGAAATTGTTCAAAATGCACACTGACCTCAGTCCTCAGAAATCAGAACGACGTCATTGTCGCAATATCGCTTGGAACTGCTAATAGATAAAACAAAAGCATTCCATTAGTAGCTGATAACTAATTAAACAAATCTGATGTCATCGTCTTAGCCTAGAGCTTGATAGCTGAAGCGGTAAACAACAACCTAACTTCTTTGACGAAGTTGTGAAAGCAATACAGTATAGATGCAAGACTTGTTCATAAGATTATGAGAGATTGCAAAGCACCAAAGCAGGATTTTACCTACTGATGGGTGGGTATCAAACGAACAACCAAACTGGAGGATCTAAAGGCAAATCACTCACTACCCGAATCTAAGTATTTTAGTTCAAACTTGGAGTCTCAAATCTGTTTAAATTTTAGGCGCCGTAACCATGAGGTTAGTCACTTCGTCCGTCAGCTCGTAGATCTAGGCTAGATCTGGCCGGAGTTGGGGTAGGGAGGGCTTCGACCGCCGACCACCGTCCGCCGTCCGTGAGAGTTGAGACCGTGACCGTCGCGATGATCGGTGGGCGGTGACTGAGAGGCGCCATGACCGATGAGTGGTGCCTGTGAGTGTGAGGTGAGGCGACTGCCATGCCGTGGCCGGGAGACACTGAGTGACTGAGACCGTGAGAGCCAGAGAGGTCGACGGGAACTGAGAGAGTGACTGAGTGTCAGTGAGAGCCGAGAGGAGGAGAGAGAGAGAGAGAGAGTTGCAAGTGTTTTTTTTTTCAAAATCTCAGGGGGTGCTATAGCCCCCCTCGTACATATGTAGTTCCGCCCCTGGTCCGAGGTCCGCCCCTAGATTAAAGGAGAAAAGGTAAGAAAAAAGAAGAAGCAAGAGGCTCATTCGACAAAATGTTCAACAAATGCGAGCTCGGGGAGAATTTAAAGCCGGTAAAATGAGTGGATTTTCCTGATTTGAAGGAAACAGGCAGTTGGAATTGGGGGAGTGTTGGCTAAGACCCGAAGCCCACTGGCCAGAATTGAGAGTATTGGCTCTGCACGGTCTTGTGTAAAGGTGCGCGCGCGAGGCCCGAGAGGGTCCCGCCAGTCGCCGGACAATGGCCCCACAATTTACGGCTACTTATCTTTCTTTCTGCCTTTTTTGTTAATAATAATAATAATGCCCCCTGCCTTTAATCTGCCAATTTCCCCAATCAAAGCCGTGGCCAGGCCTAGTGGCTAAGTGGCTTTCCTCCCAATTCAAAATTTTCGCATAATTTTGTTTACCTTTTTTTTTTTAACGATTTTTTGGGGAATATTATTGACTTGGGTTTCACTCATTCCCATGACGCAATTTTAGAATCCTTTTTCTTAAGGATAATATGATAATATAAAATAATGCTAGGTTTTCTATTTTGGAGGCATAAGACAAAGAAGATGGAATTTGAGAGGGAGTTGATGTAGTCATCCGAGGGAATATGTTATCAAATTTGCATCTTCCCTTTGGTATGGTTGCGAGATTTGTTCACCTTATCCTTAGCATCTTACTTCCTTTTGTGGTAGTATGCAAAGGTAATGAATTGCGATGATAAGTTTATACTATTATTAAGAAGAGGACTGTTATGTTGAAATTTTTCAGGCACTTTCGATTTTGTGTGTGTTTGATATTTGAACTATCAACAGAAAACAGTGCTGGCAACCCCGTGTCCCTCGCCTCCGTCACCCAATTATCTCCACAAACCCTTCTCCCTCTACAATCTGCACTAAATCTTTGAATGCTTGCATAACTTTTAAAGCAATATTTTGACCGTTTATCTTATCTTATAGACTCACTGCTTGTACCCCAAATCAATGGTGATAGGTTTGGCGAACATGGTTTTAAGTTTCTTCTTTTAAAGTGGTCTATTTATGATGTCTACATCTTTGGATAGAATACTTAGGTTATAGCATGCTGAAATTATACTGTGTTGCTTGGCTACTTGTTATCCTATATCCTATATTCTGCAAATCAGGAAGTTTTGTCCAATTATGAATACATCGCAATCGACAATTAAGTAGTTAGGCCTCACATATGCAAACCGAACCAAGTATAACAATTTCATAACAACCAAAGGAGATATTCTTACATCAACTTGTGTGTTTTTTTTTCTTCTTGTAAAGTAGAAATGAATCCATGCTAATATTTGCAACGATTCTCTATTTTAGTTGCTTTCAGGATGGCATCATTGCAACTACCCGCTTTATCATTCAAAGTTTTAAGTGATTAATGCTATTTTAAGTCATATTTATTAAATTTGATATTATGGTTGTAACTTAAGACTAGTCGTGGTGCGTATAAAAGAATGATATGACAGTCACACCGTTACTATACTTAATTTTAACTGTTTATCTTAAAATTATAGTTAACATGCTTACATCCCTTATCTTAAATAATTAGTGCAATAAAGTAAAAATGACCGATGACGAGGGTAAAGCTGTAAAAAGTAAAAACAACGTAAAGTTTACTATATTTGTTAGATATACTAATCTTTAAGGAACGATGAAAAAAGAAAAAGGAAAAAAGACAGAGCAGAGAGCATTAATTACACGGTGATAATTACCGGACCCTGCTCTTGTGATTCCCCCTCTCTCACTCCCCCGTTCCTTAATAAGTACCCCCCACACCTTCCTCCCGCTATCCATTCCCTCCCAAGACCCCTCTCTCCCTCCCTCTCTCTCTTTCACACACACACACAAACACACAGTGGCCGGTGAGTGAGAAAACTGAAAATGGCAATCGTGAAACTCCTCTGCATTGCCACTCTCCTCTCCTTCCTGACCCTCGCCGCCGCCAGAATCCCCGGGGTCTTCACCGGCGGCCAGTGGCAAGGCGCCCATGCTACCTTCTACGGCGGCAGTGACGCCTCCGGCACCATGGGTAAAACCTCCTAAAACCCCTCTCTCTATCTCCATTGAAAGATTTGGCAAAGAGAACCGACGCTAAAAAGAGTGCTCCTAAAATTGTCGCTGAAAGTTAGAAGTTTGTCCAAAAATTAAACGCTGCATTTACGGTTTTACCCCCGCTAAAACTTTTTAACACTCTCTTCCACTTTTTGTAGGCGGTGCTTGTGGGTACGGGAATCTGTACAGCCAGGGTTACGGCGTGAACACGGCGGCGCTGAGCACCGCCCTGTTCAACAAAGGCCTGAGCTGCGGCTCCTGCTTCGAAATCAAGTGCGACAACGACCCCCAGTGGTGCCACCCGGGCAGCCCGTCCATCTTCGTCACCGCTACCAACTTCTGCCCGCCCAACTTCGCCCAGCCCAGCGATAATGGCGGCTGGTGCAACCCTCCCCGGACCCATTTCGACCTAGCCATGCCCATGTTCCTCAAGCTCGCCCAGTACCGCGCCGGAATCGTACCCGTCTCTTACCGCCGGTGAGTTTCTTTACCTTCTGCTTTGTTTTCACACAAATATATGCTTTTTTCTCCTTATTTCTCTCATTATAAAAGCATAAACTTTTAGCGACAATAATACTTATAAAAAAGCATTAATAGGGCATAAAAATAGAACACCTCGCTTTGCGGCCCTCCGCCGCATGTGTTTACTTTTTCTGACTGGAATGTCCTTGGTCGCTTTGGTGGAATCCGGCCCTTCATTGGCCATTTGCTAGACTTTGTGAGGGTACTTATGTGATCTTGTCACTGTGCTGCGGCTAAATGTGTGTTACAAAATGCTCCTTTAGGCGGACAGAAATGCCCTATGACATCTCACTTAATTACGTTCAAAACCGACTTTTCAGCTTTTGGTTCATTTTCGAGAATCTGTCAATGACCACTATAGCCTCACTTGTATAGAATCTGATTCCTTAATTGACCACGAATCCTCTGTCACTTTATGGGTGTTTAGGTCAACTCAGAATTACATATTTGTTGTTAGGCCATTAATACCCTAACTTGGGGTTTTTTTTATTACCAAAAACTCTATCGCTACTCTTCGATAAATCTCGAGTCTTATAGACAAAATGACATGGTCGGGGTGACGGACCCTTGAATCTAAGGAGACTGAGAATTGCAAACAATATGTCGCTAGAGTTTTAGTATCTGATCCGATGTGTTTACTCCTCTTATCGTTGTCACCAATTTATTAATCTTTTTTCCTATTTTACCCCCAATAGGTTGGGTGGGATTGTGTTGGTTGAAAAACTTCGTTGAGGTTCCGTGTCCTTGACCTAAATATAGACACAATCAAACGACGCGGTTTCGTACCTATCTGTACAATTTCTGAAATGCCCTTACTGTTTGAGAAACCAGTTCGGATTGCCCACAACCTCTTCTGACACAAAGGGTGTTCTCGTCATTGAAAAAAAGTACAGCAAAGATTCTGAGAGACTGCCCATACCGTGGCATTCACAGGTCTTGTAAGCGCAGTATCGCCGTTTTGGGCCTACCTCGAGGGTATTGTGGTAATCTGGTTTTGTCATTTTTTACAACGAAAACCGGAAAATGTGGGCATGCCCCGGGGGCTTTTGAATTCATTCATAAAATAAAATAAAATAAAATAAAAGCCGAGACATGCTTCACACTGCCCCACGCGCGTGTGTCCCCGGTCATGAATGACAAAAGCGCCCGTAATGGATTTTCTAGTGGGCCATGTCACCGAAAATACCGGTCAACCTAGGGTTCCTAACCGCCTTAAAGTGCACCACTTTGTGACTTTAGCATACATCCAATCATCTAATGTCTTTGGATTAAGGCAGATTAACCTTTTAGATCAACTGATATATTATTATTCCGTATAAAATTTTTGATTTGATAAGGTGCTGAATTTGTTTATATCCGCTTGTATATTCGATATCTCTTTATTATAGTATAATTTGTATTTTATTTATTTATGCACTTGATAGTAGTGCACTATAATTTATCTCTTAATTAGCACGACAGCCGTTGTTGGACTTATTCTTTAACAGTTTTAATTTTTTGAATAATTAGTAACTAATAGCAACATACAATTTTATTTTAATGAGCTTTATTAACAAAGGAGCAGAAGTTATGTCAACCATGGTTGTTTTTTTTCTAAAGATTGATTTAGCACTGTTTTTTGCAAAACCGTGAATAGTGCTATCGAGGCCTATTGAAGCGACACGTCAACAATCATTTACTAGTAAAATTTCTAACTGAAACTAGAAAATTTTGGTCGTTCAGTTAGAATTTTCACTCATCGAGTGATGACAAAAGAACGTACATGCAAAGGAACGTAGACTTTATCGAGCTTTACGTAATCGCTAAAAAAGGTGTATCCAAAAAAAAAAAATAGTTGAGAAAGTAGAGATTTTATTGGCGCGTGGCTTCTTTTTTCTTGTAGGGTCCCATGCCGAAAGCAAGGAGGGATCAGATTCACGATCAACGGCTTCCGATACTTCAACCTGGTCCTGGTCACTAACGTCGCGGGTGCAGGGGATATCGTCCGCGTGAGTATCAAAGGCACCAACACCCAATGGATGCCCATGAGCCGTAACTGGGGCCAGAACTGGCAGTCCAACGCCGTTCTTGTGGGCCAGGCCCTCTCCTTTAGGGTCACGGGTAGTGACCACCGCACCTCCACCTCGTGGAACGTGGCGCCCGCTCATTGGCAGTTCGGCCAGACCTATTCCGGCAAGAATTTCCGCGTCTGAGGAGATCAAAGAAGTGGGAATCAGTCAAGATTACCCTTCTCTTTATGATTCAAAGTTTTCAGATTCCCCCCCACCTTTAAATTTTCTCTTTTTCCAATGGGGAAATTTGGAGGTACCAATGGGGGGTAGTAGAATAGGAAATATGAGTATTTAAAGTCATTGGTAGAATCTCTAGTAAAGTGGGGGGGTCTCTGTGGTAACTTTTTCTTTTTGTCACTTTTTTGACTTTTGGGGTTGGGGGGGTGGGTTCTGTTTACTTTGTTTGGTGGGTGCTTTTTTATGTTGCTGGGGAAAGTAAGAGCCAGCAATGGTTGAAGAGTGTCAGAGGCTGAAGCGGCTGCAAGACCAAAAGCAAAGCAATGTAGCCCGCAGCCTCAGTTATATGTAGCAGCAAAGTATGTTGCAACTTGAAACTGTCACTGTTATATTATAGTAATTGAAGGCTTTTTATATGGTTGGTTTGTGGATTTGTTGGAAAATAGTTAGCCGAAATGCTTGTGCTCTTGTACAATGGTGGTCGTGGCCACTGCACCTGAGCCCTCTCGGTCTAATGTAGACGCACGCCCCCATTACAGTTGTTCCAAAAAACGGATATACCTTCTTCAAGAAACTCTCAATGCGCCTGTTACAGTTGTTGGAAACAACGAATATATCTTCTTGTGTGACAAATAAGCTCCCAATGAGCCTTTCCTTTCTTTATGTTTACTCTTATTATACCGAAGATGAAGAAACTAAGATCATTCAATGAAGAAAACTGAGGTGGGGTATCCGAATTACGTATGATCAATCTCTGAAGGAGGCCCATTTGGAAATAAAATGACATGAGAAATTGAGGTGCTTAGACAAGTGGGTACATGGTAGGAATGGCAATAGGGCAAGTCGGATGCGAATTTTACTAGATCCATACCCGCCCCGTATCTCAAGTTTGTGATGGTAGGAATGGCAATAGGACAAGTCGGATGCGAATTTTACTAGATCCATACCCGCCCCGTATCTCAAGTTTGTGACTCCAACTCGCTATCGGGTCAAGGAATGGGAATACCATCCCCGTTCCGATGGATTACTAAAAAACCCGACCCTGCCCCGCTCCGCCCCGAGATTTACACGGCAATTGGTGGTAACAACCTTCGCTCCCAGTAAATCACCCGCAAACCTCACCACTACGCGACAACCCAGAAACCCCACCAAGAGAACCCCATTGAGTAAATTGCAATTTCTAAATATGCATTACAAAATGTCAGAAACTTTACTAATGTAGTGGTTGGGTTTGAGAGATTTCTGCATCACTAAGTAAGGCTTCGGCCATGGTGCTTGAAAAGCCCATAATTGTAATTCAAACACATTAGTAAAGCATGAAAGAAATATTGTTGACCGAGACAAAATACAATTAAAGAAATCAATCACTAGGCTATGAAATACACAATTAGGATTAGGATTGGAAATCTTTACATCAACTATTGTTGACTACTGGTACAGCAGATCTAATTCACTCAAGTCAAACTTTGAATTAACCAACCGCCGTAGTAATGGGAGGCGTAGAAGCTTCGCCAGAGGACTGGAGATACGTAACTGGGGGAGATGAGCATTGTACCGTGCAAGGCAGAGAGGAGGCGATTGTGAGGTGTTTGTCCATGGAGGTCGTGACCGTAATGCGTATAGGTGTAAAGAGAATCGAGAAGAGAGAAGAGGGAGAAGGGAGTAGAGAGAAGAGGGAAGATGGGGCAGCGAGAGAGAAAAGAGGGGCAGAGAAAGAGAATGTGTTGGTAAGGGCTTTGTTCACCATTTATAGTATGGAAATGGACGGCTGAGATTGTCTAGATCTAGGGTTTGGAAAAAAATTAAATATAAAACATATATGGGGTAGGGGTGGGTTGGATAGCGGGGCGGCTAAGCTAAATACTAGGGGTGAGCACGGTTCGGTTGGTTCGGTTTGGAGGCTGAATATCAAACCGAACCGACCAACCTCAGTTTGAGAAAAAAATAAACTGAATCGTAGTTGAACGGTTCGGTTTGAACGGATTAGATGGATCGAACTGTTCGGTTTAAACGGATCAATCGGTTTGGGCTAAACTCCATTCTAGGCCCAAAACAACTAAAAATGTGTAACAAAAATAGCAGATCTTAGCTCATAAGACTAAAATTCTAATTGGATTACATTAGATCCAAAAGAAAATAACTCATTACACAAAAAATCATTACATAGCATTTCTAAAAATTCTAACCAAAATTGCATAATATTCAAAAGAAAGAAGTGCTCTTTATATCCATCAGATGTAAACTTCTAATCAAATTTTGTTGAACTTCTAATCAAATTACACATTATTACACAGCAAATATATCCATAAGATTAACTTAAAGAAGAAAGAAGTCCTCTTTAAAGCCAAACAGGTCACGAAAATGACTTCAACATCTTGAAATCCTTCATGGCCAATCAACCTTCAACTAACATATAATCCATATTTCTGAAAAAATGCAATGAATGAAAAATCAGTCATAGGTAAAGAATAGCATATGCCCAACTTATGGTAACCAAGGTAAGCTGATATTACCATTTCTTAAGAAGGTCTTCCCCAGCATTGCAGCTGAGGAAAAGCTTTATGCAATGGTCCTACCTAGGTTTTGGATGGACATAGGACAGCCAAAAGATTACATAACAGGTTTAAGATTCTACTTGGACTTCTGTATATATTAACAATGATTAATATATACATGTACAGGGCAATTGCATTTTTTCACTAATTAAAAATCAATCTTATAAAGTCCATTCAAAATTCAAACAATCATTCCATATAATTGTTATCTAGCATTAATAAATGAAGGGCGGTTAAGGTCTTATGCATTAATAAATGCGGTTTGTGAAAAACCGCATGTTCGGTTCGGTTGGTTCGGTTTAGTTTTTTTGAAACCAAATTGAACATGCGGTTTGTGAAAAAAAAAAATCAAACCAATTGTTTTTGCGATCGGTTTGGAATTAGTCGGATTGGTTGGTTCGGTTTTTACAATTTGATCGGTTTCAACGGTTTAAATGCTCACCCCTGCTAAATGCCAAATACAACCCTCACCCACTGCGGATTTGAATTTTAAATACCATACCCGTCCCATAACTCAGTTAAAGTAAAAAAAAAATCCACTCCTATAGGATCGGGGCGGGTCGAATATCCGTCGGTTGCGGATCAAATTGCCATTCCTAGTACATGGGAGTCATAATGAGAAATGTGGCATATGTCGGAAGTTGGAGGTAATATTTATGAAGGTGGGGAAGATGAGTCGATGATGGAAGTATTGGCAATGTGCACTCTTTTTGGAGTGCATTTTTCCTTCTAATTTGAAGGCACAATGTCTTTAATGTTGTACACAAAAGTATGCTAACAAGCTGTAATTTGAAAGTGACAGACCAAATTGAGAGAGAGATATAATGCTGATATAGGGCTCTACATAACTGATGCACGAGTACTTCTTCTTGTAACCTTTGTACTAGCAACACTATTCGTTACTGACTTTACCTGGGAAACTCTACGACAAGCAAGACCGTGGGTAGCGGGACTGTAGAACTTCGCCTTTCTTTTGACCAAATCCTAACTTGGGAAAAATATTGGCTTCCTTTCGAGTCTCGTCTCCGTAGTGTTAATAGGGCCTTCATGGGGCTTGTATTGGAAAGAAAATGCTAAGCTGCCCTTTTGGAATTCTGTGTAATACTTTGTATTACCTAATCAAGGAGCACCCGCAGCACAGAATATGCTAAGTATAATTGAAGCTTAATGTACCTGATGAATTGTTCGTAGACCTGACAATTTTTTATCCGTACCCGCGGGTAGACCCGTATTCGGTCAAAAATCTGGAGTACGATACACATATCTTACACATATCTGCTACCTGTGAAAATCAGATCCGTACCCGAACCAAACCTTATTTTTCGGGTCGGTCCGGGTCGGATACCGGTTATTGCACTATATAAATTCCCTTAACTAACCCTAAGACCCTTTTGTTTTTTCTCTTCTCCGCTTCTGTCGCCTCTCTCTCTTTCTCAGTCTCTCACTCTCACCGAAAACCTATCAATCGAAGATCTGCTCTCTCAAAATTCATGGATCCACTCTCTCCAAGCAACAACAATCATAGATCACGACAACACTACTTCGCATGAAGTTCACGGCGCCAAGTCCTTCTCACGATCAGTTGCGCACGGATCTACCGGTCGAAGAAGTATTTGACGGTAGAGGCTCCACGGTGGTCGCCGACTGTCGCTCTTGACCGCGACCATGATTTTGGACTTCAATCCATCACCGATAGATCTTGTTCTTGAGAAGATCTTCACCCCTTCATCTTCACTGTTCTCTGTTATGCTGCCAAATTTGTCCCTTACACATATCTGCGCGCTAGCATTTCAAATTGCTGCTTTGCCCCCAAACACAGCCACCAATTCATGTAGAGTTTGCTGGGCAAGATTTTGGGAGATAATGTGAGTGGTCTTGACTGAAGCTTATGCTTCGTGTAGGATAAAGCTCTTCGGGTGCTAATACAAAGGGCAAAGTGAAGTGATTAGGGATTTAGGGCTAGTGTTGGCCCATGCCCACATTGAAGTTCTGCCCAAAAGCCATTTGAATATTACGATGGACCATTTTTCACATATAAGCACAAACAAAAAAATAACTAGTTTTAATCCCCTGCGTTACACACATGAATAACAACTATAAAAATACTTGTTTAGAGTTATCGTATTTGAATGTCTAATAACAGTTACAAAATAAGTAGTGACACTAAGATAATCAAAAATTTGTTTTTTTACCTTTGTAAAGGAGTTCTCTTACTAATATTTATTGTTAGAAATGAACTTGAGCGATAATTCTTAGTTTTTAGTGACAAATGAAGATAAAAAATAGTGTATGAAATAATAAAAATAGTCTCTCATAATTAACAATTATAGTGATAATAGTAACAAAAATAATCCGTGCATTGAGGTTGTACTCTTCAATATCACTAAAAAAAGAGTAACAATATATAATAAATGATTGAAGAAAATGAGAGTGTAAACTATATATAAATATATAAAACTCGTAATGAAATAAAAAGAAGATTATGATAGTTTAATAAATAAAAAACTGACGGAGAATATTGTGTTTCCCTAAACAATAAAAAAGATTAAAAATTAAAAAGGAATATATAGAGTATTACTTTTGTCAAATCTAGGAGTTAATGGAATTGTAAGGATATAAATAAAAATTTTGAGTAGGATATATTAATATAGAAGAGAGAGAAATGTAAAATATATATAATTGGTTGAGTTTCAAATAAAAAGAAGGAATTCAAATCAAATTGTGTGTGTGTGTGTGTCCGAGAGACAGAGAGAGAGAGAGAGAGAGAGAGAGAGAACCCAAATCATTATTACAAAGCTAAGTAAAATATTTTAAATAGAAAAGTACATATGACAATTTAAGAAAGTATCCAAATAAGCGATGACTGAATAACATTCTCTCAGTTTCAGCTTTCATATATATATATATATATGACCCATGTCCACATAGTTGTTTCGATTAGAATCTGTGTCTAATGATGGTCCTTTTACTGACTAGAGGTGAGTAGTAAGTGGGGTATAATAAGAAGCAAATTTGATGCATGTTTGAGGAATAACTAGCCGTGTTTGTTTATAAATTATTTTATAAGGATCTAAAAAGTACAAAAATACATACCACATATCATGAGACAAAGAAAAAGATATTATCTTATAAAAAGAAATGCACCTCATTTGGCTTAAACTAAAATTATTTGTAAGAGAGAGTTCGTTTCTAGATAACATTGTTTGTAGCTATAAAGAATAACGTTATTGCTTAATTTAATCAAGACTAACCAAAGTAAACAACCAAAGAATGAATTCATTCCTATGGCACGTGCCTCCACATGGCAGTCATTCACCGCAAGCTTGTGCAATCTCTACTAAGCGGGCCCCCAACGCTGCACATTCCCGTCGTGCCCATTTAGTTGTGCCCTAGGCACTCTGTCACACTACCACGCCCTTGGCGTTGGTCCATCTCTTCACCATGCGCACCTCGTGTTGGATGTGAAACATGCTCCAACCTGTTCTCTGAAACGGACAGCATCTCAAGGTGCTCTACTCAGTGCTTCAGCATGAGGACCTTTTCGAAGCGAGATGTGTTCATTCTCAGAGATACTATCTTTGCTTGGGATGACTCACGTAACACTAAGAACGCCTGAGCCATGACCCCCTCGCACTCACATTATCGATGATCATAGCTGTCCTCAAGATCATGACTCCCAGGGTCATTCAGAGATGGGAGCTGATATTCTGAGGGCATTGCATCTAATTCTCCTGACGGTCGGGTGTCGGGGCCTTTCCCACCATTGTCATGTTCTTCGTATCTCTTGGCACCCTTTGTGGGACTCAATATGGGCTTTGGAGTGTGGCTAGATCAAGGCCGTTATCTGACCACATTAACGCTGCGTGAGTCAGTCTTCCTATGCAGACTGAACAAAGTTGTGCATGTAGGCCAAGTGAACATACGATCCCATAGTCCAAAGAGAATTGCCATTTGTGGGCCTCTCGAAGAGGTGTCACACCCATAGGCGCCCTATTGCATCTTTTTGTTATAAATAGTGGACTTTAAAATTTATTTTGGACAATTGAACTCATTTACAAAATCTCAATTTCTCACTTTAGAAATCTCTTCAGAAATGGACTTTTGTTTTCTCAATGTCACACGCATGACAAGTTTGGCTCATGCACGGATTAAGATAGCGACCGTTAATTATCGTTGGAAGTGGTTAGATGGCTGGCACTTTTTTATGAATCTTTAGGCATGCTCTTGCCACATGATTCATGCATGCCGTGAGTTTATTTTTGGATGCTCGCCATGTGTGCAGATTATTAATTTGCATGATGAGGAGAGGGAAGAGCAGCAGAAGAGCAAAACATTAGCGGCTCTCCGCTTTAATTTTTGGATATGGCAAGCGGAATTTTGTCGTACCATGAGTTGTATTTGTGCGTTCTCTTCATTTCTACGTGTTATCTTGAGCAACAACTCATCAATTAGAGTTGTGATCATCTTCTGTCAGCCACAGTCTAATAGCATGCTTGGGTCCATTAGCATCAACAGTGGTAGTTAATTTAACCTAACAACACTAAACCCTTGTCAGTGTAATAATCTTTGATTGATGATATGGGAAGTGCAAGGAGCCTATCTTGATTGATGACATGGGGATCCATGTTTTCTAAGCAGTGATAGATCAAACAAAAAGGAAATACAACACGCTTGAAAGTGTTTTTTTTTTTTTTTCTAGTCGATCTTTCCCCATGAATCACACAAGGAAAGCACTTTTCTTAGAAAACAATTTTTCATTCTAGCAATTCACCTCGATGACAACTGAACACGATGAGATTTCGCTAATTTCAACATCTTCTCGTGTCATTTCCTTTCCTTCATAAGATCCAAATACAACGTAAAGTTGTCATTTGGATGCCATGTAAACACAAATAAATCCACCCCAAAATACCTCCAAACATCCAAATTCGAAAGCCTTACTTTGTGATGGTTTTCGATACTACTCAAACAGCAATTTGTCCAAAATCAACTAACCCGAAAAAGAATGATAAAAATTAAGGGGCTGTACGCTTACGATATTTTTTTTCTGTATTCTGTATTGTGTTTTTGGTTTCCAGAATTTAGTATTTAGTTCTAAAATCGTATTGTGTACTTTTACTTTTTTCGTATCTTCTTTTTTCAGTTTTTCTGTACGTTTAATATTGTCAATTTTATTTTCACAACTTTTTTGGATATAATCTTGTATGTTTTCATTTTCTATCGTTCCCACATCTGTGCCCCCCTTCTTCCCCTTCCCCTTCACGAGTCTTTAGTGTTTGGTGCCGGCAATGATTCATCGAAACCAACGGAGGGAACGCCGCTACTGCATGGGGTCAAAATCCTAACAGGCCGCCTCACCCCATGGTTCAAAACATTAACAAGCCGATCAATGGCGTCGTATACAATCACCGTTGCAGGTCAATGTTCGCAACAAGGTTGCTGCCGTCATAACACTCCATAGCTTGTTGGCGACAGAATCGGTCAATCTCATCATTGCTGAAATTGCAACACCATTATGAGGGGTCAGCCACCACGAGGGCCACAGCGAGCAGCACCTTTATTCACCACGGCCATCGTAGAGCCGTCGTCACCGAAAGATGCCCTAACAGTGCTGCCGCCCAGAGGTTGAAGCCTTAGCGGCTGGTCGTCCACTGCCGGTAAAAGGTCGGTGCTACGCATACCAACGGGCTGCCACCCATCCAGAGATCTATGTCGATGACGCTGTCAGCAGAAGCTGATTTACAAGGGGTGGATCTTGAAAGACGACCAAACCCATCTATCATCAGTATCGTGAGAGAGAGGGGGGGGGGGAGAGAGAGAGAGCTATGCGGCAGAGAAATGAGACAGTGTCTTGAATTCTTTGACAAGAGAATACGAATTGTGGAAAAAGGCCTTTTTCGTTACTGTCTAGATTTTTTTTTCCAAAAGGGAACTCAAAAAAGATAAAAGTACACGAAAAAAGACATCTTTTTTTTTTTTATCATCAATACAAAAACGAAAATAAAATTTGGTAAACGTACAGCCCCTAAAGATCTTCTGTCGTCTTTCCACCTCACATTATTTAATGGTGCTAAACCATCGGAAACAAAGTTAACCTAAAACACAATCTTTAAATGTAAATCGTCTCATTTTTAAATAACTGAAATATAATATTAATAGATTAAAATAATTTCTACAAACATAATCAAGAACGCCATCCGTGGGACTCAAGCCCACGACCACGTGGTTAAAAGCTACGCGCTCTACCAACTGAGCTAGAACGGCAGGTTGGGTTTCATCAGTCTTCAGAACAAACCCTAACCAGTTTGTAATAGCCGATGAATAGTCTGTGCTTTGATTTTGGCATGCGGACAAGAAGTCTGTCTCAAGTTGAAATGTATCTTATTATGATGTTTGTCATTTGAAATTCCTATTTTGAGTTCTAATAAGAAAAATTAAACGTGGGGCATTTTCAAGTCTGGGTGCTTCCTAGTGTTGTATAATTCAAATCAATTTGATATGGTCCAGCGTATTTTATGTTTGAGTTTGCATAATTTTGAATGGAAGTCTTTCAATGAAGCATCATGAGTTGTAAGTTTGGGGTTTCACCTTCTTTCATCTTAGCGCTTAATTATTGAGTGAACACGGGCTTTAATTATCCTCCCTCAGTTAATTATATTTTTCTCTTTTAACTTTTTATAAAATTCTAAAATATAGATTTAGTATGCGTAAATGTTGAATTTATTCATAGCAGGTGGCAAAAGAGCAAGTATCATATTCAAAACAATTCTAAAGGAAGCAACTTGAAATCTAGAAAAATTTGCTGTCATGAAAATGTGAACATTAAAAAAATGTGTTAGTGTTCAATTTCAATTTCACTCTTCAGAATTGATGAACATAAATTATATGTCGCTACAATGAAAGAAAAGTTGCATTAACTTATGAAAAAGAAAGTCATAATTTAGGCCCCATTTAACAGGACTTTTTTTTTCCAGTTTTGGAAACTGGAAAAAATAAACGCGTTTGATAACCAATTTTTGTTTTTTTCCCTTCAGTTTAAAAAATCAGTTTTTAAACCAAAGTTGTGATGCCAAGGAAAGTGGGTTCGTAGTCGACGTGGAGGTGCCACAAAGAATGCAGTCCGGGTCAGATGCCAAGTATGTTGATGTGAGACACAGCAAGGGCAGATACCAAGGGCTTCCCAGACAGAGCTTGAGGATGGCAGTGCTGCGAAGGGCGATGGCGTAGGGTGAATACACGACGACAGTCACAGTCCGATGCTTAGGTCCAAAGTCAGGGTCCTGTATGTTTCTCTCTAGGATTCTAGAGTGAGAAAGTGAGAGTGTTCTGAAAATGTCCAACCCTCCAAATGAATTCTCAAGACCTTTATTTATAGAGGTTGAGATGATGATGTCATCACGCAACACGTGGCGCTCCCCGGGAGTGACACGTCACCGAGGGGTCCACAGCTGTCGGTGCTCCACGGATTGTCGAATCGCATATTCATCCCACCTGCCCCGCACAGCGTCGCTCTGTCTGTCTGGAAAGACTGGCTCCCATAGCGTCGGTGTGGCCAGAGAAACCCCTTGATCTAGCCTCAAATCCAAGCCCTTGTAGAGTCCCACTATGTGCGTCAAGAGACGCGCAGAGAACCTGACAGTGGTGAGGGTTGCCCCTGTAGCCAACTGTCAGGCGGACTAGGCACCATGCCCTCCAAGGACCTGCTCCCATCCCGGAGTGACCTGGGGGTCATTGCCCTAGTGGTGTCGACAATCAATGGTAACATGAGTGGACATGCTCGCAACTCAGTGCTCAGGGTCCGTGGCGAGGGGTCCTCGTGCCGGAACCACCCCCGTGACTGTGACGGCGATGGCTTTAAGGTTGTGAGCCCATCCCGTAATTGATTGTTCCGGCGATGGCTTTAAGGTTGTGAGCCCATCCCGTAGTTGATTGTGCCGGCGATGGCTTCAAGGTTGTGAGCCAATCCCGTTACGAGGGGTCCTCGTGCCGAAGCACTACGAACAGAGCCCCTCATGATGCTGCACACTCCGGAGAGTGGGTCGAAGCATGTTCCACGTCCATGGCGGGGGCGCATGGTGTGGTGAATAAGTGTGATGCCCGAAGGCCTGTATCATGATTGTTGCGCATGGACGCGGCGACGAACGTTGCGGGGACAATACTTGGTGCCGGAGCACATGTCATGAGAGTGGTTCGGCGACGAACGTCGCGAAGCAATACTTGGTGCTGGGGCACGTATCATGAAGATGGTGCACGGGCGCGGTGACAAACGTCGCGGAGCAATACTTGGTGCCGGGGGCACGTATCATGAGAATGGCGCATGGGCGCGGAGACGAACATCGTGGAAACAATACTTGGTGCCGGGGCACGTGTTATGAAAGTGGTGAGGCGACGAACGTCGTGAAGCAATACTTTGTGCCGGGGCACATGTGATAAGAATGGCGCATGGGTGCGGCGACGAAGGTCCCGGAGCATATACTTGGTGCCGGAGCACATGTTATGAAGATGGCGCATGGGCGCTGCAACGAACGTCGCGGAGCAATACTTGGTGCCGGGGCACATGTTATGAAGATGGCGCATGGGTGCGGCGACGAAGGTCGCGGAGCAATACTTGGTGCCGAGGCACATGTTATGAAGATGGCGCATGGGTATGGCGACGAAAGTCGCGGAGCATATACTTGGTGCCGGGGCACATGTTATGAAGATGGCGCATGGGCGCTGCGACGAACGTCGCGGAGCATATACTTGGTGCCGGGCACATGTGATAAGAATGGCACATGGGTGCGGCGACGAAGGTCGCGGAGCATATACTTGGTGCCAGGGGCACGCATCATGAAGATGGAGCGACGACGAACGTCGCAAAGAAATACTTGGTGCCGTGGGCACGTATCATGAAGATGGCGTATGGGTGCGCTTCGGGTGTCCCGAAGACGGTATATGAGCTGAGTGTACCTGTCATAACAAGATAATGAATGCAATCATGTAGTAATGACAAAGTTGGAAGTGATGGTACGCGGTCGTCAGACGACGGACGTAGCGAGGTTGATGGACGACGGATGTCGCGAGGCTGATGCACGACGGACGTCGTGAGGCTGATGCATGACGGATGTCGCCAGGATGATGGACGACAGACGTCCCGAGGATGATAGACGACAGACGTAGCGAGGTTCATGCACGACGGACGTCCCAAGGATGATGGACGACGGACGTCACAAGGTTGATGGACGACGGACGTCGCGAGGATGATGGACGACGAACGTCGCGAGGATGATGGACGACGGACGTCGCGAGGTTCATGCACGACAGACCTCGTGAGGTTGATGGACGACGGACGTCACGAGGTTGATGGACGACGGACGTCGCGAGGATGATGGACGACGGACGTCTCGAGGATGATGCACGACGGACGTCGCGAGGTTGATGCACGACGGACGTTGCGAGGATGACGGACGACGGACGTCGCGAGGTTCATACACGACGGACGTCGCGAGGATGATGCACGACGGACGTCGCGAGGATGATGCACGACGGACGTCGCGAGGTTCATGCACGAACGTCCATAAACATCGTGGAGGTGCAAAGACTTGAGAAAACAAGTGCGCGAGGGAGCGGAGGCCATAGGCCAAAAATGGGGGAAGGACGAGGCCACCACCCCTGGGGAGGCCGAGGCCGACCCCTTGGTGAGACCGAGGCCGACCCTAAGGGGTGGCCAAGGCCAATGGCCAACTCCCATGAAGGGAGGCCAAGGCCACTCCCCCTTTGGGTGAACTTTGGGCGCGCCGACGAAAGGTGTTTTTGATGGGCAATGACAAATCCGAAAGTTGCATTGCGACGAGCGTGTCGACATGAATTATACCCATGTGACGAACAAGGTGCCTAAGTCACATACGAAGTGTATGAAGTGAACAAAGTGCGAAAGGGACTTTGCGCAAGGAGTGAACAACTGGAGGGAAAGGCCAAGGCCAACACCCCATGGAGGCCGAGGTCGACCCCCCATTGAGGCCGAGGCCGACCCCATGGCCTTGGGGGAGGCCGAGGCCGACCCCATGGGGTTGGCCAAGGCCTATGCCCTTGACCCCGTCGCTTCGGTTTCGCCAACGATCGATGTTTTTGGTGAAAAGGTGCTCAGGTGGTCGCGGTGCGATGAACGTGGTACTGTGAGTCAGGGTAACGTGAAATAATTGGTGACTAAGTCGCGCGTGAGGCGTGTGAAGCAAAGAATGCACGTGACTTGGGTGTGCGCACTTTGACCAGTTCGAAGCGTTGAATACTGTGCTTGTGCGGACGTGTCATGCACAATGGAACTCCAAGTGGACCTTTGAGTGCGACCAGAATAGGTTGGGAACAAGTTGTTTTTAAAAACTCCAAAAATGAGTTTTAGTTTTCAGTTTTGATTTTTCTTTTTTGAGACCACCACCACCCTCCCACAGCTGGCAGCCACCTCCGGCGGTCGGTGACCACCGCCACTGCAAACCACTACAAAAAAAAATCAAAAGAAAATTTGGGTTATCAAACACCCACTTGTTTTTGTAAAAAAATTGAGAAATTAAACTACTCTTTAGTTCTTTTTTTTTTGAAAATTAAAAATCAAAACTGAAAGTGTTGTCAATCAGAGTCTTAGCTTTTGAAGTACAAGTCCTAGAGAGCATGTTAAATATTTTATGCAACCCAACTTACAGCGCGCAATCGAGTTTCAGTCTCAAAATTAGACTTTTGATAAATCAAAATCAGTTCTTAAAATAAGCTTGAAGAACACGGCTCAAAACAAAGCATGGAGACAAATTGCCAAAGTGCTTAGAGAGACTAATTATGGACACAAACTTTGTTGGAATTGGGTTTTAAACCCATTGTGGAGAAGTAACTTTGACTCAATTTTCTAATTGGTTCTAAACCATATTTTGGTTAGGAACAAATTGATTCATGATCCTCTATTGGAATAGATGATCATGGTATATTCACATGATTAAAACAAATGGAAGGTGAATGAGAAAATTGACGTTGAAGTTGGTGGTTCAACTTGAAGGGAAGAGAGAATCCCACATAGAAGAATAAAGTCAATGTTGTCTCCTTATAAGGCTTAGCCTTGAGCTAAGGGTTGGACCCCTTGGGGGTACCCATGTTTTGTAAGGAGGGAGGACCTAGGTAGGTCCACCACACGAGCGCGCCGCCCGCCCCGTCCCGGTCCGGTCCGTGGCTTGGGCTTGGGCCCATCAGGCTTTATTCTTTTTGGGACAAAAATATTTAAATAAATTTATTTATTTATTTATTTTCTTTTCCGAAAGTTGTGACTTTTCCAGCTAGCAGTTTTTTCTGTGAAGAGTTGCACCCCCCAGTGAAATACACTGTGTATAAAAACGAGTCAGTTATAGAAGTTACATAGACAATTTAATTTTTTCCCGAATTATTTTCTGTATTATTCTCTCTGAGTTTCCTGTGTCCGGAAAGAGTTCTGTGCCATTGTTTTGGTTCGCCGGATCTGAAGATTTGGAGTGCTCCTATTTTCAGAAGTGTTACCGTTGTATCCTGGGAGGCTTTTTGTCAAGAGACCGTCAGCACTGTTGCGGGACGAATAAAGTCTTAAGGACAGTGAATCAAATTCACGTCTCGGTTCTCCATTGCTGTTTGTCCGATTTTGCTGTGAGTTAATTTTAATTATTCTTGCTAATATTATTTATTCTGTGTAGTAAACTACATTTCAGTATTTTCGTACTTAGTTAATTTCTGTACAAGTATACACAAAACCATCTTTTTTCCAACAAACTTCACCGCACACGGACATAAGGGCACACGGACATAAGGAGAAGGGAGGACTGACTACCGAGGCAAAGCAAAACGGGAATTTGTGGAAGAAATGTTGATTTAAAGACGTAATACTGAAAGGAAAGGAGATTCAGCGAACATGATCAAAGGCTTTGCATGAAGAAGACACAAACCTGTCTGCCATAGGTGGAATCTTTGACTATGTTAAACCACTCTTGGGGAGTTTCAGGTCTTGTGTCTCTAATTGGACTAAAAGGACTGGGAATGTGGTTGCCACTAAATTGGCAAGAGAGAACACTAGAATGTATAATACTTTCGTGACTTGGATGGAAGAGGCACCTCAATTTGTAATGTCGGCTATCCTTTGTGATTTTGTCCAAAAGCGTTGATATTCACCCGTATAAAATAATAACTTTAATATAGTTTAAACACAAGTAGTTAAAGTTGTTGAAGATGTTTTCGGCTAAACAGTGATGAAAGTAGATTATTCGCCCGTGTTAAAAAAATAGCTTTAATCTAAAGAAGCATATATGAAGATACTTTGATAATTCTTTTGGCCAAACATAATTCTCCAAAATTAATTAAATCAGAATCTACAAAAATTCAAGATTGTAGAATTAATTAGTTTGAACATTTTGAAGAAGATTTGATGAGCTTGCAAGATAGCAATTTGGGCACATGTCATTTAAGCGCTGCTAGAGAAGTAGATAGCCCAGATCTTCTCTATTAATTATAGGGGAAACCCCAAGAACTTGCTACTAAATAAGATTGATTTATTGAAACATTTTGGTTTTTTTTTTAATTTTGTCCATTTCAATTTTTTTGCGAACTTTGAACAAATATAAAAGGACTAATTACACCTATGTTCCTGAGGTTTTGGGGTAATTACATGTAAGGACAATAGTTTGGACAAATTACACTTGTATCCATTGACTAAACAGAATCCTAAAAATTCTAACGGTTTTAACAAAATAACTTCATTGCCCTTGTGTTAGAAAGTTATTTTTTAAAATGTCATTGTCTCTTTTTTGAAAAGAAAATCAAAAAAGAAAAACCCTAATTTTTTTTACTCTCTCTCTCTTCCCCCACCCTTTCCCCACCAACTTCGCAGCCACCCACACCCCCGCCCTTCACGGCCCCCCCAACCCTTCCTCCCCTGGCCACCGCAACACCCTCCCCCTTCCCCGGCCACCGCACCCACCCTCCCCTCCCCCGTCGCCGCACAACTTTCTCTCCTCGACGACCCAAGAAATGACGACGACTACTCCTCCCCCTTCCCCATCGGCTCTGAATTAGAAGGCTATAGATTGATTCGTTGAGAAAAATATTGAATTGAATTACTGAATCGAATTGAAATGAAGTTTAGAGAGAGAAAGGGCTGTCGGCGGTGTCTCGACGGCGTGGGTTTGCGAAGGGATTGCCGGCGGCGTATCGGCGGTGTGGGTTTGCCAAAGGGCTTGCCGGCGTGGTGGGGTGGGGCGAGTCTGTCGGATGGTGGGCCTAGAGAGGTTGCCGGCTGCGTGGGGTGAGGGAGGAGGCTTGGGCTGCTGCCGGTGGCGAGATCAGTGGAGAAGAGAAACCCTAATTTTCAAATTAGGGTTTCAAATCCTCCTAATCAAAAGCTTATAATTTTGGAGTAAAAATGTAATATTTAAAACTTTTGGGGTCATTTTGTAATTTTGAAAATTTTAGGGACAAAAGTGCAAATTATGAAAAGTTGATATTAGGTGTCACAATCTTGGAGAAAAGGGTTCTAAGCTTGCCACCCCCTAGTTAATTTTATGTTGACTAAGTAAAATAAAGAGTAAAGTAACGAAGGGATAAAAAAATTGGATAAAAGAATAAAAAGGAAATCGGAGGAGTGTAAAATGCAATTAAAGGAACATGTTAAGAGTGGCCTGGAACAAAGAAGAAAAACAGAGCAGAGAGGGAAAGAAAAAGAGAAAGACGAGAGGAAGAAGGGAGAAGAAAAAATAGAAAATGCAACTATTGAATTGATTTAGAACATGCAACCAAAACCGATGCACAGACTGAAAAAGATTATAAATTGACTCGTTTTCTTGAATGCATCAAAATGATGTAGGTTGCATAATCAAGCAGTCTATATATTTGATGGAATTTGGTAATGTTGCTGCTAAAAATATGCTCCGCGTATGTTGCGGAACCCAAGCCTGCACCGATGACCTGCAAGACAGAAAACGAGTGGGGTGGGGTTCCCGGCAGAGATCTCCGATGCTTAAGTCAGAACGCAGCTACATGATAGTAACTCTGAAAAAGCATGAATTGTGTAATCGTCCCATACCTGGAGGGGTAGACCCCTTTATATAGCTGTAGGAGAAGACTCCTAATAGGACTGGGCCGTGGGCCAGATGTGTTAGGATCCTCGAGGATCACGTCACAATCCCAAATAAGATAATCATTGATCTCCCAGTTTGACTGGGATTGCCGGGTATTCCCCAATTATTGGGAGTTATATTTGAGTTATATCATAAGCCCCCCACTTCCTTAGCTAAAATGTTTGGCTGATGAAGTTTATACCTGGTGTCTCGAGACATGCGTCAGATTTGTAAGTGATTCTCATCCACTTGTAGGGGTAACAATATTTCTCTCTTCCATGTGCTCCGACCTAAGCGGGAGCTTAAGCCTTAGAACTTTGCCCAAGTAGGGCGCTAGAACCCTAGCTCTCGAGAGCTAAGTCTTAGAATGTCGCCTGAGTAGGCTATTCGGAATCATCTTTAGATAGACGAATCATGGGATCTCGAGATCCCTGGGGCTGTGCCCCATGGTATCCTCTCTCGAGAGAGGACACAAAGCTGTGCATGCAAGTTGTTGCATGTGCTAAGTGTTTGAATGTCCCCTCGAGGGGTCACCTCTCCTTTGGAGGGTATTCATTTTGTGCAAGTGTGTGTTCTTGAGCTCGAGCTGACCACATCATGCTTGCGTTTTACTTTGTCGCGAACTCTTATCATCAGCTAAGAGCTGGCAAAGAAGCCTCGCACTCACGATTGGCTGGGTTTTGAATTGACAAAGAATGGTGGGGGGATGAAGTCCCATAGTCCTTTGCCGTTTCACGGGTTAGAACTGTAGCTAAACCGTTCGGATAGAGCTCGAGCTCTATCGTATCACCCTCGGGGGTGTTCGTCCCTCGAGGGACTGATGGAGCGCGGAGCTCACGCAAATACCCTGGAGGTTTGACGGAACTTAAGAGTTCTCGTCTTACAGGCCCTTGAGGGCGGATGGAGCCGGAGCTCATGCAATTACCCTCGAGGGTTCGACGGAATTTTAAGTTCTCGTCTTACACGCCCTCGGGGGTTTAACGGAACTTGGAGTTCTTGTCGTACGCTCCCTCGAGGGTTTAACAGAACTTTAGAGTTCTCGTTGTACGCGCCTTTGGGGGTTTGACAGAACTTTAGAGTTTCTCGTTGTATGCTCCCTTAGGGGTTTT